>OY728151.1:1476902775-1478152775 GCA_963277665.1 Viscum album
GACACCCACCACTTGTGCCAGGGCAGGGCCCAGCTTGAATATGTTGTTATCGACCTGATCATGGAGACAGACATTGAAACCTACCACTGCTTTAGGGTGTGCCCAAGAATCCGATGATTGGGGATGTAGTTGGGGTGATCGGTGAGACTTGCCTCTGTTGGCCTTCTGCACTCAGGTAGGTGCACAATCCCTTATTTGAGGGCACTACAGAAGGAACCTGGGACCTGATCCTTGCTGAACAAGTATTTATGGTTCCTTTTTGATAGATAGGGGGATCTGGGATCCTGGAACTGACAAGGGGCCCGAGGAGCCTACCGAGGAGGCAGTTCCTGATTATCCCGCCTAGGCTGTAGGGGCGCGTTGTGCAGGGGAACCTGCTGATTCTGAGGTGGTAGCTACGGGGCATGAGGCTGCTCCAGCAATGGAGGGCCTCTGTGAGGTTGTGGAGCCGGTGCTACTGGTAGAAATTATAGCTTCCTGGGGGCTTCTATTTGGGCCACTGTAGCTGGCTCGACTCTGGTAGCCCTCCTTGCTGGGATCATAGGGGGAAGTGGATGCACCTTACTAGCATGTTGTAGGGTTTCCTCAAGCCGCTGGGCCTTATCCGAGAAGTCTCGGAACCCTCCAGGGTAGTTCTGAGTGATTAGGGAAGGAACCAGTTCATTTCTTGACAATCAATATGCACATCTTCAGATATTGATCCTGAGTTAGTGGCATGTCGATAGAGTATGTGAGCCCCTTTCACTGGGAGATGAAGTATGTGACCCTCTCATCAGGCATTTGTTTGCACTATAAGTGGTATGTGATGCTGGTCTTTTGCATGGTAGAGCTGAACTGGTATAGGAATTTTAGGCGAAGATCTTCCCAGCCGGTCACTGATCCAATGGGGAGCGGATTGTACCATACAAACGTGTGGCCTTCCAATTTCTGCACAAAAACATTGGAGCTTCATAGCTTCTTGTTATGCTGGGGTCCGCAACATAGGGCCACACCTTGAGGAATATTGTGACAGGTGTTGTGTCGGATCTCCTGTCCCGTTAAAGCGATAGAAAGTGGGATTTCCAAAACCCAGGGGTGCAGGGATATCATCCACCCACGTGGGATATGGTGTTCCATCTGGTGGGACTGCCACCTTCTGCATTTCTAATGCCTTGAGGCGGGCGATGAATTCTGCTATATTATCATACGGGCGGGTGTCCCTGTCTTGGCGGGGATCCCTAACCACGAGTGCGTTTCCAGGCTCTTCGACATGGTAGATGGGTTAAGGGGCTCATGGAGTGACTGGCGGAGTGGCCTACGGGGCAGCTGGGGGAACCCGGGCCGGATTCCATAGATTACCACGTTGTTTGGGAGGGTTTGGTGAGACGTATCGTTCTCTCTTTCCATGAATTACAGCTTCAATCCTGTTCGTGGGAGTGGTATGATAAGGGTTTCCCAGAGGCACCTCACTGGGGGGAAATTGTTCCTTCCCATGCTACCTCGGCCTAAGATCACCATAGTCAGGTCACTGCTCTATCGCAGGCTCAACCAGGAGTTCGTCCACCAGCCTCTTCTTCTCAGCATGTTACTGGCACAACAAGGCCTTCTCGGGGTCATCCTCCATCTTTTGTACTGAGGTGGATGGGTCAAAGTGATTGATAGCTCAAACATGCTCTTTACCCTTACTAGCATTCTGACTGAGTACTAGTGACACGGTGGGTGCAGGGAGACCCAGGAGGTTCCTCTGTTTATGAGTAATCCTCCCTGGCGGGTCCAAAAATGGCGGCACACCCTCAGTGGGGAAGTCTTCATCAACAAATTCCAGTACATCCTCCTTTTCCATGACATCGGCCATATGGACTGCGACCCTTCCTTGGGGAACGTCCTCAGTATCGCATATCAACTAGGGTTGTCGTCGGATAGGGATGAAGAGGAGGGCAGCGTACTTCCCCCATCCATGGACTTGCATGTGGGGGGTAGCCTCTTTAATGATTTTGAAGAGTACCTTGAAACTCTGAACAAATTTTTGTTGGAGGGTGTTCTGGAAACCGGGTGACTCAGGGCACTAGGCCACGAGGAGTGCATCCAAATCGACCAGACGACATTTCTCCCTGATTTCCTCAAAGTGCACTTGGCTCCTAGTGTTCACCACCTGATGATAACGAAGATGGAAGTGAGTCTCCCATAGGGTTTGACGGAAGCTCTCTTCTTTCTCTGGGGTGAGGTATTCTGGCGCATAGAAGATTGATGCCGTCTTCGGCCAAAACTTCTCCGGGAAGTGATCTATCACAAGAATGCTCTAGATATTCCTAGGCTCAGATTCAGGGTCTAGCCCCATATTTCCCCACTCATCAAAAGGAGGTTTCTGAGGAACTGGTAGCAGTACTGAAGTAGACTATTGAGGCAGTAGACCGGATGGTGGAGAATACGGCGAACAAGCCAACTGGCTGCCGAATTCCGGGCCATCCTCCGAGGATTGTTGTGACCTGACCATAATGTCACGATATGACGGGTTGATGGCTAAAAATACTTGTGCAGGTATCATGGTTACCGGAGATGGGTCACACTATTTCTCAACCGCCATCGGTTCCAAAAATAGCTCTCAGTGATCTCTGGTCGAGGTAGAGGGCGCTTCTTGGCGACGACGAGGGTGGCTGCACGGTCGAAACCTATGGGATTTCGAAAATTTCATCCTCCAGGATGTACCTGCATAGAGAGGTGGGAAACCAGTGTACTTCACACTCTGGAAGGATGAGGCAGATACGCCTTGTTCCTGCCCCGATCCTTGACACAGTGGACCGAGGGGAGGGTTCCATCGCTGGGACGAACTCTGCATTAGAATCTGAGAAATGAATTGGTTTGATCTCAGTCTGAATCTTTTTGGTATTCTTCCGGCGGCCACGATGACCCGCCTTCCTCCCCTAGGATGGCTCTTCGGGGAAGGGAAAATTCCCGGCATAAGGAGGTCCTTCGGCCATATTAGCGTTGGGGTGGGGAGTGCTTCCGCCTGAGTGGGCCGGGGTGCGAGAATCACTGGGGAAGATTTCAAAGGGGACACGGGGGGAACCTCCCTACTGGATGCTAGTGCGATTAGAGCCCATGATTGAACTAATTGGATCATGGGTTGGACCTCCATTCCTGGTACACTTGGTGACATCAGTGCAAGGCAGGTCCCTATACCGATCAGGCTGAAAACTGGTTGGACCGCAATGCAGGGTGTTGGTGAATTGAAGTTGATCTCCACCCCTCGGGTTTATAGGACAAATAGGTCCTCTGTCAGCTGATACAAGGGTGCGAGAAAGGTCCTCACACTGTAGAGTGACTGGATGTAGAACGTCCCTACCTCGGCGGTCCGTGGTAGGAGGAATGGCTCCATACCCAGTGTAATGAGCATGGGAGAGGCTCCCGTATGAGGTGTTGATACCATGGGGAAGGCCCTCATTTGGGTCAAAGATGGCACAGGGCATACCTCCAAGCCGGGCCTAGGAGCGGGAACAGTCTGTGTCCCCCATGGTGGTTGCACGGGGAGGTTCTCCATACTGGGTGGCACTATTGCGGGTTAGTCGGTGGTGGCCACCGTCTGTGCCCATGACTAGGAGAGTCGACCCAGCCTGCCTGTGGGGTGGTTAGGGCCTCGATCCGAGTCAGGCGTACAGCTTCCCCAGCTCGGTGAATGTAGGGGGGTTGATGATGCATGACGGTGGTGGCTTGGGCCATAGTAGTCGTTGACGTTGACGCCCCTTGATGAGTGACCTCCTCGGCCTTTGGCCAATGTTGGCTTCGGGACAGCCGGGCCAGTTCCAGTGGTGTAACCAGGTACTGTACCTACTCTTTTGCTCGTGGAACCGGGTGGCGGTGCTAGCGCAGCCAGGTGGGGGCCCTCTTTGGGAACCCCTAGGAGGGAACTATGGCCGGGCTGGCCCGAACATCCCCTACCTCATCGGCGTAGGGTACAGAGTCGTCGAGGCGTTCCGAGCAGTGGCTCCCGAAATGGTGGAAGGTCATAGTGGGGAGTAGCGGCTCACTGTGCGGCACTCGGGGGGCGAGGTTGATGTCGGGTCCTGGACACCTCCAGGTCCAGCTGGGCCATGTCCCTGGTACGTATTATTCCCTCCTCCTCGCAACGACGTACGAGATCGTTAATCACCCTTTTTTGGATGACTTCCGATGGGGAGATGGGGCATGGGCACCCCACGTTCGCGGACGCAGACGCCGTTGCGGCAGTAGTAGAGCCACACATAGGAGTTGTGCTGGCATTGCCCCATCCCCTACGTAGGCGGGTGGGCAGTGATCGTGTTCTTGTAGAAGAAACTTGATTCATGAGAAGCAGGGAGATTAACTCATCAGCACTAATTGGAAAAAAAATCGCCAAACAGTGCCCCACCGTCATTCCATCTTCCATGACCAGTAAGAGGGATCCATGCTGACAATGTCGTAGAACGGGATTCCCAACATTCTACTACCCCAACATTTGGTGAGTTTCACTCTAGTCCCACTATTTTCTTGGCGGGACCCGGTGCCTGATATCTGGAACCAGTGACACATCAATCCCTGAATTCCCCAAGCATTACTAATGTCAATATTAAGGAGAATAACTTCATGTCGGGTTCACCATGTCTGTTTGCGATGCTTTCGTTGGGCGCGTGCATCTTTCTATAGAGGACGTCCACCTATTGCCTTGCATTCCCGCTTTCCAAAGTCGGGCGACATACATTCCATGTTTATGTACATTTTCTCCTTGATCGAAACAGGAATATGGGATGTCTGTTATTCCTTCTGTGGATTCTTCCTCAGAACTCGTCACCTAGTCTGGGTCTCCCTTTTAGATTTAATACATTGTTCGTGAAACTCTTCTCAATGCCATGTTTCCATGGACGCTGGTTAATTACAATGATTCTATCAAGACATTCCAAGGGGTCTTGTCATGGAAACAGCCTTCAGTAGGGGGAGTAGTCATGTTGAGGCATCACTGACGCGTTTAGACGCTGGTGAGTTGGCATGTCCGTCTTTTACCCTTTATTATAGGGCTTCTCGAGGGTGCGGAAGCCTGAGACATCCCACATCGAGCACGTGGAATCATATGTCGTAGGCATGTACCTGAGGTTTTCCTCAGCTTCCCATGTTTAACACATGGTATTCTGCAAGTTTAACGTCAATCAGAGACAGATCGGACAAATCGGAACACCGAAGAAGGTGGATCATATTGAGGAACCCCCTTTGAGGGAACACTAATATTGGGTCCAATGCATGGATAGCATCCCCAATTTTGTGGAGGGGAATGGGGTGGCATGATCTCACCGGGACGTGGCAGCCCGGGTAGGAATTAGGATGGAAGATGGAGGGTTGAATGGAGTAGAAGATGAATGAGATGGTACCATCATGGAGATGACGGTAGTGATTGACTTGATCCTTGAAGAGACCTCCTAAGTTTCCCTGTGGCGGGGAATCAAAGTCCACGTAGTTTGGTCGGTGAGAACGGACGTGATAGGGGGTTGGATCAACCAACATGTGGTGGGATTGAACCTCATGGAGGCTTCCTACGTACCATGCCTTGACATGGATCAAAGTCCATGTAGTTAAGAAGGGGTGTCGGTGAAATGACGTGAAGAAGGACCATGGTCCAGATTGATGGTGGGATTGAACCTCAGGAAGGCTTCCTACGTACCATGCCTTGACATGGATCAAAGACCCCATAGTCAGAAAGGTGTGTCGGAGGAATGACATGAATGCAATCGGAATGACTGATTGGTGGGCTTGAACCTCAGGGTGGTTACCTACAAACCCTACCTTGTCAAGGATCAAAGACCACGTAGTTCAGATTGGCACGCTGGTGAAAAGACTTAAAGATAGACCTTGGTCCGATGGATGATTGGCTTGAACCTTGTGAGGCTCCCTACATACCATGGCTTGGCACGGATCAATGTACGCACAGTTCGGGTTGAAATGGGGGTTCGTGTTGAAAAGGGGTTGTTGAACTGACATGAAGGGGTTTCGGAACAACCGGATGACAGGGTCACAAAATCTTACCAAAGGATTGGGAAACAGTTTAAAGTCATGTGGGACGAGGGCATGTCAGAGGAATGACTTGAATAAGGACCTTGGTCCAGGTGTATGGTGGGCTTGAACCTCTGGAAGGCTTCCTACATACCACACGTTGACATGGATCAAAGTCAATATAGTTTAGTGTGGCGTGCCGGTGAACCAATGTGAAGATGGACCGGGGGTCCACTGGGTTTAGGGCTTCATCCATGGGGAGGATTCCTACCTACCATTCCTTGACATGGATCAATGTCCTCATAGTTTAGGTTGGTCACAACGGATTACCTCTGTACTGGAATGTAGTTTAATGTCATGCGGGACAGGGGTGGAACCTGACGCGAAGAAACGATCGAGCGGTGGGTTGAACCTGGTGGAGGCTTCCTACGTACCATGCCTTGAGAAGGATCAAATACCTCGTAGTTCCAAAGGTGTACAGTGTAATTTCATGCAGGATAGGGGTTGTTGTCAAAGTCTATGCTTACTCTAAGCCCACATGAGTCATGCTCAGTGTGAGAAACAAGAGGTGGCAGAGACCTGACGATCACGTCGCGAAGGGTGCGTCTGTGGGAAGAAAAGAGGGTCTTACGTGTTTGGCAGCCCATGGTGTTGGCACTTACTTCCTGATGGAGTACTGAGGGTGAAAAAGAGCAGAGGGAGTGTGAATTATGGAGGTGCATGGGTGCTACCTCCTGCATGAAAGGATAGGGGCGTACACCAAGGATTCTTCTCTTCCCCGCGGAAAAATTCCACTTCGAGAAGGAGGATATCATACCTTGTGGAGACCAGGGGGCGTGGAGAATGTCCAAGGTGGGGGGAACCCCACGTGAAAGGCACGGGGTGATGCCACCGTTTAACGTCGTGTGTTGAGGATGAGGGTGTTTGGTAGTTTAACGTCCTGTAGCACGGACGCACTGGGTTTACTCTACACCCCTAGGACTTACATCACTGGAACCCTCTGCTTCTTATGAGAGGGAAGGTACCGACAATGCCATGCGGAAGGGGGGTCGTAGAGCGAACCATCGAGGGGTGAACATTAGCATGTCTATGCGAAGAATCAATAGTCATTAGCGTGCCTATGCGAAGAAGCATTAGGCGAAGAAACTCCATGGGCGGTATCATCCAGGGGACTTTGAATTCACATCATGCAGACCTAGAGGGTCACACGAGAAAAGGAATTGCTATGCAGAGCGGTCCATATGTGGGGGCCTTGAGGAGTTCGGTTGCTCTGCAAAGTGGAGGGAACATGTGAAGGTGTGTGCTTCACGAATTGGGATGACATTGCCATAACAAGGGGCGGAGGTGCAAATCGGAGGTTCTTCGCGAAGTAGAAGGGAGTTCGCAGAGAACTGCCTCACGGCGCATAGGTTCCTCATGAAGCAATGTGTCATGAAGCAATGTGCTTCACGATGTACAGTGACCCTGTCTTGGCATGTGGATCATGTGTACATGAAGGGTGTTTCATGAGGCATAAATGCTCCGCAACTACCCTGGTCCCCTTGGGGATCCCCTTCCTTCACGAATTCCATTAGGATTCTTAAAGGGAATGCCTCTTTGAAGAGGGGATCAAAACAAGACAATGCAGAGGCACCTCGTGAAGAAAAAATAACTCGCGTAGCTCATGATCCACAGAGTGAAGGGTGATTCGTGATTTTGGAGCAGGGAATGGGAAATTTCAAATTCTCCATCACGGGAGCTCTGGGGGAGTTTGGTATTTATAGGTATGAGGCACCGTAGAGCAGAGTTGACATGGCATGAAGAGGGCTTTGGTTTCTTCACGGCGGGTCACAAACATCAACCATGTTCGCGGAGGGGTACCACCTCCTTTGCTTCGCGGTAGGATCACGAACGTCAGGGAGTTCTCAAAGGGGTACCACATTCTTTGCTTCATGGCGGGCTCGTGAACGTTAGGGGCGTTCACAAAGGGGTACCATATCCTTTGCTTCACAGCTGCCACATTTCTTGGGGGAGCTACGCGTCGTGGCTTCACGAGGTAGGCTTCTGGGCCTTATTTTCTTTGTTTTTTCGTACAAAATTTCGCCTCCAAAAGTGGCCTGGTATGAAATGGCAGATATCACGTTTCATCACTCAGTACTCCACATGCCAATAGGTGAAGGCAGAGAACCAGTGTCTTTCTGGACTCTTACTGACTCTATCTATTCCTGAATGGAAATAGAATGACATTGCCATGGATTCCATTACAGGATTTCCAAGATCTCCTTGAAGCATTGATGCAGTATGGGTGGTTGTTGATCGGTTGACCAAGGTGGCACACTTATTTTCTATCCGAGAGACCATTACGATTGATGATTTCAGAAGGTTGTATATCCAAGAAATTGTGTGACCTCATGGTGTACCTCGTTCTATTGTCTCAGATAGGGATTCTATCTTTTCTTAACAGTTCTTCCAAGGGATGAAAAAGGCACTGGGCTGACATGTACTTCTGAGTACTGCATATCACTCTCAAATAGATGGGCAGTCTGAGAGAACAATACAAGTGTTACAGGCTATGTTATGGGAATGTATCATTGTTTTTTGAGGTTCCTGGGAGAACCATTTACCTCTTGTCAATTTTACCTATAATAACATATTCTAGGTGACAATTCAAATGGCTCCGTATGAGGCCCTCTATGGTAGACATTGTCACTCTATTATATGCTGGCTCGAAGCAGGTGAGGAAGCTCTATTGGGTCTTCATCTCGTTCATGAGACATCTGAGAAAGTTCTTCTGATTCAGAAGCGTATGACTCTAGCTCAGTCGAGGCAAAAATCTTATACTGATCATCTTCACAGACCTCCAGAGTTTGAGGTGGGATATCGAGTCTTTCTTAACGTTTCTCCATGGTTGGGTCATATGTGCATCAAGAGGTAGGGGAAGTTATCACTGATATTGGCCAGGTCATTCAAGATAGTGGAGATAGTTGAGCCAGTAGCCTATTGGTTACTGCTACCTCAGAGGTACCATGTCATGCATGAAGCTTACCATGTATCTCAGCTCTAACAATATCATCCAGACTCGTCTCATTCTTTTGATCATGATGACATCAAGCTTGACGCTGATGCATCCTTTGTGGAGCATTCTATTTGTATCATCGATCGTAGTATGAAAGTCCTCTGAGGCATGTCAGTCTCACTCGTCTGAGTGTTGTTGCAACACGGACGTATTCAGGATGAGACCTGGGAGCGAGAGATAGATGTACGTGCGCAGTGGCCAGAACACTTCTCTAGCTACATTCCACTACCCACAGAAGGGATACTCGGGGAAGAATTGCCTTATGTAGTGGAGGTTGTAACGTCATATCATTAATCAGGTACATACCATTTTTAATTATTCATGTTTAATTTATTATGTGACCCGGGGCGCATGCCAGCACACCTTGCTGCTGGTCTCGGATAGATTTTTTATTAATTAAAATAATTTTTGACGTTTTATGGAAGATGTCACATCACGTTTTGGTGTGGTGTTAGGGTTTTAACTAATTAATTAAGGGTTAAAAAAGAGTAATAAGATATTTAAATTATTTTATAAAGAAATCAAGAATGGATCAAAAGAAATTCTAAGATAAAATAAAGAGGGGGTTATGGGAAAATGAATATAATTAAAATGTGGGATTCTCGTATATAAATATTTATATTATTTTACTTATCATTTTATTGTTTTGTTTTGTTTTTTTCTATTATTTCCTTTTTCCTTATCTTTTGTTTTTCTCTTATTTTTTTCGTTTCTTTTTCATCCTTTTCATTATTTTTTTATCCTCTCCTCTCCCTCTCCCCACATTCCCATCGCACCAACCATCAGACTATTCGGAAGGCCATTTCTCCTCCTTCTAATGTCTGATTCATTCTCTATAAGGTGTTCAGTAAACCATAGGTAATGGATAATGTCACGTTGTTGTAATCATGTTTTTTTTGTTGAGTAATCTACGTGCAGTTCTTCATGGAATATTTTTAACCAATTTTGGGGGTTTTCTAAAATCCTTGGTTTTCATCCGTTTTAGGTAAAACTGATGCCCATCAGAGATCTTAGAGTCATATAACATTACAAAGTAGGGTTCCTTCTCACTTTCCCTCCGTTTCATTGTGGTTTATAAAAACACACTTTTGTGTCTTTAGTCGGTGCCTACGGGCTCTGTGCAATTTTAACTAATTTAATTATCTAAATTGTCTTGCCTAATTGTTGTAGCATTAATCACCTTATATTATTTTGTTTGAATTGTTACAATGAGATCAGACACCCCTTTGGGAGTGCCAACTTCGTCGGTGTATATTTCTGTTTGTCGGGTTATTAATTTAATTAATTGCGGGTATAACACACCACTTTTTATTGTTTTAAAGAATAAATAAATAGTTGTTGAATTGTTGTAACAAATTCGAACACCCCTTTGGGTGTGCTGACATGGTTGGTGTAACCTTATGTTAGATGGGTTTATTTTTTAATTAATTTCATGTGTTGTTGAGCCCCTTTTTATTGTCATAAAATTTAATAAATAGTTTCTTTGAACATGAAATTGAATTTTTTGGATCATTGGAACTTGTTATTCTAAACTTCTTATTATTTAGATATGTATTATTCGTTGACATTAATATTATATTTATATTGTCTTTCAAGTTGTTATGTCGAACTAATTATTATTTAAATGTTCATTATCCGTTGAGATTGATATTATATTTATATTGTTTTACAAGTTGTTATATTATTTTTTAAGATTTATGCCTTATTATGCGGGTGTATCTGGTTAGTTTTCAAGTTGTGACATTATAGGATGATTATGTCATATATACTACTGTGAAATCTTTAATTAAAGTGAGGGCGGTGAAAGGGGAAGGACCTGTATTAAGGGGCACACTTAGATCCTCTGTTCCTAACCTGTTACCTCTATGGGATGGGAGGCGGTGTTGTTGGGTTTTCCGGACGGAGACATCCCTAAAATTTCTAATATATTTGTGTGATTCTAGTTCCAAAAGGACTCATCGGGATGGACCCTTTGGAAATTTGGCTAAGCCAGCCATAGATGACACTTGACCCCTTTTTGCGAGATCGTGACAGACTCAGGAAAATGACATGCCTCAGGCGATACTTGGTCTTTTGAATGATTACCTTGGACAAAGCTCGGTGGCACTGGATAAATTGGCAGATATTTTGTAGCTATACCTTCGTGATGGGATCAAACTCCACCTGTCAACTTAAACCTTAAATAATGATTCAATTATGGGTTATGTTGTAGCTAATTGTGTATCTAGAGAATTTAAATATTTACCCTGATATGTGGAAGAGTGACTCGTTGACCTTGAACATTAACCCCATGTTAATGCACAATCCTGGGGTATACTTTTTCCTGGTTTTACATTTTTTATGGTTTATATATATATATATATATGCATTTCCGTGCATTTCTGATGACAGGTACCCTCTCACACTATTGACTTAGGCTGAAGCTGCTGACCAGGCACGTATTCCGTTTAGGACCCAACCGACTTATTTATTTCATTTCACTGTAATTAATTTATTTGAAATGGGTATGTAATGGCACACTTAATTTTTATTTTCGCATGAAATTGATAGGATTAGACACAATGGGTTCCTCCCTACTAGGATTTTATCTCACACCCTGCTCGGGTGTCATCGACAACTAAGTAGATTATATTCTCGCATGTATTGACAAGGGGAAGCATGCTGATTCCGATTCATGACTGTTCATTACTACATAGGATGGAGACTCGGGAAGATGACCAGGCCTTGCTCACAATTCAGTTGCTACTTTAGTCTTTTCTTTTAGTTGACTATGTGTTTGAGTTCTATGTTCCGTACTTTCAGTTTAGACTCAAATCATGGAATGACACTCTTTTGTAAGTTTCCGAACTTGTATTTTATATTTTAGTGGGATATATTTATATTTCTTCTTCATTAGTTTATTCTTTTACATGCTTCTACTCTTGATTATTCTTTCTTCTAACTTCTGATGTGATATTATTTATTACCTATGAGGGAATAGACACCCCCAATGACACCAAAGAGCCCTCATTGCTAGTCGGTAGCATCTGGCTTTTAGGTAGATTCACTTGAGGTTATGTAACCCACCAATCCGGCCACCTTCTTAGAGGTGACCCGGGTCAGGGAGTTACAAATATATAATAACATACAGACCTTATTTTCCCAAAAAATAAAATACCACCCAAAATATATCTCTTATGAGAAATCCTACACTACTATTTGTTCTAGGATGTAGCGTTTACACAAGGAATGACATAACATTATAACATATCATGTGTTTTTTCAAATCACATGTGTGGTTTATTTATTTAATTGTATTAATATATATATATATATAATAGAATATGTCCAGAATAATGTCTCATATAGAAATGTTAATAATACCATTAAATAAAAAAATTATACCCTTGTCCTAGCATAACCTTTTTTGGGATAGTTATTTAGTAACATCTCATGTATGGACAATTATTTTATCATTTATTGGATAAATATTTTTTATTGAAATTAAGAATATATGATTGAATATATTTTAAAATAAAATATTTTTATTTGTTTGTATTACGGAAAATATTATGAATGTGAAAAAAATTAGGAGATAAAAATAATAATTATATTTTAGTTTTATTATTATTACAGTTATTTTTTTGTCAAATAAAATGAAAAGAAATTAAAAGTGTAATTTTTTTTTATTAAATTCACTTAATAAAAGATATATGTTTTTCCTTGGGTGAATAATTTTCACAAACCAGCCCGGGTCGACCTTGAACCGGTCACCCGAGCCAGTCCTCGACAAGGCCCAAGAGTCGTTCCCGATCATCCCGGGCTAGAGACAAGCGACATGGCATCAACAGATGCTGTGCGAAAAATTTCTCCCAATATAAATAAATAAAGAAGTAGAAATAAAACAAAGAAATGCAGAATAAGTAAACCGAATGAAACGACCAAACAGGAACAAAAGAAAAATAGAACAAAACAAAAACAACTTCTGAACTAACTCCATGCAACCCCGCTGGTCACTCTCCGACACAACGATGAAGCATTGGCCAAGGAGAGCGCACTAATGTTATATCCTACACAAAAACTAAAAAAGTAAATGAAATATAGGCATGAGTATTAAAACTCATCATGCTAGCCCGATAACTATTCCCAATTCACTACCTTTAAAAATGAAAGAAACATCATTTTATGTTTAAACTACAATTTATAAAAGTAATGTTTTCTACATGTTACTCAAAAACAATGTACGAGTTATTTCCCCTATTCATTTCTCAAAAACAAAGTCAATTTTTAGCAAGACATAAGCATTTTTTAAAGGGGAAGTGATGTTTACATTTCCAATTTTCAAAAAAGTTTAAAACACCATTCATTGAAAACAGTTTTCATAAACTTCCCTAAAACCACACATCACTTTCTTGTAAAAACACTACACAAGAAAATGTTACCGTAGTTACATAGTAAGGGAAATGAAAAGAAAATATATAATATTAATATATTCATCACAACATGTAACTGAAGAGTCACACACAAGGTTGAACCTAGGAGAACGAAAATAAACCAGAAGACACCAATACAGGAGAAATCATCCCCGTTGACATGTCACACACGATGAAATACAAACGCCCCATACGCTCGATCATCATTTCTCAGGAAGGACGCGGGAAAATCCCAGAGTAGAAAACCCAATATATCCACCTACTATGGGCAACTGGCCAGTACCATATCCTAGCAGTGCAGTAATCATTCCTAGAATATTCTCTCAATATGCCAGATTCTTATGTCTGATGTGTTTGGAAGGAGGGTGGGCCAACTGATGCCAACTGAGAATCCAATCATATTTATATATATAAATCACAATAGGCGTCACCCCGAGCCACTCCATGGAACATCCTATTGCCTCTAAACTACACAAGCCCTCAGGAGACCCTAAGTGTGGCCTCCTAAACAATCAATTACAACAAGGTAGAAGAGTTATCCTAGGAGGGTTTTTTATCAAAACATTTTCATTGTTTTCCATAAAGTTCCAAACGTGAATTATATACATTTCAAAATGACCACATTAAAAAGAACAAAAACCCTTGTTCATTCTTGATAAGAAATCATTTATCCTTAAAACTAACACTATAATTGAAATTCCATTAATAATTTTTAAAAGCCAAACTAGAATTCTTTCGCTACTGGGTGTCTGTTCATCAAGAAAATATTTCGAGTGTCCTGTATAAAATAAACGGCTCTTTTTACCCCAGATAATCATTTAAAAATTAATTTTCTTAGATTATCTCACATTTATTAAAATTAATAAAATATTTAATTTTAACAAATAGTGTGCGCAAACAGTAGGAAATAATGTAACTTATATTTTAAAAAGCAGTTCAAGGGGAACCTACCTCAAATACCCGGCGTGAGGACAACGCTCGCTCGGAATCTAGGCGTGATGACAATGAAAACATGGAACCACGTGGTAAGGTTCAACGTACTGCAAAATAAATATCAAGTAGTTGAACACATATCACAAATAAAAACCCAAATAGAGTATGTGAAACCAAGAGGCGGGAAGAAACACTCACCTCAAAACCAATGCACGATAATGACGCAAACCCAACACTACCTTTCGAGGGTTTCAAAAATTCTAAACCACCCAAAAAGAACCCACAAAGTGAAAAAATCCCAACATAAATGAAAAAAATTGCAATAAAAATTAGAGGGCTATTCCAAAGAGGCTATGCAAGTTCAAAAGGAGGTTTCTGGCTGGGCGCGCGCTGATAGGGGTTTTGCGTGCTGAGAAGAAGCCATAATTAATGGTCGTTGGACAAAACCTTGTTAGAAGGAGAAGAGGTACTGGATGGATAAGTCAACGGAAGGGTGAGGGCTGGCCGGAGGAAGGCTGAAAAAGGTGCGGATGATCGGACAAGGGCGCACTGGCCAACAGGGGCCGCAGCGAAGGGTGCGCCACTGGCCAGAAGGGGCCGCACTTTTAATTATCATGTTGAAGAGCAGGGGATGCACTGTGGGCTGCTGCGCTGGGGAAACAAGGGTTACACATGGGGTATTGAGCTAGGAAATAGATGGGTAGCGCGATGGAGGTCATTGGGGCAGTGACAACAACCAGGGAGAAGGATGGGGCTATGCGCGCAGGCTAGGAGGGGGCCTGATGTGGACTAGGGGAGGGTTTGCACCGGCTAGGATAGGGTGGGGTCCTACGACGGGAAGCGCCACGGCTGGGGTGCCATATCGCACCAGAAGGGGGTTGCGCAACATGATGGGGCTGGGAATGGGAGAGTCGGTCGGGAGTTGCAGACAGTGGAGGCTGGGGCGCTTGCTGAGGTAGTGGGAGGTTGAGGGCCGATTCGGTGCTCGGCGCTATAGAGGATGGGGGAAAACATGTTGGTGAGGAACTGTCGGGAGCCGGATGGTGTGTAGGGAGGGCACTGGGTTGGCTAGGCATGTGTGGGAGGAGGGTTGTAGCAGGAGCGGCTCGTCACTGGAGGGGAGGGGCGGGAATGGGGTGGTGAGGCTAGTGGTGTGTGGAAGAAGTAGACAGGGGGGAGGAGCGGTCCGCTCAAGGAGAAAGAGAGGAGAGAATATGGGTGGCGATGTGAGAGAGAAGTGGAAAAAAGGGAAAAGGAGATAGGCGCTAGGGTTATGAAGCGAGTGGAATATAAAGAAAAAATATATAAATAAATAAAACAAAAAGAAATGAAAAAAATAAAATAAACATTAATCAATAATAATAATAATAATAATAATAATAATATCTACATCATAAAAAAATAATGATATGTATAACAATAATATTTATAATGATTTTAATAATAATAATAAGGATAATAATAATAATAAATTATAAAACAATAATAATAATAATTTAACCACAAATATTCTTTAATAATTTTAATAATATTAATTTAACTTTTTAATAATATTAATAATTAAAATAATAATAACTATAATAATCATCATAGTGATAAAAAACAATAATGGTGTTCATATCATTTTAATAATGATTAATTCTTAACGCGATGAAAATTTTAAACGACAAAACAATTAATGCACGTTATAATTACAAATAAAAATCCATTTAATTTAATTTATTTATCTATTTTTCAAAGATGGTTGGTCACACAATTTCTAGTCAGAGACGCGTGGGGTTTTTCAAAACACGTTCTGCCCAAGCGCCAAAGATGTCAACCCAAAACACACACATTTTAACATAAACTCAAAATTCATATCCGAGACTAAAGAAGAACCCCACAAAAATAATTTGATGTCAAGGAAACCATAAAATAAAATAAACGCACAGGTCTAGTTTTGAAAATATTTATGTGGTGGTTAGGTAATAACATTGATATTATTACATGATCCGTATAAATAAATTTTTTGGGTAATACAATTTTCCACTTTTTATGATTGTTTTTAGAGAAACTATAATTTTGATAATAATGAGAAATATTAATTAATTATTATTATTTTTGTTATTATTATAATTATTTAATTGATATCTTAATTTTAGTGTTGGTTAAAATTAAAATATTCTTTCTTAATTATATGTGGGTTAAAAATATATGTGTATGTATTTTAGTTAAAATTTATATAAAAATGTGTATATTTATGGTTTATATATATATACTAGTGTGTCTATATAAATATTGTATATTTATAATCATGAAATTTTTAATATTAATATCAGATTTCTTATTATTTTCAAAAATTAAAATTTCAAAAAACTAATAATAAATAAGGTTCAAAAAAAGGAATTTATGAATAAATATGAAATAAAAAAAGATCCAATATTTTTGAACAATTATTGAATGAAATAAAAAAAATTACATAAATGTTGTTGAATTGGGAGAATCCCATGTGCAATGAAAAATGGAAATTCCCCAAAATCATGGATTTGTCAAACACTCCTTCTATAATATTATTATTTTTTTATTTTATATTATTCTTCCAAATACCCATATTCAATAACTCATTCTATATTGTTTGATTGATGAACCGATAGTCCCCTTGGGTTTATCTCAATGAGTAAAAATTTAATCCTAGTTCTATTAGAGAAAGTGGGGTATTTCATTGATATTAAATTTAATCCTTATATTTCCTTGTGTTAAAATATAAAAGTCGATAATAGTTGAAAATCCTATCGAATCTGGAATGTTCAAGGGATTTGATGGTTCATTTAAACATTTATTTCAACCCTTATCATCAAATCATTATTGAGCAGAATTTATGGAGTTCCTCACCACTTGTGATCATGTTCACACATGTTTCCATATTTTATTAATGTGTACAATTATTTAATACCATGGTTAAATGTGATCACATATAGGTTTTTGTGCATCCCATGAGACCTGTTGTGAATCCAGGAGTGTAATTATGCCGCATTTTTTATGTTCGATTTTTATCACATGATTTGTTTCTGATTTATTTCTTATTAAAATATATTATGTATCCATGTCTGTTATGTCATCCTATATATATGTGACCTTTAATTTTTGATTGTTAATTGGATTTATGATAGGTGGATTCTTCAAAAATATTTATCCATTAGTGGGCAGTGTGTATGCTAATTTTTTTGATGGAAATGAAATAACTATGTATTGACTGGGGGAATTATTTAGGAATTGTTTTTTGATAGTAATCCTTTATTTTATCTGTTACATGCATCATATGGAATACTATTCGATTTCATTATATGATATTCTCATCAAGAGTAGCTATGTGACATGGTCCTCTTGATTGATAGATGATTCTGGGTTTCACTGATAGAAAACATTATGAGAACGGCTTACATGGGAATATTTATATACTATGCATATTTTCTATTAGGAATCCAAAATAGAGCCAATGTATGTAAAGATGCGTGTGTGGGGAAGTCTTGGAGATAGAAACACTGGTGGTCCCCTACTGAGTCTTGAACACACACCCTATTTGAGAATTCCAATACACCAATTGATAACATGATAAGAGATCTAATGAATGGAATGTGGTTGTTGACTAAGTATAAAGGTACATAACTAGTAGTGGATATGAACAGACTCAAGTAGAACACACTTTTTATATATTTTTCATCTGCTTCATAGTACATCGGATATACATTCTACATTAGTATCCTTCAATTATTTGGATTCCATCTATAGTTTACTTTCATCCTGTACATTGATTATATTTATCTGATACTTATTTTGACAAATTTTTTATTTATTTATTTTACCCACTATGATGAAGGTTATACAATCGCTGGGGTTCTAGTTGAGGCGCACAATGCTTTTCGACATCCACTTGTGTAAGGGTAGGTTTGCATGATGTCAGGTAACACCATGCTCGAACGAAGTATTTGTTTTCATGATGTTACAAATTGGAACTAGTGAAATTGTACTCAATATCTTGTTTCTTATCAATTGACTTGTTTATGGAGTGGGTAGAAAAAAGATAGGATATTTGGGACTTGGGAATGGAAACTATAACAGTGTCTAGCCATTACATCATAGAGGACCTCCATTATATTATTATGTGGGGGATATTTTCTTCTATTATAGTGTATTAAAATCACTTAGGTTGATGCACATGATGATTCCATATAATTTATGTGAATTTTTGTACATTAACACCTCATGAACATGCATGTATGTTCAGATTCCATATGTATATATATTATTGTTTTTCATTATAGTACTATAATCAAATGCCCATTTTTTTATATTATTTGGATATATATTAACCATAGTGGGACATATATCTTTCATCATTCTAGTATATTATATATATTTATTAGAATTAGTAAGTTTAACTGAATATGGTAGTGTCTCATAATATATATATATATATATATATATATGTTGACTCCGACTAACATGTAGTGACCAATAAAAGGGTTAGTTATAGGAAGTGTATAACATGGTTTAAGGATAGACTCCTTGGAGAACCATGTTCATTATCATACACGAGACATGATCTATTTTATTAATGAAACTCATATTACATAGATGTGAGAGAGGGTGTTTGATGGTCATTCATTGTGGTTTTATTTGTTTGAAGAAGACATATAGAGATACTTATCATGGATGATAATTCATGATAGAGGTATAATTTAAATATCCTCAATTATAAATTATAATAATTACTCCATTGGATAATAATATATGTTTTTTTTGTGAAAACATAAAATTTCATTAAAAGTAGTTAATGAATGATTTAATGCTTTTTCTAAGGTAGATATTCTAGTTAGAATCCATTATTATTATATGGAATTCCAATGGGGTTATAAACTATGTTATCATGGTATTTCATGGACAATAGAGACTTGTCTTTAATGAAAAAAATATGAAAAATATTATATTTCACATACATGACTATATCAAATAAAATAAAACATCTCCTAAACCTTGTCTCATGTGAGACATATGTGATTTCCAATATAACCAGGATATGTGGTTTACACTAGACCGGACATAAACTTTTTCACCTATAGTGTTTTTTAACATCATACCTAATGATAATTTTTAAATCCTTTTTATGTTTATGACTTTTCATTAAAAATAAGAATATATGCCAAAAAATAATTTTGGAGAAAATAATTTTTTTAATATATAAATTTATTTTTATCCAAATTATATTTCGACACTTATTAATAATTATATAATTTTTATTCTTATTTTTTTTCATAATAAAAATAAAAAATTATAATGGTACTTATATTTTATTAAATTATCGAAATTGATGACTGATTCTTTTACTTTGGTGACTAGCTACATTGTCTTCATATAATAATATTGATATAATTACACATAGAAAATAAAAAAAATATTATGGAAATCAAAAGTAACAAATTAAATAATGATTATTTGAACAAATAAATGGTTATAACGATGGGTGATATTCAATAATAATAATAATAATAATAATTATTATTATATTTATGTTGAGAAAGTAATTTTAGTGAGTGAAAAAATGAAATATTTATACATATATATATATTTGTTGGTAAAAATATATATACGTCTACATATTTTTTAATAATTTTTTATATATAATGTGTCCCAATGCCTTTAATTAGGTGGTAAAGGTTCCTTATTGGAAACCAAGTGATCATGGGTATAAACTATATTCAGTGCTGGTTCTATTACAATACTATGTAGGCGGTGATATAGGCATGATGCTCGGTGGTGATGAAGAAGGTATGACATAGATTTGATGATGAAGGCATGATGATGTAGTCATGACACTACATTAAACATTCGAGCATTCTTATGGGATTCATTCTCATTTTCCAACGTTCCATGTATTAAATAAATAATCAATGATCGGTGGGTTTTCCCCTTCAAGGTTCTATATAATCCATTTTCATCCTATGTGTGTGGTATGTGAGTGTTCGAATGTATCTATACACCCATGCACTTGATATATATATATATATAATGTGTGTGTATAAATGGGTCAAATATATTAATATATACATATGTTTGGTTTTATATATATATGTATGTTGGTGTTTGTATATATATAATTCATATAAATGTGTATATATATATAGATTAGACTTATAATACAATTAATGGAAAGGTCGATATGTTTAAAATATATATTTTATAAAAAAAAACATAATTTATAAGGCGAAGCACATAGAACTTACGGGAAAACAAGAAATGAATTAAATAATAAATTTATGAACAATTTAATGAATCAAATAAAAGAAAGCATTTTATGTAAAAATGGATTAAGTTGGAATAAAGCTAGAAACATCATACCTAGTTTTTTCCAACCTAACTCTTCTCTCAAAATCTTCATCCCCCATGTTATTATTTATTTTATTTTATTTTTCAAAAATTACATCTTCATCATATATGGATATATTAATAGGACTAGAACCTCATCAATTCCATTCAGATTATCTCGAAGTGTAAAAATTTAATCAAGTTTTTTGGAATTATATTAGTTATTTCTCTATGTTTTAATTTCATCCTTCCATTTCCACATTTTATAAATATATGATGATAATAATTATAAAATTTTATAAATCAAGATTTTTCCTAGAATTATGTGGTGAAATTGAACTAGGATATAATCTATTATCTTAAATTTTTTTAATCATATGATGGAAAGTTACTTACTTATTTTTCTCTCGTTCACAAATATTTTAAAATTTTATTTTTGCATAAAAGTATTTTTATACCATTCACTATTTTGATAAAATTTAGGTTTATGGGTATCCCCATAAACACGTTGTGATTCTATGAGGGATATAAATTTATCCTTTTCGATGTTTGATTGTTATAATATGATGTATCATTTCAATATTTATTTATCATAATGATATATTAGTATTTTTCATCTTGTGTACTCACCGTGTAAGTATGTTACAAGACGTTAGTGGTTCTAATTTTTATTTGAGCGACATAGACCATCATGTAATATTTATACCTTGTAGGGGGAGTGTTAAATAGTTTGAAAATTTCACTGAAGGACTTGGTTTTAGGGTGGGGTTATGAGGTAATCGTGTTGTCCCGTTGTTGATACATATGAGGTAGCCTTGAATTTCAAAGTTCCATGCATTATGTGTTATCCTGTTCGATTATAGAACAAGATATTAGCGTCAAGAGGACCTGAGTCACATGATACTCTTGACAGATAAATGATTCCAGGTTTCTTGTTTTCAAAACATTGTGAGGAATATTGACATGAGTCTACATGGATAGAAGTATTGCGTATGTCTTCTAGGATGGAGTTGAATTAGGTATGACTAGTTGTTTATGGCATCATGGTTATCTCATGACCACCAGGTTTTGGATTGAACGTTTAGTCTATTTTTATACATTTATTATTATTATGAAATATACTTGTATACAAGATAAATATTGGTATTTGATGCATTGGTGGAACCCTACAAATTCATTTACTCAAACCCTCCTCGGGAATTTTAGTTTTCCTCTAGATTACATCGAAATAAATATGATGAAAGTATTATGGAGCACTACTGGGAAGAGGATTAAAAATATATTTGTTACTGAGAATGAATCTTGAGGAGTCCAATGTTTATTTATTTTACCATTTATATTATACACTTGACATTCTTTTCCAGTTTGGGTGCATCAATTTATTTGTATTTAATGTATTGATCAATTTCTGCACATACACTGATTATGTTTAATTATTTTGTTATAAATGAATAATTTATTTCTCTTTTGGACAATGAAACTGTGTATAATCTCCCCACAGTTCAACATTGGACCCTTACTAAAAGTGAATAATATTTTTCATACAGGAAGGTGAAAATGATGTAATATAAGACCAGTATTGCACCTAGTAGTTTGATTTAGGATTTTATACTATAGAAGTTTTATAATTTAATTTAAAGATAAAGTCATAAAAAGCGATGAAATCAGTTGTTTTAGAGAAATGTGTTTTAATGTTTAAAAGTGTTTTGAAACAAATTTAAAGTATATAATTCATCTAAACAACTATAATTCAATTATTAGTATTTAAATATATATCTAATTAGGATAGTTATAGAAAAATTATATTTTTTGTCTTGAAATGAGAAGATACTTTTCAATGAAAATTAGTAATTTTGTTTATTCATTATAAAAATTCAGAAAATTCCAAATAAATCACTGTAAAATAATTTTGATATTTGGATCCGAAAATTGAGGTTAGTTATTTCAAATAAATTTTATAAATGTAGAAAATTTGATAACAATATTTTCCCAAAAAAGAAATAAAAATCATTTTATATGGAATTGTTTTTCAATAATAATATCTAATATCAAATAATTTACTATCCGTCTCATAAAAATTTGTCATCAAATATGAATTAAAAATGACCTCTATATAAATTTTAAAATGTTGACATTATTATTAATACTATATGATTCAATGGTTAGGTTTAAAATTTTATCTTTTTATTAATAATATTTCTAGGTTTGTTTAATCTAAATGATGTGTATTATACATGAAATTTAATACTGTTTTGTTTTATTTTATTTAGATATTACAATCACGCTTCTTAAAAAAATAATCCTCAAAATATTTAAGATTATTACGTTGTAAAAAAATTAGTATTTTCTTATTTATACAATCATATCGTTTCATCATTTCTTCCACCATTTTATGTTTCATCCAAAGTAACTTTAATAACCAATATGTTCAATTCATAAATAAATTCAATATAGTATCAGGGATATAAATACTCTCTTCAATATAATAGAAATCAGGTTCAGTTTATTTATCATTATAGTAGTTAACATCAATATGGTACTGTTTGTAATTCCTTAACATAGATATATGGAACACATCATTTATATTAGATAGGCCTATTAGGATTTTCAAATTGTAGGATAATAATCAAAATTATTCTAGAATTTCAAAAAGAAGTAAGGAACCCGGTTCTCAGTTCTCTCTTCTTAAATAACATTATATCACCCTTCCATGGATATAATTTAATGAAAAAAGTTTCTACAACATTAAATTAAAAAAAAATATTTTCTATTTATTAACATAACTCTGTTTTGTATTCCAAAAAAATCTAATAGGAATCTATATAGTCTATACCATTGAATTTGTCTCCTCAACCTGTTTTGAGACTGTATGCTTCCTTTCACCGAATTAATCCCATCAAATAGGAGTATGAAATCTCTTTCCATATATTTTTTTCATTCATAACCATTTGAAAACATGTATGGATGATATTATTACCAATAAAATCTACCAAATGTAAATAATGATCCCTTTTACACGATTAAATTCATTGAATAATGATATGAAAATTTATTATAATGATAGTATTTACCTTCTATACTATCCACTATATTTGGACGGTTGGAGGTGCTCAGATGAAGATCATTATCGAAAGACTTATGATGTATGTACCATAATTTCAAGGTAAAAATGTGACAATTATTAGAAACAATTGAAATTCGTGGACCATAATGTCTTAAAATGTCATATATATAGAGTCATGTATGTTGTTCAATAGGTAAATATTCTCTTATTTCATATAAATATGCAGTTTTGGTAATTTTTTCAAGAATAACGCATATTGTATCATCCA
The DNA here is from genome assembly GCA_963277665.1 of Viscum album. Classification (NCBI taxonomy): domain Eukaryota; kingdom Viridiplantae; phylum Streptophyta; class Magnoliopsida; order Santalales; family Viscaceae; genus Viscum; species Viscum album. The sequence goes on from OY728151.1 coordinate 1,476,926,823, forward strand.
TCTCTTGAGACTTTAATAGACTAGTGGAGAAGTCCATACTAATATCATTTCACTACCAAATAATAAGAAATAATGGTTTTGGGAATCCTATGGGATATTGAATCATAGAATTCACATGTTGACATACCGAGTATCCTGGAACATATTTTTTAAACTCCTACTTCGTACAATCTCACCAAAAGTTTTACTTTGAATCCTTTTACATATTAGATATACATTGTTTTATTGAGAAATTAGAGATATGATAAATAATAAATAATTTCCTATTTTGTTGGGGAATATAAAGAATATAAATCACATATATAAATTTTCTAATTCCATCTTCATAATTGAGGTACTCAAATTTCCCATTGTCCACATCATTAATTTTTTTAAAAAATTCTCATTAATAAGCTGCAGAGTTCTCATTATTTTAAATAAATATTGTTTACCAGTAATTATAAAAATGATGTTTGTATCCCCTTATATAATAATACCAATATGAATATTTACTAGATCTAAGAATACAATATCCTTATCATTACACATTTTCAAAGGAAATACATAATAGTTCTAGCTCAGTGATTCTGAAACATTTTTTTCCTTCCCTAGGTGATATTGTACCGTGAAATAATAATCCTTCAACATCTTCACCTATCTTCCATACATCATATTGAAATATTTATGTTAAAATATAAATTTTAAAATCATATAATCTATGTATATATCACATATTTTCTATGTCATGACTTTTCCTAATGGGGCCCATGTCGTAGCTACCCATGTCTGCCTGTAATAGGACAAGGGATAGAGGCTTCCATTGAGATGGAAAATTACTAAAATTGGACAAATTTCATTTGTACCTATACACACTCACACATATCCAATCCTATAAATGATGATATGTGAAACACACTAAGAAAAAAATTAATGAATACACGATATCCCAACTGATAATGTATGATAGGAATATAACTCACATTAATATAAACTTGGCCAGGATATAATCCCACCAAAAGAGTATATAAACCACAATGTTCAACCTGTAAAAAAGGTTCAGAGATTTTTGTCTCTAGCCATATTAACACCTTGGCCAATCTAAAGTAACACATCACCTTCTAGTCTTTTTCATCATCCTGGTCTACCTTCGACTCAGTAAAAAAAAAGCTCACCTGAAAAAGACATGACATGTATAGTAAAATTTCATGCATGAGTGAGTTTAATAGTACACATTAGGACACCCAAAAACCAAAAATAAAAAAAGGGAAGTTATCATCAGATATACCCATGTATGTGTCTAGAACACAGATAACAAAATATATAGCTTTACCCAATCCAAGACACTTCATATTGAGTAGGGAATTACTAATATATACCAACCCGAGGGATTCTGTCAATGATTACCTAAAGCACTCATCTAGGAACACACACTCTAGTGTCTAGTAACACTTATGACATCCATCTGAGAGGTCCTTCTCGAGGGGAAAGTTTATGAGAGAGATACACTAATAGATATGAAGATAGAGATATAATACACTCCTTCCAGGATACCATGAACAATAACAAGGGAACAAAGAATAAATATAGGATCCTTGTATGGGCCGTTTAAAGGGGATTCCAACAACTCTATCTAGATTTCCCTACTGAAGTAATCGTACACTAGAATGTAGGACACAATAAAAAAAATAGGGAAGTTATCAAGGGAATGATCCCTAATGAATCATGTCCATGATATATTGGACCGGGAGATCAAGCCATGTAGAATGGGGTACACAACATGTAGTAGTCTCACACACTATGTCCCTTGACCATTTATACTTCCTATGTATAATGACCCATGTTATAAGAGCATATCTTGTAGAAAAAGGGTAAAAAAATTAGAAGGAATTACACATCATTCCCTTTCATCTAGGGTCCGCACGTATACCCCAACTGTGTGCCAGTACAAAGAACCAACCCATGCTCAGATTCCTATGTACCAGTACATGGGGTAACCTTTGTATCTAGTCTTTCCATGTCATATGATGGAGTAAACGCTGTGTAGGAATTTCAGGTACTCCACCCATTCCCATTGACTCCCACAATAAAGGTCGTCTATTCTATAATGAATATACATCATATATCCCATATTACAAGTTGTGTGTTTATGAATTTATAGAACTTCAAATTTATTCCTCCTACACCTTAACCGATCTTTAAGGCTTCAATTTCATTTTTCATTTATCTCAAAACTCAAGATAGAGAATCTTCAAATCACTCTAACACCGAATATAGGTGTTTTATTCCTTAAATTGACCTGAAACATAAATTAACTCCATTATAATTAAAACCATAAAAAGAGTTCTATCTCCAGAATCACTTCATTTTATCCCTTGACATCGCCAACACAACTTTTCTTTGTTATCCAGGTGTTGGATCTTTAATTTCATATCGTTTCACCAACCAGCGATTGTGAGTCAATCAATTTTTCATAAGTCAGCAAATAATGAAGAATTTTAAGAGGAAAATGGATGAAAAATATTAAAAAGTAACTATCTTGAGGAATGAACCTTGACCATTCCACATTTCAGCCAAAAAACCTTCCTATTAGAACAATAAAAAAATCAATGAAATTACCATAAAACAACCCTGGTATTTCCAACAATTTAATCCTATCGCATAATAATGCATAAACTATGGAATTAAACATTTCATTAGTTGGTCCATGTTCATCATTGAATCCAAGAAGTGGGAAATAATAAATCTAAAATAATGATCCCTACCAATAAAATGAATAGTTTTTTTGTTAATGGTTGATTTCCATTGGAAACCCATTAAGATTGATCTATGATCCCTGTCATTATCATCCCTGCTGAGAAAATTCAAGAAGTATTCTATCAAGATACTCTATGGAACTAATAGGGTTATGAGTAGATCAATGTATCCCAACCTAAAGGCTAGTTAAAAAAAGATTCACTATAGAGTGTTAAAACAAAATAAATACTAAATTTATTATATTATTTAAAATTCAAAAAAAAACTTCACAGCCGATGCATCAACCAATTTTATTCCTCTCCTAAGGAAAATCTGATGCACTATGTGCAATGATTCCCTCATATTTCACCTATGGGAACTCATTTAGATGTTATTATGCTTTTTTTTCAAAACTATGCCCACAGGATTTTATAAATTTTTAAACATTTTATGAATTGGTTCAAGGAACCCTGGGCCTCAGAATTACTAGTTTCCTCCATTCCTGGTCTTGAAATAATTCTATATAATTTCCAAAAATAATACATAGAAACAACTAGGACATTAAATTCTCCCATCCTTAGTTATTTTCATCAGAAAAAATCCAATACAAAAGATATACAAAAGGATGTGGGTACTGAGCATGAATATGAGTCTCCCATTACTATGTTCTCTACTAGAGATTCTCATCATGCCATCAGCCACACTCCAATATAATTTCACTCCCGTGAAGGATCCACTCCTACCGGTCCTCTATCACAATTGGGTATTTAACAAATGACTCTCCATCAACAATGTCCAACTCACCCTAGTCGATGACATGTGAAGGGTCATTCATGTACCTCCTTTGTTGTGACAGGTGGACTATTTAGTGTACTCACTCCATATATGGGGGTAAAGATAAGTACTATTCCACCTCACCGACACAATACAGTATCTAAAGATGTATGATAAAAAATTAGATAAATTACGTCCCTAACCAATTCTCTACAATCCCCATTGTGGTGAAACCATAAGAAACACAAGATATCCTTCCTCTAATTCCATTGGCCTCCATAAATTGTAAGCGTAAGAGAAGTGGTGGATCTATGTAGTTCTCATCCACTCCTACATGAACTAAAACTTCTCAATAGTAGATCTCACCAACTTAGGGTTTATGAGAAATATCTCTCATGGGTCATTCCACTAATGTGGTGAGTGACAAGGTAGATTATAAAAGGCCTCGAATGGTACCATACTCATGGTGGAATAGTATATGTTGTTGTCTGTCAAATACACTAGGGGTAGGTGATCCTCCAAAATACAGTCAATTTAAACCATACAATCCCATTACAATTCCTCCAAAACCAAAATGGTCTTCTTAATTTGGCCGTATGTCTATGGGTGAATCTATTTCGTCCAAGGCAACTAGGTCCCAAATGCCTCCTGAAATCCATTGCAACACTAAGATGTAAAGTAAGGATCATGATCTAAAACAATCATCGATGAAAGTACAATAAGTCAAACTATGTCTACCCTATAGAGGCGTCCCATGTTCTCTAATGAACTATCCAATCAAATATTTGGGAATTGGGCAGACGTTGTTAATTTTTAAAAGATCAACATGATTGAATTAGTTCCTCCAAGAATATGTGGTAAACCTATCATTAAGTCCATAAATATTCCATTCCACATCCATTATGGATCCTCAAGGCGTTTAGTTATGTAACACCCCAAGATTCTACGGTACGCTTCTCTTTGAATAATGTGATAGCGTGTGTTGCACGCAACACCGAGTTCTAACACACCATAACCAATCAAACTAGCCGTTATGAATAGTAATACCTACATTTTGAAATTATATATATTTTATATTTCAAAATGGACTCCATTTTTGGATTCGGAATATTGAATTTAGCCTAAGGTGAAATTTTGGTACTTTTCGGATAACTTTAATATTTTGATGAATAGTGAAAATTACTAAATTTTAATTAAAAACAACGTTTTTAAACCAAATAATTAATAGTGGTAAATTATGAATTTTATTGGTTTTAAAGTATATATAGAATATATTTTTACCATTTAATATAATTTTGGTCATTGGAAATAATTTTACAATTAAACTGAACATAAACAAGTGTCAATCTTTTGATAGTTATTATCTCTTAAAAACACGCTTTTTATTTTGACAGCGGGAATTAATTTTAAATTAATTTCTGCCACTTCTGTGTTTTGAATTTAGAAAAATGGATTCCATATTTGGAATCAGGATGTTCAAATTGTGTAAATAGTAAACTTTTATTTTCAGACATTTTGAATAATTATTGCGGTAAATATTTTATTTACCGTGGTTAAAGGTAAATCCGGTAAATAAGGGTTAAAAAATAATATTATAATAATACTAAATTACCCTAAAACGTGTCCTAGCCATATTGGTTGATAAATGTTCGACCATAGTCATCTTTGGGTCGATTTTGGGACCCCATGGTGCCACTTGTAGGTGATAGGGACACTTTTTTTTAATTAAGTTAAAATGAATACAAAAATGACACAAGCATATATCTTTTAGAAAAACAATTTTTACATAGGTTTATATATGTTGGATTTTAGATTATAAATATTCATTATAAATATAAAATTATTTCCTACATAATGATATTTTATTTATAATTTTTAGACATTATATAATTTAATTTATTTATGACACAATGGTGATGTAGTAATTACTATAATAGTGAAAAATTAAACTAATTGAAATTATAAATACACAAATAAATATAATATGAAACTTTTAATGAATTAAACTAATTTTATAGGATAATATGATATATTAGGTTTGATTTATTGGACTTTGTTCGAGTAATCAATCTGTTATGAGTTTCAAAAAAATCAACTATTGAATAGTGTCAAAATTGACATAAAAGAGTTCTTAAAAAAATATTATATTATTAATTGATATTAAATTCCTAAAAATCTAAGGTTCGGCCAAGAGACTTATATAATGATAGGTTCATCATTAATGGACCACTTGGGGGTCGGTTGGATGTATATAGTATGTTTATTAACCATATTATATAAAAATACAAAGAGACATTGTAAAAGTGAAACTAATTAATTTAGAGTTAATACTTAAAGATAAGGTTAATATAAGTAGACAAACCTGTCTAAATTCTATTAGTTGAGTTGTTTTCGACCTATCCCCACCTTAACATTTAAATTATCATCTTTTGAGACATTGGAAACCGAATATGAATTTATTATAAGCTAATATTTCTAGCTTTTCCAAAGGTGCCCCTCACCCCTCTTATAAAAGGGCACTCCTCCTTCTCATTTCTTCACACCTTCAAAGCATTTTTGTTCGGCCAAACAATGCCCAAATACCCTCCCAACTTCCCTCACGACAACCTAGATGCCTTAGTTTGATCATAAATCTAACCTAAGGAGCCCTTTTGATCAAATCAAAAAGGAAGAAACCGAAGAAGAGGTAATGATTTCACCACCCTTTTCCAAGTTCATTTCTTCTTCCACTTCTTCTTCCTTTGTTGTTACCATTCTAAAATAATAACTCCAGTATCATATATATACTGTGATGTTATTATAAATATGGTAAAACCATATTCAGTATTCTATCCACCCTTTGAATAACATGTCACCATACGTGCGTACGTACGGCTTACCATCTCCAAGTCGTGGTCTAATTGTTATTCATTATAATATTATTTGGAGGGGTATAATAATGATGTGTAACTCATGTAAATAATAAATATAACATGTTAATGATTCTGTATATATGATATACCATCCATTTATATATTATTTTAATATCAAATGAATGATATTGTCGCTCGTGCGTACGTACGGACTACCGTCTCCACGAACGCGATGAGATTCATTCTCCATTGTATACATTCAAGTATAATTATCATTTTATGATTTAAAAAAATGATGTTTAAGGAATTGATATCTTTCTGGATATGAATAATATACATCCTATCCTTTACAAAAATGTCTTACATAACAAAACATATAATAGAAAACAAGTAAGTTAACACCCGAAACCACGATAATACTAAGATATTGTTATCAAATCAATATTAAAAGATCATATATGATATCATATTAATGTATATGATTATTTTATAATTTAATAACAATTATTTCACCATTATATAGGAGGTTAGCCTACCCCAACCAAGGAAAAGTACAAGGTAAAGGTTATTTCACAATCTCTTCATTATCCGAGGTTGTTTATACGTAATAATCTACTGGGATCTCTTTATCATCCACATCCATGTTTCTTCAAAATGTATATAAAAACATTTTTATTATTTACAAGAATATGGGTTAATGTCATTTATACCCTTCTTTGACTTTTTATAAGAGGAATCTTTCGGTCGTTTTCAAAACAAGGTCCTTTTTAACCTTTTTGACAGAGTTAAGTTAAGAATATTTTTTTAACTTATACGGTGGGTGCGTTTATTTTCCTCCGTTACAAAATATTCAAAGATTTCCTTACAATCTTATAAGAATATTTTCAAGAAAATGATTTATTTTATATGGATCTTAAATGATTTCAAAAAATGAAGTAGATATTTCTCTAAAAAGTGTTTTGATTTCATCTATGTCAACATCCTTTGATGGATTTTACGCTTATTTGAAGTTGATTTATTATGATACAAAACTTCTATATTGTATTGAAGGTTTTGTGATATGTTTGACTGTGGATGTGTTATTTTTATACCATTCATAGTTTATGGTTAAATTATTGACATTTCGTATGCTAGTTTTAATACGAATGTTTATGTTATGTTTAAACCTTTTCATATGGGAATGCATTGGACTTAATATGTGATGGGTGGAGACCGCTATAGCTCCTCGATGCATCGGTAGGTCTCATGAGACAAACTAGTGTCTTGGCACAAGGCCTTGACAAAATCTTTTTTTTAGTCTTGGCACGAGGCCTTGGCTATGTGGTTATGATAGTCTGGAATTATGCATTCCATCATTATGAAAGTGGTTATTGATTTTGCATGTGATTATTCAATTAGTAGAATATCCATGTGAATAAGTAAATGGAATTATTTCATTTTATTTATTCCATACCATGTTGAAAGTTCAAGTTTGAAAGGCTTTTGTTTTAGTTATACATTGCCTTAAATGTTTATTCTTATTTATGAAAGTTTCCGCTATATTGTTATCCTTACTGGGAATTTGAGCTCACCCCTTTTCTATGTTTTATTTTTCCTAGGATGTGAAGAAGTAAGTTTTGAATGACTTGTAGGGATATTATGAGGGGATAATAGTGTGGACTGTGGAGACATTATGTTGTTGTAGTAGTTTTTCATTTTATGATGTAATGTAAATCTTATGAATATATCTAGTGTTCCCAACGCTACTAAACCAATCGGTCTTTCGAGATTTGATCTTTCTTGTGATCATTCCAATGTCATGTAATATTGCACCGACTCTGGGTAACTAGGGTCGGGGCGTTACAGTTGGTATCAGAGGAAGTTTAGTACAAACCTTGGATGCTAGATTTAGATAAACTCTGATTAGAGCACGTAGACCTAAGATGAACTTTGAGGATTAGTATAGAAGAACTTCCTTGAATTTTGGTATTGAAGATATTTTGTGAGTTTTCCGAGAAATAAATCCCTATCTGGATACGAGCAGGTAGAGGCGGCTCTGGAACAGATGTACCTAGGGGTAAAACCCAAAAACACCGCTTTGAGCTAGACTCGAACGAGAACTGGTGCACGACAACGGGCCTTGCTGCACTCTTGGTTATGACACTCCCGGGGGATATGATTAGGATAACATTAATTTTCTTTACAAATCATTATGAAGGGTTTATGAGTATATACTTCCTAAAAGAAAACATTTTTATGATTATGGATTATATCCATAAATAGTTCAATTTATGTTAAGTGTTTTATAAGTATGGGATTATGTATTTTGATTCATAAACTGATCTAGTTTATGCCATTGTTTAGAAATGGCACCTAGTAGAAGAAATGGAAACCGTATCAATGCACACACTCTATGTAGGGATTTCCCTCCTGCTAAAGATAATTATAGTGGAGCTGGTGATGCAACTGGTGCTGATCTTCTAATCACCATACTGGGACAACTCACTCAGGTTATGAATAATAACCTTACCCGTATGGAGCACCCTGATCCACAGCGTGGAGGATCAATGTTAGATCGATTCATGAGGTAACAACCACCAACGTTCAGTGGGAGTACAAATCCCTTAGTAGCTGAGCAATGGATAAATTCCCTAGAGAAAATATTTCAGGCTTTGGGGAGCAGTGAAAGGGAAAAAGTTATCATGGCAGTTTACCGCCTCACTGGAGATACTGATCAATGGTGGTCATTGATTAAAAACATGAAGGAAGATGATTATGTATCAAATATGGAATGGAGGGAGTTCAATGATCTGTTTTTAGAAAAATACTTTCCTCGCGACCATCGAGCAGATATGGAAAGGCAATTTCTAAGTTTGAGACAGAAGGAGGATGAGAATGTCACAAAGTATGAGGCTAACTTTACAAGGTTATCAAGGTATTCTGGAGATTATATACGTAACCCATGAAGTAAGATTGATCGTTTCTTTGATGGGTTAACACCATTTCTCCGTCGAGCATTCGTCTCACAATCCTTTTCATCATACGAAGACATTGTCTCATGTGCTATCAAGACTGAAAAGGAATTCTCTAAGTCTTATGAATTTAAAGCAAAGCAAGAGAAGAAGAGACCTTCTGATCAATCTAGGAATGGAAATAAGGGGAATAAGGGAAAGGTTGAATATCCATCTTGTGGTAAATACCGAAAGAAACATCCTGGTACTTTCTTGAAGGGAATGGGAGTCTGTTACAAGTGTGGTGAAAAAGGCCACCAAGCTCGTGATTGCAAGGGGAAGAAGGAAGCTACCAACGTTCAGTGCTACAATTGCAGAGAGATGGGGAATTATGCAAATGCATGTCCTAAGCGTCAGGAGAACTTACCTCAGAAAAGGCCAAGGGATCAAGGCCAGGCTTATGCTATCACTACTACTGAGGTAGAAGCTCCGAAAGACGTGGTGGCAGGTAATTTAATGGTTTCCTCAAGTTTTGAAAATGCATTATTTGATTCTGGATCATCGCATTGTTTCATATCTTCCCAGTTTTCTATGAAAATTAGATATTTCCAATTTGATTTAATAAGGGAGTTGTCAGTTAAAACTCCTAAGGGAAGTATCATTGCAACAATGTTTTGTGAATCAGTCCCCATTAGAGCACATAAATGTTCTTTATCTGCTGATCTCATCGTCATACCTATGATTGAGTTTGATATAATCCTCGGTATGGACTGGCTTTCGGTCTATGATGAAAAGATTTATTGTAAGAAGAAAGAGGTTACGATTCTTGATGATAATGATAAGGAACACCTTATCTTTAGAGTAGAATTGTCACCACCTAATTCTTATTTAGATCCACCCTCAATAGATCAACTAAATTCAATTTTTGGGGAGGAAGAGAATGAAATAACTGTGGGTGAGGAAAGGAATGTTAAAATAGAGGATGTACCTGTTTTGAAAGAATTTGTAGATGTATTTCAGGAAGATTTACCTGGACATCCTGCAGAACGAGAAGTTGAGTTTTCCATTGATTTGATTCCTGGATCAAGGCCTATATCGAAGACCCCTTATAGAATGGCCACTGTAGAATTAGTTGAACTAAAGAAACAACTAGAGGAATTGAGTAATAAGGGATTTATTCGCCCTAGTGTTTCTCCATGGGGAACCCCTGTTCTTTTTGTTAAAAAGAAAGATGGATCTATGAGGTTATGTATCGACTACAGGGAGATCAATGCTATAATGTTAAAGAACAAGTATCTCCTACCACGCATTGATGATTTATTTGACCAACTGCATGGATCTCAATACTTTTCAAAGATTGACCTTGGATATGGATACCATCAGTTGTGTGTGAAGAAGGAAGAAATTCCGAAGATAGCATTTCGAACCAGGTACGGGCATTATGAGTTTACTGTAATGCCGTTTGGATTGAATAATGCACCCTCTGTTTTCATGGATCTGATTAATAGAGTTTTCAAGGAGTATCTCGATGAATTTCTGGTGGTATTTATTGATGATATCTTCGTATACTCCAAAACCTATGAAGATCATGAAAATCACTTGTGCATTATCTTGAAGACTCTGAGGAGGCATGAATTATAAGGGAAGTTTAGCAAGTGTGAATTCTGGCTTCAGGAGATTTATTTTCTTGGCCATATTGTCTCTAAAGATGGAATCTCTGTTGATCCTTCTAAGACCAAGGAAATCTAAGAATGGCCAACACCTAAGAGTATAACTGAGGTACATAGTTTTATTGGTTTGGCAGGTTATTATCGACATTTCGTCCAGAATTTTGCCCGATTGGCTAACCCATTAACGAAGCTCACACGTAAAGGGGTTAAATTTGTTTGGACAAAAGAGTGTGAAGAATGTTTCGAAGAACTGAAGATAATATTAGTCAATGCTCCTATATTGACTCTACCATCGGGGAATGATGGGTTCGTTATTTATAGTGATGCATCAAAGAAAGGACTTGGTTGTGTCCTTATGAATAATGATAGAGTTATTTCCTATGCATCACGACAGTTGAAAATTCATGAACAAAACTATCCTACTCATGATCTCGAGTTAGAAGCTCTGATCTTTGCTTTGAAGATATGGAGGCACTACCTCTACGGTGAAAAATTTGAGATTTATACTGATCACAAGATTTTGATGTATATTTTCTCACAAAAAGAACTCAACATGAGGCAAAGGAGATGGCTTGAATTACTCAAGGATTATGATTGAACGATACACTAACACCCGGGGAAAGAAAACAAGGTGGCAGATGCATTGAGTAGAAAAGACCATGGAGTTTTGAACAATATGAGAATTGAAAGGGATCCAATTGTCATGGATCTAGTGAAGATGGACATGGGAATAACCAGGGAAGGTGAAACATCAATTCTTTTTCAAATGGTTGCCAAACCATCTTTACTAGAAAGGATTAAGAGTTCTCAGACCGATGATGAAGAATTTCAAAAGAAGATTAAAGCTGTGAATGATGGGAGATTGAGATACTTTGTGTATGAAGATGGAATTTTGAAATTCGGGAAGAGACTTTCTGTTCCCGATATACCTGATCTAAAAAGGGAATTGTTGGATGATGCTCATAGTTCCAATTTCTCTATACACCCTGGGAGCACCAAAATGTATAGAGATTTGAAGGAACATTTTTGGTGGGACAACATGAAGAGGGAGATTGCTGATTTTGTGTCAAGATGTATGGTTTGTCAACAAGTGAAAGCTGGAAGGAAACAACCTGGAGGAGTCATGCAACCTCTTCCCATATCGGCGTGGAAATGGGAAAATATTACGATGGAAATTGTCATGGGGCTACCAAAGACTCCTAGAAGGAATGATGCAATATGGGTTATTGTTGATCATCTTACCAAGTCATCACATTTTCTTTCTATAAGAGAAGATCTACCCCTGGAACGTCTAGAAAGACTATATATTAATGAAGTTGTGAGACTTCATGGAGTACCCCTATCGATTGTTTCTGATCGTGATCCCCATTTTACTTCAAGCTTTTGGAAAAGTCTTCAGAAATCCCTGGATACTAAACTTCATTTGAGCAATTCTTACCACCATCAGACAGACGGACAATCAGAATGGACTATTCAGACCTTAGAAGACATGTTGAGATCTTGCTCACATGACTTTTAGGGTATGTGGGATCAATATTTACCTCTGGTAGAATATTCCTATAACAATAGCTTCCATTTGAGTATTAAAATGGCACCATATGAAGCATTATACAGAAAGAGATGTCGTACACCAACTTGTTGGGATGACGTTGGTGAAAGAAAACTTGTAGGCCCATAACTGGCGGAGGAAACGGTGGAAAAGGTGAAGGTAATCCAAAATCACATCAAAGCAGCTCAAAGTATGCAGAAGAGCTATGCCGATAATCGAAGGAAGGATTTGGAATCTCAAGTCAGTGATCATGTTTTCCTGAAGGTATATCCATGGAAGGGAGTCATACGTTTTGGTAAGAAAGGTAAATTGAGTCCTAGGTACATCGGACCCTTCGAAATTCTAGAATGAATTGGGGTTGTAGCTTACCGATTGGCAATGCCGCAAAGTCTCTCCAAAGTTCACGATGTGTTCCACGTATCTCTATTGAGGAAATACATGCCTGACCCAACGCATGTACTCACCTATGAAGAATTAGAACTGGAACCCGATCTGTCTTGTTGTGAATATCCCATCATGATTCTTGATATGAGAGAACAAGTGCTGAGAAACCGGACGACGCGTCTGATAAATGTTTTGTGGAGAAACCATAAGATGGAAGAGGCAACGTGGGAACCCGAGAAACTTATGATGAAGAACCACCCGAGTCTATTCATGTGGTAGTATTCTAGAAATTTCGAGGATGAAATTATTTGAAGGAGGGGAGAATGTAACACCCCAAGCTTCTACAGTACGCTTCTCTTTGAATAATGTGATAGCGTGTGTTGCACGCAACACCGAGTTCTAACACACCATAACCAATCAAACTAGCCATTATGAATAGTAATACCTACCTTTTGAAATTATATATATTTTATATTTCAAAATGGACTTCATTTTTGGATTCTGAATATCGAATTTAGCCTAAGGGGAAATTTTGGTACTTTTCAGATAACTTTAATATTTTGATGAATAGTGAAAATTACTAAATTTTAATTAAAAAGAACTTTTTTAAACAAAATAATTAATAGTGGTAAATTATTAATTTTAGTGGTTTTAAAGTATATTTATAATATATTTTTACCATTTAATATAATGTTGGTCATTGGACAAAATTTTACAATTAAACCGAACATAAACAAGTATCAAACTTTTGATAGTTATTATCTCTTAAAAACACGCTTTTTGTTTTGACAGCGGGAATTAATTTTAAATTAATTTCTTCCACTTATGTGTTTTGAATTTAGAAAAATGGATTCCATATTTGGAATCAGGATGTTCAAATTGTGTAAATAGGTAACTTTTATTTTTAGACATTTTGAATAATTACTGCGGTAAATATATTATTTACCATGATTAAGGGTAAATCCGGTAAATAAGGGTTAAAAAATAATATTATAATAATACTAAATTACCCTAAAACGTGTCCTAGACTTATTGGTTGATACATGTTCGACCATAGGCATCTTTGGGTCGATTTTGGGACCCCATGTTGCCACTTGTAGGTGATAGGGACACTTTTTTTTAATTAAGTTAAAATGAATACAAAAATGACACAAGCATATATCATTTAGCAAAACAATTTTTACATAGGGTTATGTATTTTGTATTTTAGATTATAAATATTAATTAGAAAGATAAAAATATTTCCTACATAATGATATTTTATTAAAAATTTTTAGACATTAAATAATTTAATTTATTTATGACACAATAATGATGTAGTAATTACTATAATAGTGAAAAATTAAACTAATTGATATTATAAATACCCAAATAAATATAATATGAAACTTTTAATGAATTAAAATATTTTTCTATGATAATATGATATATTAGGATTGATTTATTTGAATTTTTTCGAAATAATCAATCTGTTATAAGTTTCAAAAAAATCAACTATTGAATAGTGTCAAAATTGACATAAAAGAGTTCTTAAAATAAATATTATATTATTAATTGATATTAAATTCCTAAAAAACTAAGGTTCGGCCAAGAGACTTATATCATGATAGGTTCATCATTAATGGACCACTTGGGGGTCTCTTGGATGTATACAGTAAGTTTATTAACCATATTATATAAAAATACAAAGAGACATTATAAAAGTGAAACTAATTAATTTAGAGTTAATAATTAAAGATAAGGTTAATATAAGTACCCAAACCTGTCTAAATTCTATTGGTTGAGTTTTTTTCGACCTATACCCACATTAACATTTAAATAATCATCTTTGTAGCCATTGGAAACCGAATATGAATTTATTATAAACTAATATTTCTAGCTTTTCCAAAGGTGCCCCTCACCCCTCTTATAAAAGGGCACTCCTCCTTCTCATTTCTTCACACCTTAAAAGCCTTTTGGATCGGCCAAACTCTGACCACATACCCTCCCAACTTCCCTCACTACAACCTAGAGGCCTTAGTTTGATCAGAAATCCAACCTATGGAGCCCTTTTGATCAAATCAAAAAGGAAGAAACCGAAGAAGAGGTAATGATTTCACCACCCTTTTCCAAGTTCATTTCTTCTTCCACTTCTTCTTCCTTTGTTGTTACCATTCTAAAATAATAACTCCCGTATCATATATATACTGTGATGTTATTATAAATATGGTACAACCATATTCAGTATTCTATCCACCCTTTGAATAACATGTCACCATAGGTGCGTACGTACGGCTTACCGTCTCCACGTCGTGGTGTAATTGTTATTCATTATAATATTATTTGGAGGGGTATAATAATGATGTGTAACTCATGTAAATAATAAATATAACATGTTAATTATTCTGTATATATGATATACCATCCATTTATATATTACTTTAATATCAAATGAATGATATTGTCGCTCGTGCGTATGTACGGACTACCGTCTCCACGAACGCGATGAGATTCATTCTCCATCGTATCCATTCAAGTATAATTATCATTTGATGATTTAAAAAAAATGATTTTTAAGGACTTGATATCATTCTGGATATGAATAATATACAACCTATCCTTTAAAAACATGTCTTATGTTACAAAACATATAAAATAAAACAAGTAAGTTAACACCCGAAACAACGATAATACTAAGATATTATTATCAAATCAATATTAAAAGATCATATATGATATCATATTAATGCATATGATTATTTTATAATTTAATAACAATTATTTCACCATTATACAGGAGGTTATCCTACCCCAACCAAGGAAAAGTACAAGGTAAGGGTTATTTCACAATCTCTCCATTATCTGAGGTTGTTTATACGTAATAATCTACTGGGATCTCTTTATCATCCACATCCATGTTTCTTCAAAATGTATTTCAAAACATTTTTATTATTTACAAGAATATGGGTTAAAGTCATTTATACCCTTGTTTGAATTTTTATAAGAGGAATATTTTCGTCATTTTCAAAACAAGGTCCTTTTTAACCTTTTTGACAGAATTAAAGTAAGAATTTTTTTTTAACTTATACGGCGGGTGCGGTTATTTTCCGCCGTTATAAAATCTTCAAAGGTTTCCTTACAAGCCTATAAGAATATTTTCAAGAAAATGTTTTAATTTATATGGCTCTTAAATTATTTCAAAAATAGAAAGAGATATTTCTCTAAAAAGTGTTTTGATTTCATCTATGTCAACATGCTTTGATGGATTTTACGCTTATTTGAAGTTGATTTATTATGATACAAAACTTCTATATTGTATTGAAGGTTTGAGATATGTTTGACTGTGGATGTGCTATTTTTATACCATTCATAGTTTATGGTGAAATTATTGACATTTCGTATGCTAGTTTTAATATGAATGTTTATGTTATGTTTAAACCTTTTCATATGGGAATGCATTGGACTTAATATGTGACGGGTGGAGCCAGCTATATCTCCTCGATGCATCGGTAGGTCTCATGAGACAAACTAGTGTCCTGGCACAAGGCCTTGAAAAAATCTTTTTTGTAGTCTTGGCACGAGGCCTTGGCTATGTGGTTATGATAGTCTGGCATTATGCATTCCATCATTATGAAAGTGGTTATTGATTTTTCATGTAATTGTTTGATTAGTAGAATATCCATGTGAATAAGTAAATGGCATTATTTCATTTTATTTATGCCAAACCATGTTGAAAGTTCAAGTTTGAAAGGCTTTTGTTTTAGTTATACATTCCCTTAAATGTTTATTCTTATTTATGAAAGTTTCCGCTATATTGTTATCCTTACTGGGCATTTGAGCTCACCCCTTTTCTATGTTTTATTTTTCCCAGGATATGAAGAAGTAAGTTATGAATTACCTGTAGGGATATTATGAGGGGATAATAGTGTGGACTGTGGAGACATTATGTTGTTGTAGTAGTTTTTCATTTTATGATGTAATGTAAAACTTATGAATATATCTAGTGTTCCCAAGGCTACTAAACCAACCGGTCTTTCGAGATTTGATCTTTATTGTGATCATTCCAATGTCATGTAATAATGCACCGACTCTGGGTAACTAAGGTCGGGGCGTTACAAGTTAAACCCACTAGAACCTAGTGCATAGCCATCAGTTGGTGAAATGTAAGGCATCAATAAAGGAACTATTCCACTTCCTTATTCATACCTGAAGAGAAAAACTAAAATTGGTGGTCTTGGTATATCTTCATTAGGAAATGATGTAATTCCAAATTGGATGTATTAATCTCACTAAAAACCACTTCTTGTAACACCATTTGTACTAATGTTCATCAATTTTGAAGAAGAATATTCTCCCCATCATTTGAATATCCATCATGAGCATAGCATGTAGAAATCTTGACATATAGGGTCTCAAAGTCGGTGTCCCCAAGATGTTCCTACTTGAATTTCTATTAGAGTTGAGGGGTAACAACCATTAAATAGAGGTAAGATACACTGTCTCAAACCATAAAGGATAACAATAACTAGGAAAACCACTTTAATGCCTCATTCAACAATTGTGAACTAGATCTCATGGTGACATCATCTTCCACCATGTTTCCGTTCTTATGATTATTGAAAATATCAATGTCATAGTCTGGGAGGAACTTTATCCATCACCTCTATCTCAAATCTTGAAATTTTATACCCGAGGTCAACATTTGGGATCCATCATGACCCTATCTACTTCCCAGATGGGTCTACGATCCTTTGTAGTAGATACATGTTCTCCATGGTCTCTTGGATTGAGAATTGAAAATCTATACACAACCTATGTCTGCTTTTTTTTCTTTTTGGGAAAACAAAACTGGGGCTTCCCATGGTGAATCACTGGTTCTCATTAAGCCCTTCCTCAGTAAGTCCTCCATCAACACCCTCATCCTGCGAATCACTATGTGAGATATCTAATTGGTGGATGTTGATAGCGGTGCTATCATATGGTGTACATTAATGAAAGAAGTCAATCTATTGATGGGGATATAATCATCTATCATATATAGGGGTTACTTCCTCATATCCACCACGACTACTATGAACTGGAAACTCATGAAATTACCTGCATCGGGGGTCAGGCTAGCCAACTGATGATAATAACCTACACCCTCCTATGCATGAGTCCATAATGTACTTCAAGGGATTTTAGTTCACTATAAAAGGAAAAACATGTTCCATCAATGTGGATATGCCACACCCATCGCCTAAAACAGTAAATCGTGGCATGGACCAATGATAACAAATCCATAACAAGAATAAATATGCAAGGACTCAATGATGCCACTATGCTCTTCCAACTAAAACCCTAGCCTCTCTAGGTCGGGTCACAATATTTCAACAAGCGTGTCATCGTCAAGTCTCTTCCGGTCTATGAATCCATCCATAAAGGTTACGTCAATTGTTTTTAAAGAATCTATAGCTCACAAAAAATAATATTGATAAGAAAATAATAACTCTGATCTATGTATATTAATATGACACCTAAATATGAAAGGACACATATCATAACTAGAATCATTCATAGATCCCATGGGTCATACACAACAACTGCATTTAGTTGTTCCCTTCCCATTCATCGTGCTCCTGAAGCCTCGCTTGGAACACCTAGTGGTGGTGGGGGTGACATTTCCAAACAACTTCCACCTCCTACTACTCTCCCAACTCCTCTTACCCATCATAATCCTTAGGGATATTCTTTATACTATCCTTGTATCTAACTCGCCAGTCCATCCACCATCTCTAGGTCTATATCTTGATGGGTTGGATAATCTCAAGAGAGATGTCCCCTGATGAAATTATAAAAAGATTGGCTATCACTAGGCTGATTGGGCCAACATTTTGATCCATGAATAACAAACATTCTATAAAGGGTCTTACTTTTGTGTAATATCCTATATCTATGTCTCTGAGGTAGACGTCAGCTCCTTGATGTTGAAGTCTCTGCTTCTACTTCCTCACTACTGACTACCAATGGTTGTGTCATCTCATCCAAGGAATAGTAATATGTAAATGAATAATATAGCACTCCAATATTTTAATAAATACAATGAATAGAAAAAAATGCTTATATGTCTCTATATATACCTCACTGTAAGGTCTAAGACCTGTTGTACTGATCGTTCATCATATCTATCGAGTACTTGGATAGATAGGTATACCTCAATGAATTCTCAAACACCCAAATATTGTATTTTTAGTTCTATAAAAGATCCTTCACACACATTACCATTGTATTATTATTTGAGAAATACTCTATAAAAGTCCCTTAATCTCTTCCCATTAATTGGTCACATCATCACAAGATCATGTAATAAACCCCACTATCATCTTGCTAAAACATTAAGAAGGCTCGTCATCAGAACAACCATCTAATATGTTAGGGTCCTGACTAGACGAAAAACACGATTCACCAGCTCATGCTAGTCCTCGTATTCTTTCATTTAATTCTCATCTCAGAACCTACGAGGTCTCTGCTATTGAAACTCATGAAGCATGCTCAACCTACACTCTCCATCAGCAGGTACTGCATGTACCGTGTTCTGTCTACATGTGGTGGTATAGACATAGCAGCACCTTAAGGTATCATCTGGAAATATAATACTTGTATTGGTGCCTTTCAATTGAGGGGGTCACCCTCATGATCATGGTTCTTAATCCTATCATGTATACATTGCAGAGATATCCTGTAAGAAAACAAGATGTCCCAAAGTAAATGAGTATATCTGGAGAGCACACTGAAAACAGACCTGGAAACCATAACCCATTACTATATGATTCATGTACTTTTATTTTCTAAACAACCATAGTTCTCAAGTACTGATTTGAAAAGATGTTTATTAGAGGCTTGGTGTATGGATATGCCGGACATTGTACCAATACTGGATACCCTGGTTTGAAATCCAATCTCACAACTCCCCAAGACCTTCTCTTATAGGCCAGGGGCGGGTGACTAGCACAGAGTAGGAGTACAAAAATAATGGGAGGCATTACCTCTGTACATGAATAAAAACTCATATCCATGCCCAAAAATGATGAAAAATTATAAACCACTAAGAATTAAATGCATTCATACACTATATACCAACCAACAAAGTACTAGAAGAATTTAATGTGAAGATAAGTAAAACATGATAGAATACAAGCCGACCAAAAGTGCCTACAAACCAATATTCCCAACCAATAAATGAGGAGAGGATGAAACAAAGTTTATAGTGGTAGGAACACCTCATCATGTTTGATGTCACAAAGCGCCTCATTGTCCTTGACCTAGTGGTTCTCCTCACAGGACTCTATAAAAAGGTCTGTTGATTGAAAAAGGCACAACATGTGTGCGTAAAACGCGTGTAGGGGTGAGTACAAAAATACTTTGTAGGGCACCCCAAAACCACAAAGCAATACATAAATGAAAAAAATAGTCATATATTTATAACAATGTTTCTACAACACATATAACATAATATACATATATACCAAATCCAAAACATGATTTCTAGATGTAAGTCACAACTACTATATACCAACACTAGGGATTCAACCAATGATTCCCTGAATCACTCTTCAAGAAGAACACACTCCTAAATCTGGTAACACTGATGACATCTATCTGAGAGGTGATGATCTTCAAGTATCATCATGTGGGTGATACAGTAATAGATCTGAAAAGAGGGATACAATACATTGAATTCAGGATAACTCACTACACGAGTCAAGAATATTACAATACAAATATGGGGATCATATCTAGGGTCGTGTGGTGATACAAAACAATCTATCTTGATTAATGTGCTAAATAGAGGATCTATGTCTGGTAGGATTATTCCTCCTAATACTAATAACTATTCCTATGTAACGATGAATGAATAGAGCATTCTACTCTATACCACTGAGATGGGATTCCATAAACTCTATCCAGGATGTCCTTATGAAGGGTTCAAACTCCTATGAGTAGGAAACAAAACACACCATCCAATATAGAAATGATCAAGGGCACAGACCCCATTGTGCTTTTCCCAATATATGTTGGAAAAGGTGATCAAGCCATGTATAAATTGGTACATGACGTGTAGTAGGCTCACACATCATGTACCTTGACCCGTGGTACTTCCAGTGTACAAAGACCCATGTCAAAATATCATGTCATGTAGAAAACGTTTACATTGCATATTTATGGAATTAGACACCATTTCCTTCTATATAAAGTCCACATTTGTACCTTGGTCATGTTATTGTACATAGTTTCAACCTGTATCAACCATCCCATGTATCGGTACATGGGGTTACCCATCTATCCGGTCTAGTCATTACATGTGGGGGAGTATACATTGTTTAGGAACCTTTGCACTCCACACATGACTATAAAATAATAGATTATACATTGAGTACTCCATGATCAACACACACTGTGTATATAGCACTACATTCTAGGTTTTTTAGATTTTCTAGAACCTCGTGTTTCTTCCTCCCATGACTCACCTAATACTACATGTTTCAATTCCATTATTTATTCGCCTAAAACGTCAACATAAAACATCATTTAATCACTCTAACACTAAATAGAGGTGTTTCATCCCTTCCATTGTCTTGGAAAATAACATCGATATATCTTGATGAAACCCATACCAAAGGGATATCTCTCAAATCACTGTGATTCATCCATCGATGTCATGGTCACACCTCCTCTAGGTCATCTCATTGTTGGATCTTCAATTTTAGATCATTTCTCTATGAAACATGGGTGCAAAGGGCATTCCTTTATAAAACCATTAGGAACATGGAATGTATTGAAAAAAATGTGGAAAAAATTAATAATGAAAAAAATAAGGAAATAACCTCAACAATAGTTCATTCTATCCTTGATTCATACCTATAAGAATGATAATAAAATCAATGAAAATATAATAAATCAACCCTGATAATTTCTTGAAATTTTATGCCACCCCACATGATTGATCATAACATGGATCAACCTGATCATGGTTTAGAATACATTCTTCATTGAATCCATTAATAGGGAAAGAGTTAATCAGTAATAATGAGTCCCACATTGGAATTGGGTCATTAATTATCAAATATTGATTTCTGTAGGTGATCTGTCAAGAACCATCTCATGTACCAATCATTGTCTTCACTACCATGTAAATTATTCAGGGATTATCTCCAGAGCCTCTAGGGGACATCCACAACTATGAGTCTAACCATTTATCTCTACCTAAATTCTCAGTTAAAAGAAAAAACGTCTTTGAGTCAGAATGTAATGTTATAATAAAATAAATATTAAATTTATTTAATTATTTAAAATGAGAAAACTAATTTTCATAGAAAACCTCTCCTGGCCAATGTTAGGCCTCACATAATTTAATGATATAGCTCTAAATGCAATGATACCTTTAGATTTCTAATCCAGGCACCCATTTAGATGTTACTAAATATTTTTCAGGAAAACTTATTTTTCATTCTATTAAATATTATAATTTTTTCTAGCAATTTTTCCAAGCACAATGGGACTCTGAATCACACATCATCTAAGAACCTTATCTCAAAATAGTTCCATATAATATTTAAAAATACTACATCGAATCTTTCCTGGAATTAAATCACCATTGATAAATGTATCTATATCATTAATGTAATGATTACAGTTGTTAACTGATGATTATGAGTTGGATAGTTCTATTCATGTTTATTTTACTATCCATATGATTATGAAATAAGATTATCATTATAAACAAGAACACAACAATGTACAATCCTTGATGCATCCATATATATCAAAAATACAATAATTCTTGATGTTATAGTCAATACCCAAGCATTGGCTGATTTCAACACTGATTATTAAAATTATAATTCACATTACATTTTATATATGATCTTATACTCGTTAGATGAAATCATGATTAAAGGCTTATCCAATCAGGGATATGTTTCGATGAATTACTAATTGTAACGTTTCTAAAAAATGAAACTAGGAGCCTTAATTATGTCCATTAATGGTGGACATTATTTTACTGACATTATCTTCATATGAATATTTTATATTACATACATGGACACAATATGACCCAAAAAATATACTTTATGAAGCTAGAATTCACTCTTTCTAAATTTTCAAAAGAGAACATTACCCTTAGAATATCCAAAATTATCCTAATCTGATTATCAATATTGTTATATATTTTAAAATATTCAAGGATATAATCAATAAATATAACAATTTTTTAAAAAATTCCTCGAATACTATAGTCATTACATGCATAAAACAATTGGCTGCAATAATCAATACAAATTTTATTATTGTAAACTAATAATGAAAAGTCCTCAATAGAAATGATTTCCTTGGAATATATTTCTTGTTTCCTCAAAAAATTTTATACAGAAAATGAATTTCAATCATGGAAATTTACTGATCTCTGGGAATTTTATTGGATAAGTCATTAATGTGAAGATGTGGATTCTACATCTTAATAATATTAACAATTGTTTCGCTATTATATAGATACAACCACCTAGATGAATCATTATTCATACCAAAAAAGAAAAGGGGCTCCCAGAGATGAAAGAATAGCGTACATATATCCATTACCACCCAACTCATTTAGTTTATTCTTTAGCTACACTAACTCCATAGTTTTTATTCATTATGAATTCATTTATATTAATTTTTTATCAGGGATAAAATTAATAGAAATTTCAACTTCACTATTTAATTTATGTATTAATAATTACTCAATAAATACACCAATAGTTGTTTTACAATATTTGTATCCTCAATTCAAAGATTAATATTTCATCCATGGGATATGTATGCTCTTCTTCAACAATAATCTCATCCAGAATTTTCCCTATATGTGGATCTAGGAAAGTCTCAGATGATGATGTTTTCCCTCTATAGAAAAGGGATTCCACATCATCATCGTAAAAAATATTTCTCTAATATAGGGAATAATTTTTTTCATTATGTTTTTATAGGAAGTAAAACATAAGAATTATATAAAATACAATAATAGGTTTGATATTAAATTCATGAAATTAGGCACATCTATGATGTAATATGGGAACAATTTGGTGGAATTTTTTTTTGTTTTAAGGTCCCCACTCTGAGTATTAATTGAAAATTCATTTTTTAATGTAAAACTGAAATAAAAAATTTCATAAGATAACAATGTGAAAATAAATGAGTGTGAGGATCCATAATCAAATATAGAAATAGATAATATGAATATATAATTAATTTACCTACTGCATCATCTGTATGAACATACACTTCAACTTTGGTGATCATATAAGCATGGCCTTTGCATAATTTCATATTCTATTATAGGTTCCCTTGATGCTTTTGACAATGGTTCAAAAAATTACGGACTTCATTACTGTTTATCCACTAAATATCATTGGTCTCTTTCTCCCTATTATATCATGAGCCATATGACCTAACCGACACACATTTAACACACTTCCATGTTCTTAAGGCATTTTCTAGGATGTCTCATTCAAAAATATTCACCATATGAAAATATTTTCATCTTATTATTCATGGATTCACTCCATTTTACTTCATGATATAAGGATCCAATTTATTATTTAACTCCCTTGAATATATAGAATCTAAAGAACTAATTTTTATTTTTTATGGAACATAATAGGATTTTATCATATGACAGAAATGTTTTTGAAACTAGTTCACTTCAGTGACATGGAATAACCCCTTTATCTAAATGGTCAATGTTACTTTCTATATTGTTAATTAATATTTGGAATACCTCTTTAGTCTAGTAAATATATCATTATACTCCACAACATATTCGTCAACCATTTTCTTTGTACTGAGGAACTTTTACTTCATATTTGATCATTGATCATGAGGGAAGTATTAATCGATGAACATCACATTTAAATCCTACATCCCATATGATATATTTATTCCTCCTATTTTAAATTTAAGGTCAATTACCATGGCCAGAATCTTCTTAAAATAAATATATCACCAATATAATATTTCCCATTACATTGCATATAAAAACATTAATTTTCTTCTCAAATGAAATAATCCATTACAAAATGTTACTAACATTTTTTTACACTAAACAATGGTAGATTATTTCAGATGGAACTTTCCAACATAAGTGTGTAACATCCTTAGTTATAAAAAGGAAACAATAATTTTAATAGTGTACATGATATGCTAAAAGTAGTATAAATGAACAACTAAATATTATTATTTAAATGTTAGCATTATAACCTAGCCATTTGAATGGAGAGAATGAATAATATCAATTGAATTATAAAAATATGGTTTACACATGTTCAAATAATTATTTTATTTGATAGAAAATTAATTAGGAATTGAAATGATAACCCATTGAATGTAATGGATGTGTTTTTTTGAAAACCTATTCAAATGAGACGAATTGTGTTTAAAAAAATACATCACTCTTTATGGTATTTTATTTACTAGATAATATAAATTATATATTCAATGTAATGTTTATAATTCATATTATATGTTTTCTATATTTTATATAAGAACAATTATAATTTTTCATACAAAAGAATAATTTAAAAAAAATAAAATTTTATTACATTTTGATGGAGAACACTTTTTCATTAATTTTATTTCACATTTATATTTTTTTTGAAACAATTAACCTATTACTTAGAATAAAAAATCAAAACTTAATTTGGTGATAATATTAGTTTTTCTGATAAAATGAATTTTTAACGAATAATGAAAAATAATAGATTTTATTTCAAAACATCCATTTTGCCTAATTATTTTATAGTTACAATTCCCTTTTAAAATGTTTTTATGTTTCATAGGATGAATTTTTTACCATTTAATGCAATTTTGGTCGTTGTATGTAATATCAAATTGAAATTAGATATAAAATCCCGTAAAAAATTGGATGGTTATTACTTTTTAAAAATATGTTTTATCATTTTGACAATGGGAATTAATTTTAAATTAATTATTAAAATTATGTTGTTCTGAATTTGGGAAAAAAGATTCAATATTTTGTATCATAATGTCCAAATTTTTTAAATATGTACCATTTATTTTGGGGCATTAAGAATAGTAACTTCAATAATTATTTTTTATTTATCATGGTTAATGGGTAAATTAGGTAAATAAGGGTCAAAATAATGTTATAGTAATACAAAACCTCCCTAGAACATGTCCTAATCCTATTTTATGATATATTACCGACCATAAGCATACATGGGTTGATTTTAGGACCCCATGGCACCACATGGATGTGACAATTACATGTTATAATAATTTACTTAATGTAAATTGAAATTTATCATAAACAAGTATCTTTGTACTAACGTTTTTGAATATATCATAATAAAAGTGATATATCCGACTATAAATATTCAATAAAAATAATAAATTATTTCTTACATAATGATTTTTTATTTATAATTTTTCGAATTCATATAAATAAATTTATTTACGACACAATGGTGATGTAGTGATTATCTCATTAACGAAAGAATCAAAAAAATGAAATTATAAATATTGAAAGAAATTAATATGAATATATTTATGTCAAAGAAGAATTTTATGGGTGATTATGATATTTTATCTTTGATTTAATGTATTTATTTCAAAATAATCAAATTTTATGAATTTACCAAAAATCAATTACTAATTAGTGTCAAAATTTATAAAAATGAGTTCCTAAAACAAATACTACTTTATTAGATGATATAATATTCATTAAAATTTAATATTTCTCCAACTAACTTAAACGGTCTAAAAACAGTCATCAATTATCCACTTTATGTTCTATTAGAATTTTATTGTAATTATATTTACCAAATAGTGTAGAAATCCCAGAAGACATAGTATTAGTTACTTTATTTAAATAATGGTTAAACCCAAAAGATAAGTTAAATATTTGACATAAACATTCATAAAACCTATTGGATGAGTGGATTTAGACACATACTCATCTTATACTATAAATATATACCATTGTATAATAATTCGAAAATAAATTTGTATTCATATAATATTTCAAGACATCCCTAAAGTGCCCCTCCTCACTCTAATATAATGTCACCACCGCTACAATGTTAATCACACCACTCAAGCCCCTTGGAACATCAATATTATACTCAAATAATCTCCGAACATCCATAAATTCTTCCTAGATTCCTTACCATGTGAATAAGTAAATTCATGAAAACCTTTCAGCTAAAATCAAAAGGTGTTAATAAAATAACAGGTAATGTCTTCTCTCATGCTCCATTCATTTATTTTCTTACTCCAATCCACAACTATATCATTATTCCATTATAACAACAATATTATCCACAATATAGAATGAAATTGTTATTATAAGGGTTACACATACACTTAAACACACATCCTTCTAATTGATATAAAATATACATTTTCTATGTGCGGCGAATTACTGCCTCTTGAAACAATGATTGTTCAATTTTCTCATACAACCTCTCAGAGTAGCCATTAAGATGGAACTATATATATATGATATATGATATATTTATATTTTTTCAATGCCTTTTTATTTTAAATTGAAAACAACAAATTATGCTTTCAATAATGGGTATAAATGGTAATTTCATTTAAGGAAGTGTGGACTACCGCCCCATCAAAGTGATATGACTCATTCATGCCACACATGGAATGCATATATAATGGAGTTAATGAATTATTTTAAAAAATATATAATAGAGATGTCATAATAAAATTTTAATATACCTATCTTTCATTTATTTTTCATTTCTTTAATGTGACAATGAAATGAATGTAGCATTCATGCGTACATACGACCTACCATATCCATGAACGATTCATTTAATTTCATCTCTCCAAATATAATGTACTATTATAAATAGAAATATATAAGATATTTTTTATATTTATATCTTGAATATCATTCTATTATTATGGACTTATAACAACATGGATAATTTGTATCAAAATGAGTTCAATAATTATTCAAGTACAAAACATCGACAAAACATCTTATATGAACTCAAATAATTAACTATTAACTATAACATAGTAAAATGTGATATATAATGAAAAATAATATAAAACAAAATTAAAGCCGGTATATATTAAAATATTTTTATTATACATGAAATTAAATATTTAATGAGGGGAGTCAGACACAAAGTAATGGAAATATTAACTCAATCCCCATTCGTTGAGTTAAATATCAATGTCATTGGTTTTTCTTTTCCTTGAATATTTGTGAATGACCTATGATTATTTTAAACTAAATATAAAGTTATATTTGGTGTATTTATATTTTTTACAAATATTTATTTCTTTGATTTATCCTTATGTTAATGAGGTGATATTTGTAAGGGACTTATTCTCAATCTCCTCTCATTGTGACATTTCATGAGGCTATACACATCTATTTCTTTATAAAGTGTATATACAGCCACATTTACATTACTTGTACATATTATATCTTTTCACATGGTATTTAATGTCTTTTAAAATGTTCTAAATGCTTCTGGAATATAATTTAAATGTACAAAATTATAAAGTACTATTTATGTAAAACATTATTATAAATGTTATAATGTTTTAATATTCTAAATCCTTATCTCTTATGTCCATATTTTCAAATTTATTTTAGGGAATTATTTATATGGAAATGACTAGTTTTACATGGAAATTATTTTCAAATGTTTCAACGTGGTATGGGACACTTTGATTGAAAAATATTATTTTAAAATAATTTAATTGTGTTTTAAAAGGGGAATAATTTTTCCAATAACAAAAGAAATTTTTATATATATATATCATGAATGGAATTTGACGCTTTTATGTAATTATTATGTATTGATTTTTACATTACATGATTAAAATTTTATTTTAAAATAATGTGTTTTCATTTATGAGGGCATGACTATTTAATATGAGTTGAGACTTCATAGTGGAAATTTTATTTTTCCCTCATGGTAGGTTTATGTGTAATGAATATGTTATGGTTCCTAGGGAAATGCATAAGTATACCTGTGGTTCTATGAAAAACAATGGGTGGGTGATCCCATGATCGGCCACCAATGCATTGGGTAACATGACAGAGGTAAATGACAATGTTTATCCTAATATATTTAGGGAGTAATATTTGATGGGTATTCCAAAAATAACTACGAAGGTTACTCTATAAGAAGTTGTGAAGGAAACAATATATGTATTTTTTTGGATGATGAATGTTGTATATTTTGATTTATGATTTCTAGGGGATTATTTGGATTATTATTAGTTCATAAGGTATGTTAAAGAGTGTATGATTTATGGGTGAAAAGTATGATTTTGTGGAAATGTTTTCATTAGTTTTAAATATTCATGGACCAAAAGTTTTATTCCTTATTTTTTATTCCTAAATAAGATTTTTTTGTTCAACCAATTTTTTTGAAATGTTTTTGACATGGTATAAGGATGGGTATGATAAAGGAATAAGTCAAGAATATTTTTACCATAAATAGGAAATCATGTTTTATTTAAAGGTTAACCATGGTGTAAAAACTGGATACTGAGTGTAACTATCCACATGTAATGTCTAGGTCTATTATGTAATAGTTGTTTCCAAATTCTCTAAAACTGTAAAATCGAAAGGATAAACAATGTGAAATAAGGCCAAATAATTTAATGAAAAAAATTATTATGTAATGTTTATGCCATGGCCATATAGGTGAATCGGGATGTGGAGAAATTGGTTTTCTATTGAGGCAAGGATTTGTTTCATAATGTGAGTAATCTTACCATATATTGTAATGATTTACTCAGATCCAACACATGTTGTATTGGTTCATTCAATGTGGGATTTAGTCAATGACCTAGAATGATGATATTATTCATCCTTCTAAGATTAAATACAAAATAAGGGAATATATTGTAACATTTAATGAAAATATTATTTATAATATATATTTCTAAATATGATGTAACAATTAACATAAATAAAAAACTATGAATTTTTTTTTTAAATTATAACTTTTTTATTTGGGAACATTTTAATATACTCTATATTTTTTGGTAAATAAAATATTAAATAACCATATAATATCCTATAGTATTTTCAAAAAAAGGTATGTATTATAGAAAATTATCATGTACAGGGAAATTCTCAAGTAATGTTTGACACAAAAATTTAGGAGTAGTTACCAAAGGTATATTTTTTCAAGAAACATGTCAACATGTAGTATCATGATGTGGGCATATTTATAAGAAGATAATAAATATGTAATTTACCAAATCCTTCAGGTTTTTTCTTATAATTATCATCAATTATTTTATCTTATTAATGATTCCCACAATCTAGTTCCCAATGTTTCTAATAAATTTTTTTGATACCAACTGTAACAACATCGACACCAGTAACATAGAGTGTGTGTAAATTTTATTACATTGTCTTAAATATAATCTATCTAATACAACGGACATGTCATTTTAGTAGTGTTTTCAAACAAGATAGATAAATGAAACCCATTGTACAATTGGGAGAAAAAAAATTACAAATTAAAATTCTCGACATCCACGAAACTCTTTCAAATTATTCATCTTCAAATCAAAATAGAAAGAGAAACAAGTAAGGTTGAGATCAAATTATCTGTAATGGTTACTTATAGTGGAATCTATAATATTAAAAAACATACCTTATTAAAAAATATCAATATTGTGTAAAGAATATAGATTTACCAATATTTCCAAGGACAGTAAAATCACCATATGTTAAATGGAATACGTTTCACAAAATAAAAATATCCATGATACAAGGACTAAATATATTTATGATAAATTTTTATGCTAATGAAAAATGATCTGAAAAAGTAAGTATTACAAGGATTATATAATTTGTACATATCCTTATTGGATTATATTTTAAATATGGTATTGTTGTCATTGATATATATGAATACCATATAAATATATAATAACGAACGACTAAAATATAATTTCCGGATTCAAATCATATAATAATGTAAACATAGAAATATAAATAAAAAATTTTCTTTAAAAATAGCCTTATAAAATTTTAATGGAGAATTCCAAAAAGAATATTATTCATGATGGTGGGAAAATATTTTCATTTCGTAATAGATGAATAAATATTCCTCACAAAATTTTATAAGAAATATACCTCATTTTGAAAATATCATGACTATTCCTATTGAACATTATTGTAAATAAGTAAATAATGCGTAAAAATGTTAATTTAAAAACAATTATAGAATATTAAAAACATTCATGATAAAATTTTGATAAAAATATTGACATAATTGAAAAATATACCTATTCTATATGAAATATGATCATTTTTCATTTAAAAATAATATTTTTTGTTTCAAATTAAAATAATAGTTAACGTTGAAAAAATATAGAAACTCATAAAAAAATAAAATTGAAATTAAACAATAATTATAATGAATAAATATATATTCATGTTTCATACCTCAATGGGAATTTATATCCAGAAAATAAATATAAATATGTGTATAATTAGAAACATGTCCCAACAAAGTGGAAATTGATACAAATCCCTTACCTCGTGATTCCATTTTGTTAAAAATTATTTAATATCCTATATAATGGTTTTAAATATTTTATTTACATATAACTAAACACAATAAGTATTTATAATATCATATATTCTCCTATTATAAATTATTATTAATCATTTTCAGTATTATGTTCATAATTCCATCATTTCATGGGAAATAGTTAAATCTGGTAAAAGTTGAAATCAATTGGATAAATAATATTTTAATTCACTAGATTTACATTTAAATAATCACACATGAATTTTTGGAATCAATAATTAATTGTATAGTATCATGGAGATGGTATTCAATACGTATGCTAGAACGACGTAAACATTTATAAAATGATGAAAGGGAATAAAAGTGGATGATATATTAATATTATTGAATAAGTATCATTTAATATTTGTTATATATATTTATTGGTTTCATCATTCTGACTAAACATGTTATTCGGTAGTGGGAAAAAGTGACACTAGATTTCTAGGGGTAGTCCCCCAAATACACAAGCAGTGTTTTTATCTCATTTGACGGAGAAGTATATGGATTAATATTATTAAACCATAATAATAAACTCTCAATTAATGGGATATAATTTTTTTATTATATGTTAATTTGTCAAACATAACTGATAGTGTTACAATGAAAATTAAAAAAAAAATCTCCATCAAAATGATTACCTTCTATTAAGGATATGCCCTTTATATCGCTTCTTAGTAGTCATAAAATTGGATTTTTGGAAAGAAAAGTACCTATATAACATCGAAAACGATATTAGGGTGTGATTTTGTTAGGATTCAGTTGATATTAATGGTATAATTTTATGTATTGAAGATATTTTTTGTGTGTGCATTTATATTTTGCAGAGAGGACATAATAGTAATTTTTAAAAGGAATAAAATTTATTAATGTATTAGTCAATGATAATGGATCCAAAATGAACTATTTATAATTACTTTAACACACATCATATAAATATTTCCATCCAATTGATTGTATATAAGTTTTGATGTCATTTTATCCCTCACCTCTTTATTTTAATCATCTATATGTTTTTAAAAAATTAATCATGGTGGAATTTTTTTATCTTTTTAATAATATATTCTAGAAAAACATATTTTAGATTCATAAAAAAATATGGGTATAATGAATAAAAATATGGAACCCATTTTATAAAATTCAAGCAACTTAAGTGGAAGAATGAACTTTAACTTTATAACAATAAAACGCAATGAAAAATAGTTTTCTTAGGAGAATGACTTTTTAAATATAACAATATTTTATTAATAAATCCAAGTATAATATTTAATGAAAAGCCATAATTATACTATAAATATTTTATTTAAGTTTTATTTGGGTCTATATTAAATTAATATGTACCCTTTTTAATTCATGAAATTAAAATTTTGTTTTCAATAAAAATAAATAATATTCAATATTCCTTAAAATATCAAAATTTTCATAAAAATAAAAAAATAATCCTCATATAATATTTTTATGATGAATTAAAAAGTGATGTTATTTTTATCAACTATGTTTTATAATAATGGAAAAAAAAATATTATTTCATTTTGTCATATAATGAATTGAACACCATTTAATAATACAATTTTTAGAGAAATAAAATCACATTATTAGTAATTGAGTGTTAATCACCTAAAAATTAGTCAACACATTTTTATTGAATAAAAGATTAATATTTTTTTAAAAAATGTTGTTATTGTTTTTCATACCCATTAATTCAATGGATAGTTTTTATGACAAAATTTTAATAATAATATTTTTGTGTATATGTAATATCAGTGTTGTATACTCTATTGAATTTAAGGTTATTTTAAATTTTTTAGATATTATAATAGTTATTAATGAAAAAATTGCTTCAATAAGTCAGCGAGACATGAAGTAATTCAATATGAGTGAATCTTCTAAAACATGATATGTACATTATGGGGAGCGTTACCTTATTAAATATGATAATATAGTGGTTATCATGGATTCAATTAGAGACCAAATAATTTAGAACAATATTACCTTCATGACATGTATTGTGAAAAAAATAATGATTTTTGAGATTATTCTCACTATTTAATTTGGATAGAAATGGAAAAGGGGGTGGTAATATTATATAGAACGGTGTATTGGATAACATGATAGTAATTTTCAACTATTAGCATCATGAAATTGTTGAAAAGGAAATCCTCATGGTCATTGAGAATGAAACAATCTTTTATAAGGAGTGAATCACCTCCACCTAGTAATATACTAAAGTAAACCCCAACAGGTCATTTTGATTCCCAAAAAACACCTCCCCCCATGAGGTTGATGGCAGATAACATTGAATGTTTAGATTGAGGAAACTACTAGGGTGTTTCCTACAAATCTGTCATCCTTAATTAGTGATAATTTGAGTTGACGGTAAGGTTCTCTGGTCATCAATCACCATGATCATTGTGGGGGAATTATCCGACACAATTAAAAAATTGTAATCATTATGTTTTTACCCAATAAAGTTAAACTAGTAGTAAGTATCATCAATAATTTATAAATTTAACTTCGTATTGCCATTATTTTTTTAAAAAAATTAAAGTTATAATTACTTCTATTTCAATGGTTATATAATAATAAACTATTTAGACATTAATGTTGTTAGAATATAATTGAAAAATAACTTCCTCACTTTTGTAATCAAATTGATCAATGTTAACATTACTGCTTAATAGAATAATTCATTTAGAAAAATAATATCAAATGACAAACCATAGTTTTTATAACATTAAATAATTACATAATTTTTTTTCATTATAATTTGTATAAATAAATTTATATTTAAAATATAACAACATGTAATTACCACTTAATAATAAATGAATCTAGTTATGTTTTATTCATTTTGAATGGTCTTATCCATTTTTAACTTATCCATATTCCTTCTTTCAACTATTCCATTATTTCATACTTTCTAAAGCATTGAAATGTACCGATAGACCATAATTTATTTAGAATATTTCTAATCTTTTGAATAAGAAAATTCACCTCCTCTACCACATAAAATTATAAAATTTATATGCCATTATGATTTTATATAATTTTTCAAGATATAAAACGATTATACAACGTTTAAATAATTGGTAAAACCAAATATATCATCATAAAACTACAAAAAACTTCCAAATATACAATAATATATTTTTTTCTAGTAATTCTTTGTTTTTATATTTAGCAGAATTAATTGAGGGTTAATATTTATAAAGGTATAATTTTAATAAATTCATTAACAGATATGTATGATTAATTTATATATCATTCCCTTTAATCATAAATCAAATTAATAAATAAAAATGATTATGTCAGGTAGATTTGAAACCATTACAAGCTCACAGTGTTTTCCCAGTATATGAAAATTACAAATCCTATGCCTCATATTATATAAAAAAACCTTTAATTTCTAGAGTATTAAAAAATATCAGATTATAGATAGTTAGTTTAGAAAAAAATTATTGAATACATTTTATCATTAATATATCATAAAACAATATAAAATTATTGTTAAATACTAAATATCTATTATCATTAATGATAACACTCAATCCATCACTGGAATGATGTGAGTTTCTTATTTTTTTCTGTTTCATTAAAAATATAAAATCATTGATCATATAATATATTTATATATACAAACATTTTTAAATCCTCCTACCATGCCGTCAATATTGTCTCTGAATTTTAAATAACGTCCGTCTAATTGATTCAATTATTAGAATTATAATGAATCACCAACAAGATATGTAGACGTTCTACATCACACATAAAATGCTTCTATGAGGATATTATGAAATATTTTTAAATAATCAATAAAATATTTTTTTTCATTCATACTCTTGAATGTTTGGATCTAATTAATCAGTAGAACAACTCTGAGACTTTGAAAAAAATTTAAGAATTATTTTAAGTTAATATTTATATAATTTTTTAATGATAATTTATTTAGTGTGTCCTAAAGTCAAATTCAATATCAATGAGAACTCATTGCATAATATATTCTACATTTATAACTAAAACAACAAGCAATTGATATATTTAACAAATAGTTTTGTAAATCATGGAAACCTCTATATGTTAAATTAGAAAACAAACCACTTTTACTACAATAAATAAAAAAATTACTTTTCATCATGATTTTACTGTATTTTAGATGTGATAAAATGACTAAGCTATGTTAATTAATATTCTAATAAAAATAAATCAATGAAATCCTATAATAATCATTTAAAACTACAAATTATTTCCATGAATATATAATTGTATGAGATATAATTGGTTGGTTTGTAGACCATTTTAATATTTTTTAAAAAATTATATTATAAGTGAAACATTTAATAATGATATATTGTATAAAAAACAAATTTAGTCAAGGATCAAATAATGAAGTGGGTAATAAAAATAATGAACTCCACATTCATATAGTATGTAAGTTAAATGTTAGAGTGCATAAATATCAAAAATTCATTATATATTGGAGAGTAGTGGTACCCAATAAAAAGGAAAAATAATTTTCAAAGGATCTAATAAAATAATATTGACCATTATCTTTTCGATTTTGAGGATAAATACGGAAACAAAATTTTATCAATTTTTAATTTAGAGTCACTAATAATAATTGATGTTTTTTTGAAGTGGACATGTAACAAGTAACATAAAAGATTTTTTTAATTAAAAATGACTAGGAAAAATCAAAATCAATTGATTTAATGATGTTTACTAGAAACAAATACACTATATTGACTAATTCTGGGTTACTCCAAGCTGATTTGTCACCTACACAAACAACCATGTCACCCTAAACAAACATCATATACCCTATATACCCCCCAAACCATTGTGATCTACCTCCTCACTAATTTCACCCCTCTCAACGCATTACATTAGCCTCACTCTCAATACATGGTTTTGTAGCCCCGATTAGGATTTTGAGCAAGCTCCTTTCAATACAATGCTTGTCGAATCCGCTTATCTCCTCCCACCTCCCCATCCGGGTACCGCTGTCTCATACTGCTCCACCTATGGGTACCACTTTCTCTGCCTAATTCGCCTCCGCATGCTCGGACTCCATTTGCTCCACCTTAGAATCATCACAAGGTACCCACTGCCCTCCCTAATTTGGAGTCTGTATATCTGCTTCTGTATCCTCCTCTTATACACGGAGCAGCTCGCGCTATTCCATGAATTCACCTAGGATTTTAGGTACCGCCTTGCCTCACCTCATCCTTCACATCCCAAAAACCACCCCCAGCATCTAATATAATTTTTTCTATTCATGTACACATGCACCTCCACCTAGGGTTACAGCGGCCTCGAGTTCACACCGAGTAAGCACTGGTATAAACTTGTGTCAAATGTATAAACCAATGTTAGAGGTATTATTGTCTCAATGTATTTGATTTTTAATAGTGTTTTTATTATATAATTATTCTAGATTCTTTGTCATGGCGGATGAGTATCTAAATCTAAATTCTAATTCAGGGTGATAGATATCTGAATAGAACATCTATTGAAGAGTTTCAATCATATTCTTTAATTAAACTTCCGCAGCTGTAAGGTTTATTTTGAAATATAAAATAAGTGTTCATCTCATATCTATTAGTTCTTGAAGTGGGGCTTGTGTGTGTGCCAAAGTGAAAGATTACAAACACAATCACATATATTACTTCAAATGTGTTTAAGAAATGATATTCATTGTCTGGATGACTGTATTTATATTGCAATTTGCAATAGATTTTCGGTTTCCCAATTACCTTGGTGTATAAAGGGCTGGTTTTCATAGATTTTTGATTATGATCACTTTCATACCTAGGAATAATTTTTATGAATACACATATATATTTTATGCATCGGTTTGATTGAACATCATTCTAAAAAATCATCTCCATCAACATGTGGTTTACTTGAAGTACTTGAACTCATATTTTGTGACATGAATCTGAATGCTTTCTATTTACCTGCACGTAGCACATAAATTTTAATTAATGATACCCTAATAAGTGAATGTACTCAAATTGTTCATATTATTGTTGTCCATGGTTTGAATATTTAATTTTTTATTTGATATATATTAACCTGCATTACTACTGCAATGGAAGCTTCATTATTCAAAGAGGCCATCAGAATGGGTGTAGTGTACCACCACTTGAAGGTTACATATGATTCATTTCAATTTTCACTGTAATAAAGATGATTCCATTAAACTTACGATTATCTAAATGCATTTTTTCATTTTTTCATTATTATTTAAAGTTTAATGATTTAGTTATAAATATATTATTTCTTATCATGCATGCATACAAAAAATTATTCATTCATGTTTTGTTCGAGACACATGAAGAACTCCAAATTGATTTCTAGAGCATTGTGGTCACTATTATAGTGTAGTTGATTTATTCATCAATTTTTCATTATCAGTAAGAATTTTATGGTAATTATTCCTATTATAACTTATGTATTTTGGAATTATTCCCAATTTCATATCTTATCATTCTAAATACATGTTATCTAT
Source organism: Viscum album (assembly GCA_963277665.1). NCBI lineage: Eukaryota > Viridiplantae > Streptophyta > Magnoliopsida > Santalales > Viscaceae > Viscum > Viscum album. The sequence continues at coordinate 1,476,964,795 of OY728151.1, forward strand.
CACTAAAAATGTGTAATATAAATTCTCATTCAGAACACTTATGTTCGAACTGACCTTTTCTTGGAATATCCTCCAGATTGATTTATTTTTCACTATGGTTTCCCAATTTCTGTAAATTTTTTTGCTGTTTTCTAGATTTAGCATGTTGGTGGGGGAATTCAACAGTATGTAGGTTGTAACCATTAAAGTCGTAGGAATTTAAGAGGCCATGTTAATGGGGAAAGTGTATTTCAACTATATTTCTACTTCTAATTTGTTTTCATTTTAATTTTAATAATTATTATTCCACTAAACTTATGATTATTTAAATACAGTTATTCATTTTTTCATTATTCTTTTCATTTTATAGATTCAGTTATAAATATATTATTTCATATTGTACATGAAAACACAAATTTATTTATTCATGTGGAATTTAAGGTAATTATTCATATTATAATTTCTATATTTTGGCATTTTTCCATATTTATATTCATGTAATTCTGAATACATGTTATGTCTCTCTAAATACATGTAATATGAATTCTAATTCAGAGAACTTATGTTTGAACCTACCTTTTATAGGAATCTATATCCTTGAACTTATTTATTTTTCAGTATGGTTTCCCAATTTTACTAATTCTTTTTTTGGTATGGCCAATTTAGCTTGTTGGTTGGGTAATTTTTGTGCGTGTAAGGTTGAAAACATTAAAGTTGGAGGAATTAGAGAGGCTATGAAAATGGGTAAAATGTACCACCATTTGATTGTATGTTCTATTTATTTATCTAAAGGGTTATGCTCTTTCCAACTAAGAATGAATGACCTTGATGTTTCATTGTAATTGCTGATGACATAAGTAACATCATATTCAATTTTCGTACATTAATTTCGTAAAAATATATGTTTATTTTATTATTGTTATGAATCATATATCAATATATTATACTTGATCGCACAAATTTTAACACCATCCTTCTTCATTCACCATTGTTGTAGCATAGTACAGGTATGTTGTAAACTATAATCAACTGATTATGTTTAATGTTTAATGTAGATTATCAATTTGTTTTGTATATAAAATTTTTAAATAAAGAAGTTTACTTATTAAATTTCATTTTTTTTATTCATTCCCTTATTTTACAGTTTTCATTTTATAACATATAGTTTATTGTATTTTAAGGTATTTTTCACCATTGGTGCATGCCTTATAATCGTAAGTTTACCCCCGAATTGACTGTGTAATTTTATTTTGACCTAATGAGTTTAGATCAAATAATGTTTTGATTGTTTTTATATTCTACACTGATTGTTTTTATACTTTCTGTAACATATTTTTATATATTCTACTGAATGGATTATGTTTTGAATGTCTTTATACTCTATGTAAAAGATTTTTATATACTATACTGATCAGATTCTGTCTTGATTGTTTTTTTATATTGTTACTATATAATTTAAGGGATTTTACTCTTAATGTTGACAAAACAATCATTCTTAATGTTCATTAAATATTTGATTGAGAATTATGTACATATTCTACACAGATGAAGTTGGTTTTGGTTGCACCGTAACTATGCTCTAGAAATTTGTCAATAGATTCGTTGAGCCTCATTTCTGAGACTTTTATTTAATGATCGATGTATATACTCTCATTGATGGTTATATATGTAGGTTTTGGTAAAAAAGAGAAATATGATTTAATCTTTTTGTCATATAGTGGTGAGAATACAATTGGGTATGAATAGATGCAGTGCAAGATTATGTTTTGGTAAAATATGTTGAATTGAGGTATGTTTTTGGTTGTAGGTGTTGTCTATTTGGGATTCAAAACACCCGTGGAATATACCATGGTGGACGTGTTTAAGTTCACATATAATGCTGAGTCTGTTTATTTATAGATTCCAAATTTTCAGTAGGTTCATTTTTTTAATTTGTTCATATTTTTTTCAAACCGATCTATTTTTTTTCATACATGTTCATATTTTTTTGTTCTTACTTTTAACTGTTTTTAAATTTTTCCTGAGTGCATATTTTTATAATTGATTCCAATTTAATATAAATGTTCATATTTTTCTTGTTTGTCCTTATATTATATCCCCTTTCTGTTATGTTTAAACAAACATGATCACATATGTTGTTGTTTTCTTAAATTTTGATCTGATTTATTCATATTTTTTACACTGGTTCACATTTAGTAACAAACTAAAAAATTACACTTATGTATGACAGATTAGTTTTCTACATTATTATATTGAATATTTAGTCTTATATTTATACATAAAATATGTTTTGGATGAATTAAAGATATAGGGACCATCATCAAATCTTTACATCTTTTCCATTATGATGATATATTATTATAAGCTACATCAAGGGCAGTTTGAAATTAATCTTGCACAAGATAACGATATTTTAAAATAATTGGAAATTATTGCGATGAATCCTACTGTAGTAACATATAGCCTATATATATATGGGCTTTAAAATGTTGGACGTACTAAGATTGGTTAGGATCTTATTAGAGATTTGAGTTTTAGAGGTCTTCATGTCAACTGTTATTGTTATAATGCAGTTATTTATGGTTTGTGACTCAATGGTGAACTATCGGATACTTTTTATGTATTTCAAGAAGTGAAAACTTTTGGAATATCCACTGATGTTTATAGCTAAATAATTTTGATTAAATTTATTTTCCAAATGGGTGATCTTGAGAAATGTAGGTGCTGAGTTGCAGATTTCGTGGCGGGTGATGAGGTAGTGGATTCTTCACTAGACGTGTATTGGGAGGTAATAATGAAGGTGAAGATGATGATTGAGACGGGTGATTCGTCGAGAATGACAAGGTTTCAAGGAACTACTTCATCCATTAATTCCCCAAATGACATACCATAGCAAGGATTCCCATTGTCCATGTTCCAGGTAACATATATAGTTTTTTTAAAATGTATATTTAATTTAATTATGGGATGAATAGTTTATTCAGATTATCTAATCAAGGGGAGACCACTTGACCCAAGACAATTAGACAATCATGGAGGGTCCATTAATGCAGATTCCTGTAGTCATGGATTGAAACATGTCACCTTATTTTATAATTTTATATGCAGAGGCACATAAAGAAACCTCCTTCTTCTAAGTCATTACATTCTTCTAGAATTTCAGTTTCCTGTATGATTTACAATGAACCGCCAACTAAATTAATCACATATGTTGATGATCATTGTTTTATTAGTTTATTTATCTTCATTTATAATTTTCATGAAATGTTTTTATAGAAATGATATGGAGAAGTGTTGCTTGTATTCTACTATGTTTATTTTGTTTTAGTAATTTTTAAGTAATAACGAAAAACAGATGCAATAAAAAGAATTTTCAAAATAACATGTCATTAAATGTGATTTCAAATATTAGTTTGTCACAAAATCAACCCCAGGTAAGGAGAAAACAATAAATTTTAATAGTTTCAGAAGGTGTTATATATTCCCATGGTTTGTTTCAAATTTTCCTCTACTCCATTTATCAATAGACCATGTCAAGCTTATAAATAAAGTGTTAATCAATAACCCAAGTCAAGTTTATAAATGAAGTTTTTACCATTAGTCTAGCTCAAGATTATAAATAGAGGTTTACTTTATTGAGAGAGGAGAGGAAGGGTGAGGGGAAGTTACATGAAAATCCTAGAATATTGTTAATTCATTCCACAACATACTCTCACTAATAGACTCAACTATAGACAATCAACAGCTAACCAAACCAGTATGTATGTAGAAGTATATAAACTAAACACTGGCTTTACAAATAGGGATAATTGTTTTTCAAACACAATTAAAAGCAGAATGGATGTCATCAGTAGGATATAATTTTCATAATATTTTATGGAATATAAAATCATGAAATTCTATGTGTGATTGGTATTTTTAGGTGAAATATTCCATATGTATGAACCATACAATAATTTTATTTCGTATTATATAGATATTTTAAGTGATTCTAGGTTACATAGAATTGATCAAAATAGTATAGAATATTTCCACTATCACTTGTTCAATGTTCACCAAAGACTCATAAATATTTCTAAAGAACTCATGATTTATCCAACTTATTTATGAATTATACATTATATATTTGTTTTCATTGGTTATACCATGATTCTAGTACCATCTAATAATCCTATAATTGGACTATTTTGGTATTCTTCTGGACATAATGACATATATATATATATATATGTTATGTTACAAATTCTTGTGAAATTAAATCAAGGGAGTGATATAATTATTACCTCATAAAGTGAAATTTATTTATGATGATGATAGGATAAAAATATGAACTCCAAACTATATTACCTTTCAAAGACACCACACTAAATGGAATCATGATTTCTACTAATCCTCACAAGAACATATTCTCAAGCCCATCAAATCCGTTCAAAATCTAGAAATCATGAAACCCTCCCTAGGATTCCTTCCACCATTTATTGCAATCTCGCCTCTTCCCTCCAACTTCCCCTTCACCCCACCTTTTGTTTCATCGATGTATCATATCTCTAACTCTTCCATTCCATCATGTTCCATCTCCATGACAATTAGTCTTCACTTCATTTCCTCCTGTCACGGGAACCCCATTCACTTTATTATTATCATTTTATTATACACATTATATTGACTACAACTACGTTACAATTTGTTTGAATGAAATTGAACCAGATGATATGAATGAAAATTGAATAGTCTTGTGCATTTGCACAGGCGGAGTACTAGTATTATAAATAATAAGACAAAAGTAAAAATTGTAGCCTGATCTATTATTCCTAGAGATTGAATTATTGAAAAAAGTATTAATTACCCATATAGTATCATTATTTATTGATCAATTTATTTTACTATATCAGTATCATCGAATAAATCTAGAAATGTTTCCCTCAGTAGGTTTGTTCTCTTTCAATTCCCAGTATCATTTTTATCCAAAATCCCCAACATTTAAGTCAAAATATATCTTTATTTTTATCATAAGGATACATCAGAAGTTATATCATATCATTCATTGTATTATATTGTATAAGTAATATTAATAACATTGTTACAAATATGTGGAAATATTACATTTTTTAGTAATTAAATTGTTCTCGAGCGATTATTAGATCAAAATCATTATAAAAACTTCTTAGGGATTAAATAAAATTTAAAATTAATTTAAAATGAATAAAATATTAAATCAAATTGTAAATGGAAGTATAAAAAAGTGGAAGTAACAGAGTACCATATGTAGAAAAAATGTAGAAAACATAATTTTCATAAAAATAGAAATAAAGTAACATTAATATGAATAAAAACTATTTAATAAGCATTTAATGGTAATATATAAATGTAACTTGGAACATAAATATACTTAACCGGAATAACAATAAGTTTCACTTCCACACCTATCCTTAAATGGAATAGCCATACGATTTACTTCCATACCTAATTGATTGAAGGTTATAACATAACCACACGTTCTTGGTTTATCATAGAACCTACTGTCATTTGGTTTATCATGTAACCACCCGTTAAATGTCCAAGCACCTTTACATAATGATAACATATAAAATATTACAAATATAATCATTTTTTAATAACACGATATCATTTCGAGATATTGAAATACTCAATCAATTTAAAACCCCATATTAAATATGAAAACAACCAAAAAGGGAAAATGGTATTTCTTTTCCTTTTATAAAACATTAAGGCTTATAGTGGAATCCATAGAACGATTACAGTGGCGGAGAGGTCATTGTCTCCCCAAACATTAAAAACATTCATTTTTTTGTTTAGTAAAACTCTTAATAAAAAAGTTTCCATTTGAATGAAAGTAAAATTCAATGATTTTTGTTATACACTGTGTTATAGAAGTAGGTTTGTATTATCATAACATACCCCAATGAAAGGATATTGGGATGAAGTCTCTTACCTCGTGTCTGACATGACTCATCCGTTCTTTAATTTCTTGAATAATAAAAATAAGTTAATTTGAAATTTCATCAAAGAAATTTTGAATTTAAATATTCCTTTTATATCATTTATTGGTTTTCTATAACAATTACTCACTTATTTGAGTTCATATCAGACATTTTTTCAATGTTTGGAACATGGGGAAAAATGAACATGTTGTAAATACAAATTTTCCATGTGGTCAAACTTCCATTATCTCCCAAATGGTATTCATGATTAGATATCATATATATCATATATATAATATACATATGTTTTTATAATATTCCATATCATTTGGATATAAGAAATGAAATTAAATTTTCATGGAGATGGTAAGTCGAATGTACGCATGAATGCTACTTTCATTTCATTTTCATATTTAAGGGAATTAAAAATAAATGATACATAGGTATATTATAATTCCAGTATAATATATATTTTATATATTTTATATAATTTCATTAATTACATCATTTATACATTCTATGTATATCAAGAATGAGTCTTACCACATTGTTGGGGTGGTATTCCACACTTCCTCAAATGAAATTATCATATTCATACAACGTAAAAAGAATTACGGATTGTTATAAAGGATAATTACATAATAATAGAGATAAAATAAATATAATATATATCACATATAATTAATTTTCAATTATAATGGATACAATAAGGGGTGTCATAATAATATGGAATAATCATTGTTTCATGAGGTCGTACTTTTTCATCCACTCATACAACATGTTCTATACCAATTAGACGGAGGTGTGTGTAAGTTTATTTCAAATAATTCTCATAAAAAAATCTAGAATATTAAGGATACAGGTGTTTTAATATAAACAAATAATAAGTAGATAATAGGTAGTATATAATGACAAATAATGGAAAAAACATGATAGAAGTCAATTCCTCAAATTTGGTAACTTCTTTTGATTTGAGTAAAATGAATTCTTTAATTTCTTTATTCCTATGGTAAGATTTCTAGTAGGAATAGTGGAATGTTGCGATATTATTGGAGTATATTTAGGATGATAATGGAGGCATGAGAGGTATGAGTAATGGGTTATAAGTGGTTTCCTTTTATAAGAAGGAGGAGGGGCACTTTAGGAATGTTTGAATGTATTATTTTATTTTAAATTCTATATCAAGTATAAATGATTCCAAATTCAGTTAGATTGAAGAAAATATGAATATAAGTATAAATAAAATTATCCAATAATAATTAGATATTTTTTGGATATTTTTTTTATTCCATATCTTTTTTATTTAACACATTTTTAGTCTTACTCTTTTTATTGCATTTTATATTTTGAGAATAAAAATAGTTAACAAAACATGAAAAATATCAAATTAAAGAGTCATTAATAAATTATATACTTATTAAAAAATTTTCTCCAAATATTATATTTATTGTAATTTTTTAATATTTAAGAAGATATTTTATATTTTAAAATATAAATTATTTCATTTTTGACTATAATCAAATCATGACTTGTTTAAAAAACAATAAACCCCTGATTGCTTCTAGAAATCATAATTAATACAAATATTACATGTAACTATCATAAAAAAGTCGTGGATGACATAAAAATAATAAAATTACATTTATTTTAACATTTTTAATATCATTTATTTCAATCTATTATTAATGAAGTAATCACTGCCTCACCATTGTGTCATAATTAAATTTATTAATTTGATGTCTCAAAATTATAAAAAATATCATGATTTAGGAAACATTATTGTCATTCCAATGAATATTTATAGTTTAATATACCACTTATATAACCCCATATAAAAATTATTTTTCTAAAATATCTATTTTTAGGTTATATTTTCTTCAACATTAAATTAAATGTAATTAAATGTCATTTGCACACACATGTGGCTCCATGGGGTCCTAAAATAGACCCATGGATGACCATTGTTGGATATATCACATTAAATAGTATTAGGACACATGATATGATAACTTAATATTATTATAATATTATTTTTAACCCATATTTATGAAATTTACACTTTAACAATGGAAAATAAAATATTTACTGATGTTACTATTCATAATGTCTACAAATAAAAGATACCTATTTGAAAAATTGGGATATATTGATTCCAAATATGGAAAACATTTATCTAAATTCAAAATATAGAAGATTCAGAAATTAATTTAAAATAAATTCCCATTGTGAAAACCAGAAAGCATGTTTTTAGGGAATAATAACTATCAAAAGAATGACATGTGATTATGTCTAATTAAAAAGTGAAATTAATTAAAATGAAAAATAATGTTTTAAATGGTGAAAATAATTATCTAAATACACTTTAAAACTAATTTATAATATAATCTAATCATATATAAAAAACAGGTGAAAATTACACTTTTGGTTTGAAATGCAGTATTTTTCACAGTTCATAAAAAATGAACTTTATCATAAAAATAGCCAAAAATTTCCCCAAAGGAAATTTGGATGTATTTCTTCTAATTTTTTTTTACATTATCAGATATAACATATAAATATGACAAAAAATAGATTTAAAATGGGGTCTCCATTAAAAGTTGCAAAAATAACTTTTAATGAATATTAGAGTATTTCATTCTTAAAATCATATTTATTATAATATTAAGCCTCTAAAATTTATCTGATAAATGTATGTACATTTAAAACAAATTATTAATAATAATATTTTTATTTATTTGCATTCCCAGAAATACAATGGAAAGTCATTAACTATCATTTAATATATTATTATTATATTATTATTTTTAGGTATAACTCATTTTTTTGTGAACCATACGATTTCCAATAAACCCGTTGTTGCGTGTTAAGTATACTATTGAAAAAAGTGTCCTCTTTAACCTAATAATTATATATTATTCATAAATGTTAATTTATATGAAAAAGTATTATTCTTTAAATACCCAGTTCATTACATCCTTCCCCCCTTTTGGTAATTGAATCCTCAAAATTTTAAAATTGGAATTGGAAACTCCATTTAAAGTCCCACATAGGAAAAAGATTCAATAAAACTATTACATCAAAATAAATAAATAGAATTAAAAACATAAACAGAGATAACCAATACTATGAATCCATGATAGAATACAATAATATGGAATGGAAGCTAACCAATACATTCTGATGGAGAGTGATAGAAAAAATTATTAGGAAAAATGTAACCACCAAAAAATCACAAACATGTAATGGGTAAAACGGTCTTTGATTCCATGGTAGGAAAAGTAAACAAATGATTTTTTTGTTTTAATATCCTTTTCATTATTTTGAGGAATTTATTAATGGGATTGACTAAGAACATAAGGTAACATATATACATGTCATTTAGACATTCATCCTTTACTTAATTTCTACCACAACCACATATTTTCTCACAACGATGAGAATTCAAGATGTCTTGGTCACATAAAAAGCACTAGAGTCAAATTCTCGAGAATCAACAAATCTATAAAAGATGAAATATATATTCCCCCTTTCATTAAACATTAACAAAAACATGGTTAGTAAGATATCAGATAATCCCTAAAAGGATAATCCTTTATAAAAAATACTAGTCTTAGTCTCAAAAATTCAACAAATTGTACCCAAAGATCAACAAAGACCATTCAATGCACAATTGTCATTAAAAATCATAATTATAATCGAAACTATGATTGAAAACCAAAAAACCAAGATAATTTAGTCACATATTCTTCCATAGTATATCTTAACATTTATCTCCAAAAAACATCGACAACTCTTAAAGTCTCATACCGAAGTGTAATTAACCTAATCACATATGATTTATCATAACCAAAATCACCATATTTCTACAAAAAAACATGTATTATTCCAAAATAAAATATAAACCATTAATACACAAATTAAATCCCATAGTATTCTATCTTCATTAGGCATATAATGTCTTCCAAAAGAGAGAACATCCTCCAAAATAACCTTTGTCACTTAATCACCAAATAATTTTCATATAATAAGGATATTCTATTGATAAAACATATGTTCCCAAAATAAACTTATTATCGATCTATAAAATCATTTAAATTGAAATATTTAGTCATACACACTAGGTACTTAATGTTGGATAGTGGAAGGCGATGTAGCCTTGTCACCCTTCGGTTGTGGGTTCGGTTCATGCGGCATTGTCGGACAAGACGGGTTCCACCCCGTCTTATGGGTTGTACATTTTCAAAAACAATATAATTATAATAACATTTTAAAAATATAAAATCCTTAAAATATCCATAAAATGTTTTAACCAAAAATTTATTTCATACTTCAAAATTTTCATCCCAAAAATGCATAACTAATAATTTCCTAAAAAAAAGATCACATGAACCACTACGGTTATCAATTATGTCAACACATGAAACAAATATTTTTCCGTGAATAACATTCTCACATATTAAGAATCAGGGATACACATTCTAAAAAAATTATTCCAATTTAATTTAATCATTAAAAAATTTAAACATATCATCATCCGAATATCCAACATAACTCTTCAATTACTAGGAATCTTAATCATCGAATATTATTCATGATCAATTATCCATGTTTTTCTATCTTATTATTTTATATATCATTCCTAAAAACAAAACCATGCATAATTTCATATGATTTATGTAATTTACAAACATGAGTTAAGAAATAATCCACACCTTTCATATGTCATTTACCATGTCCCCATCTTCATTTGGACTGACATTATGAATTGGTAAACATATATTTGTACGATATTTCTGATCCCATTATCGAATCTTCTTTGATGGAAATCTATTTTTTGTATCTACCATGCACACCACATTTAAAATATTAAATATATTCTTTGGAAATAACTTCTTTTCATTTCCTGGTGCCAATTAAGGGCTTCTATCTTCCATGGAAGGTTATTGATTTATGACATTCATTACCACATATGAAACATCTTCCTGTACCATGGAAGAATTTTCCCAGGTGTTTATTTCCACATCCATGACACATATGTTTTTAACATACATACCTTTATTATTATTACCTGAACTCCAATTGAGATTCGTTTATTTTATATATGATTCCAATGAAAAATAAACATGGTTTAAGTGGTCAATAATGAATCCATATAGTTAGTGAAGAATATCTCCATTTGTTTCATTATAGCTCCTATTTTATGCTGTCTCTTATGCAAAAAACCACCACATTTTCCTTCACATTCAATGTTGCTTTGGTTCCTTCTTGATCCATCCATGTACTAAGTACAAAAAGGATAGTGTGAGTATATTAGGAAAATAATTATATTCAATTGTATGAGGAGGGTAAATACTATGATATACTTATTCATGTTATCTTAAACACATTAAATTTATCTAAAATAAATATGAATCTTTCTAATATTCTATCCGTTATAGTTATCTCACTTATACTTAAATAAAACCATAACCTCTAAAGGCATCTAAACCGACCACTCATACCAACTATAAGGACCCAACATTAAACATTAAATAATATTGTATGATGTTAATAATTCAAATTGTAGATATTTTCAGGTTTACTAATTTTGATAGTTAGGTTATAACATTTACAGAATAAGATGAATATTACATGTGGACACTTTTACTCTGTATCAATTTTTTTTATAAAATAAAAACATTGAAAAGAAAACAAACATGTTTTGTTTGATGTTTAAAATTGCATGAATTTTCCATGATCCCATCCATGACCCAAGTCTATCTTATGACATGTGAAAAACATTTAAAAAACGTGGGATGAGCATAAAAAGCTCATTAATGAATACACAAAGAAGGAGAACTATTGTTTCTTCTGAACAACATGTAAACCATGAATACTATATCATAATGTAATACTTTTCACCTTAACGAATTATTGAAAAACACTTCACAAAATATATGCTTATTTCTTAGACTTTTGGTAACCAAATTAATTCCATAAAGGCCATAGAAAATAATTTATAGGACATAAATGTAAATTGGGACGTGATCATACTTTCTTTGAATAACCATATGGTCGGCATCCACACATGTCGCTAAATGTAATAGCCATACATGCCACATCCATACACAATGTATTGGAGGTTATAATGTTACCACCGTCCATTGCTTTATCAAGGAACCACCCAGTATTTTATTTATCACGTAACCACCCGTCAAATGTCCATATACTATTACATAATCCCAGGACATAAAATATTTAAAATATCATCATTTTTCAATCAAAATGTATCATTATAAGATATTGAAATACTCAATCCATTTAAAAACCAATTTTAAATGTGGAAGAACCCCAAAAAGTAAAGGTTATTTCTTTTGCTTTTATAAAAACATTAAGGGTTATAGTGGAAGAAATATAACAATTAAGGCATGGGGGAGGTCATTGTCACAAAAAAATTAAAAACGTTCATTTTTTCATTTAGTATAATTATTCGTAAAAAATTATTCCATTTGAATGAAAATAAATTTCATAGGGATTTAATATAAATTTTTTAAACGAAAGATGTGTGTATTATCAAAAAAAGCCTCAAATAATGGGGATTGAGATGAAGTCCATAACCCTATGTTGGACTTGACTCTATAGTTTTTCAATTTCTTAAATTATAAAATTAAGTTAATTTATACCTGATTTAGAACCTTTTTAAAATTTAATATTACTTTTATATCACTTATTAACTTTCTATAACAATTATTTAATGATTTTAGTCCATATCAAATATTTTGTCGAAGTTCAGAACTTGAGTGAAAAATGAACTTGTTATAATTATAAATTTTCCATGTTGTAAAAATATCATTTTCTCCATAATTTTATTCATAATTTATATATCATATAGTATATATATATATACAGTATTATATATATTTTTAATAGTCCACAGCATTTGGATAGAATAAATGAAATGCCCCATTCATGGAGACGGTATGTTGTACGTACGCATTAACACTCCATTCATTTATTTTTCATATTTAAGGGAATGAAAATTGAATAATACATAGGTATATTATAATTAAAGTATTATATATATGTTATATGTGTGAAATAATTTCATTAATCCCATCCTATATAGATTCTATGTATAGCGTCAACGCGTCATATCATTTTGAGGGGGCGGTAGTCAACACTTCCTCAAATGAAATTATCATATTTAGACAACATGAGAAGAATAAAGGAATGTTATAAAAAAAAATTACAGAAGAATATAGATAACAAAAATATCATATTTATCATATATAATTATAGTTCCACCATAATGGAAACAATAAGAGGTTGTAGGAGAATGTTGAACAATCATCATTTTGTGAGGCAATTGTTTGCGGTCCTCAAAAATAGTACGTTCTATACACTTTAGACGGAGGTGTGTATATGTGTAGTTAGAGTCCTTATCATAGAAACCACATAGTATATTGATGATACTGGTGTTATTATATAAAAAAATAATAATAATATCATAGGGAGTGGAGAAAGAATAATAATGGAATGAAACTTAAGATAAGGGAATACCTCAAATTGGGTAACCTTTTTTTATTTGAGCCAAAGGGATCTATTCAATTGACTTATACCTAGTAGAATCAATAAAAAAGGAATATAGGAATGTTGGGAGATTATTTAAGTAGAGTTTGGATTATCCAAGAGGCATGATATGTGTCATTAGTGGGTTATAATTGGTGTCCTTTTATTATAGAGAGGAGGGGTACTTTAAGAAAATATGAAATTATTATTTTATTAAAAATTATATTTTGAGTAATAATGAGTCAAAATTTAGTTAACATTATGATAAAATGAATACATGTCGAAATAAAATCTTATAATAAGAATTATATAGATTATGGATGTTTTTTAATCCTTATCATTTTTATTTAACCGATTTTTAATCTTACCTATTTATCAAGCATTTAACAATTTGAGAGTAAAAATAGTTACCAAAACATGAAAACCATCCAATTAAATAGTCAATAATAAAATGTCATAGTAATGATAACATTTTGGCAGAATCTTTTATTTTTTGTAATTTCAAACTATTTAATGAAATAATTTATAATTTAAAATATGAATTATGTCAATTTTGAAATTATTCAAATCATGACTTTTTTAAAAATCCCTAAAAACATGATTAATTCGAAAAAAATTAATTAATATAAATATAACATGTTAATATCTTCCAATAAATATGTGGATTAAACCAACATATCAAAATTAAATTTATTTTAACATTTATATAATCATTTATTTGAATCTGTTATTAATGAAGGGATCAAATCATCACCATTGTGTCAAAATTAAAACTATTTATTTAATTTCTAAAAATTATTAAGAGAATACCATGATTTTTGAAATCTTTTTATATCTCAAATTATTATTTACTTTTGAATAGAGAACTTATATAACAACATATAAAAATTGTATTAATAAAAGATATATGTTTTGGTTATATTTCCATTAACATTAAATTAAAAGTAATAAAATGTCATTTCCGCACACAAGTGGCTCCATGAAGTCTAAAATCATCCCAATGATGACCATAGTCAAGATATATCTCATCTAATAAGATTAGGACATGTGTTATGATAATTTAATATTTTTATAATATTATTTTTTACCCTTATTTACCAGATTTACCCATTAACCATGGAAAATATAATAATTACTAACGTTTCTATTCATAATGTGTAAAAATAAAAGTTACCTATTTACACAATTTGGAACTTTTGATTCCAAATATGGACTCCATTTTACCAATTTAAAAAAAAAAGAGTCGAAAAATTAATTTAAAATTAATTTCCATTGTCAAAACCAATAAGTATGTTTTTAAGAAATAATAATTATCAAAATATTGACTTCTGTTCATGTATAATTAAAAAAAGAAATCACTTCCAATGAACAATATTAGATGAAATGGTAAAAAAATAATCCAATTATATTTTAAAAAAATCTAAAGACAATCTATTTGTTTAAATAAATCAGATGAAAATATAGTTTTGACATAAAATGTTGTGTTTTTTACAATTCATTAAAAAATTAACAATATCATAAAAATATAAAAAATTTAAACAAAGTAAATTTTGATTTCACTCTTCTAACGAAGAAATTTAATTTATAAAATGGAACATATAAAAGTAACAAAACTATATTTAGAAAGGGTTCTCCGTAAAAAGGTGATAATAAGTCCATTAGAAAATATTAGAGTATTTCATGCTTAAAATCAGATTCATTCTTAATTTAAGCCTCTAAATTCGATCAGATAAATTTAAAGACAATTACATAACCTGTATAATATTAATATTTTTATTTTTTTATTACTACAAATAAAATTCCTAGGAATTAACTTCTATTTAAAATAATATTATTATTAGATTATTTTTTTCGGTATAACTCATTGTTTTGTGTGACATAAGATTTCAAATGAAACTGTTGTTTCTTGTTGAGTATGCTGTCGAAAAAAGTCTCATATTTAACATAAAATTAATATCTTATTCATAAATATTAATCGATATGAAAATTCGTTATTCTATAAATACTTCGGTGTTTATATCCTTTCCCCCTATTGAAAATTATGTCCTAACAATTTTAAAATTGGGCTTGGAAACATCATTGAATGTCCCACATCGGAAGAGAGTCAACAAAACTATCACATTAAAATAAATAAAGAGAAGTATAATGGTCACATAAGATAAACCATTATATGAATAAATATAGGAAAACATGGATACAGAAGAGAAAATGACCCAAAATATATGATGGAGAGTGATACAGAACATGATTCGGATAAAAATAACCACCATAAAATTGAAATCATGGGATGGGTAATGACATATTTGATTCCAACGTAGTAAAAGTAAACAAACAATGTTTTTGTTTTAATATCTTTTTCATAATGTTGAGGAATTTATTTATGATATTGACTAACAACATAAGGAAACATACTTAACGGTCATGTAGGAATTCTTAATTTACTAAAATTTATGCAACAAACTCATCTATCCTCTCAACGATGAACATTCAAGATGACTTGGTCACATCAAAAGTGCTAGAATCAACATCTAGAGAATTAAATAATCCACAAAATATGAACTATATTTTTTCCATGTTAGTAGACATTAACCAAAACCAAATTTTTAGTATGATATCAAATAATCCCCAAAGGACAATCCTTTATAAAAATAAATACTAGAATTAATCTCCAAAATTCAACAAAAAGATCCCAAAGTTTTACAATGACTATTTTATACACATTTTTTCCTTAACCTTCTGCAATATAATCCAAACTATTATTGAAACAAAATACTGAGATGTTTCTAATCACATATAATTCCATAGTAAATCATAACATTTACCTCCAAATTAAATCAACTACTCTTAAAGTCTCCTACTGAATTGTAATTAACCTAATCACATATTATCTATTATAAACCAAATATCCATATGTCCACAATAAAAACATAGATTCATCAAAAATAGAATTTCAAACATTACTCCAAAAATGAAATCTCATAGTATTCTATTTTTATAATCCATATAGTGTTCCCCAAAATAGAGAACATCCTCCAAAATAACGTTTATCACTTAATCACCAAATCATTTTCCTATACTAAGTATATTCATTTATTAAAAAATATGTTCCCCAAATCAAATTGTTATTTATCCATAAAATAATTTACCAAAAAATAATTAGTCACACTAACCGGGTACTTCATGTAGTTTAGTGGTAGGATATGCGCCCTTGTCACTCATAATTTGTGGTTTCGATTTGTGTGGCCTTGTTAGATGTGATGAGTTATCACCCTTCCTACATGTTTTCCTTTCTTAAAAACCATATATTTATAATAAAGTTAAAAAAAGTGATAAAATCGGTAAAAATATCAATAAATTTTTTTAAGCAAACTTGTAATTTAATAGTTCACATTTTGCATCCAAAAAATGAATAAAATTAAAATGCATAAGAACAAAAGTTCACATGAACACCTAAGGTTATCCATTATGTCAACATAGTAAAGGATAATTACTCCTTGAATAACATTCTCAAAAATTAATCTTCGGGGATACAAAAACTAGAAAAAGTTTTCCAATGTAATCATATCATTAAAGAAATTTAAAAATATCATCATCCATAGACCCACCATAAATATTCAATTACTAGACATCTTAATCATCAAAAATTCTTCCTAATACATTGTCCATGTTTTTTCATCTTATTATTTTTTAAATATTTCCTCCAATAAAAATCATGCATAATATCCTATGATTTCAATAATATCGAAACATTAGCTATAAAATAATATATACATTTTATAAGTGATTTTCAAATACCTCATCTTCATTTGGAATGCCATTAGGAATTGGTAAACCTAGATTTGTACAATCTTGCTGATCCCATTCCTGAACCTTCTTTATAGGAAATCAATTTATATAATGACCATTCACACCACATTTAAAATAATCAATTAATCCTTTGGAATGAACAATTTTCCCTTTCCCGAAGTCAATTGGATGCTTACTTTTTCTATGGAAGGTTATAAATTTATTACCTTCATTAATGCATCTGAAACATATTCTATTTCCTTTGAAGCATTTTCATTTATGTTTCATTCCATATCATTGACACATAGGTTTATTAATTTACATATATTTGTGATTGTTACCTGAACATCAACTGGGATTGATTTCTCTTATATATGATGCCTTTGAAATATCACCATGGTTCAAGTGGTCAATGATGTCTCCATATATTTGGTTAAGAATAACCATAATAGTTTCATTGCAGCTCCCATTTCATTTAGTTTCGCATTCAGAAAACCCCCAATATTTATTTCACAGCCATTGTTAACTTAGTGCCTATTAGATCCATCCATTTATTAAAACCAAATGGACAGTGTGATTATATTAGTAACATCATCATATACTGTCTTATGAGAAGGGTAAACACTGAGATATACTTATTCATCTTAACTTATACTCCTTCAATTTATCTAAAGTTATCGTGACTCATTCTAATATGATAACTATTATAGTTATGTCACTTCTTATTTAATAATACAATGACCTCTAATGGTATCTAAATCGACATATGATACCAACTGTAAGGACCTAGGCTTAAACATTAAATAATCTTTAATTATATTAATAATTAAAATGGAGGATCTTTTCAAGTTTACTTCTTTGGAGAATTAGATCATAAAATATACAAAAGAACTTGAATATTACATTTATACACTTCTACTTTGTATCAATTTTTTCAATAAAAGATAAATTCTAAAAAGATAAGAATCATGTTTAGTTCTACTTTTTAAACATCATGAATTTTCCAAGATCCTGTTATTGACTCTATTCCTCCTTATGTCCTGTAAAAAACATTTCAAAAACATGGGGTGACCATAAAAAAATCAGTAAGGGATACACAAAGAAGGAAAACTGTTAGTTTTTCAAACCATCATCTAAACCAAGGATAAATTATAATAATGTACTACTTTTCAACTAAACGAAGTAGAAAAAACACTTCACTAAATATAAGATAATTGATTAAACTTTCTATATCCAAAATATTAACATAAATCCCATAGAAATCAATTTCTAGGATATAAAATTTACTTTTGACATAAACATACATAAATGGAATAATCATACGGTTGACTTCCACACATATCACTAAATGGAACAACCATACAACCGACTTCCATAGTCAATGCATTGAAGGTTATAATGTAAAAATCCATCCATTGTTTATTATGGAACCACCCATTATTTGGTTAATCATGTTACCACCCATAAAATGTCTAAGTACCATAACATAATCACAACACATATAATATTGAAAATAAATTCATTTTTCAATCACA
This sequence comes from Viscum album, assembly GCA_963277665.1. NCBI lineage: Eukaryota > Viridiplantae > Streptophyta > Magnoliopsida > Santalales > Viscaceae > Viscum > Viscum album. The sequence continues at coordinate 1,476,983,585 of OY728151.1, forward strand.
ATATATCATTTAATGATATTTAAATACTAAATCCATTTCAAGAACCATTTTAAATATGTGAACACCCAAAATGGTAAAAATTTATTTCTTTTCCTTTTAAAATACATTAATTCTTATAGAGGAATCCATATAATGATTACAGTGGCGGAGAGGTCGTTGTCACCACAAATGTTAAAACCATTCTATTTGTCATGTAGTAAAAAAATTTTTGAAAAATATTCCATTTGAGTTAAAGTACAAATCAATTAGGTGTATTATACATCATGTAAAAGAAGGATCTATGTATTATCAATACATTCCCTAACGAATGGAGATTGAGAAAAAGTCCATTACCTCATGTCCAACTTGACTCGTTCATTCATTAATATCCTGAATTATAATATTAATTTAATTTCATCTATATTAAAAAACTTTTCAAAATTTAATATTCCTTATATTTCACTTATTACCTTACTAAAACAATTAATTAATTATTTGAGATCATATCGGACAATTTGTCAATGTTTGGAACCAGAGTAAAAAATGAACATGTTATAATTATAAATTTTCCATGTGGTCAAAATACTATTATATCATGAATGATAATCAGTATTTAGAAATCATATATATCATATATATCCAGTATACATATATATTTATTTAAAATAGACCATTTCATTTGGATATATGAAATGAAATGCTCCATTCATGGAGTCGGTAAGTCATACGTACGTAAGAATGCTAGTTTCATTTTTTAAATATTTAATAGAATGAAAACTAAATGATACATATGTATATTATAATTTCAGTTTAATATATATGTAATATATATTACATAATTTCATTAATTCCATCCTTTATATGTTCTATGTATATCATGAACAAGTCATATAACATTGAGGGGGCCGTAGTCCACACATCCTCAAAAGAAATTATCTTATTTATACAACATGATAATCATAAAGTTATGTTCTAAAAAAGAATTACATAAAAATAGAGATAAAATAAATATCTTAAATATCATATATAATTATAGTTCCATCATAATAGTCACAATAAGAGGTGGTAGGAGAATATTAAACAATCATCATTTCGTGAGGCAGTAGTTCCTTAGCTAGAGAAACAATATGTTATATACCCATTAGACGGAGTTGTTTGTAAATGTAGTTCAAAAAAATCTCATAAAAAGAAACTATTATATCGAGGATACTATTGTTGTTATATAAACACTTACTAAGAAGATCATTGGGGGTGGAGAAGGAATAATAATGGAAATAAACTTGAGAGAGATGTTACCTCAAATTGGGTAACTTCTTTTGATTTGAGCCAAAGGGCTCTCTTGAATTTCCTTATACCAAGGGTAAGGCTTCTAAAAGGAATAGATGAATGTTTTGAGATTATTTTAGCAGATATTGGATGTGTCAAGATGCATGATAGGTGTCAGTAATGAGTTTTAGGGGGTGTCCTTTTATGAAAGGGAGAAGGGGCACTTTAAGAATGTTTGAAAGTATTATTTTATTATTAATTCTATTTCGAGTATAAATGAGTCAAAATTCATTTAAATCAATGATAAGATTATTATAAGTCGAAATAAAACCATCTAATAAAAATTAGACATGTTTTGTATATTTTTTAATCCTTATCTTTTTTATTTAACCCTTATTCATTCTTACTATTTTATAAAACATTTGATATTTTGATAATCAATATAGCTAAAAAACATGATAAATATTCAATTAAAGAGTCAAAAAAAATTAGACTTATGATAACTTTTTGGCATAGCATTAGATTTTTTTAATTTTATAATATTTAATAATTTTTTTTATATTTTAAAATATGAATTATTTCAATTTCGACACTATTCATGTCATGAATTTTTTACAAATACATACCAAGTTATTACTTCAAAAAACATTATTAATACAAATATAACATATAAATATAATCAAATAAATTCGTGGGGGACATGAAAATACCAATATTTAATTTATTTTAAATTTTTTAGTATCATTTATTTGAATCCATTATTAATGATGCAATAACTACATCACCATTGTGTCATAATTAAATATATTTATATAATGTATAAAATTTATAAATAAAATACCATGATTTATGAAATCTTTTTATCTATCCAATTAATATTTATCATAAAAAAGATCACTTATATAACCCAACATAAAATTTGTTTTACTAAAAGAATTGTGATTAGGTTTTATTTTCCTAAAATATAAATTTGAAGTAATTAAATGTTATTTTCAAAAATAGGTGGCTTTATGGGGTCCTAAAATCAACACAAGGATTCCCATAGTAGGATATGCCTAATATAATCAGATTATGACACATGTTAGGATTATTTAATTATATTGTAATATTGCTTTTTTACCATTATTTACCAGAATTACCATTTAACCATGGTAAATAAAATATTTGTTGATGTTACTATTTATAAAGTCTAAAAATAAAATATTACTATTTACACAATTTGGACCTCATGATTACAAATATGGAATCCATTTTTACAAATTCAAAACACAGAATTTTCAAAAATTAATTTAAAATTGATTTCTATTGTAAAAAAAGCATGTTTTTTAGAAATAATAATTATCCAAAGATTGGAATGTGTTTATATCTAATTAAAACGAAAAATCACTTATAATGAACAATATTGGATTAAATGGTAAAAAAATAATCTAATTACACTTTAAAACAAATTAAAAAGATAATCTAGCCATATAAATAAATTTGAGGAAGAGACTGTTTTGACGTAAAATGAAGTATTTTTCACTTTTCATTAAAAAATATACTATATATGAAAAATACCAAAAATTTACCCCATGTAAATTTGGATGTTATGATTTTAACAAAAAAATTTAATCAATAAAATAGAACATATAAAATTGAAAAATACTGGATTTAAAAAGGGATTCACCATCAAAAGGAAGTAAAATGACATTTTAATGAATATTAGAGCATTTCATGTTTAAATTCTGGTTCATTCTTATTTTAAGCCTCTAAATGTTATCATAAAAATGTAAATACATTTCAAAAAACATGTTTAATAATAATACGGTTAGTTCTGCTCATTCCTAGTAATACAATGTCTATGCATTAACTACCATTTAAAATAATAATAATATTATATTATTTTGCAGTATAACTCAATGTTTTGTGGAAAAAAAGATTTCAAGGAAACCCATTGTTGCATGTTGAGTACGCTATCGAACAATGTTACCTATTTGAAATAAAATTAAGATGTTATTGAAAAATATTAATAGATATGGAAAAAATATTATTCTCTAAATACTTCTGTCGTTAAATGTAGGCCAAAACCGTGTTGAGGAACCAACATAAAAGGTGAATTTATTCAAACTCATATTAAAATAGCTCAATGTATGAAAAATATTTATTCTGATACACAAAGGGTGGATTTGGGATTTTATGTTGGAGATCACATTTTCATGATGTTATCGCCATGGAAGGGTGTTATAATAATTAGTATGAAGGGAAAATTAAATCTCAAGTACATTGAACCTTTTGAAATTATAGTACAAATCAGAGATGTATATTACCACTTGAAAAATCTGACAGGAATCTCCATTGTTCAGGATGTCTTAAACATATCATTATTAAGGAAATACATGCAAGACTGAACATAGGTACTCACCTATGATGAAATAGAACTAGAACCTGATGTATATTATTATTAAGAGTCAATAAATATTATTTATATCACCGAACAAGTGTTGCGAAATTGGACAACTCATCTGTTAAATGAACTTTGGAGATACCATAAATTGGAAGAGGTGATGTGGGAACCTAAAGATATTATGAAGAAAAAACACACAAATCATTTTATGAAGTTATATACCAGAAATTTCAAGGGAAAAAGTATTTATAGGGAAGAATGTAATACCCAAAACATCTATGGACACTTATTTTTATGTAATTAAATATCTTGTGTTGCATGCAACAATGAGTCCGAGTGCACCATGACCTATCAAACTATCCTTTTAAATGATGTTTAGAATAGTAATAACCAAATTATGAAATATTTAAATATTATTTTTAAAAATAGACTTCATTTTTTTTAATTTTAAACCTCAAAATTATATTAGGGTGATTTTTTGGGTATTTTTCAAAAAAGATTTAATGGTTTGTGAATAGTTAAATTTTTTCCAATTTTGTTAAAATAAATACACTTTCATTTAAATAATTTTTTTTTTCTGAAAATTGATTTTGAAGTCATAATAGAAAAATAATACATATATTAATTGAATATAGTTCATTGAAATAAATTTATAAAAAATTAGATAAAACAAATTACTGGAATTTTGATCTTCCCATTGTGCATTCTAGCCACGTCATTGAGATTTTCATTAAAGGTAAGTTTATCACTTCTCTGAATGGAAATAAAAAAACTATTTTTCATTTCACGATGTAACTTAAAACATATTTTGGTATCTTGATTTTATAAAAAATGTAAAATGATCGTTTCTTGATGATTTTATTTATTGTGATCAAGGATATGTAGTAAAATAATACACTGAATCTATGAAACTCGGGTCGGGGTGCTGTAGTTGGTATCAATGGATGTTTAGTACAATCCTTTGAAACTAGATTGAGAAAATAAATTAATTATGGTAAAATATCCTAAGATAGAATTTTAGGATATGTATATAAAAAAATCATAATTTTTTTATAATTTTTAGACTTTGTGGGTATTCCTTAGGGTGAATATTTTCTATTTTTCTAAAAGTACTAATATTTTGTGAATAGTAAAAAAATACTATATTGTTATTAAAAACAATCTTTTTTCATTTAGATAAATATTTTACTGTAAGTTGATTTAAAAGTCACAATAGACAAATAATACATATATTAATCAAATATAGTTCATTGGAATCATTTTATAATAGAATTAGATTTAAACGCAAATTGACCTTTTGATCATTTCATTTACCCGTCATCTAGGCACATCTACTGGATTTGAATTAAAAATAATTTTACTACTTCTGTGAATTGAATTTCAAAAAAACATACATATATGGTTTTAATCATCATAAAAAATGTGGTATAATAGAATCATAATAAATTTTGGTGAATAGTAACTTTAAGAATAAAAACAGCTTTCTTTTTAAATAGCTCCAATGTGAGTTATTTCAAGGCTATGGCGGGGATGGTTTGAATAATCAGATGTAGTATCAATAGAAAATATCAAAATGAGGGATTGTGTAATGTCTGAATTTATATCCACACCATCAAGGGCTCATTGCAGGACCATACATAAATGGATAAAAACCCAAAATAGTTTTTCGCATGAGACTAACTAATTCATCAAAGGGATATAGTAGGACCCAATATCACTTCCTATGTCCAATGATTTCTTCAATATAAAAAGTTGAAAATAACATAAATATTAAAATAAAAACTAGTAAAAGAAACATTAACATTGTAAACATAAAGTACGAATGATATAAAAATAGAAAAACCACATTTAAACATATCATAAAACCTAAAATACAATATAGAAGAATGTATCTTAATAATTCATCCTCAATCAAGCAAAAAATCCACCAATGGATGTTAACATATATGAAAATAAAATAATAAATTTATTTCAATGATTTGAGAGAAATTATTTAAAAGATAGTTAAATATAAATGAATAAATTTAATATGAAAATAAACTTGTACTTTTATAAGGTATGATTCAAAATTTTATGGCATCATAATGGAAGAAAATAACTGGTCGTAATATATAAGATAAAAAATTATTTCCTCAATTTGTCAAAAATGGCATAAAGTACATCGTTTGGAAAATGACCAAATGATTCATTTCAAAACATTTTATAAGAAGTCAAACATGGGTAAAATGAATATAAAAAATTTTAGATAATATTTTCAAATAAATTTAATTAAACATGGACATGGATGATAAAGATGTCCCAGTAGATACATACCTATAAATAACCCCGGATAATAATGAGATTGTGAAAAATAAACTCTTACCTTCTACTTTCCTTTATTCAGGGGTGCGTTATACACCTATATAAATTTTTTAATTATGTTATTAAATTACACCAAAACCATATTAATATTTATGATATCATATATGATCCTCTAATATAGTTTTGTTTACAATATTTCAGAATTACCCTTATTTTGTTTGTTAACTACTTCATTTCCCTAAGCATGTTTTGTTGGATAAGTCATGTTTTTTATGTATAAGACTTATTTTATTCATATCTAGAATGATATAAAATTATTTTTTATTATTTTTTATATTCATATAAATTTTATAATCATTCATGAATGGCTAATGTGGAGAATTAATCTCACAGTGTCATGGGGACGGTAGCCCGTACGTATGCATGAGCAGTGATATCATTACATTGATGGTTAAGTAGTATATAATTGGATGGTATATTAATTATACAAAATAATTATCATGATATATTCATTATTCATATCCATTACACTCCTCACAATTCCCATCAAAATAATGCAGTGTTGAATAAAAAATTACACCATGACATGGAGACAATATATTGTAAGTACACACATATGGTGATATTGTTATTCGTAGGATGGATAAAAGGAGGAATGTGGTTAAACTGTAATTATAATAAAATCACATAATGCATATGATACTATATTTAGTACATTATTTTTTAAACAACATGGGATGAGGGATTATAATATGAAAATAAATTTAATTGAATTGGAAGAACAATTGCCTCTTAATTGTGGTTCTACTTTTTATTTGAACAAAAGGACTCCATAAGATGGATTTATTATAAAAGTATAGCCTCTTGTCTATGACATTGTTTATAGGTGTATCTTAATGAAAGGACTAGAAACCATATCCGTACACATAATCCAGGAAAGTATTTCCCTCTTATGAAATATAAGGATAGTTGAACAGGTGAAACAATTTGTAGTAAAAAACATTTATCCATAATAGGAAAAATGAGTCAGGATATGTATAATAACCATTCTTATATAGAGAATCCTGAAAAAAATAGGTAAGATCAATGTTATACCACTTCATGAGACAAATTTCAATAACAAATTAGATGGAAAATAGGTCTATTTTTAGCTGATTAATGGATAAGTTCCTTTGTGAAAATATTTCTTTCTTTGGGGCTTAATGAAAGGTAAAAGGTTTTAATTACAATCAATCATCTATCGGGAGATTCAGATCAATGATAGTCATTAATTAAAATAATTAATGAGTATGAATATGAATAATCTATGGAATGGACAGAATTTAAGTAAGTCTTCATATAAAATTAAATTACTCATGATCTATGAGTGGATATAGAGAAAAAATTTCTGATATTGAGGCTGAATGAGGATGGGATTTTTGCAATGTATGAGTCTAACATATCATGGATAAAAATGCATTATTTAGAAAAAATATGTAACCCAATAGGTAATATTAATAAATTCATTTATGGTTTAGAACTATTCCTCTAATGTCTATTAGTCCCACAATATTTCTCACGAAACAATGATATAGTTTATTATACTATCAATTAAGAAAACAATATCTAAGTGTTATGCATACAAATTATTGAATGTGAAGAAGAGGGTCTCTGAAAAAACTAGAAAAAATATGGGGAATATGGGAAATATTTATTTTCTACACTATAGTAACTGTGGTAAGAAACACACTGGTACTTTAAAAATAGGGATGGGACATTGTTACAAGGGTGGAGAAAAAGGACACCAATATCATGATTGTACGAGAAATAATGAAGATACCAATTTTCAATGATACAATTGTAAAGAGATGGAAAATTATGAAAATGATTTTTCTATGTGTCAAGGAAACTTTCCCTAGAAATGTCCACATGATATAGGAAAATATATTTTGATCACAACTACAGAGGTTGAAGTTCCAAATTGACATTTTGGGAGGTACATTTATCAATAAATCAAATTTAGACAAATATTTATTTTAGTTGGGATCAAATCATATCATTATATCATCGTTGTTTTATTTCAAAATTAGATATTCAAATTCACATTAGCATTGTTTTTGTGAGTCAAAACTGTCAAGGGAAGTTTAATTGCAATTATGATGTGGGAGGTAGTTCCCATTATGGCATATAAAGGTACTTTATCTGTTGAATTTTTCATCATACCTATGGTTTAATTTGATATAATCCTTGGTACGCACTACCTATCAATATATAATTCAAAAATATATTTCATGAACATAGATTTTTTTATTTTTGAGAAAAATGCGTATTCAATTATCCTTATAGAAGAAACAATATCATCTTAATCATATCTTGATCCTCCTACAGTATCTCTTCAAAATGAAATTCCTAGGGTAGAGGAGAAGATATAATCTAATAATTTTCAGGTTGAGTATGTACCAATATTAAATTAATACATGATGTATTTACAAAAGATTTACTAGGACATCCTCCAGAGAAGTAGGTTGAGTTTTCTATTGATTTAATCTCTGATGCATGGAAATTTTCAAAAAATCCATTGGAATGGACATTTTCAAATTAGTAGGGATAAATAAATAACAAGAGTATTTTAGTAATAAGGGATTTATTTTCCCTTATGTTTATCCATTGGGATCTATAGTTATTTTTTATAAAGAAATATGGATCAATGAGAGAATGAAATGACTATAGAGAAATCCATGCTATTTTACAAATGAATAAGTATCCTCTTTCTCGCATTGATGATTTATCTTATCAACATCATGGAGCTATATATTTTTTAAGATTAACCTTTATTTTTTATATCATCAATTTTGTGTAAAGAAAGATGATATTCCAAAGGCAATGATTCCACCCGTGTATAGGAATTACGAGTTTATAGTGCTGCCATTCAGACTAAGTAATGCAACCTCTATTTTCATGGTACAAATGAATAAAATGTTCAAGGAAGATCTGGATAATTTTCGATAGTATTTATTGATGATATATTAGTGTAATATAAAATTCATTAAGTCCATGAGAACCACCTTCATACTGTTTTGATGCCTCTCAGAAGAAATGATCTATATGGGATGTTTAGAAAGTGTGAATTATAGCTTTTGGAAATTATTTTTCTTTAACATATGGTCTCAAAGGATGGAATCAATATTGATCATCCAAAAACATAGGCAATCCATGAATGGAAATAACCAATGACTATATCCTTGGTAAATTTTTTTATTTGGTTAGCATGTCACTATCAATGTTTCTTCCATAATTTATCCCGATTTCCAATCCAATTCACCCATATCACACATAAAGGAGTTAAATTCATATGAAAAAAAGAGTGTGAATAATTTTTTGAAGAATTGGAGTGAATATAATTCAATGATCCTATCATAACATTACCATTTGAGAATTATGGTTTTGTGATATATAATGATGCATCAAGAAAAGGACATGGTTGTTATCTTTTGAATAATGATAAGGTTATTGGATATGAATAAAATAAGATAATAATTCGTGACCAAAACTACCCAACTCATAATCCTTATTCAGCAAAAATAATCATTACTCTGAATATATGGAGACCATATCTCTATTGTGAAATATGTCGGATATATAATTGTCATAAGAGTTTGAAATATATTTTCTCTGAGAAAGAACTCAACATGAAAAATTAGATATTTCTTGAGAAACTCAAAGATTATTATTAAATAATACACTACCACAAATGGAAGTAAAATATATTGGAAAATTATTTATGTAAGAAGGACCATGGAGTTCTGAACAGACTGATAATTGAAAAGGATCTTATGATCATGGATATACTAAAGGTGGATATGAGAATTATCAAAAAAGGTGAAACATTAATAATTTTTTTCATGGTTTCTATACGATCTTTACTGGAAAGGATAAAAAGATATTAGTATAATGATGAGAAGTTTCAAAAGAAAATTAATGTTTTGAATGACGGGAGACTGATTGAATTCGTATTTGATGATTGCATTTTTAAATTTGGGAAGCGTCTTTGTATTCCTGATATAATTGAGATAAAAATTGAATTATTCAATGATGATCATATCTGGAATATCTCTATACATCCTAGCATCATTATAATGTATATATATTTGAATGAAAATTTTTGGTGGGAAAACATGAAGAGGGGCACTGTGGATTATGTGTCAATATATTTGGTTTGTCATTATGTGAAGGTTGGAAGTAAAAATCCAAGAGGATCCATGAATCCTCTTATTATATATATGTGTAAATGGGATGATATTATAATTGAATTTTTTAGGGCGATACAAAATATTCTCATCAAAAATGCTGTGATAGGGTTTATTGATGATCATATTACCAAATCAGCACATTTTATAACTATATGTTATGATTTACCACATGAATGTTTAGAAAGTCATTAAATTAATGAATTTTTATGACATCATGGTATACCATTATCAATTGTTTCTGCTCATGATACATGTTTTACATCATTATTCTAGAAAATAATTAAGAAGGACCCTCAAAATGAGCTTTGTTTGAGCACTCCCTACCACCCTCTAACATGTGGACACTCAGAATTGAATTTTAAAACATGAGAAGAAATGATGAGATCTTATTCACATGACATTCTAGGTATGTCGCACCAACATTTACCTCTTTTATAATTTTCCTATAATAATAGATTCCATTATTTTATTTAGATGGAAACATATGAAGAGTGATATGGAATGAGATTTTATACACCAACATGTTGGTATGATTTTAGAGAAAGGAAACTCATAGGCCTAGAAAATGTGGATGAAACAATGAAAATGCTGAATATTATTGAAACCCATATCAAAACATCTCAAAGTCGAAAATAAGGCTATTCCGATCACTAATATAAGGATTTGGAATTTCAAGTAGGTGGTCATGTTTTCATTATGGTATCTCCATGGAATGGTCTTATAAGATTTGGTAAAAAGGGTAAATTAAATCTCAGGTACAACATTAATTTTGAAATTTTGGAATGAATTATACTTGTACCATACCGTTTGGTAATGCCTCCAAGTCTATCCAATGATCATGATATGTTCCATGTATCACTTTTATTGCAATACATGTGAGACCCAATTCATGTACTCACCTAGGATGAAATAGTTCTAGAACATGATTTTTCTTATTGTGAATAGCCTATCAAGATTATTGTTATCAGAGAATAAGTATTCTGAAATAAATAAGCTCGGTTGGTAATATTTCTTTGGTGAAACTGTAATATAGAAGAGGTGAAAAGGGAACTTGATGAATATGAAGTGGAGAACAAACCACATAATTTTAGTAAGTGATATCATATACATTTTTAGAAATTAATTATTTGAAGTAGAGAATAATGTAACACCCCATGCTTATATGGTACAATTGTTTTTAAATAATTCAATAGCTTACGCTGCATAAAACCCCGAGTTCGAGCGCACCATGACCTATCAAAACTATACATTTAAAAGTAGGTTTTGAATTGTATTTAAATTTTTTTGAATGTTATATTTTTTTTAATATATGACATTTTTTAATTGAGAACATTGAAATTATCTTAGGGTGAATATTTGTTATTTTCCTGAAAAGTTTCAATTTTTGATGAGTATTGAAAAATACTACACTTTTGTTAAAAACTTTCTTTTCATTTAAATAATTATTTTATTGTAAATTGATTTTAATTTAAAAATATATAAACAATACATATATTAATATAATTAGATATAATAATTTATTGATCTTTTGAATCTCTCTTTTACCCGCCTTTTAACCACATCTACGTGATTTTTATTAAATGTAATTTTACTACATTTGTGAATTGAATTTATAAAATTAGATATAAATGGATTTATTTATAATGAAAAATAATTTCTAATAGTATAATTTTTTCCAATTAAATTTTAGACTTTATTGACCAAGGTTAAACTTAAATAGGGTAATTATTGATAAAATTAATATCATAATAATATAATATTACCCTAACACTTGTCCTAATTTCATTGGATATGATATTTTAGTCAAAAATTAATCTTAGGTAGAAAATATGATCCTTTTTATTCCACTTGTGTAAGATTAGGATGATGCTTATATTTTATTTAATGATTATTTAAAATTTCATGTTCAAATTTTAATAATTATATCATTTTTAATATGAGATTATATAAATGATATGGTTGACTATAAATAATATTTAGAAATATAATATGATTATCTACTTAATAAAAATTTACATATAATTTTACAAAATAAATAATTAAATTAAATGGTGGGAAAATAATAATGGAGTAATTGAATTATTAAAGGAAGAATCATTTAAATGAAACTATAATTATTAAAATAAATATATATTTGAATTAATTAATGACAAAAATGAATTTTATAAATAATATAGAATTTTTAGTGACATGTTTGGTAGTACTTTATTGATAATATCATGTTTGTTTGTTATTTTTAAAAATGAAACTATTGAATAATATCAAATTAGAAAAAATTGATACTTTAAATAAATAATATTTTTATAAATAATATAAAATTAATAAAAATATCAGGGTCATCCAACTCACTATGATAATGTTAAATATTTCATAAATGATCCAATTGGTGTACTTTTTTCATTTTATAGTTACATTATTAGCTATATATATAAATAGATAAGTAAAGACAATAACAGTTAAATAGTTTAACTAGGGCTTAAATCCAAAAGATAAGGTTAACTTTGTGACAAAAAAATGTCTACAAATCATTGTTTGAGAGTTTTTAGACCCATAAACATATTATATTTTAAAAAACTAATTTTTAATATATTTTAAAAAAATAAATTTATAATATTTTAGTAGTTTTGGAGTTTCCAAAAGTACCCCTCCCCTCTCTTATAAAAGAGAACCTCTCGTTTTCTTTTATTCACACCAATAAAGCCTTTGGATCAGAAAAATACCTGAAAATTTTCCCTTGAACATACCTAACTTCATCATATAGGCCATACTTTTGGATGAAAGCCAACATGATGATTCCTTTTGTGAAAATAAAAAGGGGATGCTCAATGAAGTAGTAATTGTTTTACCAATTCCATTCAATTTATTTTATTTGTAAACATCCTCCTCCGATGTTGTTTCTATAAAAAATTAATAAATCCATAACAATATAAATTCATATATGTTATTATGATGGTTGGACCACAATTTTTCTCCATCTATTCATCATATTAATAACAATATCATTATTCATGTGTGCGTACAAACTTACCATCTCCACATCGTGGTTTAATTTGTTATTCAACAAAATATTATTTGAATGGGTGTAATTATGAGTATAATCGATATAAATAATGAATATAACATGATAATTATTCTTTAAAATGAATATACCATTCAATTTTATACAATTTTTCCTTCAAGGAAATGATATTGAAGCTCATTCGTACATACAACCCGTATTCTTCACTAAACAGTTAGGTTCATTCTCTACGATAACCATTCAAGAATGATTATAAAATTTATAGGATGAGTAAAAATAAAAATTTTGAAATTTATAACATTATGGATTTGAGTAAAATACATTATTTTCATAACAAACAATTCTTACACAACCAGTCATGTATATGAAAATGAAGTGGTTTGCACCAGAAACAATGGTAAAAATGAAATATTAATAAAAAACGGTACAAGAAGATCATATATGATATCATAAATATGGATATGATTCTGGTATAATTTAATGACATACATTAACTATTAAAAAAGTTTATAACACACCCAATACTATAGAAATGTACATGTTATTGGGTTATTTTTTCAAAATATAATTATTATCAGAGGTTCCTTATACGTAAGTATCTACTGGGACATCATTATCACCATTTTAAATGATTCATAAAATTTATTTTAATTTTTTTTTTCAAATTTTTTAAATTCAATATACCCATGTCTGAATTTGTATAATAATATTGAAAGGAATCTTTCTATCGTTTTCCAAATGATGTAAATTATGGACTTTTAAAAAAATTAAGGAATTAATGTTTTTTAACTTATACATCACGAGCGTCTATTTTCTACCATTATGAAACCCTACAACTCTTAAGACTTCTTAACATACTACAAGGTTTTTTATGAAATTATTTCTTTTTAATATTATGTAGATTTTAAATAATTTCAATTTTAAAAATGGATATTTTTATCAAAGAGTATTAATGAATCTAACAAATTATTTTCATCTATATCAACATCCTTTGTTGTATTTTATGCTTTATTTCAGTACATTTATTATGATACAATATTTTATATGTCATTTAATGATTTTTGGTATTTTTGACTATGGATATTCTATGTTTATACCATTCATGGTTTATGGATAAGTTATTAAGATTTAGTATAAATGTTTTAATATGAAAGTTTATGATATGTTTCACCATTTTCTATTAAGGAATTCATTGGACATAATAAGTGATGGTTAGAGCCTGTTATATCCCCACGATGCATCAGTACGTCTAATAATACTAACTAGTTTGGATTATTTCCCACTTTTTTATGGTCTTTTCATGAGGCCTTAGCGGTATGGTTACAATGTATGACATTTTTCATTCACTCATTATGATATTAGTTATGGATATTTCATGTGGTTGTTTTTTAACGCCCTGATTCTGCAAATCCAGATTCAGTTCTAAGACATGTGGTGTATTTTTATGTTATAATTGAAAAATAAAAAGTTTTTAGATCAAATATAGACCTTTTACCAATATATGTTCTGGATATTTAGAGCTTCTAGGATTCAGGTGAAAAAAATTAATCATTGTATGAGAATATAAATTCTGAGTAAGGGGTTTTGAAATAATTGAAATACATTTTAAAAAATCATACCCTGAAAGTAACATTGATATATGTTTCTAAAAATTACATAGATAATAACATAAAATTAATTTTCAAAATAACCTTAAAAATTTAATTGAAATTACTTATGTTTAATACAATACACCACTTTTTAAATTAAATTTAATTTAAAAAATTTATTAATATAATCCAATTATTTTTTGAAAACATGACACAAGATTTAAAAATCAAAAATATTATGGTAGATTGAATTATTGAAGTCCATCTTTGGCCTACAAAAATGTCAATAGATGTAGTAACTCCAAAATTTCCTACAATATTGACTATATTCAAGTGGTAAACATTATTAAAACATTTTAATTGTTATTTACTCATATATAATTTCACCCGAGTTTTTTATTTAGATAACATGTCTTTGAATTTAAATACACATTAACATTTATACATATAAGTATCTATATATATAAATATATGAACTTCCATTTCATATCACTTGTGATTTTTGTTCCAAAAAAAAACTCATTCAAATAGCCATTGAATAATGATCCATGTATGCAAACATTCATGAATTACATGTTTACATAATTTTTTAACTTCAATCATTATTGAAACAACTTCTAGAAGAAAAATAATGAATTCATATTTTTTGATTGATCTTATGCATGAAGTGATGACAAGAATGTATAAAGTAATAAAAATAGAAAACATATTTTTTTTATTCATAAAAAAATTATAAGAATTATATACATATTTTTCGCACATAAAATTATCAAGGTAGAACTTAAATTATTTATTCATCCAATTCATGGATATATATATCTACAGATAATTTTAAGATATTGTCTGTATGTAAATATAGACACACACACATACGTAATTATCAGTCAATCTTTAATGTTTACTAAATCATTTGTTTCTTTGAATAATATGTAGACATGTATCATACACCCATGAAAGATACATACCTAATTTAATCAAAGAGTGAAAAATATTAATTCAATATATATATATATATATATCTTTCATAAAATGAAAAAATAAATATAAAAGTAAACGAAAATTTAAATACACACGTATTAAATTTACGAATTGAAAATATAGACTTGGAATTCATAATAGTTTAAAACATTCAACCAAAATTTTTAAATAATTATAAAACCACGAATAAAGTATTCTTGATGTTTTGAAATAATACACATTCATATATTTAGTGAAATATCAGCATTTGAAAATTAGAAATAAATGACTATAACATAAATAAATCTCATTAAAGTAGAAGGAATTAAAAAATAGTTGCGATAACAATATAATTACTTACATGAACAAAAATTGGGACTCAAATTGATAAATAAAAATAAATATTTAAAATAAAAACACTATAGTATAAATCTCCCACACTAATAATAATATTTATCCTAAAAAAATAGATAAATAATTTCATATAAATTTTATAAATTAAAAATCATAATTTGAAAGCAAAATAAATATATGTATATCCCTTAAATGATATTTTCATAATCACTTTTAATTGTATTTGTTGGAGGTTAATTATTCTTTGGATACTCCTTTGTCTTATATACCCTCTAAAATGGAAATCTGAAAAGGATGTAGAAAATGATTATAGGAGCATTTCCCAATATAAACCCTCTACTCCATATTTATTTATACACCTTAGGAAATAGTGTGGAAAAAAAAGTAATTGATCTGACGAAGTAAGCAACAGATAGAAAAAGAAACAAAACAAAATGAGTGGTCAGGTTGTAATGCTTGTAGAGGAAGACTAGAATACTCTATCAGTTGAGAACATTTGAATTCATTTTTGTATAAATAGAATCATAATTTTATCTATATTGATGTGTGTCCTGGATTGAGAATATATATCAAAATGAAAATCAGATTATAAAATTGGATGAACCAATGATATTAGTGTGAGTTAATACAGATCCAATGATGAAATTTCAAAATATTTTAAGGCAATCAGAAATCGTTGATAGAAATACACAAATAATCACCGTTTTTTGTTGAATGATAGAAATGAATATGTTCAATAGAAGGAAAATTAAAAATAGGTATTCAATTTGACACAAACATTTATAAATAATGAAAACATACTTTCAGATCTGAAGAATCAGAGATAGGAGTATGTTGACATCAGAAAAGATGAAAAATGGAACATGATTATGATCATGTATTTAATAGACCAAAAAAGAAATATAAATTTCACATCTGGATAAAAGAAACAGAATTAATCTACAATTAATAACTCTAACCACGTATCAAAGTTCAAACACATGATGTGACTCAAATCTGGCTAGCGACATTCTTTAGAGGGCTCCATCTCAATAGTGAAGGCTTCAGAATCCCTCTATAGTAGAATTAAAATATATATCTCATTGCCTTTGTTGGATCTGCGACTACAACTTACATTGCGCTTGAAATTTATCTCATATATGGTTGATGAAGTCATCAGTTTTCTCGAATTGTTCTCTCTGCCTCAAACACTCTCCAAAGTTATCGATGAATCCCTCATCAACTCACCCAACACCTGATTCTCCCATAACCCTTTATCAATATTTCACTTAATTATTTCATTAAAATTATATTCACTTTTATTTTCATTTCTTCATTCATTTTAGACAAATAATACATTATTTTATAAATTATTATGATAATATAATTGTAATTATAATTGTTTCTAATAATAAAATTAATTCATTTATATATATATATATATTACAATGAAAATATTATTTATAATAAATTTTTTAAAAAATTAAATTTTTATTCAAAACAATTTATCATTTATTATTTTTAAATACTAAAATTGTACTTCCTAATTCTGAAAACAATATTATAATTTAAATGAGGTTTTATTATAATTAATTGAAATTATTACTACTCAAAATTAATATAATAATTATTATTGTTATATATTATTTATTAAGTAAAACATCATGTTATAATATTTATATTCCAATTTATATTCCATATTTAAAAATCATTTCAACAATGATTTTACTAATACATATTTTTATTATTTTTAATAGTATCATGTATTTAAATATATTTAATTATAACAATACCATGTTTATAAAAGTAGTATTTGACCAAAAATTATTTAATAATGTATACTCATTTAATATTTATTTACAAATTTTATTTGAAATAATAAAAATACAAATAAAAAAAAGAAAATATTTAATTAAAATATCAGGTTGTTAGATTTACCCCTAATTGTACCCTCAAAATTCATTTATTATAATTTAGAAAATTTTGAATTACATATTTCGTATTATATAATTTCAAAGGGTTCATAATTATAAATAGAATATTCTATCATGATGATTTTTTCCTCAAAATGATATATCTAATCTTAAAATTTTTCTAGACCATTATACCGATTCCAATTATAACACCCTAAGCCCACACATCTAGATTCAGTGCTAAAACTTGTTGTTTATTTTTGTAAACGATAACTGAAATTAGAAAATGCATAATACAAATGATGAATTTTTACTATTCTAGTTTCTGGATATATAGAAATCACCAAACATTTTTCATATTAAAAAAAATGATGCCTACTAGGCTTCTATACATGCAAACTCCAAAAGTGTCAATGTCCAATTTTTAAATTCAATAAATCCTGTGAAAAATATTTTAATCATGGTATGCTTATTTAATTTCTTAGTAAGGGTTCTTAAAATCATTGGAATACTTTTTCGAAAATCTTTATTTGAAAATAAAATTGAGATATGTTTTAAAAAATTCATTACATAATAACATAAAAATACATTT
This sequence comes from Viscum album, assembly GCA_963277665.1. NCBI lineage: Eukaryota > Viridiplantae > Streptophyta > Magnoliopsida > Santalales > Viscaceae > Viscum > Viscum album. Next base: position 1,477,002,146 of record OY728151.1, read on the forward strand.
CAAAATACCCTTAGAAAACTTATTTTAAATTACTTATGTTTAAAATAATAGACCACTTTTGAAAATATATACATACCAAACTGTTTTAAATATAATCTACCGAATTTAGAAAACATAATGCATGTTTTTAAAAATAACATTATTATGGTAAATTGGAACATTGAATGATATGTTGGACCTACCCACTTATTGAGAAGAGGGTTCACTCTACAATTCCACACCATATTTACAACCTTCATGTTCCAGATTTTATAGAAACATTTTAGCTTTACGTACTAATAAATAATTTCACTAGAGTTTTTTAATTTGAAAACATTTCACTGAATTATGTTATAAATGCAAACATATATATTTAAGTATTTTTATACGTAAATATATGGAATTTTTCTCATATCACTTTCGAGTTTGGTTCAAACTAAAACTCTTACTACCTAACTGTTGAATAATCAACAATGTACCGAATCATTCATGAAATAAATGTTAACATAATTTTAAAATTTAAATCATTTTAAAGACTAAATTAAAAAAAAAGATTCAAATAAATATTTGGCTAATTGATTTTAAGAATTAAATAATGACATAAATGAACAAAATAATAGCAATAGAAAGAATATAACTTGTATTATTAAAAATAAACATAAGGAATATATAATTATATGACGCACATATCATTATCATATTAGTAATTAAAATAATATACATCCCATTAATGGATATATATACATTAATTATGATGATCTGAAATTTAAGTACAAATATATATACACGTAATTAGAAGATGATCTTGAATTATTAATAAATCAATTGTTTATGTTTGAATAGTATGTACACATGTATCATACAACCAGGTAAGATACTAACATGATTTAATTAAAATATAAAAAATATAATTTCAATATATATATTGTTCATAAAAAATGTAAATATAAAACTAAATAAAACATTACTTACACTCTTATTCAATAAATGAATTAAAAATATAGACCTGTAATTCCTGCAAGTATAAAAAATCTAATCAAAATATTTAAATAATTTTAAAAACATGAAAAAACCCATATTAATGTTTTGAAATAATACCCATAAATATATTTTGAGAAATATATGGTTTTGATAATTGTAAATAAATTTTTTTCACCTAAATAAATCTCTTTGAAACATATCTAATTCAAAAATAGTTTTGAAAAAAATTAAATTATTTACAAGAACATAAATTTAGACCTGAATTGATAAATAAAAAAAGATCACTAAAATATGAACACTAAAGTATAAATAACCCTTACTAATAATAATTTTTTTATATAAATAAATATAGAGAAATTTTATTTTCAATTTATGAAATTATAAAACATAATCCGAAAATCAAATGAACAGAGGTATATCCCTTAAATGATATTTTTAAAATGATTTTTCTTATTATTATTTGATGGTGAATTATTATTTGGATAACACTAGCTCTTATATAACCTCATAAAAGGAAAACACAAAAGGATGTAGACTAGGACTATGGATTCCTTTCTCAAAATAAAACTTCTGATCAATATTTAATTATACACATAATGAAACAGAGTATAAAAAAATTATTAATCCAATGAAATTATAAGAAGATAAAAAACAAATGAAACAAAATGATATGTCAGGGTGAAATTCTTCTAGGGAAAGAAGAGTGAAATCTATTAACTGAGATCATTCTATATTATATTTAAATAAATAGATTCATATTTTTATCCATATTGTCTTGTATATTAGATTTATAATACAACTCAAATTTGAAATTGGATTATTGAAATTGATTAACCATTGATATTAGTTTGAGTTATTACCGATTGAATGAAGGAAAATCAGAATAATTTAAGGCAATCCAAAATTATAGACAAAATACAAAAATAATCAATACTTGTTGATGAAATGTAGAGATTATTAGGGTCATCTAAAGAAAAATGACAAATAGGTATTCAATATGATGAATACATTTAAGAATCATTTAATAGTTCTATAAAATATGATAAATCAGAGATACGAGGACACAAACATCCAAGAAGAAGAAAAATGAATTAATATGAGGATTATGTATTTAATACACCCAAAAAATATATAAATGGGATCCAGAAAATATAAACATAATTATCCAACCATGAATATCTCGAACCACAGATCCGAGTTCAAACTATTGACAAAACTCAAATCTGACCAACAACATTATTTAGTGGGACCCATCTCTTTCCCAAAGGAATCAGACTCCCTCACTAGTGTACTATGCAGCTAGATATCATGTCCTTTCTTCGATATTTGACCTCAGCCTATGCCACATTAGACCTTCATCTTCTACTCGATCGTTGATGTTCTCAACTCACTCGACTTCTCACATCTATGTCGAACTCTCCTAATGGTCATCAATGAACCCATCATAAACTCACCCTAAACCAAAATCTCCCCGAACCATTTATCCTTATATAATTTAGTTCCTCCAATAAAATTATTTTCATATTCTTTTTATTATATTCATTCATTATAGAAAAATAAATTATTGTTTTATAAATTATTATGACAATATAATTATAATACAATTTAGTTTAATAATAATACCAATAAAATTTAACATATATATATATCCTTGAAAATAATGATAATAATAATTTATAAAACCCAATAATAAATTTTAAACTAAATATTATTTAATAATTTTTTATTATTAAATACGAAATATTGTATTTCTTAATTATCAAGAAAAAATTAGAATTACAATGAGGATTTAATTATCATGAATTGGAAATTTTTTACTTCTCAGATGTAACATTATTATTATTATTTTAAATATAATTAATTTAATAAAATTTAATGTTATAATTTTCATAATTCAATTGATATACAGTGTTTGAAATCAATTTGAAAAATATTTTGTTAATTTTTTTTAATTTTTTAATTATATAATATAAATATATATATTTATAAATATAACAATACCATGTTTATTAATGCTTAATTTAATCAAAACTTATTAAATAAATTATAATATTCTAATATTTATTTATAGATTTGATTTGAATTAATAAAAAACTATAAAAAACTCACTTATTTAAAACTATGGGTGTTAAAAACTACATATTTTTTATATATAGAAAATTATATTTTGATGATGTAGAGATCGATTAATAAATAATAATATAGATTCATCATGGTGTGTATTATATGTTATTTTTCATAATTTTTATGAATTATTAACGGTTTTCTATTACATAATTTTTTTTGACATAAAACCATTAAATTTAACAATTTTATGGTCAAGGATTTAGAAAATGGTCTTATGATATTCGGATCAAGGAATTCCTATTTTTATTTGGGGTCATTTCAATTATATAAAAATTATTCTTCAGACTTATCTCCTTTTATAAATATTTCAGTGTATGCTATTTGGATTTATCAAATCTCTTTTCATCAAAGAAATATGATTAGGATAGATTGTAATGAACTTAACTCTAGAAATATAGTGTAGGTGGTTATTTATTATAATGGTAAAAAATAAATATGATCTCCTTACAAAAGATCCAATTGTTTAGTAATGATGTGAAACTGGATACATATATGAAGATTACATTATATAAGAATCATAATGTAAATTAAAAAAATATTAAAACTTTAGTATTTCTATATGATTATATTTAAAAAATATATCACATTCTATATGATTTAATTGGGAAATGGGCTATCAATGTAAATGGACACCATATAAGCTCATTGATACAATATAGTGGATTATATCAATGATTTAAAAAGTAGAAAATATTTTTCTTTAAATAAATTTATATATGATTAGGTATAACAATTAAAATGATTATACACTATCCTTGGTTGATATTAAAATGTATATAAATAATCATATGGAAAATAATAAATGATCTCTTTGTAATGGAATATATTGTTATATACATCTTAAACAAATTAATTAGACATATTTATAGGGATTCACAAATAAAGGGAAATGAAACTCTCATTTCTATATGCTAGTTTTCAGTAGATTAATAGATCTGTCTTAGGGATATATAATCATTATCCCAATTAATCGCATAAAAATAAAAATTTGTCAATTATATGAAAAGAATGTATAACAACAAATATCATAGTGTTCTATAAGGAACCTCGTACAAAAGCATGTATAATTCATAAAAATTATCTATAGGGGAATATGGGATATATAAATTGTGATTTTTACCTAATCAGTGGAATAAGAAAACTATATTCATAAATATAAATCATTAAAATTACTATCTTAATATGATATTTACACTAAAAAATTATTCAACATTTCAATGATTTAATAATGCTGTAATATGGTAGGATAAATTCAGCGTATAAAGATATCTATTCAAATTAGTCATTAAATACTATAGAATTAAATGGTATGAGAAAAAATCAATGGTATACAAATAGCATAGAAATTATAGAATAATGTAAAATATATTTGATACACCTTTAGGGATATAAAAAATTCTCATGAATGAACTCTATGAAATAGTTACATTGATACTAAAGGATCAATTATTCAAAATTATAGTTTAATCTATAATATAACTAATTGTGGGTGAAATATATATATATATATATTAATACAATATAAATGTCAATGTTGTGATTTCATTTATTTCCACAAATCACATAATAATGAAAAAACTCATAGTCACTCATAAATATTTTTTCTTTTTTTGTATAAATGTTTGTAATCTTGCTTCCAGACTCCCAAAACAATTATGGGGTTATAATAAAGAATAATATTTAATGAATAGACCCTTATGGGTTATAATATTAGGATAATACCGTAGAATAATTTTTTCAATAAGAAGAACATTATTTCCAAAATATATTTCATATTGAAGGAAATAAAAGTGGAGAAGGTTTTGGTCTGAAAATACCTCAATGAGAATGTTCTTATGGTTATCATAGATAGTCTGATGTGGAATAAAGTGATATTAAAGGTGGTAATGTAAAAACTATAGTGGAATATATAGCTTATATTGAACCACATTATAGTTCCATGATATGTGTAAGATCTATGAGAGGAGGAGGGGCTGAATCAGTGAACAAATTTTTAATATTAAGAACTGTTCTATTTTAATTAATCTATTGTTTCCATTTAATGGCTCAATACACTTTTCACATTACTATCAGTCTCCCAATAAATGATATTTTAAATTAACAGCATAAGATAGAAGGATTTAAAATGTTAGAGCAAATTTTCTACTCCATTCAATTTTTTTATCAACCTAATACTAGTTCTACACTATATAATAAGTTGATTACAAAAAATAATTTTTTATACACAAAAATTAAAATTGGGTTATACCCCTAGATATAATTCAACATAAATTGTTTGTTTTACCCCCAAATAAAACCCACTTCATTATATGTAATATTATAATATAATATAATATAATTTTTTGATCTTCCTAAATCATATTAATGAATTTGAATTTAATATGTACTATTCAAGAAAAATTTAATATATTTGATGCTTATAGAATATATCTAATGAAAAAAAATTTAAAATTTAACACTTTATAGAAAATATCAATTCATTCCTCTATCAACTTATGAAATCTCAGCCTCAGTTATATGTCTGTAGGATAGGAAGACAATTGGAACTATGTTATTCTTTGCAAAATTGAAAATGAATAATATATTTCTTCCTTTTTAATTAAATATTTTTTAAATTTCAAACAATATATAACAATAAAGTATCTTCTCTCTTCTTCTCCTCGTGAAATAATACATAGAATTTGAGGCACGAACTATCTTTGCGTAATATATTAAACATTAATTTTTTATTGATGAATCTTATTCTACACATAACAAATTATGTGTATCCTCTGGGTTCATTATTGTAAAATCATTCCATGACTGAATTGAGGAATCTTCAATGTTAATTCAATATTTAGGAATGGATTTCAAATATACATACTATTTCAGGTGATCATGGATCTTCTACAGTGCTCTCTTTTCTGAAAATGGATTGCATGAGTTTCCATCGACTTCATATAACAACATCAAATGAGCTCTCTTTCTCCATAGAGATATCTCTATCTAAAATATTTCTATTATAAGCAACCCTAAATATAGGCATAGTCTCGAATTTTATATATTTATTTTATCACTATAACATCCGAAATAATCTTATTGAGTAAACACTTCCCTATGATCTCAATCTCTCATTGAATAACACACCTCTTTCTAACTTCATGTGATAGTGTGGATACATAAATTTTTTGATCACTTCATAAGATCACTAATTCCCTAACATTTTCATTAGCTTGATTTATAAAATTCCATGATATCCCTTGATACATATCTCATAGTTTAAAAAAAAATTATTTTCAATCATTTATTCACTCAGTGACATTACACAATTTGTTATGTGAAGCTCGTTAACATAATCCCTTACATGAAACCATCATTCATCATATCAGTTGCATGTGATATTTGGTTATGTTTAAAAATGGATATTTGGATAAACCTGTTACTTGGTATTCATATGTAAAGGGATATGGTGTCACATACTATAATGGTGCATGTGAAGGTACTCAAAGAATCAGCTACCAGAAAAACGTCATGAAATCATCCACATTAATTATTTCTTGAATAATTGCATATTTAACTCATTACCATTCTTTTGATTTCATGTATGAATGTGAAATTAAATGAACTTTAATTTTTTTCTCATATATTACTTCATCAATGGTCTCTATATGATATTCTATAAACCATATTAATAGATACATATATTCATGGATCTAAGACATTCATCAGAGCATGAAAAATACACATGATGATCACAAAATTAAAAATAAAATTGTAGTAAATTAACTATGAATATATGTCAATATAAGTTCAAAACAAATACCGTAAAGTGATGTTTTTAACTCATTAATGTAGGATTAATCATTCAATAAAGAACACTCAAGTGATGGATAAAGATTACGTAATTCATACAAGTTAGATGTAAACCATGAAATGGTGGTGATATATCCATATATTTTTTAGAAAAAGGAAAATTCCCATATCATACACTATCCCACATCAAGAAATTTACTAGTTGGGCTCCCCTATATATGACAAAATTTTCAACTAACACTATGTACCATGGAACACGTGTTAGAACCCGAAACATTCACAAAGACATTCATCAAGCACGACAGGCCCACTCTCCCCCATTGTGATCCACCAATGTAATATAATGACATGCCCCTATATACCTATATAATCATTTTACTTCCAAAAACACTATTTTCCCCTTTTTAAAACATTACATCATTTTTTCCCTTAGGTTTCACATGTGTGGTTGATGGTCTATCACTTGTGCAGCTTTTAATTTTTAGAATTTTTTAAAATATAATCCATTTAAAAACACTTATCAAATATCACATATAATGTGAAATAAAAAAACATATTGATAAGGATACTAGAACAAGGAATTTTTATAGTCGGATAGGAATAAGTAAAAAATCTCTAAAAATAAAAAAAACAAGACATTTTTTATGGATTTATTTAAATATTATTTTCCAAAAAAAGTGATTGATTCACATGTAAAAATCATTGTGAATTTAATTAATATCCATTTTGACAATATTATTTCATTATGATCACATCTATAACAACCCAAACATTCATTACTGAAAATTATTCTTGATCTAATTAAATGTCTCATCATGTAAAATGTTTATATAAATGTGACCTTTATTGGTTTTATGTTTTTGGATTTTAGAATATCATTAATAATTGTGACCATTTATAATATAGACATTGAACAGAGATCACATGATTGGTATAAATGCTGGGCTTTAACAAATTCAATATAATTAGACAAAGGAAGCGATGGCCTCATCCATTATACTTGAACCATATGAAGCCCATTCGTCGGAGCTCGGAAATAATGTGGCATCATTGTGCTTTTCTCTTGTCCAAGCCCAAGCCGAGAATCAACATGTTAAGCTTGAACAAAACCTCCAATGAGAGAAGTGTAAGTTGATAAAGATTACCACCCGAGAAATGTTATTCGAGCCACCCCAAGAGTCTGTCACCAATTCACACCTTACCCTTCGGTATTATGTAGGTGTTATACGAGGTTATGTAACAATACCTTAACACTATGAATATGTGCATTATTTTTTTATATAATAATGAATATACATTCATTTTATTATTTTTACATTGTAAATAGTTTTTAAAGAAAAAATGGTAATTTTAGTTAATATTCAATTAAGAAGTCTATTTTAATGAATTAATTGAATTTTGAATGAAATAATATTTTAAAATAATAATATTATTATTAAATTAAATTTTTATTAGATACAAATGATCGTATAATTTTATGAATGTAATTGTAATTTTTATTAATGTGTGAAAGTCGTTTTTGTCAAAACCCTTGAATTTTCAATAAATATCAGATTTTATTTTAAACGTAAAAATTTGCATATTTAGAAATTTATATAGATAAAATTAATATTATTTTTGGAATCAGGGCATCGAAATTATCCAATAGTGAGATTTTCATAATTTTTGGAGACAGTCTAATTTTTGGTAAAATTTCAATACACTTTAAATATATAATGTGTTTTATGACATCATATTGACCCAATAGTGATGTAATAAAATACGAAAAATTATATTTTCATCAAATATATGTTTTACGATTAAATTAATGTTAATTTAGGTTTTTTTGACTTATTTTACAAAACATTAGGGGACCCTCCAAGAGTTATAAAATATTTACACTTTTTAAATGAATTCCCTTGAGTGTATGACTCACCTCCATATTAGCAGCCCTATTATTTTAAGATATTTGACCATTTTTATTATAAAATATTTTATTTCACTGCCGTTTGGAAAAAAACCATTGGATGGTTTGTGGAATTAATTATTTTAAAGTTTTGGGGACCCAAACCTAAATAATAAAGAATTTCCTATCCTTTCCCATATAAAACCACCCATGCTCCCTCTTCCCCTTCACTCAAAGCCTTTTGAGTTCTTCCAACATCTGACCTCCTCCCCCTAGAATTCTCCCAAGACACCCCAATCTCCCAATAAGCCTCTCTCAATCCTCTTGCAAGCCATTGGAATCAAACATCCAAGTAAGGGATTTCCTCTTTTCTCTTTTTTATCTCAATTTCATTAAGTTATTATATCCTTTTTAATTTCAACTACATAGGTTGGGGTATGATTTCACAACTCTCAAATACTTTCCTCTTTATTATTTAATTATGGGATACCCCTTTCAATCTCATTTAATTCCTCCCATGTACACCTGTTACATTGTAAAAATTTCGTAAGGAATATCACTCTCTTCATTTACATTCATGAAATTCCATTATATTATAAATATAAATTCATTTACATGTGTTGGGACATGTTAATATATGAAACCCTTACTATCCACTTCTTGAAAATATTACGAGACACCCCTTTCTCTCTCATCAACTATTTAAAAAAAATTATGTCATGTCGTTATGCAGCCGAAATTGCACAACAATTTTCCAAGCCAAAAATCATAGTGTAGTGAATACCATACCCATTTTTTCTATCAAGGTTATTCAACATTATTCACATATACATATTTAATGGTACTATAATTTTATTATTTCAAATTTATTAACCATGGAATAACTTATGATGTTGAATGATTCCATGTTATATGATTCTAGTGGCACACTTATGCATGAAATGAAATGTTTAATAAGTGTGCACCCTGATTGCGCTCCAATGCATTGGGTAAAGATTACTATCATGCTAAGTAAAGTTCAATGAGGGTTTACTCATGCTATATCATTTGAAATATGGGTTTACTCATGCCCCCTGATCAATGAGCCTTTTCTCATGCTAAAATAATGTTAAATGTTGTTGCCACATGTCCTTGTTATGTTAATCATGTTATATCATGCCTTTTGGTTCATGTTTCTCTTATTCCCCATTGATATGCCTATTGAATAAAATGTATTGTATCTTTCATGTTATTCCTTGTTCACTACTTTAATGGGATTTATATCTCACCCTTTTTATATGCATGTCCTCATGTTATCCCATGCAATGCTAAGTACGAGGGAATATAGTAGTCATGTAAAGGAAGTTTTCAATAAGATGTTGCATCCTATGGTGTATGTAGTTATGTAATGTTCCTAATACCAAAATAAACTATACCACTTGATCTTATATGATGTATCAAGGGATGTTTAATATCTAATAAATCATGTTTATGTGTGATATAAGGAACAAGTTTATCATAATTGATATCAAAGGATATGTTTAGTTATTTTGGTGATTAGTATTGGAAAACCTTATAAAGACATAGAGATTGGACTAAGAATAATAAAGACAGTCTAATGTTTTGGTGAGTATTGAGTATGTGGTTTATCATGAAAATAGATACATGTCTGGATAATAGCTGGTAGAGGTGGCTCTGGTACAGAAGTACCTTGGGGTGAAAACCCCGACAAAGAGTTTTGGGCTTTACTCTTGGTATCCTAGTACATGAAAAATGGCCTTGATGCACCCTTTGTTATGACACTCCCAGGGAATATGTTTTGATAAATTTATAAGCTTATTATGAGCTTTATTTATGTGAATTATAAAATAACCTAAGAATATATGATAGAAAGTAGATCATGAATAGTATAGATTAAAGCCTATAGATTCATAAGTTAAGGAAATAAAAGTTATTTACAAGAAAAATATTTTTGTAATTGTATTACCCTTTATGTGATACCCCTAAAATTCATTTTATTCCTCCTAATGGACGGTAATATGAGGACTCATGCTAACAATCGATGTGAATATCAATGTGATGAGTTTGCTAATGTTATTCCCAATCCGATGAGAGAAGGAATCGTGAACTTTGTCACACTTATATCTCAGTTAAGTCATTATTTTAATATAAACATGGGTCAAGAAGAATGTTCAACCCCCCTAAGAAAGAAAAAGTCACTATAGAGAGCTTCACGAGATAAATTTCCTCGTACATTTAATAGATCATCAGATACCTCAATCTCCAAACAATGAATAAACTCCATTCAAAATATCTTCTTCATCCTTCAATTTTTTGAACAAGAGATGGTCCTCCTGGATTCTTATCGAATGGAGGGTGAAGGTGATCAATGTTGGACATTGAACCAAAATAAGAAACTAGAGGTGGTGATCAAGTCGTTGGAATGGAAGGATATCCCAATGATGTTTTTCGATAATTATTTTTTGTGCACCCTCTTACTTAAGATGGAAAGGGGCATCTTTTTCCACATGAAGAAAGATGACAGATCCGTTAGATCATACGAGGAAAACATCACAATTCATGCACTATACACATTTGGATTTATCATTACCTTCAAATGCAAGGTTTACTGCTTCTTTGATGGGATGAATCCGAGCCTTCGGAATGCGCTGGAAATCTGTGACTTCAACAGCTAGGAGGAAATTATCCAATGTTCCCTCAAGGTCAAAATAGAGATTCGATAATATCAGGGGTATCATGTGGAGAAAAATAATAATGTGGACTTCAATTCTAGAGTTGCTAGAGATAAATCCAATGGTGCTATGAAAATCCAGCACCCACTTGCCAAATGTGTTGAAATAAGCTCATCAGAAATTTCCTGAAGGGGACGAGGAAATGCTTTAGGTGTTTAAGTAAAGCACACCTGGATATTAACTTTAGACAAAAAACTCATGGATATGACAGAGGAGAGGAATGCTCCTTTCGACCCTCAACGTGTTGGTCATTGCTTCAAATGCAAAGAACCATAGAACATTGCAAAATAGTTCCCTAATGTAAGGGATTTCAGAGGCAACCAAAAACCTCCAAGGTATAAAGGGTGAGTTTTTCCATCACTACCACCGATGTAAAACAAGAAAATGAAGTGGTCACAGGTACACTAGTTATTTATTCAATAATAGAGAAAATAAGTTTTTATTCTGGTACTACACATTCTTTTATTTCCCGAGAGATTAGTATAACTATCCCAACCCCACCACAAATCATGGAAGTAAATATTTCTATGAGTACAGAAAATAGAGATATTATTTCATCATCTGAATATAAATCCAACCCTAACATAATCTGTGGAATGATATTCTCGGAGAACCTTATAATACTACCTCTAGTGGAATTTAATACAATTCTTGGCATGGATTGTCCTTCCTTATATATGGACAACGTAAATTTCTGTGGGAGGGATGTCCATCTCCATGTGAAAAATCGACCCCTAATTCTATACAAGTGGAAGGAGGAAGACGAGTCTTCTTTAGCTCCATCATCTCAAGCATGGATATTACTACCCCATGAGCATGCATATCAAGATCAGATTATTGAGTCCATTGAAGCAGCCGTCCTTCAAGACATGCCTATTCTAAGGGAATTTTCAGAAGTGTTTCCTGAGGAATTGTCTGGTCTTCCTCCTTGAAGAGATGTTGAATTATTAATTGACCTTATACATGGGGAGTTTCCAATATCCCTGAATTCATATAGAATGACTATTATGGATCATGAGGAGCTAAAAAATCCACTATAGTAGAATCTTGACAAAGGTTTTATGAACCCATGTGATTCACCAAGGGGTGAAACAATCCTCTTCATAAATAAGAAAGATGGGTCAATGCACCTTTTCAATAATTATCATCAGCATAACAAAATCCCAATAAGGATCTAGTATCCTCTCCCATAAATTAATGACTTTTTATATTAGATGTGTGGGGCAGAAAACATCTCCATGGTGGATTTGTGGTCGGGATATAATCAATTAATGTTGAAGAAAGAAGATATCCACAAGAATTATTTTCTTACAAGATACGGGAAATATTAATAAATAGTAATGCCTTTCAGACTCACCAATGCTCCAGCAATCTTCACGGACTTTATGAATAGAGTTTCTAGAGATTACCTCGACAAATTTGTGATATTCAATAAATTATATTCTAATATAATTCAAATCCACGGAGGATAATGAGGAGCATCTAAGAACTGTACTAGAGACCTTGTAGAAGGAGAATCTCTTTGTAAAGTACAACAACTGTGAGCTCTGGTTGAAGGATGTCTCATTCTTGGTCCATATCATCACTTGCAATGGGATATTTATGGATCCCTCCAAGACAGCTGCATAGAGAGATGACTAAGGCCATCATCGGTAACTTATATCAATATAATTTTAGGGTTATTTAGATATTATTGATTATTCGGGAGAAATTTCTCATGATTGTCCAACCCTCTTACAAATCTAACTCAAAAGAGAGTAAAGTTTTCTTGGAGTGATGAATGCCAATAAAGATTCAAGGAGTTGAAAAGGAGGATTATCACTGCACCCATACTCACATTACCCACAAGTGGAATCATTTTGTGGTATTCAATGATGTTTCAAAGAATGGATTGGGCTGTTTGTAGATGCAAAATGATAAAGTAATTTCCTATGCTTCAATGCAATTGGATATTTAGGAGAAGAATTATCAAACACATGATTTTGAGTTGGCTGCGGTAATCTTTTCTTTAAAAGTTTTGTAGCATCATATCTTTGGAGAGATGTGAGAAATATATATGGACCAAAAATCATCATGTATATATTCACATAGAATGAGTTGAACATGTGGAAACGAAGATGGTTAGAGATGATCAAAGACTATGAATGCTCAATTCATTACCACCATGGGAATGCGAACAAGGTGGAGGATGATCTAAGTAGAAAGGACCCTCCAATTATATCACTAATGAGAATTGATAAGGATCCAATCTTCATAGATTTGATGAATATTGAAAAGGGAATCATAAAGAAAGGAAAATCATCAATCCTTTCAAAAATGATCGCTCAACTGTCTCTTTTGGAATGGTTCAAGGATGCTCAATAGGATGATTTGGGACATCAGAAGAAAGTGGAAGCTATTAGAAAACGGAAATCCTTGGAGTTCAATTCTAATGATGAAGGAATTATGAGATTGGGGAAAAGAGTATGTGTTCCATCATGATCAAATATGATGAAGGAAGTTTTGTATGATGCCCATAGTTCATGTTTTTCGATTCACCAAGCAAACAAAAAGGTGCATTGAGATCTCTAAGAGCCTTATTGGTGGGATAATATGAATAAAGAGATCGCTGAATTTACATCATTGTGCCTGGAATTTATGAAAATAATGGCTAAGAGACCGAAGCCTATGGGGATGATGCAACCATTACCCATTCAAACATAGAAATGGGAGAACATGACCATGGAATTTTTCACCAGACATCCGAAGACATCCTATGTAAATAATTCAATCTGGGTTGTTGCGGATCATCTTACAAAGTCTGCACACTTTATTGTAATTTGGGAGGATTTCCCATTAGATCAACTGGCATGGATATATATCAGCGAAGTGGTAGGGCTGCATGGAGTACCATCATCTATAGTATCCTATTGAGATATAATATTTTCCTCTATGTTTTGGAAGAGTCTTCAACATTCTCTAGTGACTGAGCTGAACTTTAGTACATCATATCATCCCCAAACTCATTTCCAATCTGTGCGACAATCCAAACAATTGAGTACATGTTGAGAGCATTTTAATGGACTATAAAGGAATATGGGATCAACCTCTTCCTCTAGTTGAATTATCCTAAAATTATAGTTTCCAATCAAAAACCAAAATGGCACCCTATGATGCCCATTATGGGAAACGGTGTAGAAAACCAACGTGTTTGGATGAAGTTGGTGAGCATAAAATACTTGGACCCAAAACGGTCGATGAAATGGTGGAGAAGTTGAAAAACATTCAGTAGCATATCAATTCCCCCATAGTCGACAGAACAATTATAATGATAACCATCAACAAGACCTTGAGTATAATTTTGGAGGCATGTAATTTCTACATATATCCCCATGGAAGAAGGTCATGAGGATTGAAATGAAAGTGAAGTTATGTCCTAGTTACATCGGCTCCTTCTAGATTCTTGATCATGTCGGGGTTGTGGCCTATCGACTAGCACTTCCTCCTACCATGGACAATGTACATGATGTATTTTAGGTATCCCTATTAAGGAAGTACATCCCAGAACCTTCACATATACTCTCCTCAGAGGTGTTACATTTAGAGGATGATCTTACTTTTAAAGAGAAACCAGTGAAGATCTTAGATTATAGAGAAAAAGTTCTATGAAATAAGACAATTCCCCTCATCAAGGTGTTATGGAGAAATCAAAAGTTTGAATAAGAGACATGGGAATCAGAAGACATTATAAAGGATAGTTACCCACATCTATTATAGTATGGGAAAAGGAAATTTTGAGGGCTAAATTTCCAAAGGGGAGATGATTGTAATGACCCAAACACTCCTTAATGAAACCTCATATTGATCTGTTTAACTGTTTCATTATGTAAAATGTTTATATAAATTTGAACTTAATTGGCTTTATGTTTTTGGATATTAAAAAATAGTTATGAATTATGACGGATGCTAATATAGCCGTTGAACAATGATCACATGATTAGTGTAAATATAGTGCTTTAATATATCCAATGTACTCAGACAAAGGATGTGACGGCCTCATCTAGTAGTCATGCCCCGTATGAAGCCAATTTGTCAGAGGTCGGAAAGCATGTGGAATTATTGGTCTTCTCTCTTTACCATGCCCAAATCGAGCTTCAACATGTTAAGCTCGAATGGAACTGCCTATGAGTGAAGTGGATGTTGATAGAGATTACCACCAGAGAAATGTTATCTGAGCCACCCCAAGAGTCAGTCACCATCGCACACCTTACCTTTCTGTCTTATGTGGGTGTTATAAGGGGTTATGTAATAAGACCTTACCTCTATAAACATGTGAATTATTTTTCTATATAATAATGAATATATATTCATTTTATTATTGTTACTTTGAAAATAGTTTTTAAAGTACAAATAGTATTTTATGTTAATATTCTATAAAGTAGTATATTTTGAAGCGTGAATGGATTTTTGAATTAAATAATATTTTTTTAAAAAAATAATATAATTAATAAATTTATTTGTTGTTAAATATAAATGATCATATAATTATATGAATGCAATTATAATTTTTATTATGGTTTGAATGCCATTTTTTTCAAAACACTTGAATTTTCAATAAATGTCAGTTTTAATTATAACCATAAAAAATTCACATATTTAGAAAATTATTTAGATAAAATAAATGTTATTTTTTGGAATCAGGGAATTGAAATTATCCAATGGTGAATGTTTCATAATATTTGGAGGCAGTCGAATCTTTGGTTAAAATTAAATATCGTTTAAATATATAATGTGGTTTATGACATCATAATGACACAATAGTGATGTAATAAAGTACTAAAAATGATATGTTCGGAAAATATTTGTTTTAACATTAAATTAATGTGATTTTAGTTTTGTTTGATTTATTTTACAAAAAATTAGTGGACCCTTTACAATTTATAAAACATTTTCACTTTTTAAAGGAATTTCCTTCAGAGTGTGACTCATCTCCACATAAGAAACCCTATTATTTTAAGATGTTAGGCCATTGGACTTATAATGTATTGTTTTTCACACCCCTTTGGAAAATAACCATGGGAATAACCCATGGACTAGTTTGTGGTATAGATTTGTTCAATGTGTGGTTACCCAAACCTAAATGATAATGAAGTCTCTCTCTTTTTCTATATAAACCCACCCATGATCCCACTTTCACTTCACTCAAAGCCTTTGGAGTTTGTCCAACATCATACATCCTCTCTCTAAAATCCTCCCAAGGTTCCACAAGCTCCCAAGAAGCCTATCTCAAGCCTCTTCCAATCCTTTAGGATCACACTTCAAAGTAATGGATTTCTTTTTTTTTTCTCTTTTTTTTTCTCAATTTCATTATATTGTTATATCCTTCTAATTTCAACTAAAAATTTTGGGGTATAATTTAACACCTCCCTCATACTGCCCAATTTTTTATTGAATTATGGGAGGCCCCTTTAACTCTTATTTAATGCCTCCCATGTACACATGTTACCCTGTCGAAATCCTGTAAGGAATTTCTCTCTCTTCCTTTACAATCATTAAATTCCTTTGTATTTTGAATCTAAATTCATTTAATTACATTTAAATGTTTATATATTAACCCCATAATTTACATTTTATTTATATATGATGAGAAACCCCTTTCTCTCTCAACAACCATTTTTACAAATTTTTATGTCATGTTGTTATGATGCCGAAATAGAATTTCTATTTTCCATGAAAAAATCATTGTGTAGTGAATACCATACCCATGACTCAATCAATGTTATTCATCTATATGAACAAATACATATTTAATGGTACATTAATGTGTTTATTCCACATTTTTTAATCATGTAATAACTTATGATGTTGAATGATTCCATGCTTTCTGATCCATGTGGCACACTTATGCCTGAAATGAAATTTTTAAGAAGGGTGCCCCCTGATATCGCTCCATTGCAGTGGGTAAAGATTAGTATCAAGATAAGTCATGTGAAATGAGGGTTTAATAATTATAATTCATGTTCAATGTGGTTTTATTCATTCACCATGTCCAATGATCCTTGTCTCATTCTAAAATCATGTTAAATGTTGTTGCCACATGTCCATGTTATGTTAATCATGTTATATCATGCCTTTAAGTTCAGGTTTATATTATGTTACATTGATATGCATAATTCCTATCATGTATTGTACATTTCATGTTATTCCGTGTTCACTACCTTACTAGGCTTTATTGATCACCCTTTTCTAATGCATGTCCTCAGGTTATACCATTCAATGCTAAGTACATGGGAATGTAGTGGTCATCTGAAGGATGTTTTCAATATGATGGTGCATCATATGTTTTAAGTTGTTATGTATTGTTCCTAAAACACAAAGAAACTAGACCTCTCTATCTTCTAGGTTGTATCAAGGGTATTTTTCTATGTAATAAATCATGTTTATGTGTGAAATAATGAGCCGGGTTTTCATAGTTGGTATCATAAGATAGGATTAGTTATTTTTTGGATTAGGAATAGAAAACGCTAGTAAAGCCATAGAGACAAGACTATGTATAATAATACATCCCTATGTTTTGGTGAGTATGAGTTAGTGGTTTATCAAGAAAATAAATCCTTTTCTGGATATGAACAGGTAGAGGTGGCTATATCATAGATGTACATAGGTGTCATGACCCGCCTTCATCAAAAGGAGGGAATGGTCAGCAAATTGCCAGGCCCTTCCTTATTCAAGTTGAAGGAGAGATAACGACCCCCTAAACCCACCTTCAATAGGTCCCGGAGTGGCGACCAACACCAAGGGTATAGAATCACTCACTAAATGGAAGGCATTACCCTTTTTGTTTTAATAGGATTGGGATATATGATGGTAATCCCAACAACACCAAAAGAGGAAAGTAAAAGTAAAGCCATGAACCATTCCCAATGCCTGTTACAAAAGTAAAATCCACAAGGTAAAAAGTGACTACAATGGTAAAGTACCAAAGAAATAAAAACAGAAACTGTAGATGCCCCAAAGGTCTGAACTAGTATGGTCCCGCACGATCCCTGAAGTCCTCCTGGAAACTTGAAAGCAGTTTTATATACGTAGGGTGAGCATACAAGTATACTCTTTTGGGAAATCCAAAGACTCTCGCGCACAAGTGGGGGAACGTACTAATGTCCCGTCAGAAAAGGAGTAAACCAAACACCTAACAAGGTAAACTATCCACCAAAGCCTCACCAAGGAACACTCCCAAATAAATCAAGTCATGTGATACATATAACAAGAGCACATCGATGATTGGGTACCTCGTGCCACTTTCCCACTGGTTATTGAAGACATCCTACGCATCGAACCAATCCTGCCATTCTCACCGCAGTCCCACTGCCACACCCCGCCCACACACACCTGGGACACAACCTCACATTGTCCCACTACCAAACCCCACCTGCACACACCTGGGACACAACTGCCACACGAAACCACACCTGCAAACAGCTAGTCCAAAACAACCACCGCCACGCCCAAATACACCTGGGCTAGAAGATCTATTGCCATGCCCGAAGACACCTGGGCCACATCCCGATGATACTTTGGAAACCATATCCCCCCACACACCAGTTCCATAACCACAACACTACCCCGCCTGAAGGTTCTTGGGCATATAATGGACCTCAGTCCATCACAGTCTGCTCGGAAATACTTGGGATATCTGGGAAAGGGAACAAAAAAGGAGATAATAACCAGCCACTAATAACAGTGTTTGGAAAAACACCCTCCCCCATGAAATGGGGGTGTTCGACACTAGGTTCTCAACTTGGGTGGGTGTGAATATGAAACACAAAACTACAAGTATATGAATAGGTAACAAGAATTTACCCAAAGTTTAGGTTTTCCTTCATCCAATGGAACACACAATGCTCATGTCTGAGTCACAACTCTCGCCAACAAAACCCATTTTTCCCATTCGTTTCCATTTTTAGTTGTGATGTTTAAATAATTTCTGTACCTACATGGGCAACTAACACATAAGCACAATCCAAGGGGAAAAGATCCAACCAAACGTCAAATTAAGCATTCCCACCCGGTTCTCTTGTAAAGACACCAAAACCAAAGAAAACCCTATGTTACAGCCCTATGTCCAATATCCATGATCCAAAAGGTTTCTAAACAATAGAGGTTCCGTCCCCAATTCATGATATAAACAATGTAGCCACCCTGTCTTAAAATTCACAACCACTAAATCCATAACAACAGTAGATCCCATCCCCACCCACATCACCCAGCAAACGGCCCATGAAGGAAGAACAACAAACCCACTACCACTAAGCAGGCCCATGCCAGTATTTTCAAATTTATAAGATTTAACACACTCAATGATTTCAATTTCTGTGTGATTTAAATAGGGTTATCGTAGAAAAGGGATTTATCCTGGTGATTTCAATCTATTTAGCCAGATATACGTGATTAACCAAAATTCCCTTACACAGCATGGGTTCTCAACCACAATACAATCTTTTTAGACATCACCAGAGGTAAGGGTTCATTAGTGCACAGAGAAAGACCACCAATAGCCATGATTTTCAGTAGGCGTAAGCCCACACAATTTAGTAAAGAAGATCACAAAACAAAGAAACATCGTTGATCACAGCCCCCCCTTCAATCCATAGAGTCTGTTCATTATCTTCATTACGGTTTGGTTAATCCAATTCCACAGAAGCAGTAGCATACCCACCCAACATGATACACAAAATGGAGAGATGAAGGATAAATTCCCTACTTGTTGACCAACGATCGACGCTAAGCCTGGGCCTGGAATTCCATGGATAGCTATGTGGCTCATCTGAATAAAGGGTACTCCTACCACAGGGTGATCGAGAAAAGAAACCTATGGGGGTACCCTTTTTAGTTTATAAGGGTCGGAGATGGTTGTGATAATAACGATGAAACCGCTTCAGGAGCGGGGTCGTGGGTTGAACACGCGGCCCCACATGTCATTATAGCTTCGTGCGGTTTAAACCGGCACACACACCTAGTTAATTCATTAAATATTTAAATAAATGACATTTATGTGCGTTACTGGGCTTTAAGACAAGCTTAAAGGGGTCAAAATAGTGTTTAAACCCCAATTTGCGCAAGAAGGGAGGTGCTAATGGAAGAACCACGACAAGGTTGGGTGACACCGATCGGTCTCACCGATCGGTCGCGCCGATCAGTCTCACCGATCGACATCACACCGAGATTCTACCCATTTAGGATCCGACAATGGAAGGGACCCTGAGAGTTTGGGTCATCACATCAGATACCTCTCAAACTATTCTCACCCTTGAGAATATAAACAACCCAGAAGGAAAGTGTAGGTCCTAACAACCTCCTCGAAAGATACCTCTCAAGAGTGAACCTCATTGTTAACTAAGAACACTCTCGGTCAAGAACCAAGCAACATACAATGTCAAACTTCCAAGCCATGTGGGTTGGTGAGTCTCCTTCCCCAAGTCAAGATACTATCCGCTTTGGGCGGCACTGACTCACCCGCACGGGTTTAATTGCATCCACCTTAATGCGTCTTGATTAGGGGTCGGGTCCTCCCCTCCCCATAGCCCGGACTTTTGACACACATTCAGTGGAAAGAAAAATAGTATTTCATAGACAACATGGTAAAACCTTCTACCACAACAGCTAAAAACTGAACAGTACAAAACTCAACACAACTCTAGGTACTGGGCACGCATCTGTGCTTTCCTCTCCCATGTACTCTCCTCAAGCCCACCATGTCTCCATAACAAACGAACCAAGGGGATGATTCGCTCACGGAGAACCTTTTCCTCATGATCCTCGATCATCACCAGTCTTTCCACAAAAGTCAAGTCATCCTCGATGTCTAGCTCTCCCCAATCAAGGACGTGTGAATCATCATGTAGGTAACGACGAAGTTGGGACACATGGAATACATCTTGTATCCTCAGTAGTAGCGGTGGTAGCGCTAGATGATAAGACACTTCACCGACCCGCCGAAAGACTTCGAAGGGTCTGATGAACCTCGGAGAAATCTTAGTCCCTTTGTCGAACCTCTGTTGTCCATGCCGAGGAGAGACCTTCAAGAACACTTGGTCTCCAACCTCAAACTCCAAGGGCCTCCTCCTGGAATCAGCATACGACTTCTTTCGGTCCTGGGCCGCCTTCATCCTTTCATGTATGAGCTGAACCTTCTCTATCGTGCTCTGCAACACTTCCAGGAAAAGGATTACTGCCTCTCTAACTTCAGTCCAACACACAGGTGAACGACATGGCCTCCCATATAAGGGTTCAAACGGGACCATACCAATGGTAGATTGATATCTATTGTCGTAGTCAAACTCTACCAGAGGCAAGTATCTCACGGAAAATCCTCTTGTAGTCTATGCACAACCTGAGACCGCCATCTTCCTTCTTTGCGAACAAGAATGAAGCACCCCACGATGACACACTAGGTCAAACATAACCCCCTTCACAAAATCATCAATCTGAATCTGCAACTCTCGTAGCTCTGAAGGTGCCATCTGGTAAGTAGCCATCGAGATCAGACGTGCACCAGGCTGCAAGTCTATCCCAAACTCGATATCCCGTCGAGGTGGTAGAGTCGTCACCTCCTCAGTAAAGACTTCCATAAACTCATGGACGATCTCTGGCACCTCCACCATTTCAGCATCTACTGATTCTACTAACAGCTCTGCTAACAAGGAGAGGAGGGGTTCCTCTAGCTTGTTGCCCTTCTAACTACTCTGATCGCCGGTGAAGGTAACATGTAGGCCACCTATGTCTGAGAACACAACCCTTCCTCGGAAGCAGTCGATGACGGCGCACATAGAGAACAGCCAGGCGATGCCTGGGATGACATCGTATGGCTGTATCTGTAGCACGAGAAGATCCCTGACCGATTGATATGGCCCTATCATCAGTCTTAATCCTCTAAAAACATATAACAAGTCGGTCTGACCTCCGACAGGCGTCCTCAGTACCAGGGGCACTAGATGTCTCTCGGAATCTAGACCCAAAGCACGGGCTAGACTAGGTGCGACGAAGGAGTGCGAAGCTCCGGTATCAAACAAGGCATAAGTAAAGGTGCTAAACAAACTGATCGTACCTCAAATGACCTCCGAACCTACTGGAAATTCTACCTCCATGACGTGAAACTGTCCACGCCCTGATCCTCTTCCCCTCGGCTGTTGGCCACCTTCCCGACCACGCCCCGATCGTGGTCCCTCAGGAGCGCCCTGAGGTCGGTCTCCCCCTGCAACGTCTTCCCTCTGAGGAGCGAGAGATCACTGTCCCTACTGCTGCTGCTGGAAAGGCCTAGCTGGAAGCTACTATTGGGGCAGGTGTTGGGGCTATCTGCAACCGTCATATTGTACCTGGTCTGGGCACTGACTCCGGAGATATCCATGGCTCCCACAAATGAAGCACTGCGGTCCTGGGCCCGAAGCAAAAGGGCGAGGACCAGGGGACCAGAACTGGAACTACTGTGGACTTCTCCCTACTGGTTGGAACCTAGAGGGTCCTAACGCTGGAGTCCTGGTGCTGACGACCTTCCCCTTCAATGGCCTCAGCTGGATCCCCTCTCGTGACACACCTCCCAGAGCGTGCATCCTCTCCACCACTTTGGCCTTCTTCTAGACCTTCAAGTACGTCGGTAGGGTAAAGGGGGTAACAGTATACTGGAGGGAGGGTTGGAGTTCCTCCTCTAAACGTCTTTCCTGAGACTCCTCATCAGGAAAGAGGTCTGGAGAAAAACGTAGGAGGTCCTTGAACTGGATTCCTAGCTCCCTCACTGACATACTCCCTTGCTGGAGGGAGAGTAGCTCCTATCTATTTTCCACCTTCATTGTTGAAGAGAGGAATTCTTCCCGGAACTCCCTCTCAAAATCAGCTCATGCCGCCTCAGTCTATCTCCTCTCCCCCAGGTAAATAATCCACCACTGACGCGCCACTCCCCGTATCTGGCTGACGGCCAGAGGAACCCAGTACTCGGTCGGATCCCGGATCAAGCTGAAGGCTATCACTAGCTTTTCTAGCCAGCCCTCCATCTTCATATCAGAGGTGTTTCCATCATACTTCTCGAGGGTCTGTCACTAGAAGGAAAAAAGTGTCTTCTGCCACTGCTTTTCCTACTCCTCTCGATCATCTCTCTTCTGATCAGCCCAGGTAGTCTCTAGGGCCTCGATCGCCTGCACCAAACGTGGTCGCCTTCCAGGTGCCATAGCTACAAGGTAAACAAGGAATGCCTAAGACCAAGTAGTGCAGAATATTATTCTTAAAACTTCATAAAATTTTTATTTAGTCTTAATTCCCAAGACAAACCAGAAACATGATAACACAAGTCATTTTGATTCATGTACCTTTCCTAAGGTCTCTAACCTGCAATCAGTGTGGACTCACTTGGTCATTCGGTAGGTCTAGGGTCCTTTCATTGGATCACGGGGGGGGGGGGGGGGGGGCTAAAATCCCATGTCCTAGCCGGTCTTCCCGGGCATAATTCACGCACCACGGTCACCCAACACTATTTCCATACCATCCCATTCAATCCTCACTATGCCTAACTCTAGACTCCATCATATCTCTCAACCTACTTCTAATACCATTCTATCACATCCCACCTTCACCAAAAGGAGGGAAGGGTCAGTAGTTCGCTAGGCCCTTCCTTCTTCAAGTTGAAGGAGAGATAATGTCCCCCGAAACCCGCCATCAATAGGTCCCAGATTGGAGAGCAGTGCAATGGGTATAGAATCACTCAATAAATTGAAGGCATTACCCTTTTTCTTTTAATAGGATCGGTATATAATATGGTAATCCCAAGAACACCAAAAGCGGGGAGTAAAAGTAAATCCATGAACCATTCCCAATGCATGTTACAAAATTAAAATCCACAAGGTACAAAGTGACTACAAAGGTAATGTACGAATGAATGAAAAACAACAACTGCAACTGCCCCAATGGTCTGAGCTAGTATGGTCCCGCACGATCCCCGGAGTCCTCCTAGAAACCTGAATGCAGTTTTATATACGTATGGTGAGCCTACAAGTATACTCAGTAGAGAAAACCAAAGACTCTCATGCACAAGTGGGGGAACTCACTAAAGTCCCGTGAGAAAAGGAGTAAACCAAATGCCTAGAAATATAAACTATCCACCCATGCCTCACCAAGTCACACTCCCAAAATAACTCAAGTCATGTAATATATATAACAAGAGCACATCGATGTTTGGGTACCCCACGCCACCTTCCAACTAGTTATTGAAGACATCCTACGCATCGAACCAATCCTGCCATTCTCACCGCATTCCCACTGCCACACCCTACCCACACAGACCTGGGCCACAACCTCACGCAGTCCAACTACCATACCCCGCCCGCACACACCTGGGCCACAACTGCCACACGTAACCATTCCTGCAAACACCTAGTCCAGAACAACCACTGCCACGCCCGAAGACACCTAGGCTAGAAGATCAACTGCCACACTCGAAGACACATGGGCCTCATCCTGAAGATACATGGGAAACCACCTGCCCAGACACACTTGGGCCATAATCACCACAGTACCCCGCCTGAAGGTTCTAGGCCTAATAATGGACGTCAGGCCATCACATCCTTCTCGAAGATACTTTGGCTATCCGGGAAAGGGAGCAGAAAAGGATCTAATAACCAGCCACTAATAACAGTGTTGGGAAAAACACCCTCCCCCATGAAATGTGGGTTTTCGGCACTAGGTGCTCAACTTGGGTGGGGCACGAATAAGAAACACAAAACTACAAGTATATGTACAGGTAACAAGCACTCACCCAAATTTTAGGTTTTTCTTCATCCTAAAGAATACATAATGCTCGTGTTTGAGTCACAACTCTCGCCAACAAAACCCATTTGTCCCATTCGTTTTCATGTTCAGTAGTGATGGTTAAATAAGGTCTATACTTACTTGGGCAACTAACACATGCGCACAATCCAAGGGGAAATGATCCAGCCAAACGTCACTTTAAGCAATCCCACCAGGTTCTCTTGTAAAGCCACAACAACCAAAGAAGACCCTATGTAACAGCCCTATGTCCAATATCCAGGAGACAAAAGGATTCTCAACAACAGAGGATCCCACCCCAATACATGATATAAACACTGTAGCCACTCGATCTTAAAATTCACAACCCCTGAACCCATAACAATGTGGGATCCCATCCCCACCCACATCACCCAACAAACGACCCATGAAGGAAAAAAAACCAACCCACCACCACTAAGTAGGCCCATTCTGGTATTTTCAGACTTATAAGATTTAACACACTCCATGATTTCAATTTACGTGTGCTTTAACCAGGGTTATCACAGAAAAGGGATTGATCCTAGTTCTTTCAATCTATTTAGCTGGATATATGTGATTAACCCGAATTCCTTTACACAGCAAGGGTTCTAAACCACAATAAAATCTGTTTAAACATCACCAGAGGTAAGGTTCATTAGTGCATAGATAAAGACCAACAACGACAATGATTTTCAGTAGGAGTAAGCCTTCACAATTCTGGAAAGAAGATCATAAAACAAAGCAACATCATTGATCACAACCCCCCTTCATTCCTTAGAGTCCGTTCATTATCTTCATTAAGGATTGGTTAATCCAATTCCAAAGAAGCAATAACATACCCACCCCGCATGATAAACAAAATGAAGACACAAAGGATAAATTCCCTACATGTTGATCAACGATCGACCCTAAGCCTGGGCATTGAATTCCATGGATAGCGATGCGGCTCATCTAAACGAAGGGTACTCCTAGAACAGGGTTATCAAGAAAAGAATCCTAAGGGGGTACCCTTTTTAGTTTATAAGGGCGTGGGACTGTTGAGATAAGAATGACGAAACCGCATAAGAAGCGAGGTCGTGGGTTGACCATGCGTCCCCACACGTTATTAAAGGGTCTGGAGGTTTAAACCAATGCAAACACCCGGTGAATTCATTAAATATTTAATTAAAATGCATTTATGGGCGTTACTGGGCTTTAAAAAAATCATAAAGGGGTCAAAATATGGTTTAAAACCCAATTTGTGCAAAAATGGAGCTGCTACTGGAAGAACCCCGACAAGGCTGGGTGACACCGATCGGTCTCACTGATTGGTCGGTCTCACCGATCGGCCGGTGGGTCTCACCGATCGGTCTTTCCGATCGGTCGCGCCGATCGGTCCCTCCGATCGGTCTCCTCGATTGGTCCCGCCGATCGGTCTCCCCGATCAGTCGTGCTGATCAGTCTCCCCAATCGGTCGCACAGATCGGTCTCACCGATCGGTCATGCCGATCAGTCTCCCTGATCGGTCGTGCTGATCGGTTTCGCCGATTGGTCTCCCCAATCGGTCTCACCAATCAGTCGCGCTGATCGGTCTCGCTGATCGGTCTCAATGATCAGCCTCACGCCGAGACGCTACCCCTTTAGGATCCGATAAAGGAAAGGACCCTGAGAGTCTGGGTCCTCACAATAGGGGTGAAAACTCCGACAAGGAGTCTCAGGTTTGACCCAAGGTATCCTGGTACACGACAACGGGCATTGCTACACTCTTGGTTACGACACTCCCGGGGGATATGCATTAGTAAATTCAAAATCACAGCATGAACCTTTATTAAGTGAATTTAAAAAAATCTCATAAGAATATATGTTAGGAAGTATATCATGAATAACATAGATTGAAGCCTATGGATTCATAAGTTATTTAAATAAAAGTTACTTTTAAGACATCTACTTTTGTCATTGGATTACCCTTTATGTGTTACCCCTAACATTCTTTTTTATACATTAAATTGCTGCTAATAAGAGGACTCAGGATAACAACTGAAGTAAGGATCAGTGTGATGACTGTGATAATGAGATTCCCAAACCTATGGGAGAAGGAATCGCAATACATTGTCACGATTCTCCCTCAGTTAACTCAAAATTCTAATACAATCATGGGTCATGAAGAATGTTACACCCCCCTAAGAAAGAACAAGTCACTATCAATAGCTTCATGAGACAAAGGCATCCTACTTTTAATAGATCATATAATCCCTCAATCACCGAACAATGGATCAACTCCATTGAAAATATATTCACTATCCTTCAATGTTATTAACAAGAGAATGATCTCCTTACTGCTTACCAAATGGAGGGTGAAGAAGATGAATGGTAGACGTTGATCCAAAATATGAAGCAAAAGGAGGAGATCGAGGGGATGGAATGGAATGATTTTCAAAAGATGTTTTTTGATAAATAATATCTTCACACCATCCGACTTAAAAATGAAAGAGACATCCTTGACCTCATGTAGAAAGAGGAAGAATCTATCGGATTGTATGAAAACAAAATTCAATAGTCATACACGATATGCATTCGTCTTTGTCGTTACCCCCGATTGCAAGGTTGACCGCTTCCTTGGTGGACTGAAAGCTAGCCTGCGGAAAGTACTAGCGACCTATGACTTCGACGAATATGAGGAAATTTTATGATGTTCCCTCAGGGTCAAAATAGAGATTATAGAATCTTAAGGGTATAATGGTGATAAAAATTGTAAGGTGGGCTTTAATTCTAGAGGTCCGATGGATAAATGAAATTGTGATAAGAAAATCCAGCACACCAATTTCCAAAGGTGTGGAAAGAAGCACACCGGAAATTGCCTGAAGGGGATGAGGAAATGTTTTAGGTGTGGAAGTGAAGGGAATTTAGCTACTAACTATCATCATGAAAAAACAGTGGCTGCAACAGAGGATAGGAACTCTCCACTCAACCCTCAACACATTGTTCATTACTTCAACTACAAACAACCGAGGTACTTTGCAAACTAGTTCCTTAAGCTAAGGGTTTTCGGAGGCAACCAACCACCTCCAAGGAATAAAGGGGGATATTTTTCCATCACTACCACCGAAGTGAACCCCGATAATGATGTGGTGATAGGTACGCTAGTTATTTATTCATGAATAGAGAATTTAATTTTTTATTTGGGTTCAACGCATTATTTTATACCCTAAAAGATTAGTTGAACAATCCAAGCACAACCACAAATCCTTGATTTAAAGATGTTGGTGAGTATTAAAAATTAGGAAATCATTGTATCCCATGAATATAACTCATCCCCTGTCATAATTTGTGGATTGAACTTCTCAGTGAACCTTTTCATACTCTGTATAGTGAAAATTGATGAAATTCTTGGCATGGATTTATGACAACCCTGAACTTTTATTACACAATTAAACATAATTTTTTACATGAACTTCACCGGATACAACATAGAATATTGAGAGGTCTGGTGTCTTTGGGACATATGATCATTACATAACAACTTAAAACATGAAACATGTGACATATTTATTGAATAATTTTATTACGTGACCACTACATTCCCTTGTACATAACATTGAATTGGACAACTAGATGAAGTTCATAAGAAATGGGTGAGCTATAGAGCACTGTAAGGGAATAAACATGGAATATAATGAGGAATACAATACATTTTAGACAATAGGCATCTCAATAGAGCACAAGAGAAGCATAAAGATAAAGGAATGATAAATCATGATAATCGTAACATGGAAATGTGTCAACAACTCTTAACATTGAATTAGAAGGACCTGAGAATCATTACACATAGAGCATGAGTAAACCATCATTGCACATGAATTATAATGAGTCAACACCAATTTCACATAACTTATCATGATACTATAAATTACCTAATGCATTAGAGCACTATAAGGGTGCACCCTTTTTAAACATTTCATTTCATGAATAAGTGTTCCACATGGATCATACAATATGGATTCATAAAACATAATCATTTATTCAATGATAATGAAATGTGGAAAGGTAAAATTTACACATTTCAATCACAATATATCATTTAAAAATATTGAAAAAATCAAAGCTTTTATTAAACCATTTTAAAAATTGTTTAAAATATTTAATAAGTTTATTTTTGAATCAAAGTGTCCCATACCACTATGAAGCTTTTGAAAGAAATGTAAATGTAAACATTTTCATGTTAATATGAATAAATCCTTAAAATCATTTTCAAAACATGGACAATAATGTGAATGATTCATAAGAATAAACCATTAAATAATTTAAAACGTAATTTTAGATAAAGAGTTTTTAACAAAATGAAAGTTCTTAGAATTAAAATTATTGAATAATAACATTTAATAAAAACTTAATAATATCTTGAGAATAATGGTATTCAGGATATAACATTCCAATGGACATAATATACACCACATAAGAGTGAATTGGTGCATATCAACAATGATGTCTCAGCGGAAATATAAATTATGGAAAAATCCATTATAAAGACGGTATCCTTAGATTATGTATAAATAAATTACATAATTATGTGTGAAAATTATAAATAAACCCAATAAAAGGGAATATTAAGTGTAAAAAAATCATAGGATATTCACACATATTCATATCACGACATAATAATGAAGTAGATGTTTATCCCAAAAATAGAAATTGGGTTAAGATGTCTTCTTACAGAAATATGACAACCTAACAGCGTCACTTTAAAATTCAGAAAATAAGTTGATGAGAGAGAAAAGTATATCTCATCACATGGACATATAATTTACAACAATATAGATATATAATAACATATCCCAACATAATAATATGTAAATTAAAAGACATTACAAAAAGAAGTCATTTTAAAAAGTGGAAGGTGAAAGGTCCCCTTACCAATTTGTCAACATATAAAACATACACCCCATGAAAAGAATATCACAAAATGAATATGTAAATATCCATAAATTAAAGTATATTACACAAAGAATATAATCATGGGCAGTACATTAACCACACAAAAGTAAATATTGTTTAATATAGAATTATTATCATGGGAATAAAAAGTGAGATGAAAAACCCTTACCATGTTGTAATCAATCAAGTCGTATGAGAAAAGTTAATAACCACCTAATGAATCAAAAAATATCGTGAAAATAAATAAAATCATGATGATATATATATAAAATGTAATTACATAATACACCACATGAAATATATAAGTGGTGAACAATGTAAATCTCACGGAATTAAAAATGAGATAAGAAATCCCTTACCACGTATCCAAATTGACTCATATGTTCCTTGTTCTTCCTGAATAATAAACATAAGATAATTTAAGCATGATTCATAACCTTTTTATTGTTTATTATTGCTTTTACATCACTTATTACCTTGCAATAATATTTAGTTAATTATTTGAGTTCATATCGGACATTTTGTCCTCGTTTAGAAATTGAGTTAAAAATCAACTTGTTATAATTACAATTTGTCCATGCTGTCAAAACAACATTATCTACAGAATGATATAAATGATTTAGATATAATATATATAATATATATCCTATATATATATATTTATATTTAAAATAGTACATAGAATTTGGATATAAGAAATGAAATGCACCGTTCATGGAGACGGTAAGCCATACGTACGCAAGAACACTACATTAATTTCTATTTAATATTTAATGTTATAAAAAAATAATGATAGATAGGTATTTTATAATTACATTGTAATATCATATGATATATATGTTACATAATTTCATTAACTCCATATTTATATGTTCCATGTATGTCAAGAACGAATCATATCACCTTGAGGGGGCGGTAGTCCGCACATCCTCAAATGAAATTGTCATGTTTACACATATTGGAAGGCATAATGGTATGTTTGTAAATAAAAATTACAGAATATTTTACAAAAAAACATAATATATATCATATATAAATACAGTTTCATCATAATGTCCACCATGAAATGCAGTAGGAGATAATTGAACAATCATCGCTTCGTTAGGCATTAGTTTTCCTTCCACAATAATAGTATGTTCTTCACCAATTAGATGGAGGTGTGTGTAAGTGTATTTATAATACATATCATAATAATATCCTAGTATATTGAGTATATTGGTGTTTTTATAAATGAATGTAATAAAAAGTGTTTAGGGGTTGGAGAAGTAAAACAATACAAAAGAACTTATGAGAAGATGTTACCTTTAAATCGAGTAACTCCCCTTAGATTGAACCAAATGGGGCATTGAAGTGTTTTCATCCTAAGGTAAGGCTTCTAGGAAGAAGATATGGATCTTGGGAGATTATTTTAGTAGTTTTTTCATGATAAAATTTCTTAAGATGTGTCAGAAATGGGTTTGAAGTGAGGGCTTTTTATAAGGGAGAGGAGGGGCTCTTTAAGAATGTTTGAAACCATTAATTTATTATATCCTCATTTTTGGATTAAAAAGGTCAACTATTCGTTAATATCAATGCTAAGATGAATCATGGTGGAAATAAAATAATCCAATAAGAATTGGTCTATTTTAGGATATTATTTTAATATTTATATTCATGTTTATTTAAATCATTTATTAATGAGGAAAATATTGTATCATTATTGCGTCATTAATAATTTAATTTATCTGATGTCCAAAAATTATAAAACAAGTACCATTATGTAGAAAATATTTTTAGATTTCCAAATAATATTTATAGTCGAATAGTTATTTTATATAACCCCATTTTAATACTTATTTACTAAAAATATTTTTTTTCTCATTTTTCCTTTACTTGATATAAATTAATATAATATTTCATTATTACTACCATGTGCCTCCATGGGGTCCCGGATTTGACCCCAAGATTACCATGGTTGGATATTTATCATCCAATAGGATTAGGACACTTGTTAAGGTAATTTAAAATTATTATAAATTTATATTTTACCCTTATTTATCATTTTCACCTTTTAATCTAGGTAAATAAAACATTTACTAATGTAAATATTTAAGATGATTAAAAATAAATTATATATATTTACACAATTTATACCTACTGATTCCAAATATAGAATCTATTTTTCCAAATTCAAAAAACAAAATTGGAAGAAATAAATTTAAAATTAATTCCCACTGTTAATACAAATACTGTGTTTTTATGAAATAACAACTATCAAAAGATTAACACATGTTTATGTCCAATTTCAAAATGAAATTACTTCCAATGACCTAATTTATATTAAATGGTAAAAATATATTCTAATTACACTTTAAAACCAAGGAAAAAGGTAATATAACCATATAAATAAATTAGATTAAAAGGCACTTTTGTATTAAAATACATATTTTTCACAAATCATTAAAAAAATGAACATTTTTAGAAAAATACAAAAATTTCATCCAAAATATATTTCAGTGTCCCAATTATAAAGAAGAACTATATTTTTTCACATATAACATATAAAAGTTATGAAAACTATATTTATTATGGGTTCTCCATTAAAAGGAGGTAAATCGATCTTTTAGGGAATATTATAGTATTTATGCTTAAAATCAAATTCATTATTATTTTAAGTCTCTATAATTTTTGGGATAAATGTAAAAATATTCATCAAACATCTATCATTATATTTTAGTTTGTTCTATTCGTTCCCACCAATACAACGACTAGGAATTAACTATAATTTAAAATAATAATATCATAACATTAGTGTGCAATGTAAGATTTCAAAGAAACCAATTGTTGCGTATTAGGTAAGCCGTCCAACACAGCGTCACCTTTAAAGTAGAATTAATATTTAATTCAAGAATATTAATATATTTGAAAATGTAATATTCTTTATTTTCAGGGAATGTTACATTCTTCCCCCATTTTAGAAATTGTGTCCTCGAAATTTTAAAATTGGGCTTGGAAACGTCATTGAAAGTCCAGCATCGGAAAAAGAGTCCGCAAAACTATCATATTATAAGAACGAATGAGAAATAAAAAGGTCACCTGAGTTAACCTATACTTGTATTCTGTGTAAGAAAACATGGATATGCAAGATAAAAAAAACGGTTATGTTCTGCGGGAGAGTGGTAGAAATCATGATTAGGAGAACTTTAACCACAAGATAATCACAAACTTATGATGTGTTAAACAGTATTCGATAGCCCAGTTGGAAATTTAAACCAACAATGTTTTTGTTTTATGATCCTTTTAATGAATTTATGAATTAATTTACTATATAGAATTAGAACATAAGGAAATATACTTACCTTCCTATAGAGTTTCATCCTTTAATAATTTTCTACCAAAAACATATCTTTTCTCAAAACAATGAGCATTCAAAACGACTTTTTCATGTCAATGCACAATAATCATCATCTAGAGACTCACATAATCCTCAAGAGTATAAATATATATTTACCTTTTATTTAAGCATCATCTAAAACCAAAATGGTTTTTATGAGATCATATAATCCCCAAAAAGGATAATTTTTTATAAAAAAATACAACTATTAATCTTCAATATCCATCAAAAAGTACCCAATGTTCCAGAAAGACAATTCAATACCCATTCGTATGTAAAATTCATCAAAATACTCCAAAATAAAATTGAAACCCAAAAAATCAAAAGGATTTAATCACATATTCTTCCACAATAAATCTTAACATTTATCTCCAAATATTATCGACTACTCTTAAAGTCACATACTAAAGTGTAATTAACCTAATCACATATTCTCTATTGTAGGTTAAACATTTTCTAGAAATAAACCAAATCACCATATTTCCACAATATATACATAGATTCTTAAAAAAATCTCAACCATTTCTCCACAATTGAAATCATGTAGTACTGTATTTTCCTTAGGTATATAGTGTTTCTCCAAAAGAGAGAACGCCTTCTAAAATAACCATTATCACATAATCACCAAATAATTTTCCTATAATAATAATATCCATTCGATAAAACATAACATCCACAAATCAACAAATTCTTGATCCATAAATCCATTTAACTTAATAGAATATGTCATACAAACCAGGGACTTCATGTAGTGTAGTGGATGGCAATAAATCCCAATAGAACTTTGGTTGTGGGTTCGATTCTAGAAGCTTTGTCTGATGCGACTAGTTGTCACATGGTCTATGTGCTGTCCTTTTTATAATACTAAAAAATAACCCTATCATGTTTTAACGTTAATAGTTTTCTTATAACATTTATTTTCATCCCAACACATTAGGATAGTTCTGGTCGTAACCAGATAGAGATGTATTTGTTTGATAATCCAATTACTCAATACCCACCGAAACAGATGGATGTTTTTATTATACATTGTCTTGTCTTTTTGGATTTTATACTTTTTTCTAATCCTAATCCGAAAAATAACTAAACCAATCCCCTAATACCAACTATAAAAAACCTGATCTTTTATTACACAGTTAAACATAATTTATAACATGATCTTCACTTGATACAACATAGATGATCGATAGTTCTAGTGTCTCTGGGGCTTTAGATCATTACATAACAACTTAAAACATTAAACATGAAACATATTTATTGAAAACATCCTTTACATTACCACTAAATTCTATTGTACTTAGCATTGCATGGGATAACCTGAGGACATGCATAAGAAACCGGTGAGCTACAAAGCCCAGTAAGGGAATAAACATGGAATAACATGAGCAATAAAATATGTGTTAGGAAATCAGAATCTCAATATAGCACTAGAGAAGCATAAACATAAAAGAATGATAAAGCATGAAAATCATAACATGTAAATGTGGAAATAACTCTTAACATGGAATTACCATGAGCCGAGGCTCATTGGACATAGAGCATGAGTAAAACCTCATTTCACATGAAGCACGATTAAACCCTCGTTGCAATTGAATTTTCATGAGTCAACACCCATTTCACTTTATGTATCATGATACTATGCTTTTTCCAATGCATTGGAGCACTATAAGGGAACACCATTCTTAAGCATTTCATTTCCTGCATAAGTGTGCCACATGGATCATACAACATGGATTCATAAAATATAATAATTTATTCCACGATAATGGAATGTGGAAAGATAACATTTTCATATTGCAATCACAATATATCATTTCAAAATATTGACTAAATAAAATAGTTTATCATACCATTTTCAAAACCATTTAAAATATTAAATAATGATATTTTTGAATCAAAGTGTCCCATAACACTTTGATGATTTTGAAAAAAAATTCAATTTTAAAATATTCATGTCTATATGAATAAAACCATAAAACCGTTTTTAAAATATGTACAATAGTGTGAAATATTTAGAAGAATAAACCTTTAAAACATTTAAAATGATATTTTAGTTAAAGCGTTTTTAACAAAATGAGAGTTCCTAGAATACAAATAATGGAGGAATTAAATTTAATCAGAACTTAATAATATCATTAGAATATTGGTATTCATGATATTATATACCAATGTACAGAGTATGCAACATATAAGAGTGAATTAGTGCATATCAACAATAGAGTCTCAATGTAAATGTAAATTGAGAGGGAATCCTTTATAAAGACGGTATCCTTAGATTAAGGATAAAGAAATTAAATAATTATGTGTGAAAATTATAAATACACCCAATATAAGTGGATTTTACATGTAATACAATAATTGGTTATTCACACGTATTCATAGCATGACATAATCAAGAAGTAGATGTTTAACCCATAAATTGAATCTGGGTTAAGACGTTTTCTTATAGAAATTTGAAATCCTAATGGTGTCACATTAAAATATAGAAAATAAGTTGATGGGATAGAAAATTATATCCCCTAAAATTGAAAAAAAGTTTACATCAATGAGGGTATAGAATAATATATCCCAAAATAATAAGATTTAAATTAAAAGACATTACAAAAAGAAGACTTTTTAAAAAGTGGAAGGTGAAAGGTCCCCTTACCAATTTGGCAACTAACGAAACATACACGCAATGAAAGATATATCATACAATGAATATGTAAATACAAATAAATTAAATTATATTACAAAATTAATTCAATCATGGGTAGTACATCCACCACCCATAATGAAATAGTTTCTGATATAGCATGAATCTCATGGGAATAAAAAGTGAGATAAAAAACACTTACCACGTTGTAATCAATTGAGTCATATGAGAAAAGTTAATAACCTCCAAATTAATCATAGAATACCATGAACATAAATATAATCATGATAATATATATATCAGATGGAAGTACACAATTCACCACATGAAATATATAAGTGCTGAACAATAGAAATCTCACGGAATTAAAAGTGAGATAAGAAATCTCTTACCTTGTGTCCAAACTGACTCGTATGTTCCTTGTTCTTCCTGAATAACAAAATTAAGTAAATTAATACTTGATTAATAAAAATTTTAATGTTTATTATTAATTGTATATCACTTATTACATGTCAATAATAGTTTGGTAATTATTTTAATTCATATTGAACATTTTATTGTTGTTCGGAATTTGAGTTAAAAATGAACTTGTTATAATGAAAATTTGTCCATGTGGTCAAAAATACATTATCTAATGAATGATATTAATTATTTTGATATAATATATATCATATATATCTAGTGTTTATTTATATATATTTATAATACTACATATCATTTGGAGATAAGAAATGAAATGCACCATTCTTGGAGACGGAAAGTCGTACGTACGCATGAATGCTACTTTCATTTCTATTTAATATTTAATAGAATGAAAACATAATGATAGATAGGTATATCATAATTAAATTATAATATAATATGATATATATGTTACATAATTTCATTATCACCATCTTTATATGTTCCATGAATGTCAAGAACGAATTATATCACCTCGAGGGGGCGATAGTCTGCACTCCCCAAATGAAATTATTGTGTTTACACATATTGGAAGGCATAAATGTAAATTTGTAAATAAAAAATAAATAATAATATAGAAGAAAAAAAATAATATATATCATATATGAATACAGTTTCTTCATAATTTCCAACATGCGGGGCGGTAGGAGATAATTGAACAATCATCGCTTCGTGAGGCGTTAGTTTGGCATCCACAGAAATAGTATGTTATTCACCCATTAGATGGAGGTGAGTGTAAGTGTAATTCTAATCCTTATCATAAAAACATACATGTATATTGAGGATACTGATGGTGTAATAATAGAAAGTAATAAAATGTTTTTATGGGTCGAAGAAGTAAAATAAAACAAAAGAACTGAAGAGAAGACATTACCTTTAAATTGGGTAACTCCCCTTGGATTGAACCAAATGGGTTTCTTGAAGTGTTTTTTGCCTAAGGTAAGGCTTCTAGGATGAATATAGAGATCTTGGGAGGTTATTTGAGCCTAGTTTTTACGACCCAAAGGCTTAAGAAGTGTGAGAAATGGGCTCATAATGATGGGTTTTTATAAGGGAGAGGATGGGCTCTTTATGAAAGCTTGAAAAAATTATTTTATTATGAGCTCATTTTCTGTTTTAATATGTCAAATATACATTAAAATCAAATTTAATATGACTCATGTTCGAAATAAAATAATCCAATACGAATTGGACTGGTTTTGGATATTGGATTAATATTTATAATCATTTTTATTTAATTAATTTATTAATGAGGTAAATATTTTATCGTTATTGTGTCATTAAAAATTTAATATATTTGATTTCCAAAAAATATAAAACAAATACCAAGATATATGAAATATTTTTATATTTCCAATGAATATTTTTAGTCGAATATATATCTTAAATAACCCCATGTAAAAATTTATTTACTAAAATATATTTTTTTTTGTCATTTTGTCTTTACTTTAAATTAATTAATATAAAATATCATTATTACTCCCATGTGGCTCCATGGGTTCCCAAATTCGACCCAAGGATTAACATGGTCGTATATGTATCCTCCAATAGGATTAAGATACTTGTTAGGGTAATTTAATATTATTATAATTTTACATTTTACCATTATTTATTATTTTTACCTTTTAATCATGGAAAATAAAACAGTTACTAAAGTAAATATTTAAAATGAGTAAACATAAAGGATACCTATTTACCCAATTTGGACCTACTGATTCAAAATATACAATCAATTTTTTGTAAATTAAAAACACATAAGTGGAAGAAATTAATTTAATATTAATTCCCGCTGTTAAAACAAATAACATGTTTTTATGAAATAATAACTATCTAAATATTGACACCAGTTTATGTCCAATTTCAAAATGAAATTACTTCCAATGACCAAAATTAGATTAAATGGTAAAAATAGATTCTAAATGAAATTTAAAACGAATTAAAAAGATAATATAACCATATAAATAAATTAGATTAAATGGATCTTTGGAATTAAAATACATTATTTTTCACTATTCATTTCAAATTGAACTTTATTAGAAAAATACCGAAATTTCAACCTAAGTAAATTTTGGTGTCACAATTATAATGAAAAATTTACCTTTTCATATAGAACATAAAAAAGTGACAAAAACAGTTTTAAATAGGATTCTCCATTAAAAGCTAGTAAATCGACCGTTTAGTAAATATTAGAGCATTTATGCTTAATGTCAAATTCATTACTTATTTTCAGCCTCTAACTTTTATTGGATAAATGTAAAAAAATTCTACAAACATGTATCATCATATTTTACTTAGTTTTATTCATTCCTGACAATACAATGGCTATATGTTAACTAATATCTAACATAATAATATTATATTATTAGTGTGCCAAATAATATTTCAAAGAAACCCATTATTGCGTATCAGGTACGCCGTCGAACATAGAGTCCCCTTTAAAGAAGAATTAATATTTAATTAAAATATATTAATAAATATGAAAATTAAATATTCTTTTTTTTCGTGGGATGTTACAGGATTGGTTTTCGTTATATAGAGCCAACATAAATTTCCATGAGAGGGAAATCACTCTATGTGGAGAATTGACCCTTGATTCTATACAAGTGCAAGGAGGAAGATGAATCTTTTTTAGCTCCATCATCTCAAGAATTGATATTACTGCCCTATGAGAAATTGAATTTAGCTCAGATGATTGTGTCTAAGGAAGAAACCCACCTTGAAGACATGCATATTGTGAGGGAATTCAATGAAGTGTTTCCTGAGCAATTTTCTGGTCTTCCTCCAAGAAGAGATGTTGAATTCTCAATTGACCTTATACCTGGGGCATTGCCAATATCCAAGACTCCCTATAGAATGGTTATTGTGGAGCGTGAGGATCTGAAGAAACAACTATAGGATAATCAGGATACAGGGTTTATACACCCATTAGCTTCACCATGGGATGCACCAGTCCTCTTCATCAAGAAGAAAGGTGGGTCAATGTTCCTTTGCATCGATTATTGTGAGATTATAAAAATCATGATAAAGAACAAGTATCCTCTTCAACGAATTGATGAGTACTTCAATCATCTATGTGGGTCACAATACTTCTCCAAGGTGGATTTGCGGTCAGGATATTATCACGTAAGGGTGAAGAAGTAAGATATGCCCAAGGATGCTTTTTGAACAGGATATGAGCACTATGAATTCATAGTAATGCCTTTTGGACTCATAAATGCTCCAAAAATATGCTTGGACTTGATGAATAGTGTCTTTAAAGATTACCTAGTCAACTTTGGGGTAGTCTTTATATATGATATTCTAATATACTCCAAAACCAAGGAGGGTCGTAAAGAGCATCTATGAACTATACTAGAGACCTTGTAGAAGGGGAAGCTCTATGAAAAGTACAACAATTGTAATTTCATGTTAAAAGAGGTATCATTCATAGGCTATATCATGACATGAAATGGGATATGTGTGGATCCCTTAAAGATTGCTTTAATAGAGTCATGGTCGAGGCCAACATTGGTAAAAAAATATCCGTAGCTTTTTGGGGTTGTCTAGATATTATCGATGATTTGTGAAACATTTCTCCCAATTGTACAACCCTATTACCAAGCTATCTCTGAAAAGAGTAATGTTTTCGTAGAGTGATGAATGAGAATAAATCCCCAAGGATTTGAAAAAAAAGGCTTATCCCTATGCTCATGCTCACATTACCCACAAGTGGATAACATTATGTGGTATTCAGTGATGCTTTGATGAAGGGATTGGGAAGTGTGTTTATGTCAAATGAAAAATTCATTTCCTATAAATCATGGAAATTGAAATTTAATGAAAAGAGCTATCCAACACATGATCTGGAGTTGGATACAGTGATCTTATCTTTGAAAATTTGGCGGCATTATCTATTTAGGGAGAAGTGTGAAATATATACGGACCAAAAAAGTCTCAATTATATATTCACATAGAATGATTTGAACAAGCCCCAATGAAGATGGTTAGAGCTAATCAATAACAATGAATACCCAAACCATTACCATCATGGGAAAGTGTACAAGGTGGTGGATAATCTAAGTAGAAAGGGCCCATCAATTCTATCACTTATGAGAATTGAGAAGGATCCAATTTTATTAGATTTGATGAATATGGACATGGGAATCATAAATAAAGGGACATCATCAATCATTTCACAAGTGATTTCTTAACCGTATATTTTGGATTGGATAAAAGATTTTGAAAACGATGATTTGGGAATTCAGAAACAAGATGAAGCAATAAGAAGAGGTACATCCTTGGAGTGCAATGTTAATGAAGAATGAATTCTGAGATTTTGGAAAAGAGTATGTCTTCCATCAAGTTCTATGCTAAATAAGGAACTTTTGGATGATTCACATAGTTCAAATTTTTCTATTAACCCAGGAAACACAAAGATATATCGAGATCTCTGAGAGAATTATTGGTGGGAGAATATGAAGAAGGAGATTGCAGAATTTACATAAATGTGCCTTGTGTTTCAGTAAGTGAAGGTTGAGAGACAAAAGTCTATGGGGATGATGCAACCATTACCCATACCAGCATGGAAATGGCATAAAGTCACCATGGAATGTGTCCCTGGACATCCGAAGACAACCAAAGGCAATAATGCAATCCGGGTTGCTGTGGATCATCGTATAATGTCTGTACATGTTATTTCAATTCTAGTGGATTTGTCATTGGATCAACAGTAATGGATATATATCCGAGAATTGTTAAGGATGGATTGAGTATCACAATCTATTGTATACGATCGAGATCTATGATTCACCTCTATGTGTTGTAAGAGTCCTCAACATGCTCTGGAGACTGAGCTGGACTTTAGTACAACTAATCATCCCCAAATTGATGTCCAATCAGAGTGTACCATCCAAACACTTCAGGATATGGTGATAGCATGCTCAATGCGATTTAAATTAGTATGGGATCAACATATTTTTCTAGTTGATTTCTCCTAAAACAAAAGTTTCCACTAAAACGTCTAAATGTCACCATATAAAGCCCTTTATGGGAAAAGGAGTAGAACATAGGTGTTTTCGGATGACATTAATGAGCGTAATCTTCTTGGACCATAAATGGTCGATGAAATGGTGGAGAAGGTTATAACCACTTAACATCATATCATGGAACCCCAAAGTTGAAAGAATAGTTATGTAGATAACCATCGCTGATACCTTGACTGTAATGTTTGAGACATGGTATTTCTATGCGTATCCCCTTGGAAGAAGGTCACAAGGTTTGGAATAAAAGGGAAGTTAATTCCTTAGTACATTGGCCCCTTCCAAATTCTTGATCGTGTCAAGGATGTGGCCTATCGACTAGAACTTCCAACTATCATGGACAAAGTACATGATGTATTTCATGTATCCCTATTAGGGAAGTACATACTAGACCCTTGACATGTACTCCCTTTATATGTGGTACAATTAGAGGATTATCTTTCTTATGAGGAGAAACTAGTGAAGATCTTAGATCATTGAGAAAAAGTTCTAAAAAATAAAACAATTCCCCTCATCTAGGTGTTGTGGACAAAACAGAAGTTTGAAGAAGAAACATATGAATCAGTGGAAATGATGAAGCAGATTTACCAACATCTGTTTTACTATGGTAAAAGGAAATTTCGAGGGCAAAATTTCGTAGGGGGGGGGGAGATTGTAAGGACACAAACATTCATTAATGAAAATTCCTCTTCATCAGATTAAATGTAACATTATGTAAAATAAGTATATAAATTTTAACATCATTGGTTTTATGTTTTTGGATTTTAAAATATCATGAATAATTGAGATCGTTTCTAATATAGTCATTGATTAGTGATCACATGATTAGTATAAATGTAGAGATTTAAAAAATCCAATTTACCAAGACAAAGGAGGTGATGACCTCATTTAGTAGACTAGCCCCGTATGAAGTCCATTGGTCGGAGCTTGGAAAGGAGGTGGAGTCATTGGGATTCTCTCACGACCAATCCCAATCCGAGCATCAATATGGTACGATCGAAAAAACCACCTACAAGAGAAGTAGAAGTTGATGGAGATTGCCACCCGATATATGTTGTTTAAGCCACCCCATGAGTCTGTCACCATCGCACACCTTACACGTCAGTCTTATATGGGTGTCACAGGAGGTTATATATCAAGACCATAGCAATATGAATATGTTCATTATATTTGTTTATAATAATGAATATACATTCTTTTTATTATTTTCACGTTGTCAGTATTTTTTAAATCACAAATAGTATTTTTAGTTAATAATCAATTAAGAAGTCTATTTTTCTGAATTAATTGATTTTTGAAAAAAATAATTAAAAAAAATTTATTATTAATATTAAATTTTAATTTTATTCAATATAAATGATTATATAATTTTATGAATGCAATTGTAATTTTTATTACGGTTTGAAATCCGTTTTTTGTCAAAACCATTGACTTTTCGATAAATGTCAGTTTTTATTTTTAAATTAATAATTATAATATTTAGAATATTATGTAGATAAAATTAATATTATATTTGGAATCAGGACATCAAAATTATCCAATGGTAAATTTTTCATAATTTTTTGAGACAGTTGATATTTTGGTAAAAATAAAATACCGTTTAAACATATAATGTGTTTTATGACAACCTAATGAAACAATAGAGATGTAATAAAATACTAAAAGCGATATATTTAGAAAATAAATGTTTTAACATTAAATTAATGTGATTTTAGGTTTGTTTTATTTATTTTACAAAACGTTAGTAGACCCTCCAAGAGTTATAAATAATTTTCAGTTTTTAAATGATTTTCATTGAGAGTGTGACTCACCTCCACATAAGAAACCATATTATTTTATGAAGTTCAGCCATTTTAATTATAAAATATTATTTTCCACTCCTCTTTTCCACAAAACCATGAAAAAAAACCATGGGCAGGTTTTTGGTATAGATTATATTAATGTGTGGTGACCCAAACCTAAATAATAATGAATTCTCTCTCTTTTCCTATATAAACCCACCCAAGCTCCCACATCTTCTTCACTCAAATCCTTCAGAGTTCGTCAAAACAATGCCCTTCTCTTTATATAATCCTTCCAAGGCGCCCCATGCTCCCATGAATCCTTTCTTAGGCCTCTTTCAAGCCTTTGGGATCACACTTCAAAGTAAGGGATTTCTTATTTTCACTTTTTTGTCTCTACTTTATTATGTTGTTTTATCATTTTAATTTCAACTAAAAATATTGGGGTATGATTTCAAAACTCCCCCATACATCCCTATTTATGTTTTAATTATGGGATATCCCTTTCACTCTCATTTAATGACTCCCATGTACACCTGTTACCAAGCAAAAATTTTGTAAGGAATTTCTCTCTCTTCATTTACATTCAAGAAATTTCTTTGTATTATGAATATAAATTCCATTACATATATTGGTACATGTTTATATATGAACCACTTATTTTAAATTTCAATTAAATATGATGAGATACACCTTTCTCTC
The DNA here is from genome assembly GCA_963277665.1 of Viscum album. NCBI lineage: Eukaryota > Viridiplantae > Streptophyta > Magnoliopsida > Santalales > Viscaceae > Viscum > Viscum album. Next base: position 1,477,046,312 of record OY728151.1, read on the forward strand.
TCATAAAACATTTAAAAAAAATTTCACGCCGTTATGCTGCAGAAATTGCACTGTGATTTTCCAAGACAAAATCATTATGTAGTGAATACCATACCCATGTCACTATCTATAGTACTAACCATTATGGAAATATACATATTTAATGTTAAATTAATGTGGGTATTCCACAATTCATAATAATTTAATAACAAATTGTGTGGAATGATTCAATTTATATGATCCATGTGGCACACTTATGCATGAATTGAATTGTTTAAGAAGGGTGCGCCCTAATAGCACTCCAATGCATTGGGTAAATATTAGTATCCTGATAAATCAAGTGGAATGAGGGTTTATTCATTCTAATTCAATACCAATGAGTGTTTACTCATTATTTATCTGCAATGAACCTTCTCTCATGCTAAAATCATGTTAAATATTGTTTCCACATGTACAAGTTATGAAAACATGTTATAACATGCCTTTATGTTTGTGTTTCTCTTATTATCTATTGATATTACACATTCCTAACATGTATGTAATCTTCAATTTTATGAAATTATCACTCCCTTAATGGGCTTTAAAGCTCACCCTTTTCTTATGTATTTTCTTAGGTTATCCCATGCAATGCTAAGTACGGGGTAATGTAGTGGTCAAGTAAAAGATGTTTTCAATAAGATGTTGTGTCCTATGTTTTAATGTGTTTTGTAATGTTCCAAAGACCCAAATACACTAGACCTATCAATCATCATTTTTGTATCACATGATGTTTTATATGTATTAAATCATGTTTAAGTGTGAAATAAAGATCAGGGTTGTCATAACACCACATAATTATAATATTTATTACATATATATTTTATCAAGCATGAAATCTGATGTAGTAAAGTTATTAAATAATAATTCCCCAATAATCACCAATTCATCAACCGAATAATATTATATTATTCACATGAAACGAAACCTATAATAAACAATACACCATACATTATTTTATTTTCAATAAAAACAAAAATCAGAAAAGTTTATTAGTGCTCCAAACAGTAAATTGATATTGGAAATAAATGTTCAATGATATATGGGGGTATTCTCATATTACTTCTCATAATATGGTATTTTTTATTTTATGATTATTTCTAGAACTCTTTTGAGAGAGGTATGACATTCAAGGGATCAAGTGAAATCGAGCCTTTAGTTAATAAACTGTAACTATATGTGGGATAAATCAGTGTATAAAACTAGGTAGATTTAACCATGGTCATATATACTATCCATAAACTATCATTCATGTGAAATCAGTTATAAAAATTATAAATTGTTAGTTTGGGGTTTGGAAGTATTTTAATTATCAATAAAATGATATATCATCAACACTCTTTAATAATAACATCACAAATTACATGTGAAAAATATATATCTCTCCCAATTTAGTAAAAATTCCACTCCCCATTGATAAGTATTATCCATTCATTTATATTAGTTATCTTGGATTGATTGTCAATCCACATATTCTAATTTAAAAAAATTATTTAAAAGGTCAACATCTACTAAATATTCTAATCTTAGGAATTCTCCACTACCATGTGTCACTCTATTAATACTCCGCATCCCATTATGAATATGTGTCATGCCACTATGATTCCACATCCCTCCACCGCTCCCTTTCTCTACAATTCACTCCCTCCCTCTCCCACTCCCGCTCGGCCTCCCCATCGCATTTTCCATAACCCCGTTTCTATTTTACACTACTCCACCCACTGAGGGTATCATGCATCATGACCTATCATCCCCTCAAACAGCTCCCTCTGTTGTCCTCCCTCAGTTGGTCAAGCCACACACCATCAGATTCTCATTTTTTCCTCCCCCAGACACCCGTCAAACCTCAGGTTACATCGTATCTTCTACCTCCATCTTCGATATCCTTCATCCAGTAGACGAACCTACGGATCCCGAGCACCATACACCTCCAGCCTTCATTTAATCCATGATTATATAATGTACAATCGTTTCTGAACTGTCCGTCAACTTGAAAATCCCTATGGTGAATTTGTTCATCCGTGCTTACGAATCTTGGTTTTCTTTGACTACATTATCGTCTCCTGAAACCGTTAACCTTACACTGCTCCACCATTTACCGTAATTAATCAAAAGAATCCTTCTCACTATTCTTGTCGATCATAAATCACTCCAGGTAACCGTACCAACACCAAATCAATATTCCGCATCTAGGAAACCTAATCTACTCCTGTAATTGTAGACACTGAAATAGTGCTACAAACTTTGGCAATTTCCTCCCATTCTTGCTAGTCTGTTTAGTTATACATTGGCAATGGGCCATCTTTCTGAACTGGTAGGGTTCCTATTACTTTCAAATCGGCTATTACAAGCCTGTTTTCAAAATTATGCAATCTTAATCAATTGGTATCTCATTGATATTTCCATATAACTACTACTAAATTTAAAATACTGTGACTCAGTAAAATGCCTTGAAATACAATCCGAATGTTTACATAATTGCTTCCAATTAAAGAATTGTGTGCATTCTTTCAATGTGTAAGTGCATAGGATTATACTTCTATTTCTAAGAGTTATATGATATCTCTAACAAAGAAATAGTATAAGATACATATTGAATAAAATAAGATGGGAATATGACTGCCAAATAAGTATGTTATTTTACATCTGTTTTGTGCTATATTATTAGGTAAAAAAGTCTCCAGTTTCTTCTTCTTTTATAGGTGAATATGTTTTTAGGGTTCTAAATATTGGTATGAGCGAGAATATTTTAACTATTTGTCCAATGATGGAATAATTGATTTATTTATCTTCAAATCTAGACTCTTTTTTCACTTGTATGGTTTCAGATACATGTTGTGGAGTGGTGTTTGGACGGTTTAATTCGGCTTCAATAGATATAGGTTATCTCTCAATTAATTCATGTACTTGGATTATTTAAATCAATGTGTGTTGGTGAAGATTTTGAAGGATCACTTAGACGGCTTCCAGAGAATCAAGTTGATTTAATTCATTGCATATTCCTACCATCTAATTTGCATTGGAGGTACTCTGATAGGTTTCATTGAAGTAATTACCAACTTGACAATATTTATTTTTAATTAATGTAGTTGGCTTATTTAATTAATGGTGTGGAGTTTCAGGTTATGGAGGATAACTTAGATGGTTTATGGGGCACTAGGGTTATTAAATTCATTGAATATTACAACTATTAATATTTTTCCTATGATGGAATAATTGATTTACTCTTTTAAAATCATTACTCATTTTCCACTTGGCTGGTTTCAGATAAAGGTTGTGGAGTTGTGTTTGGCTGATTTAATTCGGGTTCAATAGATATAGGTTATCTCTGAATTAATTCATGGTGGATCATGTTGTTAAGGTAATGTAGCATGACAAAATTTAATCACTGTGGAATTCATTAATTATTTGAGATTTTTTTTCCATTTTTCATTATTTTTCAATCAAGAATCAATTAAAGTTAACAATTTTAATATTTCATTAATTAGATTGAATTTTTTGATTGATAATTATATCTTGACTTGTAACTTCAATATTAATTAATTTTACTCACGTGTAGGTTCCTATAATGAAATGAAGAAACAATAAAAGTGATTTTTAGCAATTATACTATTAGGTTCTCTATTTTGTTGAAATAATTGTGATTTTTTTTAGTAAATGGTCTATTTCAATTACTAATAATTTTTTATTTCTGCATGTAACTGTGTGATCTATATATTTTCTCAAATACATGGATGCATGGATGTAAGAATCCATGATAAGGAAGGTGAATCGATAAGCCCCTATCTAGTTGGATGATTCTGGTATCCAGGTTGTCACTGGATCAATCTCATGACGTATTGCCTTTCCTCTTCATTCCCCTGCTTTAGTTACTCAGCCAGTTTGCTACTGTGTGCTTTTGTGGACATGAAAGTGTTCCAACAATGACTAGGAATTCATCTCAATTTATGGAATCATTCATTTCTATCGATGGATGGACATTTTTATTTGACATCTTTTATGGAATTTCATAAACCCTAATTACCAGTGTTTGAAGTCTTTCTTTTTATTGGATGATTCAAATTCCACCCATTTTCATTGAACTTGTTTTCATTCAACATTAACCAAATGTTGAACAATTTTATTCCAAAATTCACATGCTTGCTTATTCCATAAAAAAAATGCTTACATATTCCATTTTCTTCTTGGATGAATTCCCTATTGAATTTATTACATTACTTTTGAGGTTTCTTTCTCTTATTTGTATCCAATTATCTTACTACTTACAAATTATAATTTATTATTATTTGACTTTATTCAATTATAAGATGGAAATTTTCTTTGTTAGTGTCCATATATTAATTTACCTAGAAGTATGGGTATGTAGAATTGAATCATAAGGTAATACCTCACCTCCTATCTTCAACATTATTTCCACTTTCTAGGTAATTATATGTTACCTCTTGCATGTAGGAATTATTTCTATTTATTTGTGAAAATGTTGAGTAAATGGTTGATTTGATTTACAGATGAATATATATTTCTACATGTAAGGGTGTCAACTATATATTTTCTCAAATACATGGATTGAATCAACTAAGAAACCAAGATGTGGAAGGGGAATATGTAAGCCAATATCCACTTGGTTGAGGCCAGTATCCAAGTTGTTATTGGATCAGTGCTAGGAGATATCAATTTTCTGCTCATGATTTTCATCCACATCTATAGCTTTCTACTCTTTCTGCTCAATTGAGATTCAAACGATGTGTTTCTCACCCAACACTAGGTATGTGTTTCTATTATCAATATGAATATTATATTCAATGTTATGTTTTTCATTGATAATATGGTGGGTTTCTATTACAATTTTTTTTTGAGTAATATATGTGTTCTAATAGTTCATGCCTATATTATATGATGTTCTCATTGTGTTTTCAAATGTAGTATAGAGAAAAAATTTCCCTAATTCCTGTTGGTATATTGTAATTTTATACTAGATAAAATTAAGCAAGCTGAACAAGTTTGGTATACCAAGATTTTATAGTTATTAACCAATTTAATGAATGTGCCTATAATTGATAACATGTTCTATTTATGGTGGATACTTTGTAAATATATAAACTGTTGTATGACATTTCAATATATGTTTGTTTATTTTTTTTCATGTGTTTTTTATCCAAAAATTACTATAAATATGCCATTTTACCTGAATATTTAGATGACCTAGATGCTGACATATAGAGGTTCTCGGATAAGAATGAGGTGAAGAAAAAAAGTGTTCACCATTCCCTTCAGGATTTTTTGGAGCATAGTATGGATAGCATTCTTCTTGAAATATTTGGTTTTTGATCTGAATGTTATATGAATATTGGTAGTTGACTAACTGATTTAGATGTTTCATTTTCTATTTTTAGTTTCCAACTATCGTTTCTCTAATTTTGTAATGATCTATCTTGATGAGGTTTTGAAATTTAAGGTTGAGCCCAAACAATAATGAAAAAACAAGTTTAGTTGAATCATGATTCAGGTTTTTCTCCAAATTCATAATTTTAAACCGTGGATATAGATTTGTGTATGTTTTATGAACTTTTAAAATATATTTTTGGATAAAATTTATGGATTTTATTTAATTTTACCGACTGGAGTACTTTTGTTATAAATTTGGAAAAGTTTGATATGTTTGACAAACTGGAACAGAAGCATCTGGAAAATTAAGTGCACAAACTATGTATTTAGTCACCCTACATCTTTATGGGACCATAAATTATCTAGTATGTGATGATTTCATTTTTTTTAAATATTTTAAAATTATTCCATATCAATATTCATTCTCACATAATTACCAGATGTTCATTGAGATTTTTTAACTATTATCTAATTTTTCATGGTTCATGTTACAAATTCCAATTGGGTAGGGGAACAACGATGACAGATTGAAGTAAAAGGAGGAATAGTCAAATGAGGATGGAGACAATGAGATCCAGGATGAGAACATAGAGCACAATGAGGAAAAATTTTACAGTCAGGATCTCATTTAATACCAATCACGATTTCTCCAATCATTACTATTGGCTCAAACCATGGATTTGGTTTCTGATTGTCTTCCTGTATATTATTGATTTTTTTATGATGAAGATGATCATAATGTCTAAGAGAATGATGGTATGAAAATAATGTAGGCCATTTCTATTACATCCATTGAAAATGAATTCCAATAACAACTATTCACTAGATGATGCTGATTATTTGTTATTACAGATGAGTTGTTATATAATTGATCTCACCAACCTAAGTTCTATTCATTGGATGATGTTAATCATTTTTTACTCTACTATAAAGGTTTCTTTTTTCTATTTATCCACAATTTATAATATTTCATTTGATTAGGTGTGATTTTTGATAGTTAATGTTGAATTAATAATAATATAAAAAACTTTTTTTAGTTTTTCATTTCAATGGATAATATAATTGTTTTTTTTCAATAGTTTTTAATTTTATGTTTGTTTACATTAATTATGTTCTTCTTTATATATAAGAGAACTCGTGTTTATTTCACTTTGATTAGATGATATAAAAAACAGATATTCTATTTTGAATTTTTTGTTTCAAACTGAAAATCCATTGTAATTTTTGATTAGTAGTTAATTGATTTTGTCACTAATGTTGTTTACATCTCATTCTTGATTTCCAACTGAAGATTCCATTATAACTTTTTATTAAAAGTAAAATTGTTCTGTTTGTTTGTAAAATATGTTTACCTTTGTGTTTCATTGATTTTTTATTTTTGGTAATATATTTATATGTTTTTCTACGAAAGAATATGTTTTATGTTTCAGGTTTTTAAATAACGAATATTTGGATTTCAATTTTTCAATGAAGATTGAATTTTTTTTCTTCAAATATTTGTAATGTCGTGTTTTTTATGGTGTTAATGAATTTTTTCTCAAAAATATATGTGTCATGTATGTTTTTATTTTGGAATGGATATATACTACTACAAATAACAAAACATGAATTTGAGTTTTTGAAAAAAAAAATTATCAAACGTTGTTGATGCACAATGTATATGTTAAAATATATATTGAAGTTTAATAATTTATATCTCTATAATTTCCATTATGGGGACAATTCATGTTCAGTGTTAGCTAAACCCTTATACATTGTATTTGAATGCATGAAAAATAGATATTACTGTTTATTCATCACGTTTTTCTAAAAATTATAATCCATTATTTTATTAATGTATTTCATTGCACATTATAGATTTATATTTTATGCCGTTTATAAATTTTCAAAATAATCATCATTCATAAAATATGCATTGCATGTTTAGATTTTATGAATATATATTTCCCTAATTTTTTATAATCAGTAGCCCTTATGACTTCCCATAAGCCATAACAAGCATATTTAATCTCCTCTTATAGCAGAAATGAATAGAAAAATAAGATTTCTAATGGACCCCTTCAAATTAGAAAAGCAATTGAGCTTATCTAGCATAATTTTTTTTATTAAGGTAGCCCTGGACCAACCAGTTTGCGACATGATACACATTGATTCTAGTATCTATATTATGAGTTAGGTCATGGATCCATATGGATCCTTGATTAAACACACATGCATTATAGTATATTATTGAAAAGTTTAGTGTTGGTTTAAAAATTTCGAGTGTAAGACAAAAACATTCATTCATATCAATAGGGATATTTTTAGATGAATGATAATTTAATTGGGTACTTCATTGTCCGGGGATTTTCTTTTTCTTTTCACTCTAGTATCTTCATTTTATTGGTTAGAAAATTAGTTGTCTTATAGATGATATAATTAATGTAATGTTGTTGATTGACCATTGAAACAAGAAAATATAATTTCATAATAACATAAATGGTACATAATCTAAATTTCTTGTTATAAGTATATCACTTTTCATGAGTATTTTACCACCACTTGAATGATATTGTTTACAATAAATTAATGTACAAAATGAAATGTCTTACATATAATCATGTTCTGGTTCCAAAACATTATTATACATTCTCAATTTCTTCTTTGTTATAGAATGAAATAAGTCATCTTTTTTAGATATAATTTCCATATAATTATATATACCTAGAATGTTTAACAATGTAGTATTATGTAGTTGGGAATTTTTAGTTCACTTTTATAGGCTTAATTGAACTGCTAGTATTAATCAAAGCTATTCTTTTTTTCTACTATTTTATCTTTCTCCATGTTAAATGCACTTTTAGTTCAATTTTTTGTACCACTTATTTATGAATTCAATATATTTAATATAATCAATTTTATTTCAGAGTTTCAATCAGTCATATGAGGTCCCAAGGTGAAGAAACATTAAATTTTCGAGAAAAAATGAATCATTAAAGACTAGGGAAATGGAATATTTATGAGAAATTTGTCATTTTATTTTGTTTTAGTTATAGTTTAACGTACTAAATATGAGTTACTGATTTTATAGATCACTTGATCATGTATTTATTTTGAGAAGTCGATATAGTTTTACATCCTTGGAACATGTATTTTATTTCACCTGTGGATCATGGTTTCTTTATTCACTAGAAGTATAATACCCTTTAATCTTATTGACCCTTAAATTGTGTTCTCTATCAACAATACTTAATTACCCTTTTTTACAAACCATATAGTACCATATCATTTTATCTTCTTATAAATTCACTCCTAAATATCATGTTATTTATATTTACAGAATCTTCCAGAAATTCTCATTTCTGTATTTAGTGTTTGAAACATACTTAGATTTCTATTGTATTTTATCAAATCATTCAAAATAATAATCACTCATTCAAATTATCATTCGAACATCATGAATAAATATTTGAATGCTTGGTTTTTTCACTGAAATCCACTAATTTTACTCACATTTATGTTTAATTACTTATTACATGGATCAATATAACTATTTAAAGACATGACGAACTGTAGCTGTTATGCATTGGCAGAGGATAGTTGTACTGGGAGGCTAGTGAATGCGCATTCTAATGACACGAGGTGGACTCTTTCTGGACATATTGATGTTGAAAATCACGGATGTTGTTACTGTTATTTTTCATCTATCTGCTACTAAAACTGTATATAATTACTATTACTGAAGTAACAGAACATTCCATTGTCCAATTTCTAGGGTGACATAACACTCCAGAGTTTATTTTATGACATGTAACCATGTTGTTATTTGCTTTTTCAAGTTATGTTTCAATTTTTGTGTTAAAATGTTTCAGCTACTTCATCTATCAATAACTTCTATTTCCATTTATTGTTTCTGTTTAACTTCATTTCACATAATTCAATATTTAATTTTACTAATTCATATTAGTGAACTATGAAAACATCTGTATTTTAAACAAAGTTATTTTTAAGTTTCATTGATCACATCTAAATTATTATTACACTTTAATGTCGCTTTACATGCTTTTGTGGCTCCACACAGGGAGAAGAATTCTTACTTCCCTGATGATTCCTTAAGAAAGCTCTCTATTCAACTGAGATTTTACAAATAACAACTCAAGACTATTGACATTTACTGAAGAAATAACCAGATTCAATTTCTCTTCATCAATTTTTTCATCCAATTTCATGTTTTAATTAAAAACTAAGAAGTTATCGACTCTCTTTTTTCGTCTTTTAATTTTATTCAATTCTATCTTCTATTTCATCTTTGTCTATGATCTCTACGTCCCTTATTCCATATTGTTCGATATACAAAATGAATATTTTCACTCTGTTTTATTTTTTCCCAAACATCCCACTCATTCAATTTATTATTAATCCATTTATTTTCACATTTCTAATATTGATTATTACATCCACTATCTTATCAATGATTTATCTTCTAGTTTTATTAGATCCCGCATTACAGTTATTATGATCGAAAGAAAATACGAATTCATTTCTTCTTCCTCAGAATAAAAAATTCATATACTTTTACACAATCCTTTTTTCATTGTCAACTATTCAAATGAGGTCTTCATATTCTATGCACTTTGATTCCATTATCATTCACCATTACATTATAATTAAAATTTATTCTACATTACAGTTTCTTCTCATGTTTTATAAATATTAATCTCTTATTTAATGAAAAACTAGTAATAGAATACACCATGAAACAGCACGGGCGGGTACTAGTTCCCTATATTGTTAAGATATGATAGATTTATCATTTAAATACTCCCATTAAATGAATAAGTTTAACCCATAATATTACTTTTATATAATTATAAAAGAATATAAACATGGTAGAATAAATAGGGACCTTTTGGTTTTTAAATAATAACATTTAAACACTGATCTTACTCACATTCAAATCTTCTACATCTTATTATGTTCAGAATGAGATCTTCCTAATTTCATAGATTTATCTGAATGTGTGATTGAAATTCCTACTTCATTAGACACATATAATGTTGATTTATTTTCCCATTCAATATCATAATCGTTGATTTATACTATCTATATATTCTATATTCTCTCTTCTTGGTATATTAGAATTAATATTTATTTGGTTTCATTATTCCCAGGGTTTTTCAGATCTTTCATAATTCATATATTTCCAGTCATCATTTTTAGATTACTACTAATTATCATTAAATTCTATAACTATCACCAAGTGATTTATTTTTTAAATAAGAATGATTCTGATAATTTGCTCTTTGTCTATCCCTAGGTATTTGGTCAACCTAGATAACTAACCATTATTTAATAATGTTCTCAAACAGTTTGAGCTTCTCACATATTATAATAGTGATTGTATCTTTATTCACTATCTTACATCTATTAAAATTTAAATTTTCATTATTCTCACATTGGGAGGTAACTCTTAATTTATCAAATTTGGGACTTTCTTGAAATCATTGACCACAATATTCAATCAAGTATTTTAATTATTCTTTTTTCAATAAATTAGATGATTTAATGGTATAAGACTTCTATTTTTGAAAAAATTATATCATCTTATAGGCATTTATCCCCCTTTATTCTGGCCTCATTATTCGTTGTTAAATTCAATTAAATTAGGAATAATAAATATGACTATAAACTCCTAAACACTAGAAATATACTTTGAATAATGATCTAACAAACTGATAGTAAATCTGCCCAAAATATTGTAGTTGTAGTGTTTTCATAGATTGTGAGTTCTTAGGCTTGAGATGAGACATTTTTTTAAATTAGTATAAAATTACATTATGAAATATTATTCTTTATTTATATACCTTGTTTTAAATTATTTAGTGTTACCTTTCAAACAACACTATTATAGAAAATAGGTATAGACTGAGATTGATAAGGTGTATAAAAACACAATATCTATAAACCCTTTTTGTCAGAAGCATGTGATGATTTACATTTAAAATAAACTTCCTTGTTGAATAATTATATTATTTTCATTAAATTAATTTGAATATTACGACACAATGGTTGTGTCCCTAATAATTCATCCTCTATATCAATAATATTTTCACTTATATCAATCACCGTTTTATAAAATTAATATATCTTAAATTCATATTTATTTCCTAAATAATTACTGATTAATTATGATCAATATATCTCTTTTAAGGTAGAATTCCAATAATAGTATTATTCATTAATTCCAACCCATCTACCTTATTATTTGTCTCTTAATTCATTAACATGGTTTACTTATTTATAAACAGGTTTTTATATTCAAATGTGATCTTGTAAAATTTATTCTTCACCCTTTCCGTTTCCTTATTCAGTTTAATATTACTCAAAATCTTATATTGAATATTTTATTTTAATATACATTTTAGTTCAATTATCTCAGAAAATACAACACTATTATATAAGACTTTATATTTATTGATATTTCCCATAAGGAACATAATTTTCTTATACGATCTGTCATCATTCAATTTAGTTAATTTTGATGAAAAATCAACAATTACTCAAATAAAAATAATGTTATTCATTTATGTAAACCTTTTATATATGTTATCCAATAAAATTTCTAAAATAAAATAATCTTTTTCATCGAATAATATATCAACAACATTATTCTTGGAATATTTTCAAAAATAATGACTAATAATACTACAATTAAATCATTTGTGTGATTTTATACATTTTCCATTCCAATTAACAATTTTAATTTTTATTTATAATAATTCCTTCTTTTTATCAAAGACCCATTTAGAATCCTTATAATCAATTCAATCAATTATTGTCCTTAATCAACCATGTATTTTCCCTTTTTATGGCTTCAAAGGCCATGTCATCTCTTAGCTTCTTCTTGAATGTTGGTGTCTTTTTATTTAATATGATATTATGATATATTTATATTCATATATATAGATAATATCAATAAATTTATATATAAACCTTTGGATAAAATGTATCTTGAATGTTTATTAATATCATAAATACATTGGATGTTCAATCCAGGTTCTCCCCAACAATCCTATTACAACATATAATCTTAATTACTCGTGCAAAGTAGTCATAATCACCTTCATCATATCCAAAATGAACATATTGAGATATAATTCTCCATATTTGTACCTTAGAATATTTGAATTTACAGTTTCCTTTATATCATATTTTCATTTTATCATATATTTCATTAAATTTTTAGAGACAAATAACTTTGTTCTATACAATTTTCTATTTAATCCATCATGATTTCATTTTTCACATTTCCATAAATCTTCATGTTACTCTTATCTACTTAATTAAATTCATAATTTTAAAAATATGTTTTATATCCTACAATAACTACTTGTTTCACTCATTTCCCAAGGATAAGTGATATAATAACATCTTATTCCTCCATCATTTAATGTTGTCAACAAAAAATATTGGGAGCAACAATATTTTTTATATAAATCATGTCTTCAATCCCTAATAGTGTGTTGGATCTTTCTGAGGAGTCAATTAATCTGATAAAGCTAACAAATAAATGATCAAAAAAATACCACTAGGAGGGTGAGGGTTGATTTTGTGATGCAATTTTATTCTCACAAATTATGCTATTTTAATTCAACGTATTTGTCTCATTAAATCCAAGATCCATACTTCTTGTGTCTCTTAGACAATGCTTGAATAATCTTTTAAATCAATGTAAATTAAGAAAATAATTTATAATTTTTGTTACAAATACATACTCCTTGACATTTTGGTTATCCTTCTAACAATTATTGTCCACTATATTATTAGGTTATTACAAAAAATAAATGATTATATCCCCTATTTAAAAATTTGTTATACCCCTATCTCTAATCCACCATTAATAATTGATAATACCCACTAACCTCTCACCTCATCCTCATATGGATTGACCCATTAAATTATTATATATATGTCAAACTACATAGTCTTTCTGAATCCATCTTTATCATGTACAATTCATGATTCATTGTACCTTTCACATCCTGATTAATTATTTTTTATCACTTTCGTATGATTTGTAATGAATGAGAACTTCATCAATGAAGTATTACTTCATATAATTTTATCTTGTAGTATACATAACATAAATCGCATTGGAAAACAAAAAATGAATCATTATTTTCATGATTTATGAATGGTACAACTGTTAGCAAGAAATCCAATTATAATTCCAAAAATTACAATGGGATAAAAAATATAAAATTTGATTATAATAATAGAATAATTTGGAATGGTATGATCCACCATAATAATAGATCTAATGAAAAATTATATAGATATAGAAAATAATGATAATAATAATATTTTATGATTCAAGATGAAATTGTATGTTGAACTATGCTTAAATAGAAGCGAACGTCTCATAAATACTATAAGAGGTATTCATAGGAAGTAGGGAACAAATATAATCATTGAAATTGTAACCTGATTATTAGAAAGTAATCTGTGTATTAAGAATATGAATCTAAAAATTTGGTCAGTAACCTCACATATGGAAATTTAAAATAATAATCATATATATTGTAAAATTAAAACATGTTATATATATATATATATTTGTCACGGATCATGTAAATAATATTAAAAATATGATAATTTAAGTGTTCATATTTTTTATAAACCTAAATGTTTTATAGTTTATTTTATAATAAATAAAATGATATAAAGAAAAAATTAAATTATTAAAATCAGTTCGTAAATTAATATTATTTTTTATTATAATTATAAGATATTTTTTGAGGGAATTTTTAATTTTTTAAGTAGTCATAAAATAAATTATAGTATTAAAGTCAGTATTATTGAAAAAAATTAATATTTAATTTAAAAAATAAATTTATCATATTTTGAAAAAAATCATAACATTGATTTCATTTTTTAAATTTAAAAATTTAAATTTGTTTTTGGTTATTTTATATATATTTCTATAATAGTTTAATTTTTGGTGAATGTGAAAATGATAATTTACGATATTAATCATTTTGGCCAAATACATATTTTTTATGTCCTGGATGTTGAAACAACCCATTATTAAAAAATAACATAAAACATATAAAATAAATAGATAAAAATTTTAACACTATTGATAGTCTTAAACTATATTAATAAACTAATGAATATAGTAATCAAAAACACCTATCACATTCCCTTACAAATTCTACCCCTTTCCCACAATTCTCCTCTTTGCTTATAATCCACGAAGATTTATACATATATATATAACCCTCACATTGTAACTATACCCATGTCCATATTTTTCTAGGATCACCAAAATAATAATTTAGTGTTCTTTAATTGGTTTTTTCAAGTAGGTGATATTAAAAAGTTAACATTCTCAAACTAACTCTTTAATTTTTTTCACTTATTTATTCTTCTACAAACCGTCATCCAAAATGGTTTAATAATTCCATTTTAATGTATATATGGTAATTTTTTATTTCAATTGTAATATATCCTTTTACACCTTTTCTCATCTCCTTTTATTGAAGGAAAAATGAAACCAATGTCCCAATTATATTGGATAACTGCCTTCATGGATGTTGATTTTTCATTTTCCAGTAATCCCATAATTGTTGTATTAGATTTACTTATAATTTAAAAAATAAAATATATATATATATATATATATTATTTCATTTTTCACATTATGAAAAAATTATATGTCCATAATATTAAAAAAATGAAACAAGATGTATATTTTAATAAAATCCCCAAAATAATATAATCATTTCTAATTTACATTTTATTAAATTAATCATCCACATGTATGAAAAAAAATTATATATGAGATCATATTAAATTATATAATTTCTATAATGACATTTAATTTCACCTTGGGAGAAGTATTCCTATTTTAAAAGAACAATCACAATTATACACAACTAAAAAATGAGGAAAACTGGAAACAAATTCTCATAACACAATGAAATTGAACATGAAAACTCATCAAAATTTTCATAAATGAACATAAAAAACATATATTAAATAAAATAAATATGTAATATTCTCTTAACTAAGTAGTTAATTAATCTTATTTTATTATCTAAAAAACTAAGAGCATGTGAATATCAAGTTCATACATAAGATAAGGAATCTCTTTAAACCTTCATATTTCCTTTGGGTAATGCCTTATATCCCCTTACCTTAAATTATCATATAGTTATTCTGATACGCATATCCAAAATTATATATATATATTCTCTAGTCAGATATATATAGAATAACTGTTATTTCATTTATTAGGAAATATATATTTTAAAAGGATCCATTCTCAATTCCTTTTGATGAGAAAACCTGATTAAAGGAAAATTCTCAGTCACTTACCCATTTTAATATACACTCTATAAAATTATTCTCGCCCCCAATATTTTCATGAACAAATCATTTAATAATTAGATATTTTTTTATTTTCATTATTTTTTATTGGAAATATTTATTCTCTTATCCACTTTAAATACTCATTAATCATTTCCCAAAAATGGTGCTCCAGGGAAACATTTATGAATTTATCTTACCATTTTCATTCATGATTTCACATTATTTATAAATTATTATTCAAGATCTATTTTTATTTCTCCTTTGTAATTTCCAAATAATTATTTTTTTCATGGATACCATTATATAATGCCCTTGAGTTATTCCTAATAACATCATTAAGAAATTTACTTATTTCCATTGGAAACCCTTAGGATTATTCCTTATGATTTAATTTTTTATAAGGAAATAAAATTCATGTAACTGTTATGATTGGTGTACACAAATTGTTCTCATATTCATTGGGAATTTATTTTTTCTCATGATATGCTATTGATAGCACTAGGCAGTAAAATTAATCCATTATGGGACTTTGTTTTCCAGAGAATATTATCTAGGTAGTTATTTTTCACTTGTGTTTATGTCAAGATATATATTTCATCCACATTCCTAATTTAATATGATCAAATGAATCATTTTTTATAATATTACTATATATACTTATTCTTGATACATTAATTTTATTTTTTGATTTTTTTCCTTCTGGATCATGTTCTATGCTTTATTTCAATGTATTTCCATTACAATAATTTTTATGTCACCCCTTTTATATTATTATTTACTAGTTTTTTCTTCTGTTGTGGTGGGATCTCAAAGGGAGTTAACATATTATAATATAAATTACAAAAAAGTTTGATAAATTCAATTTTCATTATTATTATTATATAATTAGTTTTTAAAATAAACCATTCCCTTTTATAAATTATTTATTTTTAATGGAAAACAGTGATTAAATTCTTGTAATAATATGTGTGTAATTTTGGGGTCACTATAGATGTTATCAATGGGGGTTATAGTGATTTGGGGGAAAGGGTTTTGATATATTTAGTATAAACCCTTAGGATATGTCTATTAATATGAAAATAGTTCGTGGATAACCTAGATTTAAATTCATGAATTCATATGTTAAGGTATACTTTTCATTAATATGTTTTTCATTTTATATTGAAATTTAACTTTTTATATTCTCATTTTATGAGGACTCAATGATCCTAATTTTATTTTTCTTTTTATTAGTTAATGGCTTTAAATATGAGTACCCATAAGAAAAAACAGTGTGGTAGGAAATGTGATGATTTACTAAGGAGATTAAAATCCTTATGTGAATAGGATACCAAAAATTCATTAATGTACTACATAAAATCTAGGATGTTATAAATCATACAATAAATAATATAAAATTCTCTATATCTCCTATGAAAGATAATGTTATGGAAGAATCCTTTATTTGATAATTCCTCCAACTTTTTTGTATCATTATATCCTCTCATCAAAGAATAATTTTTTAACTCTATTGGGAATATATTATTTTTCTTCTAATACTTTGAATAACTGAATGTGTTAATGGAAATACATCATTTATATTGGAATGATTTTAACTGGTGGAAAATGATCGAGAACTAAAACAATAAATGTGAAATTCATTCCGTGTAATGGGAATGATTCATGATAATATTTATCTGTAAATATTTTCCTTGAACTCTCTATCATTAAATGGAGAAGGCATTCCACATACTAAAGAAAAATAAGGATGAATTTACTGGGGTTTATGATGAATACATTACAAGTCATTCACGATAAGCCTAAATCATTTATAGAAACACATAAAAGAAGGCGGATCTATTATTTAGTTGATTAAATATTAGTTTATGAAAATCTACGGTGATTTCATTCTATGAGAGATATGAGTAGATTTTCAATTATCCTATTATGGTTGAGATGGTTATTGGAGTCTCTCAGGGACATTATGGGATTGAAGATAAAAATAATAATATATAGTTTAATATGGTAGTATCAATAAATAAATACCATGGGGGAAATAAAATTGAACATTCGATGTGTAAAAAGTGTTGTAAGAAGCATCTTGATAAATGTATAATGGGAATTATGAGATGCTTCATATGTGGAAAAGAGGGGAATTATGAAAATCATTGTCTAAGGGATATTAAGACTCCCACTAATGAAAATGAAGAAAGGATTATTCATATTCACAGTCATCCTAAAATATAGTGTTTCAAATACATGGAACATGAGAATTATCCAGAATAATTCATTATGGGAAGGGTTTTCGGAGAAAATCAATGAAAAAACCTTAACGAGATCATGTAAGGGAATATTTTTTTTCATCAAATGAGGCATATCATAAAAATGACATTGTTATATGATTGTTGGATATTTCTTCATTAAAAGAAAACATAATTTATAATTCTAGTTCTATAAATGATTTAATATCATTCGTAGTTATTATAACTATTCAAACACCACCTCAAAATATGGATGTTTGTTTATCTATGAGAATGGTCATTGGAAAAATTAATATATATTAATAATTAAACACGTCCATGGTAAATTTTTGTGGATTAAACCTACTTTAAAATCACTTATTAATTTAATTTGAGTATTTTTATTCAATATTTGGCATGTATTGTCTATTTTTATACAAATACCACATCAACTATTATGAAATTCATTTCACTCTTTACATCCTTAAGAATCTTATGATTCTATAAAAATTTAAAGAGGATGAGGAATATCCTTTGGAATTTTCTTTTCATTCATGTATACAATTTATGTATGAGATTATGTATCCTGATCAAATTAATGACTCAATGGAGTGAATAATTATTAAATAAAATCACAATGCGAGGGGTTACACTGATCAGTTCGTGGAAGATTTTCCCAGTCTTCCTTTAAAATGAGAGGTTGATTTCTCAATTGAAATTATACCTAGATCTATGACCATATCGAAGACTCCTTACAGTATGCCCACCATTGAATTAAAAAAACTGAATAAGTTATTAGAAGAGAATATGGAAAACTACATCATATGCCCATGTTCATTAATATGGGGCATGTTGGTCCACTTTGTCAGGAGGAATGATGGATCAATGTTCATATGCATTTATTATTATGAGAAAGTAAATATCACAATAATGAAAAACTATCCACAACCAATGATAGATGACATGTTCAATCAACAAAATGGTGCCCTGAATTTCTATACAGTGGACCTTCATTCGAGATATCACCATTTAAGGGTGGAAAATGAATATATTCTAAAAAATACCTTTCTAATAGGATATATACACTATGTGTTCATTGAGATTCCCTTCAAGCCCACTAATGTTCTAGAAATTATTTTTTTCTTAATTAAATGAGTCTTTATGGATTTCCTCGGAAAATGATGTAGTCAATATAGATGATATTGTTGAGTCAATAAGGTTTTCCTTATGACTTTTCCATTCCTTCTTGTTTTGAAAATCACAAACACCTTATCCTTAAGGAAAATTGCTTTTATAAGGAAAATGCTTTCTTAAGGAAAATCGCTTTTGTAAGGAAAAATGCTTTCTTAAGGAAAATCGCTTTTGTAAGGAAAAATGCTTTCTTAAGGAAAATTGCTTTTATAAGGAAAATTGCTTTCTTAAGGAAAATCGCTTTTATAAGGAAAATTATCCTTATCATATTTTCATTCATATTTTTCTTAAGTATGAGATTTGGATTCGTTTTCTCGGAGTCATTAAAACTTTGATATAAAAGCATTCTGTTTTTAGGATTCGGTTCTGGACAAGAACTATAAGGAAGTTTCATTCCGAATTCCGGATATGAATTCTTACTAAGTTCTATTCGAGATTCAGGATACGAATTCTAAAGAAGAATTCTCATTACGAATTCTAATGAAGAAATCCCATTCCGAATTCTCATTACGAATTCCAATGAAGAATTTTCATTACGAATTCCAATGAATAATTTTCATTACGAATTCCAATGAAGAATTTCCATTACGAATTCTTATTACGAATTCTGATTACGAATTCTCATTACGAATTCTGATGATGAATTCTCATTACGAATTCTGATGACGAATTCTCATTACGATTTCTAATGACGAATTCCTATTTCGAATTCCTATTCTGAATTCTCATTCCGAATTCACCTATTAAACAGAATCTGATTATCATTGTTTTATACACTCTGAATTTATTCACTCCGAACCTTCACTCCGAAGTTTCTATTCCGAATTTTTATGTTAGAGTTTAAAACGATGTCGTGCATTCTGTTACACTTACTTTGTTATAAAACGATGTCGTCCATTTTTTTATAAACTAACCCTTGTCCAAGTGACACGTGTACAGGTCCCTCCGAACTTTAAGGAAAATATGACCGTTGGAGAGGAGCCGACCTTACCTATAAATAGGAGCTCATTTGAAAGAGCTCGGTGCTGATGAATGCTGATGAATGCTGATGGCTGATTGCTGAAAAAAGTGCTTACATGCTGTTGAAGTGATTTCTAGAGAGAGAGTATCTTATTAACTCTCAAAGCTTCGTGCGACTCCGAATGTTGGTGATTACATTCGAGGGCTTCCGGGAATAGGAAGACAGAGGTGCCGACTACCTTAAAGGTCGGGGGCTTTCTTGCTGAGAAAGACAGAGGTGCCGACTACCTTAAAGATCGAGGGATTTCTTGCTGAGAAAGACAGAGGCTGCCAACTACCTTGAAGTTGAGGGCTTGCGGGGATAGAAAGACAGAGACATCGATCTTCATATCGAGGGATTACCCTGGTGTGGGTAAGACAGACTTTCTTGAAAGTATAAATCAAGGGACCTTTATCCAAGGTTGTTGGATACCCTTCTCTTTGGGTTAAAAGACTATTATCTTGTTACTAGTAGTTTTACTACTTGTTTTTATTCCGCTGCAATTTGTATCTTAAGGAAAGTATAACTTTCTTATACTTCCTTACTTACTCTGATTAGTTTAGATTCTATACGCTTTAAGGTAGAATCTTATATTGTAACTTTTGTTAAGTTTCAATTTCCGGAATCATATTTCTGGAACCTACTTTTGGAATCCCTTTCCAAGTTCAGTTCGGTGTTGAGGTGTTGTTAATTTACTTAGTTTAACTTTGTTAAACTTAGCTCTTTCCTTTTCTTAAGGAAACTTTAGTTATTCATAACTAACTTTAAAGGTTCTAAAGGAATTTTTAAAGTATACAATTCACCCCCCCTCTTGTATATTGAGCATCTCATATTATATTTCGATCCTACAATTGGTATCAGAGGTTGGAAACCTCGTACTCTATACCATCCTTACATTTGGTATCAGAGCCAAGGTTACTGAAATACTTGTACTCACATACAAGTTTTTCTTGCTCAACTTTTTCATTCCGAACTTTGTCATTCCGGTTTATCCATTCCGAATTTTTTCCATTCCGAACATTGTTATTACGAATCTTTGCTACTAACAAGTTTGTGTGCAAAGTTATTTTCAGTATGGCAGGAATTAATGTTGGATCAATTGACAATCTGAATCCTACAAGGCCACCAATATTCGATGGTAATGATTATGAATACTGGAGAGATCGTATGAAGACATTTGTTATCAATACTGGAGTAGATAACTTTGTGATGCTTACTGGTGATTATAAAATTCCTGACAAGGAAGTCAGAACCTTTACTAACCAGGAAAAGCAAGAATATCAACTCAACTATAAGGTACGCAATACTTTATTATGTTCAATGACCAGAAATATATATAGACAAATTTCTTCTTGTGAAGCAGCTAATTGTATATGGAAGAAGTTAGAGGTTACACACTTTGGAACTTCTAAGGAGATTGAGACTAGAAGAGCTATGCTTAGAGCTGAATATCATGGCTTTAATTTTCCTTATGGAGAACCTATCTGTAAAGTTCAACAAAGATTTATGACAATTGTCAACAGTCTACAATCTATGGGAGAGAAAGGTTTAGATGATGAAGCTCTTGTGGACAAGATAATTGATATTATGCCCAATGAATGGGAATCCAAGAGAACAGCTATAGATGAGAACAGGAAGGTTACTCAAATTACTCTTGATGAATTATTTGGAACTCTTCTACAACATGAAACTAGAATGAAGAGAGATGATGACAACATCAAGAAGAAGAATGGAAATGGTACTGTTGCTTTTACTTCAACTTCAAATCAGATGAAAGCTAAGACTCCTGAAAGAGTTACTAGATCCAAGTCTAAGAAAGTCATTTTCCAATCCGAATCCAGTGAAAGTGAAGTTTCAGAAAATGAATTAGCCAATCTTGCTCGAAGGATGAACAAGATAGCTGGACAGAGAAACTTTCAATCCAAGTATAAGAAGAAAGACATGAAAGATAAGAAAGATGGAGAAGTAACTTGTTATGAATGTAAAAGAGCTGGACATATTAGACCTGATTGCCCTATGCTCAGAAAGAAAGAAAGGAAGGAAAGACATTCAGACAGAAACAGGAAGAAGTATTACAAAGCCAAAGATAAGAACGTTCTGAAAGCTAATGACACCTGGAGTGCCAGTGGTGGTGACTCTTCAGATGAATCTTCTGATTATGAATCTTCAGGACAGAAGAATCTTGGTCTTATAGCCAGATTACCTATTGAAAATCATTGTCTTATGGATATGGTACGAAATGCTGAATCTTTGACCAATGTTTCTTTAAATCCTAATGATAGTAAGTATTATAACTCTTCTGATGAAGAATCATCTTCTGATGAGGAAAATACTTTACCAACTTTTGAAGAAGTCTCTAGATTTGCTGAACTTCTTGAGATTGAATATTCCAAACTCAACAAGAAACTTGATAAGGCAAACTCTAGGAATACTATTCTTACTAAAGAGATATCAGATCTTTCTAAAGATCTTGATAAGAAAAATGCTGATTTTGAAAGTATTTCAAAAAATCTTGAGGAAGTAAGTTCTGAGAAGAATACACTTTCTAATGAATTAGAAAAAGTAATTTCTAAGAAAAATGTTTTCGAGCCTAACTCTAGTTCTAAAACTAATGATTTTGAGGATAAAAACTTGGTTGTAAAACTCAAGTCCGAAATTTTTTCCTTAAAGAAGTGTTTATCAAACTTTACCCATGGTAAAGAAAATTTTGATAAAATGTATTCTCAAATACGACCTTTAAGAAATAAATCCGGATTTGGTTATACCCATGCAAAACCAGTTTTCAGTAACAATTATTTTGTTCCTCAAAGTGCCCCATTTTGCACTAAATGTCAATGTGGTGGTCACTGGGCAAGAAATTGTTCCTTAAACAAAACCCAATCCTTAGGTTTTCATAAAGCTTACTTTTCTAAGAAAATGTGGATACCTAAAATTTTATTGTCTGGAAATCTCGGATCCAAACAAGTTTGGATTCCGAAAATCTAACTTTGTTATTAATTTCAGGAAAATAATGAAAGTTCCAGCAACAATATTTGGTACATGGATAGTGGATGTTCCCGGCATATGACTGGTAACAAAAGATTTTTTGAAAAGATTATCAAAACTAAAGAAGATATTATTCTTCAGTTTATCAGAACGCAAGATCAACTTGCTGATATTTTCCCAAAATCTTTGCCTTCTGATAGACTTGAATATATTAAACAGAAGTTAGGAATGATAACCGTAAGGTAATCTTCCTTAATTAACTTTCTGTTGGAAAAATCTCCTTACAGTAATAAACTCCTTTTCATAGGGGGAGTACATTTTATTGTTTGTTTAACAAAGCTTTTTCAAAATTTGTTTTCAAACATTTCGGAACGAAAATTTCCGGAATGGAACTTCCGGAACTACCATTTTCCAGAATGGATATTTTTGAACAAAATACTTCTGGAATGAAAGTATTCGTATTGAAAATTTCCGGAATAGAAAACTTTCGTACTGGGACTTTCATAACCAGATTTTCGTACCAAGTTTTGTTTTTCATATTTAGTTTTTCGTATTTTCTTTTTCGTATTGACTTTTTCATATTGAATTTTTCGTATTTAGTTTTTCGTATTGAGTTTTTCGTAGTCGTCTTTATATTACCCATTACGAATAACTTTCCTAAGCTAATTCGAATGGTATTTTTTCCTTACTGAAGTTTTCATAATCATATTTTACTTGCTGGAAGTTTCTTATAGTTTGTTTTCGGTTATTGGATTTCTTAATTCTTTACATTAATAAAAACCTCAAAAAGATCGGATTCAAGTTCTCAACCGTCAGATTTGATCTCAGATCATTCTAAACCATTAGATCAACCGAGGAAGTTGAACCGTCATCCCATTGCCTATATAAAGGGGACCCTTTTTTCGAGTCCCACATCGATTTCAAGCTTTCGCGTGCTGAAGCTCTGACTCTCTGATTTAAGGCCATTCCGAACATCAGTCTTCTTGATTCCGAACTTCTCAGAGACTTCAGATCCGAATGTCTGCAGAGTTAGCTTCTCAAGAAATGTCTTCAACCAAGCCTATTTCTCAGTGGTTAGTCTACAGAGAGAGGTTAGTTCATCCGAATTTCTTCAGCAATTACGATTCTATTATTTCAAAGAATATCAAGTTGAATGGCTGGGAAGATGTTGCGGTATCAAAAACCGGCAACCAAGATGAAGTCTACTCTGATTTGCTTGTTGAGTTTTATGAGTCGGTTTCTTTCTTCGAGGAAGATAATAGAGAAAAATTTTCTTTCAAATCGTATGGCAAGACATATAAGCTTTCTTACACCAAGGCTGCAAGATTGGTAGGGTTAAGTTACGAAGGTGAAGCTGAATTTATTTCACACGTATTGCCAGACTCTTTGGGTAGTTTCAACAAGCAAAAGGCCTTAGAAATTCTCGGATTGGATGATGACAAGGCTCCGAAAATTGCAAGCCTATCTACAAACTTCCGGATTCTGGAGTTATGGGTGCAAGGGCTTATTGTACCGAGAAAAGGAGATAAGGATAGCCTGAAGAAGAGTGAGATATATATCATAGATTTCCTGATAAATCTAAGGAAGTTCAACTTGATGAAGCATATTCTTCTTAATATTGAGAATTTGAAGAAGGGGAATCTGAGAGCTCAGATCGTGATGTACCCAGCAATATTGTCAAAGCTCATAGTTCGGTGCCTAGAGTCCTTCAAGGTAGCTTGTAGTTCCAAACCAAGGGTGTGCAAGATCATGCTGCTTAGTGATGCCACTCTTAAGAGAATGAATATAGATTTTGACACGGAGTCAGGGAAGTTTATTGATCTACCTCCTCAAGTAGAAGTAACTCCGAAAGTTGCTGATCCGGAATCATCTAAGCCGGTAAGGAAGAGGAAGCTGAAAGAAGTGGTAGTCGAAGCTGAGGAACCCAAGTCTAAGGAAGTCCACTCCGCACCTCCTAAGCCTAAGAAGAAGAAAACCTATACTGATGAGGTTGCAGCTAAATGGAGAGCTGACAAAGAGAAGAGGAAGGAAGGAGATCCGCAGTTCGGATTAGATCCTGCGGAGGCTAAGGCTCTGAAAGAGAAGGTTGCTGATGAGCTCAAGAAACAAGAAAAGGAGAAGAAGCTGAAGAAGAAAATGTCAGAAGCCGAGGCTGTGCAAGCATTGTTAAAGTTCAACGAAATGGTTTCAGCAACCATTCCCGTTCCGAGATCTTTTTCTCTGGAATCTCTACCTGAGACTCCAGGAAGAAATCTTGTTGCCCTGGAAGAGACTCTTTCTACGAATACTGAGGTAGAAGAGCAAGTGGAACAAGTTGAAGAAGCTGCTGAAGGAAGTGGTGAGACAGGAGATGTGCTCAAACAGGTAGATGAATATAAAGGAACTCCTTCGGAACACTTGTCGCTCCGAACATCTGAAGCTCAATCTTCAAAGCTTGTTACTCATGAATTGGAAGAAGAGAATGGTGAAGAAGAAGTTTCTTGTCTGAGAGAAGAAGAATATCTTTCACTTGATGCTACTCAGAAGGAAAGTGTAGAAGTTTCTGATGAGGAAGATTATATTGTTCAAGTCTCTGATAGCGAGATGAAATCTCTGGAACAGGTTTCTATTCCAGAAAAAGATAAGGGGGAACAAATTCTTGCTGATACCCCGAGTTCAGGTAAGAAGATGAGGAAGGAAGCTGGTAGTTCTTCGAAGAGGAAGTTGAAGCTTATTGAGGAAGAAAATTATCCTAGCTAGATTTCAGATTCGGAGTCATCATCGTTGGGGCATGATTTTGTTGTCCAGTCTTTGAAGAAGTTGGTAGGAACCATTCCGACCTTCTCCAGTATAGACTCCAGATGCCAGATGCTCCAACATGCGCTGAATCAAAAAACTGACTCCGTATCCATGGTTATGGATAAGTGTGTTGAGATTGAAGCCCAGTTCAAAAATTTCTTTATTGGTTACGAAGCACATAAAAGATCTTGCAAGAGAATGACAAGCTGGTCGAAGAAGAATGTGGAAGAGATGAGGTTGATGGATGAGTTTCAGGATAATGTTAAAGATGCATTTGAAACCGAGGACAAGAAGATTAAAGAGCTGACTGCATCATTCGAAGAGAAATTGACAGAGGAAAAGAACTTTCAGATTCAGGAAGTGAGAGATCTGAATGGAAAGCTCAATTCTGTAAATCAATGTTGGAAATATGAAAGGGATTATCAGATCGAGTTTGAAGAAAGGATGAAGGCTCAGGAAGAAAAGTTGAAGGCTCAGGAAGAAATAATTGAAGCTCAGTCAGCAAGAATAGTCGTCTTAGAGAAGCAAGCAGAGGAAGATCACAAAGACTTAAAGAAGATCAAGACGATTCTTAAGGGGCTAATGTCGAAGGAGAAAGATCCGAAATGACCAATCCGATCTTTTTGTTGTAATCTGTTTTTTTGTTGCTGACATTTCAAATATAATGAGATTTGTGTTTGTTGTTTCGTTTTTACTAATTTTTCAGGTACTTTGTTAAGTTTTTCCATTCCCTCCAATTCTTTTTGAAAATCACAAAGGGGGAGAAGGAAAAGATCCTTAAGAAAAAGAGGAACTCTAATAAAAGTTTATCAAAGGGGGAGAAAGAAAAATACCCAAGGAAAAAGAACTCTAATAAGAGTTTGTTTAAGGGGGAGTTTTTTTTTCTTAAAGAAACATCACTCCGGAAATATGAATACGATCCTTAGAGTTTCAAAGCCTAAGGGGGAGTTATTCGTATTCATCTATATTCTTAAACCAAGGGAGATAGGCTTTAATGTGTTTCTTTATTCTTAGAATAGCTTTTTCGTAAGGATGTTTGTGCTTTCCAAAAAGGGGGAGATTGTTGAGTCAATAAGGTTTTCCTTATGACTTTTCCATTCCTTCTTGTTTTGAAAATCACAAACACCTTATCCTTAAGGAAAATTGCTTTTATAAGGAAAAATGCTTTCTTAAGGAAAATCGCTTTTGTAAGGAAAAATGCTTTCTTAAGGAAAATCGCTTTTGTAAGGAAAAATGCTTTCTTAAGGAAAATTGCTTTTATAAGGAAAATTGCTTTCTTAAGGAAAATCGCTTTTATAAGGAAAATTATCCTTATCATATTTTCATTCATATTTTTATTAAGTATGAGATTCGGATTCGTTTTCTCGGAGTCATTAAAACTTTGATATAAAAGCATTCTGTTTTTAGGATTCGGTTCTGGACAAGAACTATAAGGAAGTTTCATTCCGAATTCCGGATATGAATTCTTACTAAGTTCTATTCCAGATTCAGGATACGAATTCTGAAGAAGAATTCTCATTACGAATTCTAATGAAGAAATCCCATTCCGAATTTCTCAGTACGAATTCTGAAGAAGAATTCTCATTACGAATTCTAATGAAGAAATCCCATTCCGAAATCCCATTACGAATTCCAATAAAGAATTTTCATTACGAATTCCAATGAAGAATTTTCATTACGAATTCCAATGAATAATTTCCATTACAAATTCTTATTACGAATTCTGATGACGAATTCTCATTACGAATTGTGATGATGAATTCTCATTACGAATTTTGATGACGAATTCTCATTACGATTTCTGATGACGAATTCCTATTCCGAATTCCTATTCCGAATTCTCATTCCGAATTCACCTATTAAACAGAATCTGATTATCATTGTTTTATACACTATGAATTTATTCACTCCGAACCTTCACTCCGAAGTTTCTATTCCGAATTTTTATGTCAGAGTTTAAAACGATGTTGCGCATTCTGTTACACTTACTTTGTTATAAAACAATGTCGTCCATTTTGTTATAAACTAACCGTTGTCCAAGTGACACGTGTACAGGTCCCTCCGAACTTTAAGGAAAATATGACCATTGGAGAGGAGCCGACCTTACCTATAAATAGGAGCTCATTTGAAAGAGCTCGTTGCTGATGAATGCTGATGAATGCTGATGGCTGATTGCTGAAAAAAGTGCTTACATGCTGTTGAAGTGATTTCTAGAGAGAGAGTCTCTTATTAACTCTCAAATCTTCGTGCGACTCCGAATGTTGGTGATTACATTCGAGGGCTTCCGTGGATAGGAAGACAGAGGTGCCGACTACCTTAAAGATCAAGGGCTTTCTTGCTGAGAAAGACAGAGGTGCCGACTACCTTAAAGATCGAGGGCTTTCTTGCTGAGAAAGACAGAGGCTGCCAACTACCTTGAAGTTGAGGGCTTGCGGGGATAGCAAGACAGAGACACCGATCTTCGTATCGAGGGCTTACCCTGGTGTGGGTAAGACAGACTTGCTTGAAAGTATAAATCAAGGGACCTTTATCCAAGGTTGTTCGATACCCTTCTCTTTGGGTTAAAAGACTATTATCTTGTTACTAGTAGTTTTACTACTTGTTTTTATTCCGCTGCAATTTGTATCTTAAGGAAAGTATAACTTTCTTATACTTCCTTACTTACTCTGATTAGTTTAGATTCTATACGCTTTAAGGTAGAATCTTATATTGTAACTTTTGTTAAGTTTCAATTTCCGGAATCATATTTCTGGAACCTACTTTTGGAATCCCTTTCCAAGTTCAGTTCGATGTTGAGGTGTTGTGAATTTACATAGTTTAACTTTTTTAAACTTAGCTCTTTCCTTTTCTTAAGGAAACTTTAGTTATTCATAACTAACTTTAAAGGTTCTAAAGGAATTTTTAAAGTATACAATTCACCCCCCCTCTTGTATATTGAGCATCTCATATTATATTTCGATCCTACAATTGGTATCAGAGGTTGGAAACCTCTTACTCTATACCATCCTTACAGATATCCTTATATACTGTAAATGAAAATAGGAGTATCAAGATTATAGGAGTATGGTGCTAATGATATTTTGAAGGTAGAAAATATATTGAAAGTTTATTAAATGTGTTCTCTAGATATTGGAAGTATCATTCTTTAGGCATGTCATTCCAAACAAAGGGATATTTATGGACCCCCAAAGGTAATGGAAATTGATGAGTGTCACATGATAATATATGTATTGTAAATATATACTTTCCCTATACTTTCTTGGTTTTATCGATGATTTATGACTATCTATCAATGATTGTAAAACCCACTAACAAAGCAAGATAATATGGTGTATATTGTTTTTTGTGTAATTTAATGTGATGAATTCTTCAAAGATTTGAAAATGAGTCTTATCCCTACAAAAGTACTCTCAGTAACTAAAATTTGGGACCTATTCATGGTGTACAATTATGTGTTACATAAGGGTTTAGGTAATGTACTGATGAAAATTTTTTATGTGATAGACTAAACCTATATGAAGACGAAATTTCACGAGAAAAACTAACCCATGCCTGATCTTGAGTTGGCTTCTATGATCGTTGTGTTGATAATATAATTGAAATATCTCTGTTGGGAGAAGAGTGATATACATACTGATCAAAATATCCTAAAATATATATTTCCGTAGAAGAAGATTATTATGAAGGATAGATTATGGTTAGAGATCAATAAGGATTATGACTTTTTAATTCACGTCCATACTTGTTAAAAAATAAAGGTGATTTTTTTAATGTAGAAATGATCATGGAACATAATTAATGAGATTAATTGAGATGGATACTATAATCATATACATGAAAAGGATAGAAATAATAATCATATTGGAATGAAAAACATCATTCCATTATCAATTTAATTCCCTAATAGATCTTTCAGAGATGATATAGTATTCTCAAATAGATCGTGTGGAAACTCAAAATAATGTGAAAGCTATCAGATATGTAAAATTATCAAAATTCTAAATTGATGGTGAATAATTCATAATATTTTGTTCATGAATATGTATACAATAAAAAAAATGATAAATAGGGATATATTTAATGATAAATGTATTTCGACCTTCTCCATCTACCTAGGGGAACAAATATGTATTGAGAACTATGATAGAACAATTGGATGAAAAATATGAAGAATAATATCTTTAAATACAGGTCAGTCTTCTTCCTATGTTACTGGGTGAAGTATCGATGAAAAAACTATAATGGGAAGATGAATCCATTACCCATACCTATATAGAAATGCTAAATAATATCATGAATTTTTCTACAATACATTTTAAGGTATATAACAGAAAATTTTCTATATTGGTTTTTTTCATCATCTTATAAAGAAAGCTCACATTATTGTAAATTTGAGAAGACTTATCACTTCAACAACATACACAGATATTAATCAGAGAATTTTTGAGGCATTATAGATTATTTAAGATCCTTGAATTTACTAATGGTATGTTTTTGTTTAATTTTTAGTTTAAGTGGTTTATTTTTGGTAAATTAAGTGTTCCCAATGTTCATGTGATGACTCAGGGGTGTTCTAGGGTTTCATCACCTGGAAGGGAAAAATGGAATCTCTTTGAACATTACACAGTTTATGCATGAATTGGGAAAATCATGTGGAAATTCCAGGCCGTGGTGTGAGTGGGATTGTTTTCTGACTGTAGCATCTCGATGGTTTGAGAAGAGTTTGGAAAACCGTGCGGGAAAATTGTGCGACCTAAAAAATTTAAGGAATTTACCAAAACGCCATAATAGAATTTTTAAGTTTCACTTTTTATTCCTTATTTGTATCCACCCATGAGTCCTATATACAAGCAAAGCATAAATGATATTCTAGTAGGTGATTCTCCATCAATCCTAGGTCATTTAGAGTGTCGTTATTAGAGGATTGAGTATTTGGGTAAGTCTAATATCCTCCTTGATTCCCTATTTGCATTAGGGAATCCATTTCATCCCCATAAACATTAAAATATCTAAAACCATTCTTTTTATATGAAATTTAGGGTAATGATTCGATGGGGGTGTAGATCAGGTTCTATCATCTCGATTAGGAGTGTGTTTGCTAATGGATTAGAGGTAGGTGGTCTAATGATTATATCCCATATTTTATTTTTAGTTTTGTGAATATAGGGATTTATTCTTATTCTCATATTGATGTGTTATTGGTGTTGTTGGTATGATGTGGTATATTTAGTGTCTAAATAAACAAATGAATCACTCTTGATTCCCATGGGATGGATGGATGAATTAGATACTATTTTAGGGCCACCCATAGTATAAAAACCATGGTCTTTATTAAAAGTATAAACATAATTTATTAAATAAACAGTCACATTATAAAACCCATAATATTGGGAGTTATAGTTACTTTGGGTCTTAGGTACATTACATGAAAACTTATAAACTAAAATAAAACATCTTTTACAGGACCATAAAATTCCTCATTACTAAGACTTGCATGGAATAACCTATGGATATAAATAAGAAAAGGGTTTGATATAAATACCAGTAATGGAGTAAAAAAGTCATTACATGATGAATATCATACATGTTAGGCAATAGACATATCAATAGAGCACAAGTTAAACATGAACATAAATGCTTGATATAGAAATATTTTCATAACATGAAAACATAGAGACAACATACAACATAATAGTAGCATGAGCCAAGGGTCATTATAAAAGGATTAAAATGAATAAAGCATCATTAAACATTAATTAGATTGAGTAAAACCACATTGAACATGTTGTATCATTATACCAAACATTACCAAATGAATTGGAGAACAATCATGGAGCACCATTCATAGATAATTAATTTAATTCATAAGTGTGCCACATAGATCATATAACATGGAATAATTCAACATTATAATTTATTCCATGGTCAATAAATGTGGAAAAAATAAATTTAATTCCTTAATAAATAATTACATTGAAATAAAGGTGAATACCATTTATAGAAAAATGGGTTTTGTATTCAATATATGATTATTTTGTCATGGAAAAGCATGGTTCAATTTCGGTAGCATAACGACGTCAAATAGAAATTCTAAAAAATTGGTAATTTAGAGATAAATGGGTGTCTCATAATTTATAAATGAAATTTATTGTAAGGTTATTATGGAACATAATATCCCAAAATATGAAATCGAATTTCTATACATAATATAAAATAAATGCTTGAATGTAATTGAGAAGAGAGAAATCCCTTACAAAATTTCGGCATGGTAACAATTGTATATAACAGGAATGAATGAGAGAGAAAATGGGTCACTCATCAATAAAACATAAGGAGGGATGTATGTGGGAGGTTAAAAAGCATACCCCAAAACTTTTAATTGAATTTAAAATGGTATAAGAACATAAGGAATCTTGGATAAAAATAGAAAGCAACGAATCCCTTATGAAAATTCGTCTTGGTAACAGGAGTACATATATGATCATAAGGGGGATAAATGAGATTGAAAGTGGAGATAATAATTTAAAAATATATTTGGCTGTAATTTGGATATTTATTAACATATCCAAAAATATAAATAACTGAAATTAAATGACATAAAATGAAATGAATCTTTGATAGAAGATGAGGGAGGAAGATCCCTTACAAAATATTTTCATAGTAACGAGTGTGTTTGAAAGATCATATGGAGGAATGATGAGATATAAAGGAATATAAAATCACAGAAAAATCATATTTTTAGTATTGGGGTTGAATAACATCATATAATAACATATAAATTTGGAACATAATAAGAATAATATAGAAGAGTTCCTTGAATGGAAATGAGATGAGTAAAATCCCTTACTTGGATGTGTGATCCAAATGGATTGGGAGAACCTTCTTGGGATCTTGAGGGAACCATGGGAGGACACTAGAGGGTAAATGGATGAGGTTTGTAAGGATAATAATGGTTTTAGGAAAGACTAATGGGAGATTTGGTGTGTTTATACAAGAAAGGAGCGGTAATTCTTTGTTATTCTGGTTTTGGACACTAAAGAATAAAATATTCAAAACCAAAAACAATCCAATAGTGTTGTCCCATGGATTATAGAAAAGTTGAGTTGGATAAATTATGTTAACAGTCTATGGTCTGAAAATTTTAAAATATCTCCCTTTATTATGTAGATGTGAGTCACATTATTGAAGAAATGAATTTAAAATCATAAAATATGTTGTACATTTTGGAGGATTCACAAAGGATTTATAAAATATATAAAAAATTTCTAAATTGACATTATTTTAATAGGAATGATATATACTGGCTGATGATACCCTTTATATGAAATTATTAACATCAATATTTGGTCATTACTATATCATAAATTATATTATATATTTATACGTTATTAAATTTTTACCAAAATATTCGGCAGTTTCGTTAAGTTATAAAAGATTCACCAATGAATAATTTTGATGTATTTATTCAAAAAATAATAATTATTTTATATAAATATTTTCCTAAATATATTTATTGTAACTTTTAAAATAATAGCTGAAATTTATTGAAAATTTAGTTGTTTCAACAAAAACTATTTTTAAACATTAATAAAAATTACATTTGATGTCATTAATATTATATGATAATTTATTTTATACACGAGTAATTTAATATTAATATTTTATTAGAATATCAATTATTTAAAAAACCCATTGATTTATCAAAATAGAATTCTTAATTGAATATGAATATCACACAAGAATACTATTTGTGCTTTATCTTATCAATTTTTTTTTCAAAATGATTGCTTAAAAAATTATAAAGTCGTAATAATAATAATAATACATATATTAATTATTAAATTGAGAATGATCTATAAATTTGCATACTGTTATAGATTCTTTTGATTCTCTATTTTTTTCAAATTAAATTTTTAGCGCTAATTATCCTATTTTACTTTTATCCTGATTATAAATATTTACTATAGGTAATATTTTAATTATTAAAAACATTTTGTTCAAATTATTAGATAATATTAATTATGATGATTTAAAATATTGAATAAATTTAATCAACATAAATTTAGTTTAATATAAAATTTGCAGGTATTATTGAATGCGATTTTTTAAAGAATTACATTTTAAAGGAAAAATGTGTTCACTTCAACTCTAAATCAACTAATATTAATTTTATTATTTTCAAATAATGAAGGTAGATATATAATAAATATATTTAATGGAGATCATTAAAATTATGGGTAATTTTTATTATTTATAATGAAGATACATTGTTCAATTTAAAATAGTTTTCAAGAAAATTGAATTTTTAATCATAAAAATAAACTTATAATAGATTCCACTATAAATATTATTTACTTGTAATTAATTTAATTAGATATATATATGAATAATAATTATTCTACATTGAAATTAAAATTTTCATTAATGTAAATAAATTATAATTTTATATAAAAAGTATATTTTCATTATTCCCAGAAAAAATTATATTTTCCAAAAACTATCATATTATTACCCTAAGTTAATTTTTATATTGTGATACCAAAATTTGAGTTTATATATCAATTAAATTTCATATATCCTAGATAATAATTATTATAAATAAATTAATAATTATTTTATTGAAAACATTTTATGAAATACATAAGACATTACCAACATTTTAATAAGTAATTAATAAACATTTATTTATATATTTAGAAAATATATATTTCTAAAATTAGATAATACTAATAATATCTAATAATTTAGTGTAAGGGTTAAAAAAATCTATATCTAAATAATCATTTTTAGGTTTATTGATCTGTATCACATAGGCTATCGAACATAATTTTCTAATAAAAACTCAGGTCATTACATTATTCACCCTTTAATAAACTGTGTCCTTGCTATTTAAACATTGGCTTAGTTCATCCTATTTCCATAAATTTTCTAGAATAATGGAATAAATTAATGATGAGGGTTTTGAAACTATTAAACACTTAAACATGAATATAATGATAGTAAAGGTACAACTTGTAAATTAAAATTTTCTCCTTAGCATATGAATATCATGGATTCAATTTAAGTTATCCATAATCTCTTTCCTATCATATATTCTTATTGTATTTTTTTATTACTCCCTTAGTAATGGTTCATATAGATATAATCAATTTTCTAAATCATAACCCCTTGGAGTTTCAAACCAAGAGTGCATGAAGGCCCATTTTCATGTACCGATTCTTATTCGAGTCTAGCTCGAAGCGGTATTTTCATGTCTTACCCCTAGATACATTTGTGTCATAGCCTCCTCTCATTGTTAATATCCAGACATGGATGTATTTTATTGATAATATAATTATTCAACACTCACCTAAAATTAGGGATGCTTTTCTTATACTTAGTTTTATCCCTAATGATTTCTCTAGGGTTTTATAATCCTAAACCCAAAAAATAAACATATCCTATGATATTAACAACAACTACACTATTCGTTATTACATATTTAAACATGATTTATTAAATAAATTTTCACTTAATAAAAACTGTAAAATCGATAGTTATACTGTCTTTGGTGAATAGTAACATTATGTGACAACTTAAGACATAAAATATAACCACTTTTTTGAAAACATCTTTTACATGACCACTACATTCCTTCATACATAGAATTGTATGAGATATCCTAAGGATATACATAAGAAAAGGATGATCTATAAAGCCCAGTATGGGGGGTAATGTAGGCATTACCTAGAAAATATGAAACATGTTAGGAAGTAGGAATATCAATGGAGATTAATAGAAATATAGACATCAAAACATGATATAGCATGATTATCATAACATTGAAAAGTGGAAACAACATACAATAAGATATTATCATAATCCAATGGTAATTAAAAATTAATTATCATGATTGAACCCTTATTTCATGAGATTTAGAATGATTAATACATCATTTCCCATGTCATATCATGACACTAAACATTACCCATTGCATTGGAGTGTTATCAGGGCACAAACATTATAAATATTTCATTTCATGCATAAGTGTGCCAGATAGATAATATAACATGGAATCAATCAAAATAATAAATTATTAAATGATCATGAAATATAGAATACATAAATGTATTTCTTATATAAATAATAACATGGGAATAATGTTTAATTCCCTTTAAGGGGAAATGGTTATGATATTCACTACATAATGATTTCTGAATTGAAAATCGTGGTGCAATTTCAGCAGTATAACCATGTCAAGATGAAATTCGTCAAAATTGTTTGATGATATAAAAATGTGTATATCATAATTTATACATGAAATGGATGGTGAGGGTATCATGTAACATAATATCCCAACATATGAAATGGAATTTAGATGCATAGTATAAGATAAATTCATGAATGTGATTGAGAAGAGAGAAATCACTTATTGAATTTTAGCATGGTAACGGGTGCACGTGGGAGGAATTAATGAGAGGGAAATGGGGAATATCACTATTGAAAACAACTAAGGAATTATGTGTTAGTATTGTAATCAAACCCCACCCATTTAAATTGAATATAAAATAGTGTAACGACATAGGGAAACATGTATTAAAAAAGTGAAAGATATGAATCCCTTACGGTAATTTGTCATGATAAGTAGTGTACATTAGGGTAAATAAAGGAGATAAATGAGAGTGAAATGGGATATAATCATTTATAAATCAAAAGGGATGTATGGAGGATATTTAATAACATATCCCCAAATCATAATAAAAAAAATTAAAGGACAAAACATGAAAATAATTCTTGATAGAAGAGGAGGGTGGAAGATCCCTTACGGAATTTCGGCATAGTAACGGTTGTGCTTAAAGGATAATACGAGTGATTGATGAGAGTGAATATAACATCTCATAATCTATAAATAAAATTCATATTATGGGGTCATGTAGCATCATAACCCAAAATATAAATATGGAACATTGAAACATAATGTAAAAGAGTATCTTGAATGGAAATGAGAAGAGTTAAATCCTTTACATGGATATGCGATCCCAAAGTCAGGGAAGTGGATTCTTGGGATCTTTTAGGTGCCTTGGTAGGAATATAGAGATTATGGTTCAGAGTTTTATCTAGATCCAAATGGTTTTAGTGAACTGGAATGAGAGATTCAGTGGGTTTATTTTGGAAAGGAGAGAGAATTCATTATTATTTAGGTTTTGGACACTACACACTAAACTATTCAAATCCAAAAACCATACCATTGTTTTTTACAATGATTTCAAGAAACATGGAGTTTTATAAATAATTTTAAAAGGATATGGGAAGAAGATATTAAAGTATTTCCCTTTATTAAGTAGAGGTGAGTCACATTATTAAAGAAAGGAATTTAAAATCAGAAAATATATTATATATTTTGGACGATTCACTATGGTTTTATAAAATATGTAAATAAAATCTAAAACCACATTATTTTATTGGAAAAACATATATTTTCCGAATATACCCTTTATAGTATCTTATTATGTCATTATGGGTTCATTATGATGATATAAAACACATTATATATTAATATGGTATTTACTTTTTACCAAAACATTCGACTTTCATAGAAAATATTGAAAAAATAATTGTTTGATAATTTCAAAATCCCAATTAAAAAAATATTATTCATTTTATATATATATTTTTATAAATTTTTGAATTTTTACTTTTAGATTTAATCTTGACAATTATTAAATATTGATGGGGTTCGACAGAAACCCTTTTTTAAACCTTAATAAAAATTACATTTGATATCATATAAAATATATGTTCATTTATATTCTAAAAAAATAATTTTGAAATAATATATTATTAAAATAACATCTTTTTCAAAAATACATTAAATCATCAATATAGATTTCTTAATTGAATTTGAATATTACACAAAAATACTATTTGTACTTTATCGTATTAAAATATATATTTTTTAAACAGAGTACATAACATATTATAAATTAAAATAATACTAAATAAATATATTAATAATTAAAATTAAAATTAAATATAAATTTTGACAACATTATATTACTTTGATTCTCTATTTTTTCCAAATTATTTTTTTACCGTTAATTATCATTTTTTCATTTTATATTGAATATTAATATTTACTATAGTTAGTATAAAAATTATTAAAAAATAATGTTGAAATTATTAGATAAAATAAATTTTGATGACCCAAAATATGGAATGAATTTTATCAAAATCAATTTAATTTAATATAATTTCGGCAGGTATTATGGAAATCAATTTTCCGAAAAATGAATTTTGAAGGAAAATATGATTCCACTTCTTCTCTACAAAAACTAGTATAAATTTTATTATTTTAAATTAATAAAGATAGTTATATAATTAAAATATTAAATTTAGATCAGTTATCATTATAGGTAATTTTAATTAATTAAAATGGACATGAATTATGCATATTATAATAGTTTTCCGAAAAATACATTTTTAATCCTAAAAATTAACATATAAAGAAATCTAGTATAAATATAATTTAAATTTTATTAATTGAATTAAAAATAAGTGAATTATAATTATGATACCCTGAAATAAAATTACTTCATTGATTAAATGAAATAATAATTTCATATGAGAACTACATTTTCACTATTCACAACAAATCATTATTTTCTGAAAAGTACCAAATTATTACCCTATATTAAATTTGATATGATGAGATCAAAAATTGAGTTTATATATAAAAAAAATCTCATATATGTCCTTGAAAAATAATTATAAATAAATTAATAATTAAATTGTATATTGAAAACATATTTTGAAATACATAAGGAATTAAGAAAATTTTATTTATGAATTATTAATCATTTATTAATATATTTAGAGAATATATATTTCATAAATTAGCTAATACTAATAATATTTTAAAATTTAAGGTAATGGTTAAAATATTCGTATTTAAATATTCATTTCACGGTCATTGTTTGTTATCACATGGGCTATCGATGATAATTTTCAATTCAAAACTCGGGTCGTTACACATAGGGTGCACTGACCCATCAGAATGGGAAAATTGAAAAATAAGGTGTGAAATTGACTAATGATGATGTATACACTTAAAAATTATGATATTTAGTATATGAAATTATTTAGAATGGATTATGATTAGATATTTTTAATTTTGTTACAAGTTAAAGGATTGTTTGGCTGATATGTAAATGGGTTAAATGGGTTAAATGGGAATATGATATGATAATATGTTTACACATGAATATTCTTAGTGGGATGTGCATGAGGAATGTGAATTGGGGTTAAATGGTGATGTGTAATAAATTATTAATGTGTTAATGGATTTTGGAATAATGTTCAATTCCCATTTATTAATATTGTTGTGATGTTGCCAATGATAATGGCTATGCTTGGTTGTTATATGGTTACTTGTGCATAATGGAAAATAATCACGTGGACATGGGCTAGTATATTGGGGTATAAACATGATGATCTACACCCATTTAGGGTTTTTGACTGAGTTTCTACGATCCACCCTATAAATTCATTGTTTAGGGAAGGGTATAATGTTCTATTCCCCTAATAGATGCATTCCACCCTGACTAAGGCTTCAAGGTGATGATATTGAGGTTATAATGATGTGACATCTGGTGAGAGAGGACTTAATTTTTTCTCATATTCCTTGAAAAAAGAAATTGTGCATAATCCATTGAACGCACGAAAAAGGATGAACAAAACCAGTACATACATAACTAGTGAACCTAGATTTAAAGGTATCGTATTAATAAGGAATATAATCTAGATTGGATTTTTGATCTGTTTTACATTACATTACATTATTTATCAATTTCATGCACTACAAACATTAACAAGATGTTTTGTAGACACTGTTGGTGGGGGCCTACTGTGTTGTACTCACACCCTGCTCAGGCCATTGTTGGGAACCCATGTAGATTTCATGGTTTTATGTGAGAAAAGAGGTGAGGGACTTATTAATGAGAAGTGAGTCAAGTTCAATATCTGCACGAATGAGGTCTAAGATGTGGTTCAAGGGGACCAACCTCCAAGAGTGGTGAACAAATATCCTGTTATCTGTGTGGTAGTTCAGGGAACATGCATGGATAGTTTCCCCTACTATTAGTTGAGTGTCGAGCATGCGACATGAAATGCCATGGGAAGTGGTTCTGTAGAAACCCATGTTAGTCGAGAAATGAGGGAAGTTAGAGGTAGACATTGAGTGTAGGAAAGGGGTATGTTACAATGTATTAGGCTGGTAGTTGGAGCTCTATAGGTCATACTCGTAGTGTAGTGGTTGTGGAACTTTTGGTAGAGATCACCCACCCCAACAACAATGTTGATTTTAGGGTATTCATATTAGAGTCAGGGTAGATGGTCAGGTCATCTCCATGTAGTTCAGACTACACCTGAATGTGGTGAGGTAGGACCATCTATTATTCAAGGTATGATTCTAGTATCATACAATCTCTCTATTTATTTATTAGATATAGGTGCAACACATTGTTTTATTTATGATCATTTTGTAGTTTTTTTGTGAAAAACCATGCAGAGAACTTGTGGAGTAATGTCGCTTGATACTCTAATAGGGGTATGAGTTGAGGATATCAGGTAGTGTAAGGGTTTTTCCCTCGTGGTTGGGGGATATCATTTACTATGGAATACATTTTTTTCTAGATATTACATGTTTTAATTAATATTTGGAATCGGTTGGTTAGTGGAGTGTCAATCCCATATCGATATTAATCGATTTCGAACACCATTCAAGTATTTTGATAGATAAAATTATTTCATTTAATGTGAGAGGGATGTTCGAGCAGGCCATGTAGGGAAATTTTTTCAGTAGCCGGGAAACCCCATGACCCAAGTGGAATGTTTTTCATGATAATGTTGTATTGGAACAACATGTCCTTCCATTTGTGGTGGGTTGGTTCTAGGATGTGTTTATTTAGGGATTTTCAGGGCTACCACCTAAGAGAGATTTCATGTTTATGATTGAGTTGCTGCCATGAGTGCAACCTATTTGCACTTCTCTGTAACAAATGTCACCAAAAGAGCTTCATGATTTTATTGAGTATCTGTAAAAGTTAGAGATTAAAGGGTTTATTCATCCAATTTCATCTCCTTAGGGATCTAAAGTACTATTTTAGAAGAAGGATGATGGATTATTGAGGTTATGTGTTGATTATTGGAAGAATAGCAAGATGATAGTTAAGAATCGATACCCTATCCACTAATGTGATGACCTATCTGACCAGCATAGAGGTACCTCATTATTTTCAATGATCTATTTGATATTAGGATACAATCAGTTGTAGGTGATACCTTTTGATGTACTTTGGGGAACATTCCAAAGTAGGTACGAGATGTATGAATTTTTGCTGATGATGTTTCAGTTGAAAAATGAAACTGTTGTCTTCATGGATTTGATGAACCATTTACTTCACCCACATCTAGATCAGTGCGTGGTTATCTTTATTGATTACATCTTGGTGTACTCTAAAACTCATGAAAATCATGCCAAAGACCTTGGCATCATCTTGAGTACACTAGTATGGAATATGCATTACACCAAACTATAATGTAGCATTATCACATTAATTTTTTTTCGAATTATATGGGATTATTTTGAGGTAATGCGATCGTACGGTACTTGATTCCAATCCCTGGTGATCCTAAAATAAGTGTTTTATTTTTTTGTTAATTTAATGGATCGCATGTGTGTGGTTTTAGAAACACATTAATGGGTCCCCATATTAAAAAATATGATGGTACTATTGAATCCATAATGGTGAAATAACATAATAATGAACATAACCTTAACCAGAACGGATTAATGGAAAATGCGAGTTTTTTGAATTTTCAAGAAATTATATAAAAATAATTTGTTAGTGAAAAATAAAATAAACATCATAGTTTTTATTATTTGGAATTTTCAATTTGTTTCAATGTAATGACATTGAAAATAAAGAATAAAAAAATGATGTTTCATTTATGAAACAACATAACACCAATACAACACAACATAACCAAAATGATGAAAACTAATTTCTACCTTTAATGGAGTCAATAAAGACTGGTCGTTGGCACGTTAGAGAATTTCTGTCCCTTGGTGATTTTTCATTACAAAGTGATGATCAATAAACAACCACCAACTATGTATTATAGAGCGAATAATGTATCTATGTGATCCTCACTAACTAAAGATCCACCTTCGATGTAGGGTGTATTTTGATTAATTTTTCATTCTCCCTTTTGAAATGTCCATGAAAAACAAGAATCATTCGACAAACTCAATGATTCATAGATCATGAATTCTTTTGTGGGAGGTTTTTGATCTCGTGGTTTTTTTGGGGATTATATATGTTATTATTCTATATACCTCCTCCCCACTCGTTTTTTAATTCTAACACGGAGGGTTCAGGCCAAAATGAACAAGTCTCAGATCCCTCTGTCATGGGAATTCTTTTATTGTTCATTACTAAATTTCTAAATTGATGATAATACAACAGTGAGTCCATATCAGGGATGGAGACAACATGAGGATTCTGAATATTTGTTTGGATTGGAAAAATGACCACTAGAGTAGACTTGATAGCCCACATCAACTTGGCATAGGGGGTGATCAGGGGCCACATGCATTAGCCGGCAGTGGCAGGGCAGAAAGGTGGCCCACAGATTCCTTCCATTGGTGGTGGGTTGAGCACTAGAAATGGAGTGTGGTGGTAGCGTGACTGGATTTTGTGATCCCCAAAAACTACCCTGGGTGGAATGCAGTGCCTGTCGTGTCCCTGGAGAACCGAACAAGCCTGCCCAGCAGGCCGAGCCAGTATATTGGGTCTGAACCACAACCAAGATGGTCCGGTCTAGAACCAAAATATTGGGTCAGACCAGGGATGTGTCAAAACATCGCCACTTCAGACACATTTTGGATTTGTGGACCTCGTATCATGATGTTTAAAACAAACCCAGTCCCATCCGACCATTTTTACAAAAACAAACATAACATCCAAACTATTCATCTGATTGGTGATCCGTTTGTGACATTGCGGACATCGCGATGAGGATATCCTTTTGGGTTACACCATGTGAGTTTAAATGGATGTTGTGTTATGAAAAATGTATTTATTAGTAGACTCCCATATAATCAATCATGTTACAAGCGGAAATCCTTTGGCCTGTAATGATGAGAAGGAAGTGTTGAGAGAACCTTAGTTTTCCAGGTAGCCGATCGGACCTCAGTGGCTTGAAAAATTTGTAGTAGCTGGGAAGACCTCAGTGTCCCAGAAGACAAGTTGTAGTTGAGATTACATTAGTGGCTCATAAAATAAGAACTATCCAAGTGGATCTCAGTGGCCCGACAGATGAGCAGAACTCAGTGACTCATCGGGGATTAGTCCTCCAGTAATAAAACCTGATTCATCATTAAGACTTATAATCATACATTCAATACATTAGTTTATAACTGTGTGATTTATCCATAACTCATGCGTTCTTTCATTTTTTGAATTTTCATTCTGTTTTGGGGTCCCTACTGAGTATTGAGTTACTCACCCCTGCACAATCTCTACTCACACATGTTGTATCTTCTACAGAGGATTGACTTTTTGATGGAGACCTTGGTGGCCCATGACCTGGAGGCTCCCTATGTGGTTAGAAAGGTGAGGCATACTCATATAGATTCCAACAGCTAATTTTTACCTACCCTTCACGTCGGTTTTTCTGCAAACAACTTTATCAAAGACCATTGTACATTCTTGTTTTCATCTTTTTTTTCCTTGTATTTTGGCCCATTACTTATATATTATACTATGTAATCTCAGTATATTTCATAGTGGCATACCTAATTTTATTTCCAACGTTTTGTGTTGGGTTCATTACTGTGTGTGTCTACATAGGTACTCATCAAATGCCTTCCACTTATAGGTTAATGATTTCGGTGCTAGTAGATATCCCATGATCATAAGGAGGTGGGATTGCGGTAGTCGTGACATGGTTCGTAGGTGACATGTCATGACAAATATGTATCATAGTTTGTTAGTTCTACCTTAAACACCAAGATTCCTAAGGGTTTGTTTTGCTGAAACATTTTTTAATGATTGAAATTAAACATTTAGGCTCAGGGAGTCCAGAGTTGGTGCAATGAAAATCATATCCAAATGAGAGGACCTAGAATTCTTCAGTTCGATTATGTTCATGAAGACATTATTTTCCTACATCAGGGATGATTTTAGTGTTTACACATGTTCTTCTTAATTTAGAGTCATCTCACCATGTATAAACTATTGATCATGGTTCATCTTGACCTATTTCAGAATGACACCATGCCGAAAACTAGCGAGGATCCTAGTGTGTGACCACAAGGATGGTATGCTCATTGATTTGGAATCAGTACAGGGACCAGTACTAGAGATGGACCCCCAGGAGTTGCACCATTGTTTCAACAACCGATTGATCATCAGATTTTATACGTGCCATTAGTAGAGTATGCACATAGGATCAGTACCTTACATTATTTTCAGA
This sequence comes from Viscum album, assembly GCA_963277665.1. Classification (NCBI taxonomy): domain Eukaryota; kingdom Viridiplantae; phylum Streptophyta; class Magnoliopsida; order Santalales; family Viscaceae; genus Viscum; species Viscum album. The sequence continues at coordinate 1,477,090,754 of OY728151.1, forward strand.
GGTAGGGACCTCCAAGGATCAGTTGTTAGAATGACTCATTAGTGGTACATGATTGGCTCATGGTGGTTATTATAGTCTTCTACCTAGTGAGGATGCCTCTCGACCCTATAGGGATATTAGTTGTGACCCTTCTTTAATGCTCAATCTGGATATGGTGGAACTTTTTGATCTAGACACATGATGAGGTGACCCTCACCTTGAAAGACTTTGATCACCTCTTTAGAGAGGATTTCATTTCGTTGACATTGTACTCAAGGAACATACAAGAAATACTATACCTATATCAGGGTGGAAAGATAGTAGCAGAGTACTCATCGAGATTCACTGAGCTCTCTCTTTACTCCACGAACATGGTATGAGACTCATTCTTATATGCATTATGTTTTGAGAAAGGAAAATGATGAGAGATCAGGGTGTCCATGATATATCATAAAGTCCCAACATAGGATGGCGTGTTGGATCCAGCCCTACTCATGGAGAGCTTCTTATAAGAGCATGTTCTAGAATCAAGAGCTACTAGAAGACCCTAGGTGGTGTATTATTCGACTATGGTTAGAATGAATGTTACAAGGGGGCCTAAGTGGTCCAGAAATTTCATGGAATTGACCCTACTATTCAAGATAAGTGGTACATGACTCTCATAGTTGATATATTCCTCAAACTGGTATATTATGTTAGTCATGTGGTGGGTAGGAGAACATGGTTCGTGATTGCCTGACTCGTCATGTAGATGACTTGTAGATGGTTGACGGACAACTGAGATTGAGGAAAAGGTTTGATCATGGGGGTCCTGAGGGATGTAAACATGGCATGGGATTTGACCGAGTAGCTGGCGGTGTGTGAAGGTTCAATGTGCTACCACAACCACCCCGTGGTGTTCCACTATAGGCTCTGGGAGCTTGGGGACATGGGTGTGGTAATATATAAGTGATGAAGTCCTATGACCATGATAATATAGATATTATTAGAGGTATGACCTATGTCTTCTTCACCATGGTTGTAGTTATTATAGACAACTGTTCTATTCACCTGTTACATGCCACTGACCTCGTTCGGAGGTCAGAGATTCTGGTGGAGATGATTTGTAAAACCTTATGATTATAGTCTTCTACATGAAGGGATTTGATGATCACACACTGGCTTTGGATGTGTGATCTTACTCTATGAAGTGATACCATCATATGGGATCTCCTAGTAAAAGTTTCATGTCCTTATAATTTCATCTTGGTTATGGAATGGTTATCAACAGTTCATGCTTAGATCATATGTATTATGTGTGGAGTGTGGTGTGTATTTGAGGATGGGACTGGGTTTTCCTTCATTGGTGAGAAGGTATCCATTTCATTTTAGTACGTACAATCTTGGAGGAGGGTGTAGCTGATCACTCACCAATTGGATAGCCTCAACCTCGGTGTAGTGGATGAGAAGATTCATCACTTTCCCATAGTGGTGGACATGTATGAAGACATATTTCGTGAGGATTTTCTAGTCTTACACCCCAATAATAAGGTTGAATAATACATTGATATATATCCTGGAATGACATTGATATCAACACCAACATATCAGATGGCTCCTGCAGTGCTTTGTGTGTTTAGGGTACAACTGAAGGATTTGTAGAGGAAGGGAATCATGAGGACTAGTGTTTCACCAGGGGTAGCCCCGGTATTTTTTTCCAAGAATGAAGAAAGGAATTTGAGGATATGCGGGGACCTGCCACACCTGACCCAGGTGATTATAAAGAACATGTGTCCACTGCCAAGGATTGATGAGATCATTTATTTGATGAAGGGAGCGAGATGGTTCTCACAGATAGATCTTAGATTAGTCTATCACCAGCTTCGTGTACATGATGGGGATGTACGGAAGGAAAACTTTAGAGTTCTCTATTGCAACTATGTTTTCTTGGTGATTCATTTAAATGTCACCAATGCCCCACTAGTGTTCATGGGACTAATGAATAGGATATTCCAGTCCTACCATGACATGTTTGTCATGGTATTCATTGATGACATCATAGTGTACACAGTGTCGGAGGAGGACCACAATACACAATTTTTGATAGTCATGGATACACACCAAGATAACCTGATTTATGGGAATCTATAAAAGTTAGTTCTGGATTCAAGTTATCCATATTCTAGGACACGTCATTTCATAGGCTAGTGTTTCAGTGAATCCAGCAAAGAGAGATGTGGTGCTTTATTGTGATCCACTGAGGTACATGACTGAGGTACATAGTTTCATGTGTTGATTTGGGTAGTAATGGAGGTTCATGAATGAATTTTCATGGGTAGATTTACCTTTATTGGCTATTAAATGAAAGGGAAACCCCTTTGGGTGGTCAAAGAAGTGAGAAAAGAGTTTTTAGAAGCTATAGAAGATACTAATGAGTTCCACAATCATGATACTACCAAAAGAGGTAATTTGGTATATTGTATTCTATGATCCATTAGGGATTGGAATGGGTTCTACCCGAATTATGTGTGAAGTAGTGATTGCATATGGTTCATGGAATTTGTGGTAGCACAAGCAGAATTACGCAACTCATGACATGGAGTTAGAAGAAGTTTCCTTTAAAATAAAATGTGGTGGCACTATTGATGGGTGAGTAGTTTACCATCTACTATAAATAGAAAATTTTCATGTATATATTTTCTTAGAAGGACCAAAACATGAGACAATGGTGGTGGCTAGAGTTCCTCAAGGACTATGAATTCGAGATAATCTATACTAATGGGAAAGGGAACATGGTGAAAGATGTGCTCAGTAAGAGTTCCAATTTGTAGTTGTTGAGTGAGATGTTAAAGAAGTAATATGAAATACATATATCCTTCATGGATGGTGATGGAGAATCATATATTCATTCTATTACTATCACACCACAACTCTTATAGATATTTATGGAGGCACATATTTTGGATGTTGATTTTGAGGCCTGACGTGCTCAGTTATACTCAGGGAACGATTCTTAAAAAAATTTGATAGGTTGGGAGCATGTAATCCTTTCCAAAAGGTGTGCCATTATGCCAGTCGCATCACATGAGAAGGCTCTGAGGGAGTTCCACACCTCCTCTTTGGTGGTATATCTATGTGTGGAAAAGATGAACTAAGACATCCGATGTAAGTACTGGTGGTGGTGGATAAAAAAGTTAGTAGTTAAGTTCATTTCATGGTGCCTCACATTTCAATATGTAAAGGTAGTGAATCAGGTTCTAGAAGGATTGACTCATATGCTTATGGTGCTGCAGAGGAGGTTTGATGGTATCTCGATGGACTTCATGATGAGTTTACCCTACACGTCCATGGAGCATGATACCGTCTCAGTTATTTTGACCGAAACACCAAGTTATCCTACTTCAAAACCATCTAAGAGAAGGGTTCAGTAGATATATTGGGAATCCTATATGTGAAGGGGAGAGTTAGACTCCATGGAGTCCCATAGATGATAGTCTAAGATCGAGACACACTCTTTACATCACAGCCATGATAGAGATTGAAGGAGGCATTTGGTACTCAGCTATGCTTGAGAAAAATATTCCACCCCAAGATAGATGGCTAAATAGAGAGGACTATCCGGGTTTTAAAGGCCTTATTCTATTATTTTATTTTGGACTTCATGCACAGTTGGGGGGATCACCTACCATAAGTGGAGTTAGTGTACAATGACATCTACCACTCCACAATTGGTATGGCACCGTTCAAGGTGTTGTAAGGCAAACCATGGAGATTACCATTATACTGGAAAAACCAAGGGGAGTCACTGATCATGGGTCCAATGTTGGTATGAGATACCACAAATAAAGTGAAGGTTATCGAGGAGAGGATGAGGACTCCATAGATCAGACATAAAACATATGATGACAGGAGACATAGGCCCTTGGTGTTCAATGAGGGAGATCATGTGTTCCTCTGGGTCTCACTTTGATGGGGATTGTAGTGATTTAGTATAGGATGTATGTTTTCTCCATGATTTATCGGCCCTTTTTAGATTTTATGTAGAGTTGGTGTGGCGGCGTACCACCAAGATCTCCCCACATTGATGCATCAGTTGCGTAATGTCTTCCATTTATTAATGATGAGGAGGTACATCCATCATCCATCACACATCATAGACTGGGGAGAGTTGTATGTTGATGATGGGGATAATTTTATAATGTCTCTGATAGAGATTGATGTTATATAGGAGAGGATTCTTCATGGAGGGTCGATTCATCATGTGCACGTTCGGTGGAAGCATGAGAATCTCTCGAAGAGAACTTAGGTCCTTGAGGCTCAAATCTGAGATCAGGAACCCCATTTGTATGTTTAGACCTTGTTTTGTTTTCTGACGACCTAAAGTCAAAATGGTGGGGGTAATTTAATTTCAGGTAATTCCATTTAATTTTTTTAAATTATGTGAGATTATTTCGAGGCCACGCGCTTTGACCACACTTGATTTAATGTCTTGGGGAGCCTAGAATAAGTGTTTGAACTTTTTCTTGATTATTTAAAATACGGCACAAGAACGGTTTTAGAAACATCTAAAAGGGTGCCTAAATTAAATATATGAGGGAACCATTGCATTCAGAATGATGAATTATCCTCGAAAATGACTAAAACTCAACCAGCGAGGGTCGAGGGAAAAAGTATATTTTCAGACATATTAATATATTTTATTAAAATAATTTCATAAAGAAAAATAAAATAAACAGAAATGATTATATTATATTCAATTTCAAATTCATTTCAACGTAATGGTGTATCAATATAATAATAACTAAACATTGTTTCATTTATGAAACAGCATAACAATGCAATAATGTAACGTTATTGAAATGATGAAATGTGTTTTATAACTTTAATGAATTGATGAAAGACCAATTATTGGCACATTGGAGGATTTCTCTGAACCCTTGGAGATTTGGTGTTGGTAAAGGATGATCGATGAACGACCACCAATGGAAGACTATGGAGAGATGAAAGTAGTGGTGAGATCCTCACCAATGAATGATCCATCTTCAAGGTAGGGTTTCTTTTTATTAATTTTTCTTTCCCAATTTTGAAATATCGCTGATGAACATGAATCATTCGACGAACATAATGATTCACTAATATTGTATGATTTTGTGGGAGGGCATTGATCTTAGGGATTTGATTTGGGGATTATCTATGTTAGAATTATTAAAACATCCTCCATTCTCGTTTTTTTAATCCTAATGTTGAGGGTTCGGGTAGACACGAACAAGGCTTAGATCCCTCTAGCATGGGAGTGCATGTGTTCTTCATGACCAAACCTCCATATCAATGAAAATACAACATTGAGGCGTCGTAGGGAGGGAGAAAACTCGAGTATCCAAAATATGCTCATGGATTAGAAAATAGATCACTGTAGTGAACCCAGTGGCACCTCGAAGAGACAGATGGCACACTGATGGCAGTGAAGACTAGCGGCAGCCTAGTGATGTGACGGCATGAGCGAGGTGGCACACTGTGGTAGTGGAGATGGCCCACAACATCCAATATCGAGTTGGGATCAGGGGGTATCCAACAACAGAAGGCGGTGGAGGCACATAATGGGGGCCTATGGAATCCCACTGTGGGGGGTGGATCAGGCCACTGGCAATGGTCATCGGCAGAGTGAGCGGATGAGGTGAGCTGCACTAGCCGCAATTGAGCTGGACCAATGTGGCGACATGTGGTGGCCTCCGTGTCCCGAGAAAACTATAATATCCCTCCTTATGAGCCAGGATTCCCCTGCGGGCTAGGCTGTTGTAGGTGGCCTCGATGCCCCATGCGGGTCAGGAAAGTCCTATGGGTTGGACCCACGGTCCAACCATTCCGGGCTGGGCCCATCATGCTAGGTCAGACCCTGGTCAGACTAGTCTTTGACCCAACTATCCTCTATTCACAAAATCATAAATAACATATAAGTCATGCTCCCAATGGATGATCCATTTCAAGCGTTGGGACCCTCATGATCAGGAGGTCCTTTTGACATAATCCAACTAGATTCTGTGGTGGTTGAGTTATTACAGGTGTATTCAGGAGATGATTATCCATTAATCAAGAATACTACAAGAAGAAATCCTACGGTGGGATGTGATGAGAAGGAAGTGACAAGAAGAAAAAAATAGCCCAGTTTTATAGAGGGCCTCTGTGGAATGGTAGACGACCTGTAGGTTAGCAGAGCTCAATGGAACAGTAGACGAGTAGTAGTTAAGATGACCCTAGTGGCCCAAAAGATGAGAAGTCCTCAGTGTCCCCAAAGATGAGAAGTATCTTAGTGGACCTCAACATTCTGGCAGAGGAGCAGACCTCAATGACTCCTCGGGGATGAGTCCCTCAGTAGTAAAAGATGATTTTTATTTAGTTATAATATTATTTATTTCTCAACATTAGTTTATACATATGGGAGTTTCCCATTACTCATGTGTGCTTTCATTTGTTGTCTATTCTATGTGGTTTTTGGTCCCTACGATGTTTTGTGTTACTCACCCTTGCACGAGATCCACCTGCACGTGTCTTCTCTTGTAACGATGACCAACGTCTTGACGAAGACCTTGGTGTCCTAGGAATTGGTGGTGCCCATGGAGGTTATATAGGTGAGGCATACTTCTATATCTTTCTGTACCAACTCTTCAGCAACCCTTCAGGTAAGGTTTTCTAGAGATGGATTTTTCAGAGACCTTTGTACTTTCATATTTTCAGATTGTTTTTATTCGGATTGTATTATGGACCCCTACATTAAGATTGTACTATATACTGTCAGTGGATGACTTCACAACCCATCCTCGGGACCTGTGTCATGACTACCCCAAGCCTGCCTTCTATAGGCCAGGGGCTGGCAACTAGAACCAAAGGCATAAATCCCGATATAAGGGAATGAATTTCCTTTATCTAAGAAACCAAACACCACAGAGTATGCAAGACGAAGTAAACACTAAGTAAACCGAGTACAAAAGTATTTGATGGAAAGTAAATGGGCCTGTATACACAACCAAACTGAAAGTAAAGTACAACTGATAAGATAGTACAGTAGCAGAAAAGTAAAGCAGCTAGTCCAAGCCGTCCACTGGAAATCCCACCTGATGGGTGCGTACAGGTACTCTCCTCTGCTCCTCGGCTCCAGCCGTCTGCTCCGAGCATGTCTCGTCCAGTGATCCACCTCCAGGTACCGTCCAGCTCCACGAGCTCCTACCCCGATCAGCACTGTCCATCGTCTTCATCCAAAACAACGTAGTGAGGGCATAGCCCATGTAGGGGTGAGTATACACTACTTCGTTAGGACCCTGAGACCCCCAAAGGTCTCCCAGAATCCACGAAGGATAAACCACAATGGAATGTTACAATCATGAAGTAACAACCAACTATACTTAGGTATATTCCCATACATATACCAAAGTCATCAATTCCAGTTCTGCTCCAACATTTGAGCACAATTTCGATCTAGTTCACACAAGATAGTACCACCCAATCCACACAGGAAAACACAAACCAATCCACATAGGAAAGCAAGTCAATCATATCGATGATATTGATTGAAAGTAAAGACTCATCTCATATAGGTATACTTATTAGTAAGGCGGTATAGATGATCAGATGTAGCCACTGATTCATCTATGCTGTCGAACCCACATAGGATACAGGACCAGCCAAGATGTCGGACCCACAATGTATACAAGACCAGCTACTCTTCCGGACCCACATAGGATACAAGTATAGATTCAAATACTGCCGGACCCATATAGGATACAAGGACCCACATAGGATACAAGAACCGTAGTCATTGCCGTCGAACCCACGGAGGATTCCTGTAAGGTCATCCTCGATGTTGAACCCACGAAGGATTCCAGTATAGTCGTCATCGTCATCGTAGTCGCAGCCAGCTCTAAGGTTCCTGCATACAGAATGCTCAATTCCGGGAGGGTCCGCTCCACAAGCCAAGGGGTGTCGATACATCAATTGACACGATTTTCGGAGATGATGTATCCCAAAGTTCCATCTTGTCAATAGGAACTCAACGCGACAGACGGCGCGTCTATCGGACGCCCTGTTTGAGAGTTATTGGCCTTTTCGTCCCGGGGCCCGGTTAGTTTTTAAGCTAAAACCAACCCGACCGTACTTAAACTACGTCCAAACCGTGAGAGGAGTAAGCTAAAATAAAAGCCTCACTAAGAGGAATCAAACAAAGTCAACATCAAATCAATCGGACGTCCAGTGCTCAAGATATTAGCATTTCCGCTCCGAGGGCCCGGTTGGTTTCGTGTTCGATCCAACCTGGATGTACCCAAAGTTTTGTAAAACCTTGAGTGTAATATAGAAAAATGACCGTCTCGATCCAAGGAACATTATGCAACTGATGGTTCATCGATCAGATGTTCGTAGCCCATGTTATGGGCGTTTGGACAGTTCTGTCGGGAAAGCAGGGGGTTCGGGCCCGATCCAACCCGTCCCGATACCCTTGGGTCGGCCTGAACAGGGTCGGCCCGACCGAGTCGACCCGACCCGGGTCTGGGTCCGGCCTGGTGGGCGCGGCTTAAACTGGTTGGTGCGGGTCCGGCCCGGCGTGGGCGGTCCGTCCCGATGTGGGTTGTCCGGTCCGACGAGGGCACCCGCGCGTTGAGCAAACATGGAGGGGGGGCTGCCCCCCCTTGTTTTGAAATGTAGGCCCCCACGTGGAGGGGCCCAGACTTTTCCAGCCACTGGGGGTTACAACCCCCAGACTTCCCGAATCAGGCCGACCTTAATGGCCGGCCGGTTGTGCCACCCGGGACCTGATGGTCCCGCCCCCACTGGAGCACCATTGGCCGGAAGTCCGACTGCCCTCCTCTGCACCAGCGCAGCCTTAGGCCACAACCCTTGTCTGACTGGCACCGCGCGACGATTCCTCGCCCCTCCGTCGCGACCCGCCCTAGCCGTAGCCCTCCATGGTGCTCCGTTGTGGCGCGAAGGTGCCGCACCCCTCCACTACAACCCGTCCTTGGCTGCATCTTCTTTTGGATTCACCGGTGCGGTGTGAAATCACCACGCTCCTTTGCTACAGCCCGCTCCGGTTGTGATTTCCTCGTTTCCACGCGGTGCCGTTGTACGGCACCGCCTCCATTTCAAGCCACAAAGAAATTCAACAACAAAAGGGGAGGTGGTTCGGCCGTGTTCATGCGGTCCGACCTCCTCCCGTTATATTGATAACATGCAGCCCAAATTAATGAAGAACATTGATATAATCATGAATGTGAAAACAACCCCTACCTCAAAGAAGTTCGAGAAAGTTTGCGTTGCAGAATACGACATCCCGAGTGAGGCTCCCTGCATGTTGAAAGTGTATATCCGTGGAAGAAGTGGAGTCTCCCTTTCTTCAACGTGGGAAGAAGATGAAAATGCATGATGGCGTTCTTCATCAAGGAAGAGATGTTCATTTCTGGGGAGATTAAGTTCTTCAAAATGATCAATGCAAGAGCCCTCCCCTTTTCTTCGCACAACAAAAACCAAAAACCAAACTCAAATAAAATAAGGATTTTCCTTATTTTATTCACATATTCCAACATTTTCAAAATTCAAAACATCTAATACAATTAATTACAGAGTATAGATTAATTGAATAAAGGTGTGTTAACATTCAATTAATAAGAGAAGAGGGGAAGTCATAAATTTAATTGGGAGTTTCCAACATTAAAAAGGGTTAGAGGAGTTAGAGGAAATTGAATAGGTGGGGATCGTGTGGGCACCACCTCACTAATATCCTACCAAGAGGGGTTAGGATTTTAGTGGTTCCCACCCCCAACTCCCACACATGGGGTTTAACCACTTATAAGTGAAATAAAATTTTAACACACTTTTATTTCTCTTAATACTTAACCCACATTTTTAACAACTCTTCCCGAGTAAAAGAAACTCTAGAAAAGGTCCTATTAAGCAATTATTAGCACTGTGGTTTCATCGGTGCCCTCCAAATTTGATTCTGAGAACTGGATCAAAAGATAGAAAAACCCGCACATTCGTTCACTGAACGTACCCGAGCTAAACTTCAGAAATTGATTCCGGCACACTAGGCCTCAGAATCAGGTTCCGTCAGAAACTGCATACTCTTAAAATCCCAAAGAAATTAATTACAGAAATATCATTGAAATTTACGGGTTGTTAAATTACTTCCACATCAGGGCTTTACTTCCCTGTAAAGATACATCACAAACTAGGGGAATAAATGAGGGTATTGAGCACGCATCTGAGCCTCCTACTCCCAAGTGCTATCCCGAAGGTTCCCGTGCTACCTTCTGATGCGCTCTAGATGAATCGACCACCCACATAGGACCCGCTCCTGGTGATCCTTGATCTCCATTGGGACCTCCTAAAAATTCACCCCATCATCGATGTCCAGCTCCCCATGGTTGATGATATGCGTCGGGTCGTGCAGGTATCTCCTCAACTGAGTTACGTGGAAGACGTCGTGCACCCGGTGCAATTGAGGTGGTAGAGCTAGGTGATAAGCCACCTTGTCTATCCTTCTGATAACCTGGAATGGTCTGATGAAGCACAGAGATATCCTACCACCCTGACCAAATCTCCATAATTTTCACCGAGGTGAGACCTGTAAGAAAATGTGGTCGCCATCCTCGAACCCCAGTGGTCTCCGCCTCCTATCAGCATAAGACTTCTTTCGGCTCTGAGCTGTCCTCATCCGCTCCTGTATGACCTGGACCTTCACTGTCGTGGAATGGATCATCTATTGTCCTACAAGTGCTGACTCCCCAGGGTCTGTCCTACACAGAGGTGACCTGCATGGTTGGTCGTACAATGCCTCATATGGTGCCATCCCGATGGTGGAGTGGTAGCTGTTGTTGTACGCAAACTCCAAAAGGGTAGGTGATCCTCCCAACTGCGACCAAAGTCGAGGACAGATGCAGGGAGCATGTCCTCAAGAGTCTGAATGGTCCTCTCAGTCTGACCATCCGTCTGAGGGTGAAAGGCGGTTCTCAGGCGTAGCTGCATCCCGAATGCCTCCTCCAATCCCTTCCAAAGTCAGGAAGTAAAGAGTGTGTCACGATCATAGATGATATAATATGGAACACCATGAAGTCATATGATCTCCTGAATGTAGAGATGTCTCATGATCTCCACTGATCCCTACTCTCTAATCGGTAAGAAGTGGACCGACATGGTGTGTCGGTCGATGATCACCCCAATGGAGTTGTGTCCTCTGGATGTATGTGGAAGTCCAATCACGAAATCCATAGATATTCTGTCCAACTTCCACTAAGGGACCTCCATGGGTTGTACCAAGCCTTCGGGTACCTGGGGCTCCACCTTCACCTGCTGGCAGGTGAGGCATCGAGAAACGAACTCTACCACAACCTTCATCATACCCAACCCACAGTGCTATTGTCTGAGATCCTGGTACATATTTTCCACTCCTGGATGTACTACTAAAGGGGAAGTGTGCATATCTCTCAACACCTCCTCCTTTAAAGCATATGGTACCATGGTACGTCCTCTGAAAAGGACGTTGTGCTATACTCCTATAGAGAATCCATCAAGTGCCTATCATGAGAAAATCTGTGAACGCTGCGTCTCACTGTCATCGTACCCACACTGTGCCTCTCTGACCCACTGAAGAAGTGGAGGAGTGACTATTAGTGACTGAATAAAGGATGCTCCATATCTATCCACGAAGGATATCTGCAAAGCAGCTAGCTTCTCTGTCGCCTCTCCAGGTAGTTGAATTCTTATCCACCTGCTGAGATAATCAGCTACTACGTTCTGCTTCCCATGAGTATAGAAAATCTCAAAGTCATTGTCCTGGAGGAACTCGATCCATCATCATTGTCTCATGTCAAGGTCTTTCTGTGTGAAGATGTACCTAAGAATATGGTGGTTAGAATAATCTGTAAAGTGCTCTCCCATCAGATAGTGCAACCACATCTTCAGAGCGAAGACCACTACTGCTAACTCTAGGTCATGGGTAGCATAGTTCTGCCCATGCTGCCTCAACTGTTGTTATCCATAGGCGATCAATTATTGCTCCGGCATCAGGACACACCTGAGTCCGGTCCCTGATGCATCGCAGTAGACTACGTACCCTACTCCCTCCTATGGTAGCCTCAAGATAGCTGCACTGATCAATCTCTGTCTCAGCTCCTGGAAGCTCTGCTAACATCTTTTTGACCACACGAAGGGTCTCACCTTCTTTTTCAATGATGAATGTGGTGCTAAAACTCTGGAGAAGTCTGTCACAGATCTCTGGTAGTACCCAGCCAATCCTTGGAAACTCTGCACCTCCGTCACGCTCCTGGGTGGCTCCCAAGCTAGCACTGCCTTGATCTTCACAGGGTCCACCGCAACTCCCGACTCAATTATTACGTGTCCCAAGAAGTGGAAAACACGTATCCAAAACTGAAACTTTGAGAGCATACCATGATGATGGTGCTCTCGGAGTGTGTCCATTACAACCCCCAAATGGTAGACGTGCTCCTCCTTAGTGGTCTAGTATATCAATATGTCATCGATGAAGACTACGTCAAATCGATCGAGGTAAGGATGGAAGATCCTATTAATGAGACTCATGAACACTAATGGAGCATTGGTTACACCAAAAGGAATAACCAAGATCTCATAGTGGCCATACCGACACAATAAAGTCGTCTTCTGCACATCCTCGTCTCGAACTCTGAGCTGATGATAGCCTGACCTTAGGTCTATCTTCGAGAGCCACCGTGCTCCCATGAGCTGATTGAAGAGGTCATCAATCCTCGAAAGTGGATACTTGTTCTTCACTGTGACCTAGTTCAAGCAATGATAATTGACACACAGTCCCAAGCTCCTGTATGCCTTTTTGTTGAACAATATCAGGGAAGCCGAGGGTGAATCACCAGGTCGAATGAATCCCTTGCCCTGTAAGTCCTCCAGCTGTACCTTTGGCTCTCGAAGCTCAGCGGGATCCATTCGATATGCTAGTGTGGATATCGGGGCTATCCCGGGGTACGTTTCAATATAGAAGTCTACCTCTCTATGAAGAGGTAGTCCTGGAATGTCTTCAGGAAAACGTCTGCATACTGATCCACCACGATAGGAAACCTCAGACTTCGCACGTCAATTGCTCCTAGGATGTGTCTATCCAACTGATGAGTGATCTGGTGTCCTCTCCTCTGCGTGAGTCCATCCTGCGCTACAAAGTATCCCTTCTCACCGGTGATGGTGAACCTGCTCCCATCAGTGTTGACACACCGCACCTTGCACCTAACACAGTCGATCTGAGAATGGACTGTAGATAACCAATACATGCGCAAGATGACGTCGTAAGGCCTCGACGTCATTACAAGAAGATCCCAGCCAAAGATCTCACCTTCTAGAGTGTGCTCACACTACCGGCTCTAGTGTGTAATAATCAAGTCTGCTCCCGTAGGAGTCTCTAGCCGTAATTATTGAGCCAACGGATCTGTCGAAATCTCCATGCTCCGAACAAGAGAAGAGTAAATGAAAGAATCACTCAGTCCTATGTCTATAAAAACTGCAGCAAGGGTGGAGTTGCCACAGATAGTACCTTGAATAATCTCTAGTGCACCATGGTCATAGGCCTCTGCTGCCTGAAGCTGAGCATGCCTCTGTCTGTAAGCTCCATATGGTTGGGATGGACCTCCTGGTGGTGGTGGTTGTAGAGCCTCAAAGTGTCGCCCACCACATGATGCTAGGCCAGCTCCTCTTCCTCATTTGCCAGCTCCCTGTGGACCACCTCGGTCGAACCTCTGCCTCTGCTTGGGTGGTCTTTCAACCATCTGCTGCTCCTCTACATGGCGGGTCGGGTAGACACGGCCCATGTGGCCCTGCCCACCGCACGCATAGCACAGTCTGCTCCTCATATGGTTGGCTCTACGCCATGTTCCCCGCACCTCTGAGCCAGTATCCTGAGGTCATCCACTGGATGGTATGGTCTGCTTGGACCCCTATGACATCCGTCAACTGCCAGCTATAGAAGACTCAGCTATATGCCGCCCTGCAGTAGGTCTCGTTGTTGGTGTTGGATCATCAAGAATGCTCTTTACGTGAAGGGGCTTCTCCAGTATTCCTACCTGCGCCAGAATACTGAGGGAGATCATCAAAGCCCTGATCTCGTGCCTCAGTACCTTCTCGAAGATCTGTGCCCGGAAGAATGTGTCTCATACCATGTCTGTGGAGTAGAGCAAGAGATCGGTAAATCTCACATATTACTGGGCAACAGTCATGTTTCCCTGCCGCAGCTGCAGTAAATCTTGAATGCGCACCGCACGGAGGGTGGTTGGAATGAACTCGGAGAAGAAGAGGCCCTAGAAGTCTTTCCAAAGAAGTGATTCCTCGTCGTGAACCTGGAGCATCAGGCTCCACCATCTACCTGATTTCGCGTGCAGGAGACTTGCTGCAAGGATCACCATGAGGTCTGCTGGTGTCCCCACTACACTAAAAACTCAAAAAATAGCCTCCAGCGAATCCTCGGCTTCCTGAGGGTATGTCTCCCTACAGAACCTGGGCGTTCTCTGATGCTGAAACTCGTGCAGTGCACTAAGGTGACGTGCACTCTTAGAAGCTTGGGCTAGTGGCATCGGTGGCTCGGCGGGTAGAGGTACCACCGATGCCTCCGCTGTAATAAGGCCCTACACCGAGGCCTCGTCGCTCGGTGGACTGTCGTCTCACACAAAGCTCGGAACCCTAGATGGATGTCGTCATGTAGCCATCCTGAAAAGAATCAGGTGTGCCACGGTCAATACAGTATACCTAGTGAGCTGACACAAGTAATCACAAAGAAAACATTGAAATACCCATGCAATCAATGTTTTCGTGCACTGAGTCGGGAATCAAAAGTCAGGGTCCTAGTGTATGGATACGTCGGCCGCCACACTAACACTGCACATCCTGGACTGATAACCACACTCAGTACCCTTAACACTATTGCTTCACATAGAAGAAAGATCATAGTCCTAAGTTTTGTGGTAGAACCGAACTCCTCTGATACCAATTTGTCACGGCCCGTCCTCAGGACCTCTGTCGTGACTAACCCATGCCTGCCTTCCATAGGCCAGGGGCTGGAGACTACCACCAAATGTGTAAATCCCGATATAAGGGAAGTAATTGCCTTTATGTAAGATAACAAACACCACTGAGTATGCAAGAATAAGTAAACACTAAGTAAACTGAGTACAAAAGTATGTTCTGGAAATTTAACGGGCCAGTATACAAACCCAAATTGAATGTAATGTACAACAGAAAGGAGAGTACAACAACAGAAAAGTAAATCAGCGAGTCCAAGTCATCCTCTGGAAATCCCACCTGAAGGGTGGGTACAGGTAGACTCCTCTTCTCCTCAGCTCCTGTAGTCTGCTCCGAGCACGTCTCGTCCAGTGATCCACCTCCAGTTACCGTCCAGCTCCACGAGCTCCTACCTCGATCAGCGTTGTCTGTCGTCTACATGCAACACAATGTAGTGCAGTCATATCCCATGCATGGGTGAGTATACGCTACTCAGTAGGGACACCAAGACCTCCGAAGGTCTCCCAGAATCCATGAAGGATAAACCACAAAGGAAGTTACAATAACGAAGTAACAACCAACTATACTTAGGTATATGCCTATACATATACTTAAGTCATCAATTCCAGTTCAGCTCCAACATCCAAGCCCAAGTTCGATCTAGTCCACATAGGATAGTACCACCCAATCCAGACAGGAAGACACAACCCAATCCATACTGGAAAGCAAGTCAATCATATTGACGATAATATATGAAACTCAAGACTCAGCTCACACAGTTATACTTCTTCGTAAGGCGATAGAGATGATCAGATGTAGCCACTGATTCATCTATGCTATCGGTCCCAAATAGGATACAAGACCAGTCATGCTGTCAGACCTACAAAGGATACAATACCAGCTACTCTGCCAGACCCAGATAGGATACAAGTTCAGAGTTAAATACTACCAGACCCACATAAGATTCCAGAAAAGAAGTCAAGCACTACCGGACCCACATAGGATACAATAATAGTAGTCATCATCGTCGAACCCACAGAGGATTCATGTACGGTCGTCATCGCTACCGAACCCACAGAGGATTCCAGTACAGTCATCATCATCGCCGCAGTCGCAGCTGCTCTAGGGTTTCCGCACACAGTATGCTCGATTCCGGGAGGGTCCTCTCCATGAGACAAGGGGGTCGATACATCAACTGACACGATGTCCATAGTTGATGTATCCAAACATTCCGTCTGGTCAGTAGGAACTCAACGTGACAGACGGCGCGTCAATCCGACGACCGGTATGAGAGTTATTGGCTTTTTTGTTCGAGGGGCCCAATTAGTTTTTAAGCTAAAACCAACCCGACTATACTCCAACTGCATCCAAACCTCAAGAGAAGTATGCCAAAAGAACTTTCTAACTAAGAGGAATCCAACAAAGTCTACGACACGTCAATCGGACGTACGGAGCTCATGATATAAGTGTTTCTGCTCTGAGGGCCCGGTTTGTTTCGTGTTCGAACCAACCTGGCAGTACCCAAAGTTCTCCGAAACGTTGAGTGTAATATACCTAAATGACTGTCTCAATCCAAGGATCTCTATACATCTGACGGTCTGTCGATCGAAGGTCTGTAGACCATGTTATGGATGTTTGACAGGTTCTGTCCGGAAAGCAGGGGGATCTGGCACGGTCCGACCAGGCCTGATACCCCTTAGTCGGCCTGAACCGGGTCGACCCGAACTAGGTCCACCTCGTTTGGGCACGGCACAACCCAGATGGCACGGGTCTGGCCCAGCCGGCGCGGCCCGGACCATCGTGGGGTCCTGCCCAGCGCGGGCAGCCCAACCCAGCTCGGGCGTTCCGGCCCGACGTGGCTGGTCCGGTCTAGTGCGGGCTCCCGCGCGCTGAGCGGACGCATAAGGGTGGGGTGGGGGGGCACTGCCCCCCATTTTTTGAAATGGCGAACCCCATGTGGAGGGGCCCTCCCTTTTCCAGTCGTAGGGGGTTACAACCCCTGGGCTTCCCGAATCCGGCCGGCCGTAATGGTCAGCCGGTTGTGCCCCGCTGGACCTGCTGGTCCTGCCCCCCCCCCCCCTAGAGGGCCAGCGGCCGGAAGTCCCACCGCCCTCCTTTTCACCGCCGCAACCTTAGGTCGCGACCCTAGTCTGACCGGTGCGGCACGCCGGCACCGAGCCCCTCCGTCGCGGCCCACCCCAATCGCGGCCCTCCATGGTGCTCCGGCGCAGCATGACAGTGCCACACCCCTCAGCCACGGCCTATCCTTGGCTGTGGATTCTTTCGGCTTCACTGGCACAGCGTGACTGCACCATGCTCCTTCATCGTGGCCCACTCGGGCCGTGGTTTCCTCATTCCTACGTGATGTTGTTGCACTGCGCCGCCTCCGTTTCAAGCCACAAAGAAATTCAACAACAAAAGGGGAGGAGGTTCGACCATGTTTGTGCGGTCTGACCTCCTCCTGTTATATTGATAACAAGCGGCCTAAATTAACGATGAATGTTGAAATAATCATGAACGTGAAAACAACCCCTACCTAAAAGAAGTTCAAGGAAGTTCGCGTCGCGGAATACGACGTCGTGGGTGAGGCTCGGTGCACGTTGACGGTGTATGTCTGTGGAAGAAGCATTGTCTCCCATTCTTTGACGTGGGAAGACGATGAAAAGGCATGACGACTTTCTTCATCGAGGAAGAGATGTTCTTCGCTGGGAAGATGATGTTCTTCAAAAAGATCAACACAAGAGCTCTCCCCTTTTCATTGCACATCAAAAACCAAAAACAAAACTCAAATAAAATAAGGATTTTCCTTATTTTATTCACTTATGCAAACAATTTCAAAATTCGAAACATCTAATTCAATTAATTAAAGAGTTTCAATTAATTGAATAAAAGAATTTTGGCATTCAATTAATAAGAGAAGAGGGGAACTCATAAATTTAATGGGGGGATTTTTCAACATTAAAAAGGGTTAGAGGAGTTAGAGGAAATTGAAAAGGTGGGTCTCGTGTGGTTCCCACCTCACTAATATCCTACCTTGAGGGGTTAGGATTTTAGCGGCTCCCACCCCCAACTCCCACACATGGGGTTTAACCTCTTATAAGTGAAATAAAATTGTAACACAATTTTATTTCCCTTAATACTTAACCCACATTCTTAACAACTCTTCCCAAGTAAACGCAACTCTAGAAAAGGTCTTCTTAAGCAATTACCGGCACTACGGTATCATCGGTGCCCTCATATTTTGATTCTGAGCACCAGTTCAAAAGTTAGAAAAACTTTCTCGTTTGTTCACTGAACGTACCCAAGCTAAACTTTGAAAATTGATTTCGGACACACCGGGCCACATAATCAGGTTCTGTCGGAAACTGCATACTCGTAAAATCCCAAAAATATTAAGAAAAACAATTTCCATGAAATTTACGGGTCCTTGAATTGTTTTAGTGGAATAAATGTTTATTGATATGCTTTGTGGGTTGGGGTTTTGAGTGTGTGTGTGCATGTTTATGGGTACCTAGAAAATTCCTCCATCATGTAGGTTAATTACATCGAATTTATTCGCTAGCCATTGATCTTTGGGAGGTGGTCTTGGTGTAGTCACAACACATGCCCTGGGGGACGTGTGATGATAGAAGATATCAAAATGTCAGTTTTGGAATGATAAGGTGCACTTCATGTGACACATCATTTCCGAGTTATGGTTGTTAGTGTATGTAGAGAAGGTGTAGTATATGGTGTCTTCGAAGAATTACTAGAACGTTTTTGATGTAAAAAGTTTTACTGGTAAGATTTGTTATTAGAAAATGATTGTTATATATTTTTCTTATTTTTCTGTTCCACCCTCATTTTTATCAAAGAAGGGGGTTATGATTGAATGTTAATAGGCTCGGGAGAGTGCATTTCAACAGTTGGAGAAGTAGTTGACTACCACACCAATTTTGATCTTAGTCGGACCAGGTACTTGGTACACCTTATTCTATGATTCGTCCAATGTTGGACATGGGGATGTGTTAATGCAGGAAGATTGGGTGCTAGATTATGGTTCATGATTGTTGATACCACATGAAACAAATTATTCTACTCATGTACTTGAGTTAGTTTTGGTCACAAATTCCATGAAGTGTTAGAGTCATTTCCTGTTGGGAGATCCCTTCACGGGGTTTACCAACCATAAAATTCATCAACACATATTCTCATAGTGGTATTTTAATCTTTTATAGTGAATGTGGGTTGAGTACCTAAAATCCATCGATTTCTAGTTTGATTATATAATTAGGATAGGGAATAGTGTGGCTGATACATTGAGTTGGAATAATCTAAATCAGGTGGATCTAGAATCTAGTTCATAGTGGAAGATGATGTATTTTTTTGCTGAGATTAATGTGGAGGTACAGGATGGGGATGGGTGAATGACTCTTGCATCCATATCAATTGAATTTGTGCTTTTGAGCAGGGTCATGGATATTCATCCAGTGGATTCAGAGTGTTTGGCTCTAAAATAAAGTCTTAAGGGTGAGGAGACACCTTCTAGTTTATATTTTTTTGATTATAGATTTTCATTTGTTAATGGTTGTTTTGTGGTTTTGTACGGTGTGTGGGAAAATATGATACATGAGTTTCATGCATCAATGTGGGAGGTGTATCCTAGATTGACTAGCATGTTCTGAGACCTTCGTTGGTTGTATTGGTGGCCGGAAATGAAGAATGTAGTTGTGGATTTTAGGGCACTATGCCTTACATGTCAATAGGGGAAGGATGAACATAATCATTCATGTGGGTTGTTGGAGTGATTTCATATTCTGTAGTGGAAGTGTAATGACATAATTATGGACATCATAGTTGGTCTTCCATGGATGCCTTGGATGAATGATGTGATCTGGGTGGTTGTGGACTTACTATCAAAAGTATCTAATTTCATACCATTCCCGAACACTTATACAGTGGACCATGATTTAGAAGACATGTTGAGAGCATATTTTCTAGATTTTAGTGGTTCATGGAAGGGTACTTATCAATCATGGTTTTTTCATACAACAATAGATTTCAGGAAAAAATCCAAATGGAACCATTCATGGAACTCTTCTGAAGACCTTGTAGATCACCATTGTGTTGGCTAGAGGCTAGTGAATCTAAGCTATTCTGACCGATTCTCATGTAAGAGACATTGTAGAAAGGTCATTTGATTCAAAAGTTTATGTAAATGACCCATATTATACATAAGTCAAATAAATATCTGGGTTTTATAGCTATCGAGTTCAGCGTCGATGATTGTGTGTTTCAGCAATTTTCACCATGGTTGGGTCGCCGTTGAATCTAGAAATAGGGATAGTTTGAAACTAGATCTTTGGTACCATTCATGATTTTGGATAGGATCAGAATGGTGGATTACTGAATAGCTGTTCCACAATAGTATAGTGGGATGCATGATGTTTTTCAAGATTCACAACATCAGCAGTATCATCCTGATCCATCTCATGTGATAATCATGGTTTATGTTGAGATTGATCCTGACACATCCTTTTATGAGCATCTGGTTCGCATTGTGGATCATAATGTGAAGGTTTTGTGGGGAAGGATTGTACCTTTGGTTCAAGTTCAATGGTTGCATGGAAATTTTCAAGAATTAAAATAGGAGAAAGAGTCAGATATGTGGGCCTAGTGGCCCGATCTATTTTCATAGGGAACTCAATGATTCATAGACCGAGCCACTCGTGGATGAACTATTACAAGCTGGGGATGTTGTAAGATCTCAAATTACCCATAAGGTATGTTTTTGGTTATGTTTCATTTTATGTCCCTAATATTTGGTATTGTGTTTACCAACATTGATGTGAATTTTTATGGTTGTTCCATGGGTTTTGGAGCTGAAAGAGGAAGATAATCGAGTTTCTAGGAATGATTCATGGTTTTCACATGATTATGTAAAACCATGTGAAAATCTGAGGTAACAATGCAAGGAGGTTGTTTTTGGGTAGTAGCATCCTCCTAGTTCATGCAAGGATTGGGAAACTGTGCGGAAAAACAATGCAATAATTAAAAGTTATGAAATTTTTAAAAATTCCATTATGGAATTTATAAGTTCCACAAGGGATTTCTTCCATTTCTCCCTCCATTAACCCTAGAAATATCCAATCATTCAAGATCATTAAATATGTGATTCTATTTCAATCATATGTTATTTGGAGTGCTGTCAGTTGTGGATTAAAGATTAGATTATGTCTAATGTCCTCATTACTTATCTTTTTTAGAGTATCCATTTATTCCACAAAACCATCTGATTCTCTTAAACACTACATTTTATGGTGAGATTTACGGTGAATATTCAAAGGGGTTTTCGATCAAGATATAAGGCCTTGATTAAGAGTGCATTCAATAACATTTTTGAGGTAGGTTCTCTACATGTTATATAATATAGTTCATATTTTGATTTGTTCATGTAGAGTATTATTATTGTTCAAATATTGATTTTTTTCCGGGTTTCATTAGGATGATGTGGTATATTTACTGTCTAAATAACCAAATGAACCCACTATGATCCCCATGGGAAGCATGGATGGTGTTTCGACTATTTTTAGGGACACCCGTGGGGTGTTTCGACCATTCTAATTAGGATAATTGGAATATATGGTGTGAAATTGACTCATGATGATGTATATCCTTAGAGAGTATGTTAATTGGTTTTTTCAATGCGTTATAATGGTTTTTTTATTTTTTTCTAATGTGGATAAAGATAAAGGGATTTTTTGGTTGAAATGTATTTTGGATAAGTGGGATTAATCGAAATATGATTTGAAAATATTATTACACTTTAATATGCTAAGGGAGATAGGAATGTGGAATATGAATTGTTTTTTAATGGTTATCTGTCATAAATAACTAATGCTTAAATGGATTGTGGAAAATTTTAAAATTCCATTTATTGATATTGTTATGATTTGGATAAGAATATTGGTTATTCTTGGTTATAATATGTTTACTTGTGGATAATGATAAATAATCATGTATATGTGGCTTGGTAGAGTGGAGTATAGTCAGGAGATTCTACTTCCATAGGTAGATCATGACTATATATTTTGACCTCCAAAATTTAAATGCATGGGCTAGGGAATGCGATATAGTTATATTCCCCTAACAGTTTCATTCCACCTGAAGCGAGGCTTGAAGGTTAGGATATGGAGGTTATTCAAATGTGATTCCTTGTGAGATAGGACATGATTTATTTCCATATTCCATAAGAACATTGGTCATGCCTAATCCATTGAACACATAAAAAAGGTTAACTAATCCATGTTAGGTTTAAGTAGAGAACTTATCCATAGGGTTAGCGTAACATTAAAAAATATAATCTAGAATATATTATTGAAATTGTTTCTATTACATGACATTATTTTTCACAATCATGCACAATATACTTTGATTAGTTATTTTTAGACACTATTGGTAGTGGCCTACTGTGTTGTACTCTCACCCTGTTAAGGACATTATAGGGCACCCGAGCTGATTTCATGTTTATATGTCAAGAAGCAGGCGAGGTACTTATACTTGAGATGTGAGTCATGTTCGGTAGGTGTACAGTTGAGGTTCGAGATATGGATCCAGCACCATTTTTGGGATTATTATTTTTTATTATTTTTGTGTTATGTTCACTTGGAATTGTTGCATGGAATGACATATTTACTATTTCTTGCCGTTTGTATCATATTCTAGGAATGTTTGAATATGCATGTTAATTATTGTTTCCTATTGTTTCGGTAAATTATATTGTGTTCTATTGTGTCTTACTCTGGTAAATAAGGTTTAGTCTCCCCAATGACCTGTTTGACCGTCAATGCTAGTTGGAAGCCTCTGGAATATATGGAGGCATGCCTGAGGACATGTGACGACCAGTATTAGGGCACTAATTTATTGGTACCTGGGATAGGGAAATCAAATAGTACCATAATTAGTTTTATCTAATCGAGATACTAGATTTACCAAAATTTTCTTGAAAAAATTCTAACATTATCTAAACAAGGATATGATCATTGGTATTTCTTTTCACCCTCAAGTTGAAGGCCAGTAAATGTGGACAATTTATGAAAAATAATACATTTTCAGAACGTATTTAATGGACTTTAATGTATGAAGGGACCATCATCTTCCTATGGAAATATTATCTTCAAAAAAAATTTCAACTAAATAATAAAAATGGATTAATATGATGTCCATGATATGAAAATATGAATAAAACCTTCATGCTAGGATGTTGTTTGTGAACACAAGATGTTGTGACTAAAAAAGGTTGAGGTAGTGGTAGAAATGTTGATAACCATTTAGCATCAAATTAGGGATTCAAAAAGTTGAATGACGAGATATAAATACAATCATCGATGGGACTTGGAGTTTGAGATTTGAGATACAGAATTCCTCCACATATCTCCATGAAATTGTGTCATGATATTCTGGAAGAAGAGAAAGATAATCCCCAGGTACATCAGCCACATCGAATTTCTTGATCGTATCAAGGTTATGGAATCATTATTAGGACTTACACCATCCATATCACAGGTACATGATGTATTCCACATATAAGTCTTGAAGAAGTATATAAAAAATCCAAAACATGTAGAAAATAATTTGGTGGAATTATTAGAAAATGAAATCTCTTATGTGGTAAAACGGGTGAAAATCATATACCATATAAATAATGTTCAATGAACCAAATTAACCAACCTAGTCAATATACTATGGAAATCCCATTTGTTTGAGGAGGATTCAAGGGAATTTGTGGAAGTGATTAAGTGGTAGGACCCTCACCATTTTCACCATAAAATGTAGAATAATAATTAATTGGTGAATGTTTTTAATGGGGGGGTGAATTTAATGACCAATAATTTTATCAACCAAATTTCCATTCATATAATTAGGTCATGTAATGTAAAGAACATACTTCACATAGAGAATCAAATAACAAAATTATTCTAATAAACATAGTATTATATAATATTCATCAACTAAACAAATAATAATTCCACATATTATAATATAAATGTAAATAGAAAATAAATGAATAATAGTATGATTATTTTGAATGAATCGATCCACCATATTGACCAAACTCATGTACCATGTTTTAGAAATAAATTTCAATGATAATAAAACCATATAAAATTTTGATATGAATATATATAGAAAACGGATAGAATATAGAAGGGAATTAATAATATATTGAATTATATGAATTTGACGAACCATTGTGATAAATTTTTTTAAAAATGTTTTTGTATTTGTTGAAAAGTATGATACGTTATAAAAGAATTTTTTTCATTCTGGAATTGGACACAATAAATCACAATGATCTTTTTCAGAATTTCAAAAGTTGATATTTGAAGAAATCATATTACTAATGATGATATTTTAATAATTATTTTTATGTAAAAAGTTATAATGTTTTCATACATTATAAATACAATTAGAATATTTTTTCCTATTTAATAATTTCTCCTAAATCATGAAACATAGTCATGATAAATTTTTTTGAGGAAATTGAAGAATTGTAATGATTGAATCTTTTTCAGTGATAAGGACAATGTTTTTCATGGGATCTAGAAGTACCATACATAGAATATCCAATATAGAAGTCATAATGTGTAATGATTATTATGTTTGTATAAGTTCAAAGTTTCAACAAGGATTCATCATTGAATACATTCCATCATTACAAAAATTCATTATAATGGAATATCAATCATCATGGTAAAAACCATATTGATGGGAAATTCCATTATCATAAGGATTCCATTAGGATAACTCTAATAATGAATGTCAATCAGACTAACTCTGAAGAAGAAATAAATATGTTGTAATGTGGTGATAATGAAATATAAATAATAATATGAAGAGAGAAAAAGAGAAATAAAAATGAGATAATAAAGAAACCCATCTCATAGTGAGATGAGAAGGAAATAAATTCTTAAAGAGATTAGAAGGAAGCAGATTCATAAGGAGTTTAAATGGAAACTAATTCGTAATGAGATGATAAGGGAAAAATTCCTAATTAGATAAAAAATAATTTTAACATAATTAGATGAGAATGAAATAGATTTGTAATGATATGGGAAGTTAAAAAATCATA
Organism: Viscum album; assembly: GCA_963277665.1. NCBI lineage: Eukaryota > Viridiplantae > Streptophyta > Magnoliopsida > Santalales > Viscaceae > Viscum > Viscum album. The sequence continues at coordinate 1,477,115,838 of OY728151.1, forward strand.
ATTATTTAAGAAATAAAGGTATATCTTAATGATATGATTATGAAGATGACTCACAAATAAGATTCCATATGGTTTATGAAGAGTCGAAGAGCTCAAAAAATAAATTAAATTTTGGGAAAATATCATTGAAATCTAAGGGGTATTGAAGAAGTCATAGCCAAAGTATAATATTTAGATATTTTTAGAGTTTTGAAATATATGGTAGTGGGGAATGTTTCCAAGATTCCAACTCTTGTTTTATCTAATTTACTTATAAAAACATTCTAAGATGATTTATTAGTGGTAAAGTTTCTTATAACTGGAAAAGGTGGACCTCTTTATAAAAAAAGTGGAGGTTATTTGAAAATAAAGATCTCATGAGGAGGATCAAATAGTTAATTATTTTTTATTATATTGATAAATAACATATTGAGAATGACTATATTGATTCAATTAGACTAAAGGAGTTTATATTGAGAAATTGACAATAGTTTATGTTTTTTAAATTGATAATAGGTTCATCATATTGAGATGATAATATTTAGTGGATAAAACTAATAAAAATAATATTGACTTTCTGATCAGAGTTTTAGAAGTGCAGAGTGAGTATGGAATAATTTTGTTGACTTCATTGGATTGAGAAAATTGGATCCATCCAAATTGGATTTAGTATTTAGATTGAGCAATTGTTTAGTAGATTCAAAAAAATCAATATTCTTTAATTTGAATCTATTTTTGGGAAAACAATTTAAACTGACGGGAGTGAATATAATATGTCAAATATGGAGATATGAGGTGTCTAAAAGGGGTCGACACAAGTTTTATTCACTTCTTCTTTATAGTGATTTCTCATTAACCCACAAGACTGGATATGGAAAGGATTTAGGATCTCACATTGAGATCAAACTATGTAAAACATTCGTGATTTACATGATTTCCTACATTTTCATGCTTGAGTTATTAAAAATGATTATATGGAACTAAATATTAATAAGTTTTAGGTGTTATGTTTGGAAAAGTATAGAATCTTATAAAAATTAAATCATCTAATTCAATCCCCATTTAAATTATTATTCGAACCAATAGAAAATCAATTTGCATCAGAGTGAGTGTTCTCCCATTTAATCCTTATCATGGATAATTTCAATTCCTTCAACAGTAGAGGAATCCCCATGTCTAATGGTAATAAATATTATTGATGGAAAAATTGGATGATTCATTATCTCTTATCTCTTGGCCTGGATTTTGCTGATACTGCTTGTATTGGAATTCCAATTCTTTAAAAATACTCTCCTAATATGTTTTCTCATTAGAGAAATATATATGATGATGGAAATTATAGACATAAAATCTATTTTTCCTTATCATAATTGATTTTTTCAAAAGTTTATGGGTATCAATACTTCAATATATATATATATATGACAAGGTAGAAATATTTATTAAACACTATAAGAAATAGAGCCTATACCAACACTTTGTTCCCAAAGGTTTTGAAAACCCGTTTGGAGAAATAACATATGCCAACGGTTTACTAGAACCATTGGCATATGATTTTTTATAGTGGGTTCTCCCAATGGTTTATGAAAACTGTTGGGAAAGAGATGTATTATTGACAGTTTTTATTAACCATTGGGAATAATTATACCCAATTTAGGGATCATTCCCTTGCGACATTACACTATTGCGCACTCCTCCCATCCCCATCCTCGACCACCTCCCGGCCACCACCTCTGCCTCCTGGCCTCAACCTCCATCTCCACCTCCGAACCCTTCTCCCTCTCATCTGACGACGTTCCCCTTCCCCTCTTGGATCCCTCTCTGACAATGAAGTCCCCCTCTCGTCTTGGCTATGGGAAATGTTCCCCCTCTCCACTTGTATCCCTCACTTGGTGACATCCAAGTTCAATCTCCTCCTCTGACATCCCCTGTCCCCCTATCCAGTTGCGCGTGAGACCCCACATGGCCGAACACCCTGCAGGACATCCCCCTCTCTTGGATCCCTCTCCTCCCACCTGGGAAATAATATTTTCAGGTACGACCCCTTCCCCCCAAGATCTAGAGTAGCTATGGTGGAGTCAAATCTGGCTAGATTTCTGCTTTAGATTATTGGGAGGTCTCAGACATGGCTTTGGGGAGCTTCTTCTTCTATTGGTACTACTCTAATGGGTGCACTGTCTGCTTTTTTCCTACATTTTTGGTATCTACATTTTTTCCACTCTAAAACAATAATTTTTTTGTTGTTTTAGTGTTAATTAATCTGCAAAGATCATTTCTGTTATATCTGCAATGATCATTATAATCCACGATAGGTGTCCCTGAAGATGGGATAATGTGTGCAGAGCTCTTGGATGCTATAGAAACCCAATAGTGTTCCATGTGGTAGAGAACCCTCTAAAATCACCAGTGATATTGTGGATAAATAACTCACATGTCACGAAGACATAATTGAATGTTTGAGTTATGGTGAAATGAAATGGTTTTATTATACTCAGTGTTCTATTGAACATCAATTTACCCACTCAACTTCGATCTTGATCAAGCTACTTAATTAGGCTCAACTTGTTTTGATTATGATGTTTTACCATAATTCTAATTAAAAGATCATTATTGAATTCGATCTCGAGCATGAAATTAAATACCCATATATTGAATAATAATAATATGTTATAATATTAGATGTTCGAATATCCTTTGAGACCGACTTTATTGTGTTATTATAACACTGAATTCGGCTTCACTACACACATCTTGAGCTTGAAAAAATCAGAACCTAATTCAAGAATTTGTCGAGAGAGTCCAATTATCTTTCTAGCACTCAAGGTTTTTTATGACTCTATTTTAGAGGGTCAATGAAATAGGACATTGGATGACTTGGGATTTCATTATCTGTCATTTCATTCCCTCATTAAAAAAATCTTCTAGGAAAATATATTATCAAATAAATTCTTCTCTGTCATTATTTTCTATCCATTTTAATAATTGGCCCCATTTGTTACAGAATGCGATGCAACTGGAAAACAAAACTACATAGAATGTTAGATAAGGCCCTCCAATTCCTTCAATAACTCCTCTCCAATTAGAATTGTTTCTTAATTTTGGTTTTGGGATTTTTTGATGTTTGACGACTTAAAAATACACATGGTTTTGTTGTCAATCTCGGATCGCGGTGTGACGCGGTGGTGTTCTAGTAGGGTTATGTGAACAATATTTAACTCGAAAATGTAGCATAGGTTCATATTCAATGGATTAGTGTACTATTATGGTGTTTCCAACAACTTTCTATATAAATAACATAATGAAACATGAATAGATTATTAAATCGAACTGTTTACCCCTTGATTGCAGGAACATGATTTGACCCATGGGGCGGTGTGGTTCTTATATATTGGGTGGTGACATGTATAGTCATAGGATACATGTATGTTTTTGTTTAGTTTTTATTTTATTTTGGTTATTGCATTGGCCACTGAGGTATTTTACTTCTTTCTACGGATGGAGGGTAGTGATGCTATCCTGACTAGTTGACGTCGATCACATGTATACTATAATACCATGAGGTGTGAGTTTGAGGAAACATTGGAAGATAGAGGATCCTGGGGGTCTTCCATGTGATGGAATTGTTTTTCTAAAACATTGTGTGGGAAAATTTTTGGAGTATGTTTGATTCATGAAATAACCCCATGTGTCTCCATGAGATAGCATAAATAAACCCAAGTGTCTCCAAGTGTCTCCATACATCGTATCATCCTTGCATGGGATGGACACTCACCCAATCCTATCAAACCTATCCTAGTCTATCCTCTCAGTCGCATAGTCTAGACTCATCTCTCGAGGATTACCCCATGCCTCGATGCACATCTCATCATCTAACTAGACAAAGAGGATTATTCACCTTATGATTGTCTTAGTCACAAAATCACACCATGTCGAACCCATATACATTTTATTCTCAATAATCCGGCCAAGAACCTCATCAAAATCATTTATTATAACCCACCCCCACTAACGAGGTTCCATCCTAAGCTAAATCACACCAAGCCTCTTGGCATTATAATTCCAATCTGTTTGACAATACCGAATACCCACACAAGAATCTCATCCTTCATCCAATTAGTTGAACTCTTGAATCATTAAATGGATTAATAACTTTCATAAAACATTTTATATACTCAAAGGGACTATCCCAATCTATGATCCTACCAATATTCCAATCCATCCTCATAAGTATTTCCTCATCAAATGCTAGATGTAAAATTTCCACACCTATCACTACAAGGCCCAATCCTTTTAGGAATATTTTACTAAATCTAAATCCCCAATGTTAGTGACATCAATCACATTAATGCTCATAAATGTCAACTGAACCCTACATTCCAAGAATTATTCAGGTGGACATGCCCCATAGCAACAAAATAAGAACTAAAACAATAAATAAATATCCAAATACATGCATCATTTTTAAATAAATATCTCAAGTCTAAACATAAAAACCAAGAATAATAAGACCACATCCCCTATATCAAAGTAAACAAAACTATGTTGAAACTTGAGCCAAATTTATTGTATTCCATTAATAGGAAGAGTTATTGTGAATTAATAGGAATGTACTATTTGATGGTATCATTTTGAAACATTGATGAGTTTCCCATTTTCTTGTAAGAACATGATTTGATCCATGGGGCGCTGTGGTACATATATGTTGGTCAGTGAGAGGTATATTCACAAGAGACATGTATGTTTTAGTTCAAATTTTATTTTATTTTCCTTATCGCATTGGTCACTTAGATCATTGAATTCTTTCTATAGACAGATGGTAGTTATATTCTTCGAATGGTGCCAGAAGGAGTTCAGATTGATTCAGTCCACCAACATTGTTCTTATGTAAGATTCTATGGTTACTACTTGTATCAAACCTTATGTATTTGGGTCTTTAGAGTTTTTGACTCCATATTATGTTTTTGGTAGGTTGTTGGATCGTTTCATGTTGGTTCAGGTGGATTTGGTTCTCCACTGCCAATCTAGGTAAGGTTTAATTCCATTGGTTGATGTCTCACTAGTTATGTAGAATCCTTTTGGTGTTTTAAGTTTCATAATATCCTTTGTGAAGTGCGTTGATTCCTGCTCACTGGTTTTGAGTCACCAAGTCAAGGGCGACTCGCCTTCATGTTCATAGGTAAGTAAGTATATGTATGTGGGATCCCCAGTTATGTTTATAGTCACCCATGGTATTGATTATGCACGTATGGGGCTAGGTGTTACCATGTATATATATATATAAACACATACACAGGTGAGTGGAGACTGATATATGCATATAAGCATATGTTCAAGGATCCCCTTGCACATTCTCATGGTCGTGCGAGTGGTGAATAGGAGTTAGGTGTCCTTTCATGTGTGTGAAGGTGCGTATACCCAGTGGAGGAGCATCAGATTTTATTTAGAATGCTCCAAGAGCCGAAGTGGATAGCTTGGTTCCACCTTGAGGTAGAGTCCCTCTCGTAGCCTCTTTAATTTTAGAATGCTTAAAATTGAATTTATCTTCTTTATTAAAACTTCTTAATTATATTGAATTGCATATCTTGCATATTTTTTCTTTCATATAATTGTTTCATTTGATAAATAAATCCTATTTTTTATAATAAAACCCCTCCAATAGAGGTTCACTGTCTACGAAAACTCATAGTGATAGTTTAGGGTGTATGATTTTTATTTTCATCATTTCAGTTCACATTAGACGTTGTGTCATTGTGCAGCTCACTACAACCTTCTGAAGATCTCTTGTTATAACATATTAAATATTTTATTTGTTCTATCATGTCTGGTGTGACCTTATCTTATGGAGAAACCTATTTTGGGTGTTTTCCTAGCCTCTTGGCCACCCCTTTGGGTTTTTACATGATCCTATATATCTAAAAACACTGATGGGGTCATTGTTTAGCACCTGTCAGGCTTATAGTGCTCCCCACCATAAGCTTCATCATAACCCTGTTTGGGATGATTGCCTAGCCTCGATGCACATCTAATTTTTTACATATATGAATTCCCCAATAATATTTGTGTTGTATCCTGAGATGCTAAAACATACTCATATTCTGTTGTTCTCAAGGTGACTGATGTTTTATTATTACAGTTCCATGAAATTCATATACCATTGATAAGTAATACACCTACATAATTTGACTATCAATATGTAGTTTCAACTACCTGTTACCACATTTAAAAACAACGAATATAAAATATATATCATTATCACACCACAATCCTGAATCAATAGTCTTTTTTATAACATAATATTGGTTTCTATAATGTGAAGGAAAAGTACATAGGATTTATTTGGAATCATTGGCGGATGATTCTGCCCCATGGATGTCACTGGACTGGGCCAACATGTCGTGGTCACTCCACAGTCACATCGTGGTCACACTGCGGTCACAATGTGGTAATGCCATGATTTGGCCCTGCTCCAGGATGACACCCCACGACAGTTCTCAATCCTGTAGGAATTTGATATATGATACCTAGATAGAGTTTTAGATACATTACCCATCCATTGTTAATGTGGAGGGAGGGGAAGGCTGGAATGTTTCCCCACTTCCTCTCGCTCACATCTCTCCTGGCCAGAAGATGTTGCCTCGCGGATGTCGCAGGACCGAGCCAACATGCCGTGGTTACGCCACAGTCATGCCCCGGTCACACCGCGATCACTCAATGATTTGGTCCTACTCCAGGACAACACCCCGCAGCGGTTAGGAATCTTGTTATAATTCTATGTATGATACCTATATAGGGTTTTAGATACATTTCCAACCCATAGTTAATGGGGAGGGAGGCAAAGGACGGAATGTTTCCCCGCCTCATCCCGATCTCTTTGCTCATGGCTGAAATATGCTGCCTCACTGATGTCCCTGGATCGGGCCAACACATCACAGGCACGCCACGATCAGACCGTGGTCACGCCGTGATTTGGCCCTTCTCTAGGACGACACCCCGAAGCGGTTTGTAGTTATGTCATAATTCGATGTATGATATCTAAATAGAGTTTTAGATACATTACCCCCAAATAGTTAATGGGGAGGGAGGTGACAACTGGAATGTTGCCCCAAATCCTCTCGCTCCATTCGTTCCTAGCCATAAGATTTTACATCACAGATATATTTGGATTGGGCTATCACGCTGCGGTTACATCGTGGTCACGCCACGGTCATGTCGCGATCACGCCACGATCATGCTGCGGTCACACCATGATTTGGCCCGGCTCCAGGATGACACCCCGCGGCGGTTCACAGTCCTGTCAAAATTCAATGTATGATACCTAGAAAGAGTTTTAGATACATTACCCACCTTCCTTTTTGGACCCTAGACAACACCACGCCCCACCCTCCTCCCTGGACTCCGGACCGCCCCCCAGATAGCCCCCCAACCCTCCTCCCTGGACCCCGGAAATCCCCCCCACCATACTCCCTAGACCTCGGACAACCCCCTGGATAGACCCCCAACCCTCCTCCTTAGTCCCCAGATCTCAATCTATGCTCTCTTCAAGATTCACCCTACATCCCAACGGAAAAGAGGGTTTTAGAGATTCGGAAGAACATGAAAGAAAAGTGAAAACCCTAATCGAAAAGTGGTTACAAGGAGAGGATTAGACTCACCCAAATCTTAAATCCACACTTGAAGGCCCTCCAAACTCCCAAGTGACATGTACAAGTCAACAATGACACAAACCGAGGAACGGTGTGGCTGGTACCACTCAAAGTGACTCACTTTTATTTGAAATGGTCAACAGTTTAAGTGAAAACAAAAAATGGCATATGGAAAACCAACCAAACAAAATTGGATTCTGTTGGTACATTAGGACAATGATCCATGGGTAATTTTTGATGTGTACGAGTCAACCCCACCATAATCTGAGACATTGTGTGGCTTCACCACTCAAACTATCTCACTTTTATTTGGAATGGACACAATTTTAAGTGAAAACAACAACAGGCATACGAAAAACTGACCAAACACATTTTTATTATGTTGAGACATTTTGATAATGATCCATGGGTCATTTGTGACGTGTAAGAGTCCACCTCTTCTCAATCTGGGGCACGATGTGGCTGGTATCACTCTATGTGTATGTCTTTTGTTTAAAATGGACATCATTTTAAGTGAAAACAACAACTGACATACGGAAAAACCAACCAAACACATTTCGAATTTGTTGAAACTTCAGGAAAATGACCATTGGGTCATTTTTGACGTGTACGATTCAACCCCACCTCAATCTGAAGCATAGTGTGGCCAGAACAAGTCAAGGTGTCTCTCTTTTTTTAAAATGAACATCATTTTAATTGAAAACAACAACTTCTATATGTAAAACCATCCAAACACATTCGTATTGAGTGGAGACATTAGGAAAACGATCCATGGGTCATATGTGACATTTATGAGTCAACCCCACCTCAGTCTGAGGCGCTGTGTGGCCGATATCACTCTAACTGTCTGTCTTTTGTTTTAAATGGACATCATTTTAAGTAAAAATAACCGGCATTCTGAAAACTGACCAAACATATTCAGATTATTTTGTTACTTTATTAAAATGATCCATGGGTCGTATGTGATGTGTAATAGTCATCCCTGCCTCAATCCGAGGCGCGGTGTGGCCGACACCACTCAACGAGTCTCACCTTTTTTTTTGAAATGGAAATCATTTAATGTCAAAACAACAACTGACATAGGGAAAACTGACGAAACACATTCGGATTCTATTGAAACATTAGGAAAATGATCAATGGATCATATGTGACATGTAAAAGTCAACCCTGCCTCAATCTGAGGTGTGGTGTGGCCGACACCACTCAATGTGTCTCTCTTTTGTTTAAAATGGACAAAATTTTAATTGAAAACAACAACTCACATACAGAAAACTGACCAAAAAATTAGGATTATGCTGAAACTTTAGGAAAAAAATCCATGGGTCATATGAGACATGTAAAAGTCAATGTCTCCTCAATCCGATGCACAATGTGACTGGTATCACTCTAAGTGTCTCTCTTTTTTTAAATGGACATTATTTTATGTAAAAACAACTGGCATACGGAAAACTGACCAAACATATTCGGATTGAGTTGATACTTTAGAACAATCATCCATGGGTAGTATGTGACTTGTAATGGTATACTTCACCTCAATACAAGGCGCGGTGTGGCCAACACCCCTCAATGTGTCTTCATTTTGTTCTTAAAGGGCATCATTTTAAGAGAATACCACAACTAACCAACGGAAAACCAACCAAAGGCATTCAAATTATATTGAAACTTTAGGAAAATGATTAGTCGGTCATATTTTATGTGTATGAGTAAACCTAGCCTCAATTAGATGGCCAGTGTGGCCGAAACCAGTCACACTATATCACATTTATTTGAAATTGACAGGATTTTAAGTGAAAACAACAACTGGCATATTGAAAACCGACCAAATGCATTCGGATTGTGTTGATACTTTGGAAAACAATCCATGGGTCATTTTTGACTTGTACGAGTCAACCATGCCTCAATCCGGGGCACAGTGTGGCTGGTATCACTCCATTTGTATGTCTTTGGTTTAAAATGGACATCATTTTAAGTGAAAACAAAAACTGACATACGGAAAACCGACCAAATGCATTCGTATTCTATTGAAACTTGAGGAAAACTATCCATGGGTCCTATGTGATGTGTATGACTCAACCTCGATTCAATCAGAAGTATGGTGTGGCCGAAAAAACTCAATGTTTCTCTCCATTAAATAAAATGAATATCATTTTAAGTGAAAACAACAACTGCCATATGAAAAACTGACCAAACGCATTTGGATTCTATTGATAATTTAGGAAAATGATACAGGGGTCATATGTGACATTTAAGAATCAACCCCGCCTCTATCCGAGGTGTGGTGTGGACGACACCACTCAAAGTGTGTATCTTATGTTTAAAATGGACATCATTTTAAGTGAAAACCACAACGGAAATACGGAAAGTAGACCCAATGCTTTAGGATTTTGTTGAAACATTAGGAAAATGATCCATGGGTCATATGTGACGTGTATAAGTCAACCTATCCTCAATCGGAGGCGTAGTGTGGCCGGTATCACTCTAATTGTCTCTCTTTTGTTTAAAATGGACATCATTTTATGTAAAAACAATTGGCAGATGGAAAAACAACCAAACATATTCGGATTGTGTTGATACATATGCACAATCATCCATGGGTTGTATGTGATGAGTATGATTCAACCCAACCACAATCTGAGGCGTGACGTGGCTGGCATCACTCAAAGTGTCTCTCTTTTATTTCCAAAGGGAATCATTTTAAGTGAATACAACAACTAACATATGGAAAACCTACCAATGGCTTTCGGATTGTGTTGAAACATTAAGAAAACGATCCATGGGTCATATGGGACGTGTATGAGTCAACCCCACCTCAATCTGAGGGCTGGTGTGGCCGGCCCCACTCCAACTGTCTCACTGTTATTTGAAATGGACATGATTTTTAGTGAAAACAGAAACTGGCATAATGAAACCGACCAAATGAATTAAGATTGTGTTTATACTTTAGGAAAATTATCCATAGGTCATTTTTGACGTGTATGAGTCAACCCTGCCTCAATCCGGGTCACGGTGTGGCCGATATCACCCCATGTGTATGTCTTTTGTTTAAAATGAACATCATTTTAAGTGAAAACTACAATCGACATTCAGAAAACTGACCAAACACATTAGGATTCTAATGAAACATAGGGAAAATGATCCATGGGTCATATGTGATGTGAATGAGTTAACCCCGCTTCAATCTGAAGCACAATGTGGCCGGAACCACTAAAAATGTCTCTCTTTTGTTTAAAATGAACATCATTTTTAGGGAATACAACCACTGCCACATAGAAAACAAACCATACACATTCGGATTTTGTTGAAAATTGAGGAAAATGATACATGGACCATATGTGATGTGTACGAGTCATCCCCACCTCAATACGAGGTGCGGAGTGGTCGTAACCACCAAAAATGTGTCTCTTATGTTTAAAATGGACATCATTTTAAGTGAAAACAACAACTGACATACGGAAAACAGACCAAACACATTCATATCCTATTTAAACATTAGGAAAATGATCGATGTGTCATATTTGACGTGCACGAGTCAACCTCGCCTCAATATGAGGCGTGGTGTGGCCGGTGTCACCCTAACTGTCTCTCTTTTGGTTAAAATGGACATCATTTTATGTAAAAACAATTGGCATACGGAAAACTGACCAATCACATTCAGATTGTGTTGATACTTTAGCACAATGATCCATGGGTCATATGTGATGTTTATGAGTCATTTAAAATTATTGGTCTGGTCAAAGTCATTTAAAAGTCTCAGGAATCCCTACCCATGATAATATCATCACATCAAAATCATTCATCCACCTACTCCTAGTTTTCTTCTCCACTCAAGAAACTCAGACTACACCCTCTAACTGGACCAAGCCCTAGTAACCACATGCACTAGAAAAACACCAACACTCTAAGCAATTATCATTTAATGAAAACCAGGAACCTCCACGTGATTCCTACCAAAACCAAATCTCCCATGTATAGTCTCCACCCAAAGATAAAATTTTCACATAAAACCACATCAACCCACATTTCAATGAGCACCTATTATTCGCATGATCAAATTTTGAAGTATAAGGACCACCCATTTTAATATAAATTACACAGGCAAGGCACCCAAACATGTCCATCCCTCTTGAAGCCAACCATAAGGCTAAACCACAAGCACTCAAGTTATCTTCCTCAAAACCAAATCCAACCTACTTTCCAAAACCCATATCAGTTTTCATCATTCTTGTACTACTTTTAAAAGTACAAATAAATCAATATTGATGTCAGACACCCATAATCACACATAGCCTACATGACCTATCTCATCTTCTGATGAATTTTTCTAAGACTTATTTTAAATCTCATGTAACCACACATTTGTTCCTTTCATTTTCTGATATGCTTTTGGAGCCTTAAACACCATATTTTATTCTTATTTCATGCAATGTATTTTTTATTTAACATTTCATAATTTCATCTGCTGATTAGTACACCATGTTTTTTCATATTTTTTATATTGATGCTCTCTTCATAAGGTGAAGTTAACCTTACATTCCTCAGGAATCAATCTTATGGAATCAATCATAAGGAAATTTTCAACTCACTATGGTGTTATATTCTTTCAATCATCCTATATTATTCATATTTTGATGACCAAAGTTTCTCGATATTTATACAACCTTAAATTGTATAGTATGTGAATTCTAGTTAGTCTACTTACAAAAATCGTCCCGATTTTGGGACTGTTTGGAGACGGCAGAAATCGTTGCGGTGAATTATTTTTGTCCCCCTTTCTATGGAATCCATTTATTTCAGTGGTTTCGAACTCACCAAATAGATTCAATCCATTTTTTTCAGTGGTCCTATAACTTTAACTAGAATCAAGATCCTCTGACTGCATCACATTAGATGTTTCGAAACCTCCAACAAGTTTTGTGTGGATTGAGGTCGACTAGTGGGTTAGCGATCTGGTCCTTCATCTCTGACCTACAAATTTGGTATTTTTGGCTTAGATCTAGTGAAAAAATTGGTATACCATGCTTGTTCATAGAACATGGAAGAAGAGGAGGCCTAGAAGGATGGTGATGTCTGCAGAGCCATTTCCATAAGAGATTCCCTTCAGAACAAATTCTTAGATTTAGGTGAAGGGCCTTCATATGATGATGATTCATGGAGTGGAAAAGGGTTTGTAACATAAATCCCTAGAAGGATTGGAATTTTAAAAAGGATAAATCATCAGTGATTCAAGAAGGATCAATTGAACCATCTAAGAATTATCAGTCTTTATTAAAGTAAGAGGATGAGAAATAAAAATTTTTCTACTAGAATAAAATGAATAAATGAATGAAATTGGCCATTTAATTTGATGATCTTCTAGTTACTATTAACCAAACAGTTTATTTAATATATCACCAAAATTTCCTATGTATTTTCACTCTCTATTAACCAGCCATTTTCTTTAATATATCTCTAAAATTTCTTTTGGATTTTTAATCTCTCCAACTACTGGATTCTCATCATTTATCAAACCTTTTCTGAATAGTTATATTTAAACTATTAACACTTTGTATTAAATTTAAAGATCAGTTTAACAACAATTTTCGTGTCTTCGAGAGGTGCATGTTTTCAGTTTTACATGTTGGGGTTTACAGGATGGGAAATATATTAGAGAGGTGTAGGTTTATAGTTTTAATGGTTGGGGTTTACATCTTTGGGAAATATAATTTGTATCATGGGGTTTATAGTTTTACGGGTTGGGGTTTAAACGTTGGAGAGGTGCAGGTTTCTAATTTTTGGGGTTTATAGTTTTACATGCAGGCTGTCAAGTTTGGGGATATAATATGTATACCAATGGTTCTAAAAACCATTGGTATACATATTATGCTGGACAGAGAATGACAACGATTTAGAACTATTTGTATACATGACAGAGTATGAAAACGGTTCTAAAACTATTGGTATATAGGTATGCCAATGGTTCTTAAACCGTTGGTATACTACGGTTTGGAATAAAATGTATACCAACGGTCTGAAAACTGTTGGTATACCCACCCATACCAATAGATGATGAATCGTTGGAACATATATATACCAACTGTTTAAGTAAAACTGTTGGTATAGATTTATTTTAGACCATATATGCCAACGGTTCTCTAGGACCCTTTGGTATAAAGCTACTGCCACACCTCACACACCAACGGGTTGTGAAACCATTGGGAAATACTATCCCAATGGTTTCTGTAGATATCCCAATGGTTTAAAACCATTGGGAAAGATGGAATTTCTAGTAGTGAAAAGAAATTTTAATGTAGAGCAAAAAAAGTTACAAATCAGGCATAGTATGTCCGAAGAGATCGAAGTTAGATATGAAGTAACCATTGATATACACTTCACTATAGTAAATGTTATTGTTTGAAACATCATAGTACTCAAAGTTGTCCTCAATGTTTATAATACTCTGAATAAAATTATGCAAGCATCCCTAGATGGAGTGATTATAAAATATATTTTTTATAAGAAAAGGATGATTTATCTTCTAATTATTTTCATAAAATTATTTTTTCTTATGATTTTATGAAATATATTATGTTTAAAAAGAATATGAAAGATGAAATATAATTTTAAGTTTTGATAAAGATTAAAATCAATGATATTGAAGAAGTTGATCCTTGTGAAGCCAATGATAAGGAAGATGATGAGTGGAAAATTAATATAATATCACTTTTTTCTAAAAACAAATGGGGAGGAAAAGGAAAATATGGTGGGGAACAAACTCTAATTTTTTTTTCCTGTGGTGGAATCAAACATGTTTTTATGAATTTCTCCAAAAATAAAGTTGGAGATTATCTAGAATATTCCAATGAAGAAATCATGACGAAAGAGGTGAAATAAAAATGATATAGATTAAAATTTATCTGACATATACATGAAAATGTTTATGGGAAATAATAATTATGTTGAGTAAAAAGGTAAATTAGACTCAATTAAAAAAATTCTTCTGAAGATGAATGTTTATAAAAATTAAAAAACATCATTTAAAAAGTTTATAAAGTTGAACACTCCTCAAATAGTGAAGAATATGGAGGTGAAGAATCTTATAGAGATTATCATCTCCTAATAGAACAGATTACATATATTGAAAAAAATAGGTATCTTAAGAATGAAATTAAAATGATAACAAACTATTTTGATGATGTTTCCAATGGAAGAAAACATTTCATCATGTAGGATTATGTACACATTTAAGTTATTTTATGTTAAAAATATATAATTGATGAACGTGAAATATTAGTTAAAGATTTTATTATTAAAATGGATGTTAATGAATAAGAAGTTAACAAGTTTCAATAAAAACACATTGAGTTTAAAATTACCTTTATGAATATGAATGATAACATAAAAAAGGTTTTGTTATTAAAATCGGATACTTCTAATTTTGATGAGATTGATTAATATGAGAATCAACTGATTCTTTCAGTCACCAAATAAGATGTTTTATATGATTCATTTAACATTTCTGGTTCTGGAAAATGTGTTGGGAAATATTGGGTGTAGAAAGGTTATGGTAAAACTATAAAATCTACAACGGTAGAAAACCCACTCAAAATTAATGATCGTCCACATCTTGAGTATGTTTGATCTGGAAGAAGTTACCATCCTCAACATTTTTTCTATTGTCGATGATATTTCAGGAATATAAAATTACGATTTGATCGATATTGCTGGTTTTGTGGAATATATGGGAATACTGTTTATAATTGTTTGAGGATCATATGTCAACGTAGAAGAGTATTTGGGAAAAGCCTATGATATAGTGAAATCAGAACCTATAAATTTTCTATCTTATAGAAAGGCGAAAATGTGAATTATCAAGATGATAAAAGCTTTCAAAAAAAAATCAATTTTAATGTTTTAAATAATTTTTTGGAAAAATTGATCTTATTTGACATAGTTCGAAAATATATAAGTCACTTCTTCTGAATCATGTCTCTTATTATAGAAATGACGAACATGCTAAAATGTAGAATGATGAGTAAATATCTTTTGTTGTTGATACAACTTTAAAATCATGTAAAAGGAATAAACTATGGATACTTGATAGTGGTAGTTAATCACATATTAAAGGTGATATAAAGAAACAAAACATGTTGAAATTTATGAAGGAGGTGCAATTATATTTGGTAATGATAGTACAATTGAAATTAGTGGAATTGGAATGGTGGATATTGAATCGTAAAAGGTTAAATCTAAGGATGTTTTATTTATTGATGGTCAAAAACATATCGTACTTATTGTATGCCAATATTTTGATGATGTAAATGATGTTTTTATCAGAATTTTTTTGTATCATAAAAAGTGTGAATGTTATAAAAGTTATTATGAAATGAGAAATAAAAAGTGGGAATCTCTTCCAAATAAAATAATTCAAAAACAAATGTTACTTTAGTGTAGAAGATTAAAAAAATTGTGGAACCAATTACTTCGTAATCATAGATAGAGATGTATAAAGAAAATTTTTAATGTCAATGTGGTTGAAAACATTCCATAATTTTAATGAAGAGAACATATGTCTGTGTAACTTCTCAAAAAATAAATTTTCCAAAAAATGTCACAAAATAGTTCAGATTCAATCTACCAGACCACTTTAACTTATTCATTCCAATTTGTGTTGACAGATGATTCATCAATAAACAAAACTATAATTATTCTTTATGACTTTAACTGATGATTTTTCTCATATAAAAAATATTATGTTTATGAATAACATGTCATAGGCTATTGAAATATTCAAATTCATCAAAAAAATATGTTGTGAACGAAATGAGGGTTTCTTTAATAATTTGAGGACAAATAATGGCACCGAATTGAAAAAAGTAGTTTTGAAAATTATGTGCAAATGAATGGTAACAAATTGGGTATAGGTATCCCTATACACCAAAAAAAAATTGCTAACTGGAATGAATGATTAATATTGTTGTGGAATTGGGATGAATAATGTTAAAATAATACAAACTATAAAATTTATTTTAGAGAGAATCTATTAGTACAATTTTACTTGTTAATATTAGATGATTATTGGGACAGAAATCCAGTATGGATCCCTATGAAATATAGAATAAATAAAAACCTACATTAAAATACATTAATTATTTTGAAGGTCTATGATTTCTCAAAATAAAAAATACAGATCTAGGAAATTTTTATGAGAAAGATGAAGGAGGAACAGTTATATTTTCTTCATTAAATGAATGAAGTTACTAATTTTGGAACAGTAGTTTACTAAATTTTGAGGAATCATATGATGTGAATGTAATTGGAGATAAAAATTCCATAACAAATTATTTTGAGAATGTTGAGGAGGATAAATAGTAGATTTACAAAAATAGTAATCTAAATCAAAACATCTTAATCATGATATAGAATATTCATTTTATGTGGAAGGTGTGGATTTTTAAAAAACCTTTCCCCCATTTTCATGATTAAAAACAATTATAATGACTCTTTCAGTGGCTTCACATTGAAATTACAATGTTTATCATATTTATGTAAAGTAATATATCATAAATAGTGATATTGAAAAAAATCATTAAATTGAAATACCATGTGGTTTTAAACATGATAATCAAGAAAACATGTTTTTTAGACTAGACAAATCCCTTTAATTATTGAAACAATCCCCACATGCCTGATACTGTAAAATTGAAAATTGTTTGAGAATTTTGATCTTTTCTAATGGAAATGTTTGTAACAAAATATATGTGACATATATTGACTTTAGAAATCTAATATTAGTTGTTTATATTGATGAAATAATTTTTTTATTTGGATAAGGAAGGTGTTTGTAAAATATTATCTAATGAAATGAAGAATCATTTTGAAATGTCTATGTTTTGTGAATTAACATTCAACTTTGGATTACAAGTTATTCAAATTGAATAATAAATTTTATTTTCTCCTGAAATGTATGTTAGAGAGTTGTTAAACAAGTTTGGGATCATATACTAAATATAATATTATACTCCTAAATCTATGTGCCCAATGTTGGGAAAATATGAATTAAAAATAATTGTGATTTAGAATGATTTTAAAAATCCAGTAGAAATTTTACATTGCCTTACTACCTCAAGAAATGATTTTGTTTATATAGTTACTTTGTGTGATAAGTATCAATTTAATTTGAAATAATCACATATGATGGTAGAAAATAGTATTATGATTTATTTCAAAGGAATAACTCCCCATGGGTTGTTATATAAAAGAAATTATAAGATGAGGTTACATGGTTATTCTGATGCCAATTGTGCTTGTGATTTTATTGATAGAAAATCAGCCTTAGCAGGTACATTTTTCTTGGGTGAATGTTGTGTTACTTCGAATAGTATGAAAAAATGTTCAGTAACAATAAGAAAAATTGAATCTAAATATGTTGTAGAAAATCAATCTTGTACTCCAATGTTATTGATGAATGTTCAGCTGGAAGATTCTAAAGAAAATGATTCTAAAACATCAATGATACATTATTATAATAAAAGTGAAATTGATAATTCTAAAGATCATTAACAATATTAAATATGAAATCACATTGATACAATATTCCACATTATAAAAGGAATTTTTTTTCTAGAGATATTGTTCTGGAATGAATTTCAACAAAGCATCATATTGATTATATTCTTACAAAAAAAATTCCAAAAAAGGGTTATAGAATTGAGGTTGCAACTACATGTTCAGCCTTCGCCCATGGCATCTTAAACCTTATAAGTAAGCACAGACACCGTGCTTTGGAATATGATGAATAAGGGGGATAAAGAGTAAAAACATTATTTTGTATTAAGATTTTATTTATCTAACTTTTATGAATCTGAATGTGTGGTTATCATAAAATGGGGGATAGAAAAAAAATGTTAGAAAAAAATAAATGCGAGATATGAGAACATTAGTGTTAGGATATTTTATCATTTGATGTCCACAAAATTTTCATTCTACTAAGGTATGGAATTTAATAAAAACATTACATTATCCAGTAGTATGGTGTGAATTGACTATCTTTTGAGAAATGATATGTTTTGATAAAATTCAAAATTCATGTTGAGAAAAACATTCTGAGAGTTAAAATTGTTGTTATCAATGGTTTTAAAAAAATACAAAGGGGTTGATTGAATAGAATTTGTGATAAAATTTTTATTAATTTTATTTATTTTTTGTCAACTGACCTTCATAATAAATAAATTATTTTGTTATTTTTGAAATGGACATATTCTATTATAATGATCATAGTTGGAAAGGAAGATGTTGATATTTGAGGAAGTCATATTTTTTTGAAGAGTTTTTTATGATCATTGTGAAGTCAAGAGTCAGATATTTTACCTAACTTGTAGACCAAAATAGGCGACACTTTTTGGATCATGAAATTGTCATATATCATGAATCATTCTCATGATAAATACATTTAATGAAATAGATGAATCCCAATGATTGAATCAGTTCAAATGATCATAATTTGTTTTTCATGGGATCTAGAAATACTAGACATATATGATAAGATCCTGAATATAGATTTGGTGAAGATGATGAAGTTTAGTGAAGATAAATGTTTCCATGTGGATTCATCATTGAATTATTTTCATCATTATGGAAAATCATTTTAATGGGATTAACATCGTAATTGAAAAATCCAACTTATCGGGAAATTATTTCATATTGATAATTCCATCGGACAACCATTGAGAAAGAAATTAAATCATGAAAACTCTATATAAGAATGAAATATATCATAATGAGGTGAGAAAAAAACTGAAATTGGTAAGAGATGAGAAAAAAATAGAAATTTTAATGAGCTGAGAAAAAATTTGAAGTTGTAATTAGGTCAGAAATAAACAATATTTGAAATGAGATAAGAAGTAAAAAATTCATAATTAGAGAAGAAGGAAACACACTCACGATTTTTTGAGAAGTGAATAGATTAACAATTATCATAGAAGGAAGGAAAATCATAATTATCTCAGAAGTAAACAAATTCATAATGAGAATAGAAGGAAACAATCATAATGATATGAAAATGAAATAGATCGTAATGATCTTAGAAATAAAATAAGATTGTAGTGATATAATTTTAAAGAAGACTCCAAAAGAATATTATAGATGTTTTTTTGAAGAATCAAAGAGATTAAATATGAAATTCAATTTTTAGTAAATCTCATATAATTCTAAGGATGATTGAATAAGTGAATATTGATGTTTGAATGTGAAAGATTTTCGGAGTTTTATTATGAAAAAGTGGGGAAAGATTTCAATTTTCCCGCTCAATATTTTTTTGATTCAGCTAATAATACAGGCTCACATAATTCACTAATTGTAAACTTTTAGATAAACTAAAAAGTAATATTGCTAAAAAAATTAGGTGAATGTTACTTCAGGAAATAGATCTTTTTAAGGGGATCAGATATCTAAAATTTGGATTACTTGATTGATCATGATCGTATAGATAATCCTCGTATTGATTCAATCAGACTGAAGAAGATCTTATTGATTTTTTTGAGTATAGATTGAGTTTTGAGGATTGATAATGGGTTCATCATATTGAGAATATTTTATTGAGTCAATAAAATTAATAATTATCATATTGAGTTTCTATGTAGAGTTTTACAAGTGAATACTAATTAAAGATGATTCATGTTGACTTCATGAGATAGAGAAATTAGGATCCAACCAAATCAAACTGAGTATTTGTACTGAGAAGTTATGGAAATTTTTTAACAATGTCTTTATTGTTTTATTGGGATCATTTTTTGTATAAGAGAACATTAAAATCTAATGGAAGATAGTATAATCATTCATATCAGGAGATAGAATGCTTTTAACAGGGTTTTTCAAATGTTTTAATCTCTTATTATTAATAGTGAATTTATATATTCCTATTAGAGTATCTATGGAAAGGATGTTGGTAGTCAAATTGAGGGAGAACCTTGTAAAGAATATTTCCATTACATTCTTTCCTTTTTTCATGCATGATTTTCTTAAAAAGATAATAGAGAAGTAAATGTTAATTGGTTATAGGGTTTTTGTTTTGAAAAGTATTTAAACTTGTATAAACTAAAAATGCGAATTCAACCCCCCCCCCCCCTTAGTTTTTAATCAATCCTTTTAGAATGTAAATTATTTTTGTCGGTAAGGATCTCATATTATCTTTGGAATAGAAACATGACCATTGGAATAGTAATATGACTATTAAAAATAGTAATCTAGCCATTATAATAGTAAAATAACCTATTAAAATGTAAAATAATATGTATGTATCCTATAAAATGAAAATATGATATATATATATATATATATATATAAATTATCATGATTCATATAAATAAGTGTTTCAATATGATAAATTAAGTGTTGTAATTTTTTGTAGAACATCATTTCGAACAAATATTCATGTCATAAAATTTATCAATAATGAATTATTATTATTTATAATAAATAATTTTTTGAGATAATAATTAATTTTTCAAAGGGTTGTAAAATCAATTATAATATTAAAATGTGAATATTCCAAATAATTACAGAATTTTATAAAAACATATTTTTATCATATTTAGAAAATAATTTTCATAAAATGGATTCCATTTTTATATCAATATTTTAAAAATGGTTTGGTATATTTTTTTGTCATTTTTCTAAAATAATTGAATTATTGTAAATAGTGAAATATTTTAATTTATGATATTTAACATTATAAGACAAATACATGCATATTTGTGTCTCGGATGATGTAAGTACAAATTTTATGATCGCACATATAAAGTTTACTATATATAGTGTCTGGAATCAATACTATTTCGAGTCCTGAATCAAAATAATAAACTAATGAATATAATAAAATACTCCTCTCCACTCCCCTTATAAATCCCACCACTTTACACTCCTTATCCCCACACCTATACAGAAAAAAAACAAACCTATAATCCACAATATTCATACATTATACATCTTATTGTCTCATCAAAAGTCCAATCTCTTGTTTCTTAATATGTTTTTCAAAAAGGTGATATTGATGATGTAACATTGTCCATCTACATTTTTTAATTTATTTTATTCTTTTACCATATCCTCTACTCCTTCATCCAAAATATCATAATAACTCAATTATAACTTATATAATTTTATTCTATATTTCTTATTTAATATCTTCTATCCACCCATTTTCTTATCTTCTAGTATTCAATGAAAAACTAATGCATTATCCATTTAGGATGATTAACAACCTTTGTGAATGAGGAGTTTTATTCTCCCAATAATTCCTTAATGAAATATTAAAATTGACTTATAATTGTTAAAAATTAACAAATTATGCAGATTATATTTTTTTCTAATTATTTAAAGAGTAAATGACCATATTATTAAATAAAAAATAATAATTGAGATAGTCAGAGAAACATCTAGAATAAACTAAACTTTTATCAATAATGTTTTATTAAATTAATCATCAACATATTTGAAAAAAATGATATATTGGACCATTTAAACACATATAATTTTATTGTAACAATTTCATTTCTATTTTATAGAATTATACCCATTTCCATTGATGTTTCATAATTATACACACGTGATCTAACGACAAACCCTTGAATGAAATTATCACTTAAAAAACTAGACTTTATTACTCATAAAAATGGATGTAAATGAATTCTGTAAAACTATAATAAATAACATATATGTGTAAGATGTTTTGAATTATGTTATTAATGAATGTGAATTTATAATCTATAGAATTAATTAAAAGTTAATAATTCATTTGATATAAGCTAAGGGGTCTATACAAACTTATTTATTTCCTTTGGGTAATGATTTTCATCCCAATCCATCAATTTATCTCTTCATTTTTTGTAAATACATATCCTATATATTATTTTTATGTTCAATACATTCATATATATAGACCAATTAATATTTTATTGATGTGTAAATATATGTTATAAATGGTTCCCTTATCAATTCCTCTTGATAAGAATACCCAATTAAAGGGAAAATCTCTATCTATTTCACCAATTTATGTACACTAAATAATTTTTTTTAAATCTGAAATATTTCTGAAAATATTTATTTTTATCATGAAAATTAATTTTAGATCATTTCTATATTCATGGAAATAATTATTCATTTGACCTCCTTAAAGACTCTATATTATTTTTCCTAAAATTTTTCTTATATAAAACATTTATAATTTTACCCAACCACTATATTTAATATTTTTAAATATGATTGACATTATTATTCTTGGTAAATTCATTTTTTAATTTTTAATGAGAAATAATAATTTAAATTCATTACTCCATATATAATATTTTGATTCTCCATTGGGATATACTTTATGACATGATTATTGAACCAATTTTCTTCCACGGGTAACACTTATGTTTATTCCATTTGACTGATTGATTTATGTGGAATATATATTAATATACATTTTGTGATGGGATAACCTTGATAACACTTAAATTCAATATAATTGTTTCCCCAAATATATATAATTTATGGGATTATGATGTAATCCTTAACCAATATGGGACTCCTCCCACATTGTTATATTGTCTCAGTGTTAGGATTGACTCATTTTGGTATCATGTTATATGTTGCATCCACATTACTATGTTTGCATGATCATATGATTAGAAGATTAATATGTTATGCCTTATTATATTTGTTCATTATCCATTCCTTTAATGTTATCATTTTATTCATTTTGACTCATGTTTTATGCAATATTTTTATGTTTTTTCATATACTTGTATTTCTATATCACCCCTTTATAATAAGCATTCCCAATGTTATAAAAACAATTTTAGGAGCTTAATGGGAGTTAGGATCTTAAAATGGATATTATTAATTCTTTTATAGTTTTATTTTTTTACAATTATGTACCTTATCATCTAATGACATTATTAAATTTTGATCCTTAGTTTGTATTTAATGAATAATTATTCTTAAATTACATTAATAACATGTTTAAAAGGATAGGGTCTATATAATATCTGTTTCCTCATTGGAAAAAATATCATGAAATTATTATTTCAATTGATGAATAAGTGTCCTCAATTACATGTATGAATGAGATTCACATAATATATTCTATATAACTCAGTGCAAGAGAGAGCATGCACAATAATATTAGTATTCCTACTTGAGTTATAATATAATTAACTATCACAAGACAATTAGAAAAATTTATATAATCTCATCATTACCACATATATAATTGCATAAAAATGTGTCACCATTCTCTTTTGTATATGTAATGAAATATTATGTTGTTCAAGAATATTGTCATTATCTATGCATAATCAGATATGTTTTCACTCGAGGTTTGTTTTTAAATTACATTACATGAATAAACACATAGACCTTATATATTATTTTGAGAGGTAGGGTTTCTTTTTATCAAAATATTGGAGAGAGAGAGCTCTACAGGGAAAAAGATTTTATTGAATACCCAATATATTGGAATCTACATTATGTTGACTGACTAGAAAATTAACGATATCACTCTTCGTGATCACATATTTTCTCTCAATAATATTCATTAAGTGTTATAAACATCAATTATTCTAATATAAATCATCTCTAGAAGAATCAACAAATAAAATTTAAAAGACATTTTTTCACTTGACTTTGTGACTTACTTTCTAACGTAATGATCCTCAGAATATTTGACAATATGAATCCTTTGGTCATCAATTTAGCTATGAAAATTATTCTATTACATAGAAAAAAATTCAGTTAAAATAGTTACACTGTTATATTCATAAAATGCAATCATTATTATGTAATTAAAATTTCTGTGTGACGGTACTCAATTAATTGGCTATTCAAAATACTTCATTAAATATTCTATATGAATTATTTCCTCCAAATAATCATAGAAAACTCAATACCATTCATTCTATTTTAATTCATTCAATTGAAACTATATGAATTTTATTTTTTAACTCAATTATGAAATAAATCCATTAATTTCAGCATTGGAAATCTTAGTTAAATCTTTTATAAATCGTTAGGATAGACTAACCTACTCATGGATCCCAAACATGCCTCAGTGCATGAGATGAAACCAAGATAATCACATCCACCATAAAACCACATTACAAAACATTAAATGATGAAAGGTGTATCTTGGCTGAAACCTCGTGGCTTAGTGTGACCAATGTGGGTAATAAATGTAAGATTAACGACATGATGAAGAACCCTTGGGAACTGGATAATCATGATGGTTATAAGATGAATACGATCCAATCCATTAGACACTAATGATATTTCTATATAATTTTTTAATATATTAGTTGTACCCACATCATCTAATGCACCACATCAAAAATTCACCTATCTTGGCTACCCAATGTATGATAAGTCGTGCTTCTACTATTTTGAACAAGAAACTAGGTTCTCCACCTAGTACACTAACCGAAACCTACATAGGGTGTATATGACACCCTCATCCCCCTGAAAACAATCGGTGTTATGAGCCCACACAGTCCAGCCTACCTATAAAGGAACTCTATTTCCCACTATCTTCATCATGGCTCCTTGGGGCGGCACTCCCGTGTGGTAGAGCCATGGATCACATATCTGTGGATGATGGTATGTCCATTTTATGTCTTCTAATTGTTATCATATTTTTTAAAAATATTATCAACATAAAAAATAAAAAATATCTTATATAATGTGAAATAGAATACTATTCAGTAAAGATACCCGTCCATAGACTTTTTGTTATTAGCCATGAATAAGGTAGCCTTTACGATTAGTCAAGAAATCAATTCAATTTTCAGGGAAAAATTTAGGTATCATTAACCCAAATACAATAATGATTCAATTGTTGAAAAATAAATATACATCATTAAAATATTATTTCACAAGCCTCAATCATTACAATCTGTTAAAAAAAATTGCTAAATATGAAACATGGAGAGATTTTCATGAATTATATCAAATTATATCATGTGATTCAATATATAATATCATTGTATCACCACTTAATTCACTAATATGTATTCAATTGTTGAATAAAAATAAAACTTGTTAACAACAAATATATTATAGAAGATGATAGTTATATTGATAAATAATTGAATGAAAATTGAGTGTGTTGAGAATAATAATATATATGTTTTACAAATTAGATGATATGATTAATACTAAATATATAATTGAAAAATATATGTATAACTTTCATTGGAACATATAAAATAATTTGATCATAAAATCAATGTTTAATAATAGAATAAAATTATTGGTGGCCTAACATATTTAGTAAAATATCATGTTAGAGGAAATGAGGGTCTCTAATGGGTAGTCATTGAGATACAATGAATTCTTGATGACCAGAAAACAATTCAGTCTTATATTTTTTTAAAAAGAAGTTCAAGTACACTGACCACTAATGATGTTATATAAGTACATGGGGACTCAATGAAAAAAACATTCTCTAGGATTTAATATACGATATTCAAAGTAAAATTTAAATATATTGAGGGTATTTATTGTAAGATAAACTCTGTGGATGATGATGAAATCTTCAAAAATGCAATCCGTAGAAGGAGGCTTCCTGGAGTAACACATATCATGCTGAAAATGGATAAAAATGGATCTTTGAATAAACATAATAACACAAAATGTATCTTATATTATAATTATTTAATGATTTCACAAAAATAATTTATGTTCTCTATAAAGAAAATTATATTTTAAGGCATAAGAGAGGCATAATCGAAAATAATAATTTCATAGTCGATTTGATTTTAAAGGATAGTCTTTTGGTTGTGATTTATATAAACAGAAACTCATGAATTGATCACCAGTTGTACCAAGAAATTTTATAATGGATATCTAATGAATCATATCAGAGAAACTATTGGAATCATCAAGATTTATAGAAACACATAATAAATTTATACACTTTTAATAAGAATTTTCTCTAATGGTGATGGTGGTGGGTAAATTTTATTCTTCACCAAATGAATGAATGTAATAAAAATGTATAAATAATGGAAATTATAATATTTCCAAAATTAAAAAACATAATTTTAAATAGATGGATCGAGCTAGATTGTGGATTCTTTATAGTGGTTGTGGGTTCTATATAATGGTACAAAATCATATTTTCGCTAGAGAAGCATATGAAAAAGAAGATCATTGGCTCAGGTAAATACAAATTTTTTTGAAAAGACTGTAGATCAATTTATTTAATAATAGTTAATGGCCTTGGTAGTATATTTGTAGTTGTAAATAAATTATGTTCTTGGGAAATGTGGTAAATTTTGATAAATATTATTTCAACCGCAATGGAGAAGATGAAATATTTTAATGAAATGGAATCACACCTTTTTCAATGTCTACCTCATTTGTGGAGAATAATATATGTTCCTTCAATGTAATAAATAGAATAATGTGTTGAGAAATAAAAGGCTACACTCTTTAGTCCAAAAATATATTTATTATTTATTGAATAGTTATGTAACAATGTATATCCTTAATCTCCAACAGATTCAGACTCACTAAAGTGACACTTTCCAAAAAGGAAAATATTTTAGATGACTTTTATTATAAAAGACAAAAACTAATGATGTTTCTGGTATTGGTTTAAATAGATATAAATGGGTAACTATCACAAAAATCCATATATGAAAAAATATATTATATTTTATTTATTAATGATTATATAAGGTTAAAATGGAAGATGGTTATCCCCCATATGTCCAATGTGTTCTGGTGAATTATGCATTACCTGAGATTAAATGGAAAACATTCAATGGACCAAAATAGAAAACCTCCAAAATAAATATATTCTATAATCAACTATTAATTATGTTGTATATTATATAAACAATAGATGTATATAGAACTATGTTTTTTGCATGGGGTAAAAAAATTTCTTTTCTTTGAGGATGAACCAATTTGTCAAAAAATATGACAAAACCAACTCTCGATACGAACAATCATCCTTATAAATTTTTTGATGAAGTACTCTCTACACCAATCGATATCTCTAATGGGTATAGTTTATGTTAAAATGATAAAAATACACCTAAATATATTGTTTATTATAGAAATTCAAAATTAAATTACTTTTAAAATTTTGGAAGTAAATTCTTTACGCATAAAAAATAAAAAAAATATACTGTTAGAATCTATTGGTGTTAAAGGTATTTTCCTTGGGTATTAATCCTAATTAATGTAACTAAATTTCTCAAACACAATCCATAGGAAATGTATAGAAATACAAATTCTAATGGTTGTTAAAAACTGGAATATTTCTGAAATCATTGATAAAATTTCACAATAGAATATTAGGGAAATATCAATGGTATATGGTGAAAAAGTGATTTAAATAAGCGGAGCACATTGTTTTGTCGAAGATGTAAATGAAGAATCTAATAATGATGAAAATATAGTTTAATAATAAATTAAATTAAGATTAATATATTCTGATCAAATTAATTATTAGAAAAATGGTGGCGACCATAATGCTATGGTGAAAACATAGATAAATAAAATCATAAAATCCACATTGTTTTTTCAGGTAGATTATATGGGTATTGAAGATGCCACCAATTATTCAATGTTGGATAAAGGGACACTTTAATATATTGAAAAAATAATTCAAACATACATGAACATTTTTCATATGGAAAAATCTAAAATTGTCCTTGAAACTAAGTTGGTGATAACAATTAAATCCAATTTAGAACGGAAGATTATTCCAAAAAAATATACGGTTGGTATGAATGGGATATTTAAAATTTTAATATATTTTCTCTTCTTTATCACATGGAACCCATTTTAATTTTCTTATAAATACCTACGTGTAGGGTTCTCAATGTTTACCAAATGGATTGTAAATATAAATTTGTCAATTGATTATTTGAGGAGTACGTGTACATTGAGAAAAAAAAATTAATTTCATGTGATTAATGATGATTACTAGTGGATGAAGATATTCTATATACTATGAAAATTTATAGTAGATTGTTATTAGAGGATTGTTCAATACATGAGAAACCATAGAATCCCGGGAATTTGATTTCTTACAACAGATACATGAAGAAGAAAAATATCAATGGATGGACATGGACCTTATTATGTATGGAATAACCATTAGAGGATTATATGATGAAAAATTTAAGAGTTTTTTCAAAATATATGAGTTCTGAAATTAAAATTTCCATGTGTAGTGAGTAAAATTTTATACCTGGTTTACAAGTGACTCATGGATGGGATGGTAAATTTATTTACCAATTAAAATATACCAAATATTTCTTCAATTGATTAGTAATATATGATTACAATATAATGAACACTCTAGTGATTACAAATATGAATATTTTGGAGGTTATGGTTGAAGAGAGTTCAATATTATAAAGTACAGGTTGATTATTGAAATTATTTAGCACATAACTACTATAGGAGTTACATAGAGTTTTTCATGTTTTTTGAAGCCTGTTACCATACATAAAATTATTAATTCACGTTATATTATTTATTTTGATACACTAATACCTCATTAATGCAACATATTTTAGAAAAAATTCCCACCGAATAAGTCATTTTGAGTTTTTGGGAATATTTATTTTGGATCTGTGTCTATGAGTCTGTGTGTTGATTTGATTTATTTAGTAGATAATCACATTTTGAAATTATACAATTAATTTTATCATTGATGTTAATAAATTTCACAACTGAGAAAGAAGTAATATATCATTTCTCGTTGCATTTATATGGTCGAATATGTTGTTTGTACTCAATTATGTAAACAACTTTATAGATAAATAAAATACTATAGGATTTTAGAGTGGATGTAGAATTTATAATTTCAACAATGTGTAATATGTTAAGTCATAATTTTATTAATCTAAATATTATCCATAATTTAAGGAAATGAATCATTAATATGATGAATCACTTCATAATATTGAATTTTCAACACGGGATTGTGACGTTGGTGTGTGTGTTAACATAAAATTGAGTTTTTTATAAAGTGAAAAAAATACAGAATGAATAATTTAAAAGGAATTAGTTTGGTATTTTCTTCCAATCATCTATATCATAATAATTTTTTTAAAAATAGTTCCCAACTCTCATGTGGTATTTTTTATTCTTATAATGTAATGGTAAATGTATTTAATTGAATGTTTTAATTTATAACACTATATTGTTAGAGGCTAGATAAGTTATCGTTAAGTTCATTGAAAAAGGGAGAAACATTTCCTATAACATATCTTGGGAGAAATTTTATATTATTTATAATAAATTAGTAAATGGTGTTATTTCCTAATCAAAATGGGGTTACCATTATATTTATATGTTTTGAATGGTGTTATTGTATTAAAATATGTACATTAGGGGGAAATATTTTTGGATATGTCTAAAGATCATTATGGCCAAGGAGGTGTTTACATGAGTATTTTTTATTTAAATCCAAATTTTCACCAAAATAATCACCCATTTTTATAAACCCATAAATTTATAGGTTGTTATTTATGGATAGATTCAAAAATTTAATATATAGTAGGGACCATTCAATGAATTGGGATTAAAAATAGGGATCCAGGTACTTTATAATCCCTTAAAAATATTTTTTCGATGTACAAAAAGTTATAGTCAGTTGTCTGTGTTGTCATGTAAGCGAACGAGACTGGTCAGAGAGGACTAAAAATAAAACTTCAATAGTGGGTGTCCATAAATACACAACATTTAACCTTTATGGAATGGTGAATAAGAAAATTTAAAGACCATAATTCATCTAAATGGCCTGGTGTATGTTCTAGTAAAATTTAATACATATAACAATTTAAATATTGTGATTTTAAGATGATAAGTTCTAGTAAAATTATTATTGTGAAAGGTAATAGATTTATATTCATCATAGGATTTTAGTTTTAATTTTTATACAACAAATCAGTATATTAAATAATTATACAGAAATGTTGTAGTAATTATATTATTAAGAGATAAACCAAATAAATGGTTTTAAAAATAATAAAATATATATTATATGAACTATTCACTATAATCCACTAATTATATAGATACATATGACCTTTTATTAATCTATTAAATCTTTTAGTTAGAACATATCTTCTATATATATTGTATTTTAATTCAAATAAATGAATAGTGTCAAAATTGACACTATTGTTATTTTAAAAAAATAACATATTATAAAATTGTTTAAAAATCCCAAAAATATTTAAAAATTATAAATTTTACTTTATATGGTCATTAATGTTATAAAGTAATCAATTATTGAAAATTCACAACAAATAAGTAATTATTTGTTATAATTTAAAATTTAGAATTTTATTACCACAAATAAACTTTAATAGATTAAATAAGGATAAATCAAAATGATAAGGTTTAAAATAAGATCCAAAAATGTCTAAATTTGATTGTTTGATGATATTACAACCCTATATCATCTAATATTAAAATATGAGTCATTTTTGGTGGTTTTTAAGTGGGGTTAGATTTATTATAAATTAATATTTTTTAGAATTCCAAAGGTGCCCCTCTCCTCCCTTATAAAAGGGCACATCCCCCCCCCCTCTTCCAAACACCACATTGAGACTTAAAGCTCGGAAAAAACCTGCCCAATTATTTTCTCCACTTCCCTAGAAACATCCTAGAGGTTCTGGTCTTCTTAAAAGACCAGTTTTAGTTCCCTAAGAGGAGGTCTCAAAGAGGCGCTTCAAAGAAGAGGTAATGTTCGTTACCGATTCTTTCAACTTTATTTCTTCTTCTACTTCTTCTTATTTAGTTTTATCATTATGAAGTAATAACATAAGTATCACTAATATACTGATATGTTATTATAAGTATGAAACATCCCTATTTCACTATCTATCGAACTTACGGAAAATGAAATCGCCGCGCGTGCATACGTACGGAATACCGTCTCCACGCCATGGTGTAATCTATTTTCCACCATCATCTTACTTGGATGGGTATAAAGGTGTAAATAATAACTATATATGATTATTTTAATTTGATATTAATTTTTTTATAGTATACATACACTTTAATAAAATTCCACGATCATGGGAATGATATCATAGCTCGTGCGTACGTACGGATTACCGTCTCCATGACGCGATGAGATTCATTCTCAATGATTAACCATTCATAAATGATTAAGAAGTATATATAATAATTAATAATGAAATATATGACCTAATTATGATACTGTATATATATATATATGTATGACATCCAATTAATTCCATTCAATTCAATGAGGAAATGAAAACAACGTTCATGCGTACGTACGACCTACCGTCTCCATGAATGGTCTATTTCATTCCATTTATCGATCTATTATATATATGTATATTATGAATATATATTATATATAAATCATGTTTTACATTCTATATGTAAGTAATCATGATCTACGTAATCATATGAATAATTACAAGTCAAAACAGGGATGACAAATGAAAAGATTTTACCCAAAATGCTCTTTAACATGGAATTTATAAAAGAATAGGTAATATAAAGTCATAAGTGAACCATATATGATATCATAACAATTAATATGATTCTTTAATAAGTCAATACCATTATTTAAATCATTATACAGGAGGTTCGGATACGTACGAAGCATATCGGACCTAAGGTAAGGGATAATTTTGGAAATCTCATTTTTATCCGAGATTGCTTATTCGTAAGTATTTACTGGGGTTATTTCTATCATCCATGTCCATGTTTTATAAAAGTTTTTTCATGTATGTTTAATGTCCTTTTTACCCATTTTTTCTTTTACTACTTGGTTTTTAAGGAATATTTCTTTTGTTTACGTTACGAGGTACTTAATGAATTTTCCGGCAAAAGTAAGAAAAGAA
Source organism: Viscum album (assembly GCA_963277665.1). Taxonomy (NCBI): domain Eukaryota; kingdom Viridiplantae; phylum Streptophyta; class Magnoliopsida; order Santalales; family Viscaceae; genus Viscum; species Viscum album. Next base: position 1,477,148,329 of record OY728151.1, read on the forward strand.
TGTTTTTCTTTTAACTTATACGGCACAAACGTATTTTTAAGGTTTTATAAAGTCTTATTTTCATGAAGATTACTCCAAATGATTTCATGACTATTTTCAACAAAATATCTTTCTTTTAAAATTGCATGACGTTTTGTAGAAGAAATGATATTTTCCTCAAGAATTCATTACAAGTGTTTTATCAAAACCATTTTCCATCTAAGATGAAATTATTTCATATGTGTATGTTTCAAGTGTAATGTATTTATGATTGACATGGTTTCACTTTTATTATTATGAAATGATATCCATTTATTTTATATGGATTATGTGATGATGGGATGATGTCTATGAAACCCATTTTATTCGTTGGGTTATTATGAATGATGAATGTTTATTTTGTGGCAGAAGTAATAATTATTTCATAATGAGATGGGTGGGACCTATATATCCCTCTATGCATTGGGTAAAGATTTATATCTCATGATATTGACATGGCTGGAATGGAAAGTTAAACCGGTTCAGTAATACAGGACTTGAACGTGGAGTGAACTCGATTCAGAAAGGGACTTTTTTCCAATAAGATGGTCTTGGCAGCAATGCCTTGGCTACTACGGAAATCATATCATGTGCTTAATGGTTGCCACAATTAAGTGTTTTATTCCCATGCTATTTTATCATTATAAATGTTTCTTTATGATCTATGCCTTACGTAGTTCCATGTTTTATGTCATTTCTCAAGATTTTGATGTTTAAACATTATGTTCATGTTTTTAAGTTCAAATGTATATGGTATGTTTTATTTTATCAATTCTTACCCTTACTGATCATTTGAGCTCAACCTTTTTATTTTTTCTTTTCCCCAGGATATAAAGAAAGGTTTTAGGTTAGGAAAAAAAGGGGAAGATTTTTATGGGAGATGTTGAAGTTCTTTCTCCACGATTAGAAGATTACGTTCCAAGTTTCCAAAGACACTAAACTATTACGATCCATGTGTGTCTATTTTTGTTCTGTATTAAGTGTTCCACTAAAGTAATGTAATGTACATGTACGTCAAGCTTCGGGACTCTATAAGAACGATAATATTTCTCCCCTTATTTTTGGATTTATAGATAAAACCATTGTATATCTAGAAATATTGGATATTTTTTATCCCAATAATGGAAAATCTAGCATTATCCTTTCAACTAAAAGAATCGTCCATAGTGTTCTCTTACATAGAGAGGTAATTTATTGATTTTTAATATTCATTTCTTATTTATAACCATCTTCTATAGATCAAATTCAACTCCTTAAGTGTGTATATATATTTTAAACTTTTATGATCAGTATATATATATATATCATCATTCTGTATAATGACAATTCTTCCATATATTTAATGAAAAAAATTCCGCTATTAACTCCAAATCATGAGTCGGTTAATTGTTCTCACATATCATTAGCTTTGATGACGCCTAAGTGTTAACCATGTGATTTTTCATAAGCACACATCCCAATACCTTCTTGGATCCATCACTATAAAATACCTACGCTTATACATTATAAGATAATGTTATCACATGTGTGTTGGCCAACCTTTTATTTATTACTTGAAATTTGAACACATTCATTTTTCCATAGGAACATGGAACCCATTTGAGTTAACATGGTCATAGGATTCTATTTTTAAGATTAATTCTACACAAACAATCGATAATATCCATCTAATACATTAAAAATATGGTCTCAGTCACTGTAGTTGGTCTAATCCCACAACCAATAGACTCCATCATTGAGGGATCTACTGTGATACAATCTCTTCAGACTATTTGACCCAAAAATAAATCCATTTTTAATCAAAATTCACACTATGTAAATTTTGAATACAATTTCTCCTTCCCGAGGGTCTTTATAGAATGTATAAAGTGTTCTTCATGCTCTTTCTTTGTCTTTTAATAGATAAGAATATTATCTATAAATACTACCTAAAAACTAATATTGGTATTCTTTAATGACACTATTCATTAATTCCATGAATATATAAGGAGAATTAGTAAGGTATAAAGGCATCCCTATACATTCATAGCTCCCATACATTGTATAGAATGTTGTCTTGGGTATATCGTCATTCTTCATCATGAATTCATGATATCCAGAATGATGGTCAATCTAGGAAAATTATTGAGCTTTGTGCAGTTGATCAAAAAATTCATCAATATAGGAAGGATGATATATTTTCTTGATCACGATCCAAGTAAATTCCCAAAATTAAATGCAGAGTCTTTGTCCTTCTTGTTTAAAAAAATAACAAGTTTACCCCAATGTGTCACACATAGAGAGATTAATCCATTATCATGGTTTTTTTGGAGTTTCTTATTTAATTAAGAGAACTCACTTACGGCCAATTTATAGGGTCTCCACGAGATTGGTGTGGAACCATCCATGAGATATATCGATAATTCAACATCACATTTTGGTGGGAGGATATTAAACTCTTCCTGAAAGACATCCAAAAACATCCGAACAATAACCATATCAAAAATGTAGTTTTTCTCCCCAACCATTTGAGATAAAAACACCTTATAAATGGGAATTAAGACTGATACACTAGATTTAATATCTATATGAATTTTAATACATTTAATTAAATTGATATATTATTATAGGCTAGTTTGAATTATCAAAAAACACATACTTCCCCCAAAAATTGATGTGGGTGTCATGAAACGTCTTCGGGACCTGTTTCGTGACTACCCCAAACTCGCCCTCTATAGGTCAGGGGCTGGAGACTAGAACCAAAGGCATAAATACCTAAGTTGGGAAGGCATTGAATTTATAAATGTAAACACACTCAACTGATTACACAACTGGATGAAAAACACTATGTAGAAACATTATACAAATATAGTGGTGAAAAGTAAAGTGGCCGAAAATACAATCCCAACTATAAAGTACAAGGAATAGACAAAATAGCTGGAAGGTGAAAAGAAGCTCGTGGATCGTCCACCATGGATCCTACCTGAACGGTAGGTACAGATTTCCTCCTCAGAGCTCCCCTTCCTTCAGTTTCCTACGGGTACTGGCTTGTCGAGAGGTCCACCTCTGGGTACCGTGCAGTCCTCGTACACTCTTCCTCGGTCATTGTTTTCCGTCGTCTGCATCCAACACAACGAGGTGCGGGCAAAGCCCGTATATGGGTGAGAATAAAATAACTCAATAGGGGACCCCGAGACCCCTGAAGGTCTCCCATAATACACAATGGATAAACCACGGTCGTAAGATACAATCACGAAGTATCAACATACCTTACATAGGTATATGACCACACATATACCTAAGTTACCAATCACCAGTCCGACTCTAACTCTCAAGCACAAGCACAACCCATCCCACAAATGAAGTAAAGTCAATCATCTCTATGATAATGATTGAAATACAAGACTCAACTCACACATGTATAAATCTTTTGTAGAGTGATAGAGATGATTAAATGTAGTCACTGATTCATCAAAGATGTCAGACCCACACAGGATACCGGACCAACTAAGATGTTGGACCCATACAGGATACATGACCAGCTATTTTTTCACACCCACACATTCATCTAAGCCGTAGGACCCACACAAGATACACAACCAACTAAGTTGTCGAACCCACACAGGATACAGAACCAACTTTTCTGTCGGACCCACACAGGATACAGGAATAGAAGTCCGAACTGTCGATCCCACAGAGGATCCCGGTACAGTAGTCATCATTGCTGAACCCACAAAGGATTCCGGTACAGTAGTCATCACTGTCTAACCCACTTAGGATTCAGGTACAGTAGTCATCGTTGTCGATCCCACGGAGGATTCCTGTATAGTAGCATCGCAGCCAGCCCTAGGGTTCCCGCACACAACATGCTCGATTCCGAGAGGGTCCGATCCTCGAGCCAAGTGTCGATACATAAACAACCACATAGTATCATGTTAATTTATCTCGTACTTCCATATCATTATGAATAACCTAATGCGATAGACAGTGCATCAATCAGATGCTTGATCTGAGAGTTATTGGGATTTCTGTTCCCGGGGCCCGGTTGGTTTTTAGGCTCAAACTAACCTAGTCGTACCCCAAATGCATCCAAAATTCATGTGGAGTATGCTAAATGAATCGTATCTCTCCTAGAATTCTATAGTCACATGTGGTACGTTAATCAGACACCTGTAGCCCTAGATGCATGCTAAATGGTGTAACCGACCATAACGGGTCCGGGTCCGGTCCGACCCAGTCAGACTAACCCGGACCTACCTGGTCTGAAATGAGGTCTGACCCAGTCCAAGGAAGTGACCCAAGCCAATGGGATGACCCGGCCTGAAGAGATGGCTCAGCATGATAGGTGGCCCCGGCCGGCCAAGTGGCGGCCCGGCCAAGGGCGGCCCGGTCGTGGGTGGCCCGACCTCAGGAGGCCCAACCGTGGGCAGCCCAGCCATGGCTGCCCGGCTTGTGGCGGCCCAGATGGCCACTAGAGGGAGTGGGGTGCTACGCCCCTCCCAGTTCTTCAAACAGAACCAACCCCTTGTGCCGGTTCAGTGGTCATAGGACCCAGATGGTCCCGCTCGTCTGGCTCCACGGCGGCCGATGCGGACGGCCACCACCCCTCCTCCACCATAGCGCGACGGCGCCACACCTCCACCACCGCGGCCCAGCTTGGATGCGGCCTTCAGCGCCGCCGCACGGTGAGACGACACCACACATCTCCATCTTCGGTGGCCATCCCGGCCGCGGTTCCCCTCTGGTGCGATGCGATGGCGTCGTACCCCTTTGTCACGGCCCGCCCTGGCCGCGGTTCCACACCTTCGGCGTCGCATGTCACGATGGCACCTTGCCTCTTTCATCTGCCGCTGTTATTCTCTGGTGCGGTGGGATGGAACCCTGCCCTTCTAGCTCTGCCTCCAATGTCAACCAAACAAGAATCAATTGAGGGACTTTGGGCCATGTTTGTTCAGCCCACACCGTCCACATTAGGTGATAACAATTGGCCACCGTCGAATCAAAATAAATGTCAAACAATGAGGGTATAATTCAGACATTAAAATAATCCAATCGCCCTACCTCATAATCGGTGTTCGCATGATGGAGTCGCAGAAAGCAGCATCATTCCATTGATTTTAGGAGGATATGACGTTGTCGTTGGCGACATACTTCACGGGCGGCATCTTCCCTTTCTTTCCCTTGTTAGAGGGGAAGAAGGCGGCATCATCATTCATCTGTGGAAACGGGCGTTCTTCATTGAGATAAGATATCATTCTTCGTTGGGAGGATATTTTCTCCATCCTTCCAAGGCTCCACCAAAAGATTAATCCAATCCCAAAATAATAAAATAACACATCTTAATATAATGTTAGATTAATGAATTTGAAATGATTCAAATTCATTATGTTACCCCACATAATTAAAAGATGGGTTTGGCTCATTAATTTGTAGGGGGGAAGGTGAAGAGGCTCCAAAATTTATGGGGGAAGTGAAGAGTTTCACCCATTAATGGGGAACTCAAGGGGTTAAGGGGGGGGGGGGGGGGTTAAGTGGGTTTGAGAACATGTGGGCCCTGCCACAAAATATCCTCACATGGGAGGTTATGCACGGGTGGGATCACCTCCATCCTTACATTGGAGGATTAAACCACCACTAAAGTAAAAAAATGCTAGTCATATTTTTATTTAATTTGTTTAGAAACCCCAAAAAAATAACATCTAGCATCGATAAAATGCATCTACAGTGAAGGTCTCTATAAGAGAATATTAGCACTACGAGTTCAACAGTGTCCTCATATTTAAATTCCGAGCACCGGTTCAAAAGTTATAAAATGTCGCTCGTACGTTTACTGAACATACCCGAAAAAAATTCGGAAAATTATTAACAACCACCCTCGTCCAACAGTGGTCGAGGTTAGGCTCTGCCTAGGTGAAACACACCCCAACAAACCCAATGGTACCCTTGGATTTCCAATCCGAGTTACCGTTTAATAGATAATAGTTTTAAAATAAAATAATTTCCACATAATATTTTATTTGCGGCCAAAAACTATCTTTCTCGGGTGGCCCTCACCGACACATGTTAGTATATTCTTAAAGAAATAATACCCTCACCAGTTCAGCAGTGGTCTTGTATTTTTAATCTGAGTTACCATTTGTTAGTTATAAGAAGTTTAAAAATAAAATAACTTTATTTTATTATTTTATTTACGATTATGCCATTTTTGGGTTTTCTCACAGGAGGCCCGTGCCGACTAAAATTTAGTTACGCCTAGGGTAAACCAGCCATCCTGAGGGTAATAATGGGCTCGGATATTTGATCCGAGTAATCTTTTAAGAGTTATTAAAATTTTTCATGAGAACTGCATATGCGCGTTAATGTAAGATTAACAAAACTTCGAAGGATCATTCTGGGCACTCCATGCCTTGGAATCGTGCACCGTCAGAAACTGTAGACTCGTAAAATTCACAAAAATTTATGAAAAAAAAATTCCATTTAATATTCATGTATTTACATTCTCCCCACAATAGGGATTTACGTCCCCATAAGCTATAACTCAAACTAAAGTAACAAATGAGGGTACTGAGCGCGCATCTGAGTCTCCTGCTATGATGTGCTCTCTTAGAGGTTCTCATGCAGTCAGCTAACCCGCACCAGAGGTATCAACCATCCATGCAGGACTCACTCCTGTCGATCCTCAATTTCCACAGAAACCTCCGTGAATGTCACCCCGTCATCGATATCCAGCTCCCCGTGGTAGATAATGTCGGAAGGGTAGTGGATGTATTTCCTCAGCTGGGATACATGGAAGACGTCGTACACCTGGTGCAATAGAGGTGGAAGAGCTATGCAGTAAGCCACCTCGCCAACTCTACGGAGGACTTGGAATGGTCCAACGAACCTCAAAGATAGCTTTCCTCCTGGGACAAAACTCCATAGACATCGTTGAGTTGAGACCCATAGAAAGACATGGTCTCCATCCTAGAACTCCAGAAGTCTCCGTCTCCTGGATGTACCTGGAAGACTTGTCATGAAGTCCATGGATATCTCATCCCTCTTCCACATTGGGACCACTAAAGGACGAACCAAGCCTGTTGGTACCTGATGCTCCTCCTTCACTTGCTGAAAAGTGAGGCATCAAGAAAAAAACTCCGCTACTGCCTTCTTTATACCTGGACACCAGTGCTGTCGTCGATGTTCCTAGTACATCATCATCACTCCTGGATGTACTGCTAAAGGGGATGTGTGAAACTCCGTAAACACTTCCTCCCAACGTTACCCTGGCACCATTGTACGATCTATAAAGAGGGATGTTCTCCCCACCTTTAGAAAATCCATCAGGTGCCTATCCTGTGGATATCTGAGCACATCGTACCTCACAATCAGTGTCCCCATGCCGCACCTCCCTGTCTCACTGAAGATGTGGGTGAGTGAATATAATAGGGTGAATGAAGGCTGTTCCATCTATATCCGTAAAGGATATCTGTAATGCAGCCAGCTGCTCTGTCACCTCGCCTTGCAGCTGTAAACTAGATCTCCAACTGAGTGCTTTAGCTACAACATTCCCCTTTCCAGGAGTATAGACTATATGGGAATCATAGTCCAGGAGGAACTTGATCCATCGTCTCTATCTAATGTTCATTTCCTAATGAGAAAAGACGTACCTGAGACTCTTGTAAACTGATTATATGGTAAAACATTCACCCATAAGATAGTGTCACCACATATTCAAGGCGAATACCACTACTGCAAAATCTAGGTCATGGGTAGCGTAGTTATGCTTGGGTTGTCTCAGCTGCCGGGAACCATATGCGATCACAGCTCGCTCTTGCATCGGGTCACATCTGAGTCCAGTCACTGATGCGTCGCAATAAACTACAAACCCTTCACCTTCCACTAGAAGCCTCAAGATTGGGGCACTAGTCAGCCTCTATCTCAGATCCTGAAAGCTCTGCTACCATCTGTCCGGCCACACATAGGGTTTCCCCTTCCTTTCCAAAGCATATAATGGTACTGCAACTCTAGAGAAGACTAGCACAAAGGTAAGTCTGGTCGACTCATGAGTGAACAATTGCAACCTCTTATGCATGATTCCATCATGGGATGACTGGGTTTTATTTTTCACCGGCCAAGGAAAACCCCTTCCCAACATTGTACATATACCACAACTTTTTTTCCTAATACAGTCAATCTGTGTATAAACTCTGGTTGCCTAGTCCATTCCCAAACAAACATCGTTAGGCCTTGATGCTACCACCAAGATGATCCAATTGAAACTCTCACCTCATGGATCAGATCACACCGTCGGCGTAAGTGTTATTATCGATTCTCCTCTCAAAGGAATATCCATACATGAGGGTCAAGTCAATGGTTTAACCAAAAACTCTAGGTATGGGACAAGATTCATGGAAGGAAGTAATGATTGGTACCTATGTCTATTGATACGACATCTAGTTGTAGAAACACATTGTACCTAAAATCATTCTTAGAGCCCTTAGGTCACAATCTTTGACCGCATACAGCTACTCTCTTTCCCAGCCCTGTAGCTCCCTGAGACTATCAGGGAAAACAAAGGCAGGTGATTGCAACATGTCATAATTTTCACCACCTCATGCTGCTCTCCAAGCTCTACTTCCATGTCTGCTGCCCTACAGATTCACCTGTCCTTAACACTTCCTCTTCCTGAAACATCTCACACGCCCAAGTCTCTGTGACTGGTTCCAGTTCACAGCTTCCCACTGCTAATATTCACTTGCTATATCCGCTCAGCCAAAGAACATTCGATCACAATGGTTCTCTCTAGAACCCTAACATAAATAGGAATGCATGAGGAATAAGTGCTGGCTTGAATGTCCTTAAAAACGCATCGCTAAGAGTTTTGAGCTCTAAATCACTGTTCGCACCATATTCATCGAGTACCAAGAATGGTCGGTACACCTTGATGATTACTCAACTACCGACATGTCATCCTGTCGAAACTGTATAATCTCTTGAAAACTCACATCCACCACCTTAAGCTAGACCTAAGATGCCTGTGGGTCGGGATCGCCTCGTAACATGAGGGATATCTAGTCCGGAAACACATATAAGGCACTAATCCTACAAGTGTCCTCTACCAGTACCGCTGGTAGTGTCTGCTAACCAACTATTAGTGATATAGTTGGCACACTGCCCGAAAGTACCATCTCCGAAAATAGACCAAGTACCGAAACCTCTTCACTATGCGTACCATAATCATGGTCACTCACTAAAAAATATTAGTATCTATGACTAACATCTACTCTACTAGTGTCTCAATTAGGTGAAAAACTCCCGTAATCGCCTCCATGCAGTCCTCTGCTTCCTGGGAATCTATCTTTCATCGAATCCACAGAGACCTCTGCCACTTGAACTTGTAAAATGAGATCATTAGGTGTGCACTATCCGCTAGTTCAGCAGGGGGTACTTGCTGCCCTATGGGTGGTGGTGCTGTTGGTACACCACCCGATGGTGCCAACATAGAAAGATGCCCCTACACCGGAGCCTTTTCACTGGGTGGGCTACCATCTCGTACAAAACTCAGAAACCCTACCTCGCTATCTAGGTAGCGGAATACTGATAAGGAACAGGTGTTCCAAAGTCAATAAGTTTTACCAGGTGAGCTGACTAAAAGAGTTCACAAAGAAGACTCTTGAAAACAAACTCAAAATTAGTGTTTTTGTGCACTGAGTCGGAAATCAGAAGTCAGGGTCCTGGTTTATTGATACGATGGCCACCACACCAACACTGAACTACCTGGACTGAAAAACATATTCAATACTCTTAACACTATTGATTCATGGTAAGACAGATCATATTACTATGTTTTTTAGTAGAACGGACTCACCTGATACCAATTTTTCACGACCCGTCCACATGACCTGTGTTGTGACTACCCCAAGACCAACTTCCATAGGAAAGGGGCTGGCGACTAGCACCTATGGTGTAAATACCTATGTTGGGAAGGAATTTCCTTAATAGAAGTAAAAATACTCAATTGAGTACACAACTGCAAACAAAACACTATGTAGAAATTGTATACAAAAGTAGTGCTGAAAAGTAAAGGGGCCGAAAATAAAAGCCCAACTGTAAAGTACAAGGAAAAGAAAAAACAGCTGGAAGGTGACAAGTAGCTCCTAGATCATCCACTGAGGATCCTACCTAAAGGGTAGGTACAGATAGCCTCCTCCGCACTCCCCATCTGTCAATCTCCTCTGGGTACCGACTCGTAATGAGGTCCACCACCAGGTACCGTCCAGTCCTCGTACACTCTGCCACGGTCATCATTTTCCATCGTCTGCATCCAACACAACGAGGTATGGTCGAAGCCCCTGTAGGGGTGAGTATAAAAATACTTATTAGGGGTCCCCGAGACCCCTGATGGTCTCCCAGAATCCACTAATGATAAACCACAGTAGTAAGATACTATCACAATTGAAAGACAAGGCTTAGATCACACATGTATACATGTTTTGTAGTGGGATAGGGATGATCAGATGTAGTCACTGCTTCATCTAAGCTATTGGACCCACACAAGATACAGGACCAGCTAAGCTGTCAGACCCACACACGATACAGGACCATCTATTCTGTCGAACCCACATATTCATCTAAGATATCAGACCCACACAGGATATAGGACTAGCTATGCTATCGGACCCACACAGGATATAGGACCAGCTATTCTGTCTGACCTACACTGGATACAGGAACAGAATTCAGAACTGTCAGACCCAAGGAGGATACCAGTATAGTATTCATCGCTGTCGAACCCATAGAGGATTCCGGTATAGTAGTAGCCATTTTTAACCCACATAGGATTCTAGTACAGTAGTAATCATTGTCGAATCAACGGAGGATTCCAGCTCAGTAGCGTCGCAAATAGCCTTAGGGTTCCCGCACAAAGTATGGTCAATTCTGGGGGGGGGGGCGCTCCTGGAGCCATGTGTCGATACATAAACTACCATGAAGTCTCATGTTTTTGTATCCCTTAGTTCTGTATCATAATAAGGAACCCAATCCTATAGATAGATCATCAATCAAATGCAGGATCTGAGAGTTATTGGCATTTCTGTTTCTGGGGCCTGGTTGGTTTTTAGTCTCAATCCAACCTGGTTGATCACCAACTGCGTCCAAACATCATGTGGAGTATGCCAAAACAATATCCTCGCTCCTAAAATTCCATTTCCGCATGAGGTACGTCAATAAGACACCCGTAGCTCTAGATACAGTCTAAATGGTATAAATGACCATAGCGGGTCTGGGTTCGGTCCGACCTAGTCGGACTGACCCAGCCCGACCCGGTCTCAACCGGGTTATGACCGGTCTGAGGAAGAGGCCTATGCTGAGGGGATGGCCTTGCCAGAAGAGACAGCCTGACCAAGGCGGGCCGTAGCCAGGGCATGCCACGACAAAGGTGTGATGGGGCCATGCCTCTTTCGTGTGTCGCGGTTCTTCTCCGGTGCGGTGCGATGGAACCATGCCCTTCCAGCTCTCCCACCAATGTCAAATGAACAAGAATCAATGGAGGGACGTTGGTCCGTGTTTGTTTGGCCCAAGCTCTTTGTATTTGCTGATAACAATTTGCCACCATCAGACCAATATAAACGTCGTAGAATGAGGGTATAATTTATACATTAAAATAATCAAATCCCCCTACCTCGTAATCGGTGTTTTCCTGACAGAGTCGCGGAAAGAGGCAGAATTATGTTGACATTGAGAGGAGATGACGTCGTCATTGGCGATGTTCTTCATGGGTTGCGTCTACCCTTTCATGCCTCGGTTGGAGGGTGAGAAGACATCGTCGTCGTTCCTCGGTGGAGAAGGGAATTCTTCATTGAGATAAGATATGATTTTTCGTTGGGAGGATATTTTCTCTATCATTCCAAGGCTCCACCACAAGATTAATCCGACCCCAAAATAATAAAATAAAACATCTTAATATAATGTTAGCTTAATGAATTTAAAATGATTCAAATTCATTAAGTTGCAGCACTTAATTAAAAGGTGGTGTAGGCTCATTTAATTTGAAAGGGAAGGTGAAGAGACTCCAAAAATTATGGGGGAAGTGAAGAGTTTCCCCCATTAATGGGGAAGTCAAGGGGTTTTAGGGGGTTTAAGATCATGTGGGCCCCAAAAAATAATATCCTCCCATGGGATTTTATGCACGGTTGGGCCCCACCTCCAACCTCCACTTGGAGGATTAAACCACCAAACAAATAAAAATATTCTAGACATATTTATAATTAATTTATTTAGAAACACCGAAAAGAATTATCTTCAAACCTTGATAAAACATAACTGTAGTGAAGGTCTCCTTAAGAGAATATAGGTGCTACGAGTTCAACGATGTCCTTAGATTTCAATTCTGAGCACCGGTTCAAAAGTTATAAAACACCGCTCGTATGTTTACTAGACGTACCCTAAAATATTTCGGAAAATTATTAACTCCCACCCTCATCCCAATGCGGTCGCGGTTAGGCTCTGCCTATGTGAAACATTCCCCAAAGAACACAATGGTACCCTTGTATTTCCAATATGAGTTACCATTTAAATGTTATGAATTTTACAATAAAAAATATGTAACTTAATTATTTAATTTGCAGCAAAAAAACTAACTATCTCTGGTGGCCCTTGCCGACCCATGGTAGTATCTTCTTAAAGAAAGCCTACCCTCACGAGTTCAGCGATGGTATTGGATTTGTATTCTGAGATACTGTTTAGGAGTTATAAGCATTTTAAAAACAAAATAACTTTATTTAATTATTTTATTTATGGTTATTCCATTTTCTGGGTTTCTCAGAGTAGGCCCGCGCCGACTATACTTTAGTCACGCCTAGGGTAAACCACCAATCATGTACGCAATGGTGGCCGATGATTTCAGATCCTAGTAACCATTTAATATTTATTCCACATTTTTAGGAATACTCCATACGCGTGTTAATTTAAGCTTAACAAAACATCGACGGATCATTTCGGGCACTCTGGTCTTCGTAATCGCATGCAGTCAGAAACTGCGGACTCGTAAAATTCCCAAGAATTTAAGAAAGAATTTACCATAGAATTTCCAGTTTCTTACAGCGGGATTTATGTAGATGAATCAAATCCATGATTATGATAATAAAAAATTCATGTAGTAGAAGAATGATACTATTTTCAAGACATACATTCCCAAAAATATCAATTGGAGGGAAATCATAAATATGAGATGAAATCATTATACCATTAGGGGTTTCTACTTCCAACTCCAAATATAATAATTATAGTTAAATAATAATATATATAGTAACCTTTATAGATTTTAAATAGTAGGTAGATCTAGAATCAAAAAATACATTAATAATTCTAGAGTTGGTGGTTGGTGTTCCTTTCACCACACTATTATCACACCACTTGTATGAAATAGTGATCGCCTGAGATTTCCCCTTATCCATAAATTTTAGAGGCTTCTAATTCCAATCATCATCACGAACCCTTGGGTTATGGAACATGATATTATAATTACCATCCTCCTTCCACATGATGTATTGAATTGTGGGAGTTTTATTCTATATAACTTTTATTCTATTTTCACCATTTTCCAACTTATTTGCATCATTTTGGAAACCAATTCCAAGATGGCCTTCTCTTACAAAAATATAAAACATGTTAAACACCATAAGACAATTTACACAATTCTTGTTTCCACACATGGAGCATACTGGAAGGATAATTTTATTCTCTTCATTGATTTCAAATTCTCCATTTAAATCCACATTCCTTTTCTTTTTAAAACCATGATATGGATATGTTAATCAAACCTCTATTTAATATTTGATTTTATAATGTATAATATCATCATTTTAACTAATTTTCTTAAAGAAAAAAACCATTTTAGGACTTTTATTTAATCCACATAAGATACAATGAACTTTACTTTTTGATTGTATGATAATTCTAGAATCATAACTCGAATTTCTTGTGAAATCAACGTCGTAGGTACCGACCAATTTGTCTTCATTTTTCATTAACTCAAGGTCCTAATTTTCTATATTTGTATTATGAAGACAATGAAATGAAATATTTATGAATATTTTTTGAACTCATCCCAATCCATGAATTCAATTTCATCTTACTTCCTAATATTCTTGATTAGAGTCCCCCATTGGTCTTCTTCATCTTCTAAACAATAAATTACCATAATGAATTTTTCCTGATCCAAACACTAGATATTGGAGATTATATTTTTATTGGTACTTATATAGTGTTCATAAAAAAGATGATTAGAAGAACCTCTAAAATAAGGTGGTTGTTTTATCAGGAAGTATTTAACATAATGTTATTCCTTCCTTTCTTATTTTGTAAGAATAACATGATTCATCACTTAGAAAGGTTGTGTGAGAAAATAAATGATATTTTTTATTCCATCTCAGATATAAATTTAATTATAAGGCAGAAAATACTTTCATTTTATATTCAAATAAATATTAAATTGGTTTCTTTAGGTTCTATCCATTGACTAAAACAAAAAATCATAGAGTTGGAAACATTTTTCATATTGTGGAATGACATAATCATGAAAATCCACATTCAAGATATATAAATTAGGAAACATTCATTAATATATGAAACACTTGGATTATCCATGTTTATTCATAGATAACTTATTTTTAAATCCTTTATGACAGATGGCTAGTGTTTTTGAATTTCGAAAGAATATCACTCAAGAGTGTCAATCTAGCTGTGCAACAAGGCCTGTTGTCGTTAATGTGATTACGCTTGAGTCATTACAGATGCACTTCTTAGTTGTTCCTAACCCTTGGTACAACTATTATTGTTCCACATCTATTTGATTTATCTATATTGAAATGTATTTCTAGGAAACCACCCACTATATCCTTTACTAAAATTCCCATGCATTTTATTATACATTTCCCCATCCTTAAAATTATCCCAAGAGGCAACCATAGACATATCCTTATTATTATTCATAGGGATATCACTAATGATTTCTCATCGAAGATTCCAAAGGTTAAATAACATTTTTCTTGGATGCCAACAATAAAAACACTAAATTTTCATACATTAACATTGCTACATTTTTCTTGCAGAATACATAATACATTACAAAAAATAACACCTAGTGACCATATTAGTATTGTGTTTTTGTAAAGAAGGAATCATAAAAACCACTGCATAAATAATATAAATTATATTACACTAGGTTATTCATTACAAGAAACCTTATTAGACATATCCTAAATAATAAATATATTCATACCCTGGGAAATGGAAACACAAAAATGGGTGAAATGGGATACTCAGTAAGAGTAAAAAAGTGAGATATGTAACAATAAACATGATCATAAGGGTATGATAGTTTGATCGCGACATTAGAAGATCATACCCTTCATATCAAAGATCATCAAAAAGAATAAGCGAATAAATATTCACGGTTAATAATACAGGAATCATAGGGTAGTCATGAGGATTATCCCTAAAATCATGGCATCGGAATAATACATTTAATTTTAGTATACACATAACCATGTAATATTATTCCCTATAAGTCAATAAAGAATGATAGAACATACCATACCACTTATGTTGACTACACCTACTTGGTGGGATGCATCACCATCCCCAGTAGTAGTCCTTTCACTGAATGGGATCAGGTATCCCCATATTCTCATATGGATTAGGCTCCACCTACTCACAATCTTTATGGGGACTGCACCTAATATTTGGGACAAACCACCATCTCGAGTCCTAGCCATTTCTTTGAATGGGATCGGGTTTACCCTTCATCCTATAATGTAACGTGTTTCCCCATATTCTCATAGTGGATTGGGATTACATATCTTCCACTATGGATCAAGCCCATCAACATGAATCCTATCATATATCATGAGATATAAATATTTCCCCAATAAAAATAAGGGAGATATTTGTCCCACCCATCTCATAAATAAATTAAATATACATGATCCAAAAATTCATAAAAAACATAATCATAACCCACGAAATAAAATTTTATCATAAACAAGTAATTATATCATAATATATGGAAAAAGAGATAGGGTTCATTATAATTTCTTAAAAATTACAACCCAAGGAAAATTGTTGGTTTAATAGACATATAACCCATGAATAAGAAATGGGTTTCTGTAAAATTTTACACGTGAAAGATAAACGGTTTCATAAACACAATGAAATCAATAAATAAAACATTATGATTGACAATATGGATCGAATAATTGAATACATTCCCTATAAATAAATTATTAGCACCAAATGATTCCATAGTATGTGGAAAATAATTTTGAAATATCATTTAAACAAAATTCTTAATGAAAATATCTATTATTATTAGAAAAATAAATTTTTAAACATAAAACCTATTGAAACCAATTTTCAATAAAAATAAATCAGAAAACATAAAATTTATGATTGAGAAATATTTGAAAAAAATTGAATTAAAAAAAGATTAACATATAATAATTAATTGTTCATAACTATTTGAAAATAATTTCTCTGGAAAGACTATGAATTCATATAATGAGTTATTGGAATCATTTGGAAAAACATTTCCTTGAAAAAATGTAAACATATAAAGGATTATTTAAAACGCTTAAAACCTATTAAAAATAATTTTCCCATGATAATGGGATTAATATATCATCTTTAAAAAAATTATAATATTTTTCAAAAGACGCTTTTTGTAATTCATGGCATGTGTATCAAAGAAGTCAAAATTTGACAAATTTAATTTACCATTTGGGTAACATTTGAACCATAAACAATGAAAAATATAAATCATAAAATATATTTGTGAATACCATTAAATACACATATAGTAATCCTATAATATTTTAATGCTTATTATATAAACCACACATAATAAATAATTGGGGAACATGGAATATACCTCATAGAAAATAAAAGTGAAATGATAAAAACCTTAATACATGAGTGACCTTATAATCTTAATCCCCATGAAATAATATCAATATTTTATGCTAACAATATCATGAAAAAAATTATATTAAAGATATAACATGTAATATGGTAGTATATACACCACATAGAAGAAGTGAGTTGTGAATATGACACGTATCTAACAGAAATAAAAAGTGAGGTGAATTTTACTCACCTTATTTTTTGAATATCATTGTAATCATTCAAAACTACTATGTAATAAATATAATATTATTATAAATCTAAAAATAAGTCATATTTTTATATATAATACCATATGTGGATTTTTATTAAACTCTTATTAGCACCTTCATGATATGATTACGTTTTTCACATGTGTCTTAATTTGTTATTTTTTGTCCTCATACCTATATCATGATTTTAAAAATTTAAATACTAATTTTAATATGAATTATATTCATTAAATATTTATTTATAATAATCTAAAAAATATTGGAATATGAAATTCAATACATTGTTCATTGATACGGTAGTTCGTTCATACGTATGAACAATATTTCTAATTAATTATATTACTGAAAGAATGCAAGTAAATGAAAGATATATATATATATATATATATTAACTTAGTTAGAATAATTATTACACATATATTATATATGTTCCGAAAAAACATCAGTAATGCATTCCATGTAAGGTGTGAATGAATCACTTCGCTTTGAGGGGGTGGTATTCCACAATTCCAAAAAGAAAATTATCATACTAACCCCAAATAAAAAGCATGAATATTTGTGTAATATAATAATAAAGGAATAAAAAATAAATTATATCTATCATATAAATCATATGAAAATTCATTTTCCATCATAATATCCCACCATTTTTGGTAGTAAATTTAAAAATGAACAATGTCATTTCATAAGGTGGTAGTTCACCATATGCCAGAAGGGTATGTTCAATACCCATTATATAGAAGTGCGTGTTAGTGATGGTCTAACGCTTATAATAAAAAAATATGAGTAAATGTTGGATTATTATGTTTTTATATTATCATTTAATAAGAATAATTTAGGTTATAGATAGAGAAATTAAATTATCGGAGCACGAGGAAGGATGTTATCACTTCTTTGGGTAACTCTGTTTTCATTGCACAAAAGGGGTTCCATAATTGGATGTATACCATACTAAGGGATTCAAGGAATAATTTAAAATTTTTGTAATCTTATTTTAGAGGATTTTTTAGGTTCTAAAGGATTTTTTATGTGGGAATATGTTGGATGGGTGAAATCCAATTTATTGTTGAGGATGAGCGGTGTTCTTATAAATTTTTTAAAAGGGAATTCCACCAAGATTTTTACTATGAAATGTTGCTCAAAAAGTGGAAACAATTAGATAAAATTGAATATTGGTTCTATATATTTCTATCTAATATCTTTTAAAAAAGTTTAAATGTAATTTTTCTCTTAATTTTAAGGTTTTGTCCATTATTAAGATAATTTTTCTCTTAATCGTTGTAATTAATTTTAATCGCATTCACTAATTATTATTTTTCAAAAACTTGTTTAACTTATTAGAAATTATAAATTATTCTGATTGAAAATAATGAATCCATATCAAATCACATAATTTTTATAAATTAATTTTAAATTAATCTCTTAGATGGGCAGTGAGAACTATATTTTTATACAGAAATATTTTAAATGTTTGGGATGTTTTGATATCCAATTTCAAGGTAAAATTGGTTAAAATGACCTCAATTTTATTTATTTATGTAATATGTATCTCATTAAATATTTATGAAATTAAAATATAATTTATTTTAATGAATAAATAATGTTAAATTCACTTTGGAATTAAAATTGATTATTTATCTCTATTCATCAAAAAATTAATTTTTTCATAAAAATTCCTCAAAATCATGGTAATAAAATTTTGAAATTCAAAATTCAAAAAATAATATTTATTTAATATATTAAAATATCTAAATGATTTTGAAATTAATTCTATATTTTTTTACCTGAGTACATAAAAATTAGTTCATTTAAAAAAAATTAATTTCAAACATATAAAGACAATACTACAAAATGAATTTCTTATTTCTGATTTTGTTCAGTAATATAAATCCATTATAAATAATAATGAAAAACGAGTTATTACTATTCATATTACTAATCTTAATTTTTATGTAACAAATATCTAGTGTAAATAATTATAATAATAAAAGGTTGTTTCATAGAAACTCTGTGTTTCATGTAATGCAAGATAAGTCAGTGTTGTGTGCAGTTCAACATAATTTAAGAGTAGCGGATAAAGAATGTTTGACTTACTGTTTCTTTCAATGAAATAAATTATATAAAATAAATTTATTCAAAAAAAGGTTTCCAAAAACTAGATGTGTCACATACATTTCCATAAATGGTGTTTTAATTATTTCTAGAGTAGTGAGAAAAGGTAGAAGAAAGTGGTGAAGTTATCCACCAAAGGTTTTAAATTGAAAGAGAGATAGGGAATAACCCATCCGAAGGTAGTGATATATTCCTTGTCCTTTTAAATGAAGTGATCCTTTGAATAGAAGTGATCTATCCCGAACCTTGAATTTGAAGTGAGCCATATTAAATTTGATACATCGACACATTATTATTGTATACTACTAGGATGTAGCCTAGTGAGTGGGAACCATTTAAATGTCCCTGAGTCTTAGTAATTATTTCAGTTATGGGATCAAATTTATTCTAAAAATGTAGATTGGTGTGTTTTTAATGATAAACCATGATTCAAAGGGGTATTTGCTTTTAATCTTCCATACCCTGATTCAACCCACCCCCTCTTTGGGTATTTATCAAATTTGTTATAATAGATATAATTAGAGGCAATGGTTAATTTAATTTTTCTCCCAAAGTTTATTCAATGGAGGATATAAATAATAAATGGATTCTGATATTCAATGGAAATTATTTTAAATTATAGAAGAATCAGATGCAACAATACATTCGAAGGGAATTAGATGTTGTAACCAATAGAATCTATGATTTGGGGGTATCCCTATCCAATTAAATATAAAATAATGTGATTTAATTTCATTCAAAATATGTTATATGGGAAATTTTTTTATATATTTCTAACGGTGACTCAAATGTTATAGAGGAAAACCTGGAAGATCAATGGAACAAGTATGAGGATCTGAGAATTCACCCAAATGAGCAAATAAATTCATTCTTTGATCTGTTGAATCCTACTATGTAAAATATGCATGTTCTTGAATAAATTGACGATGATTTAAGGATTTTCAATCATATATTCATAATTCATCCACCTCAAATCAATACAAATGTTTATGTACTATAACATAAATAACCAATGGAGATGTCATTGGATAACTTGTGATACTATTATTACATATGAGATGATAAATGATGATAATTATTCAATTAAATAAGTGATTCCAATGAATTATCATCCAAATCCATGAAAAACCCCACTATTGAAGATGGTCATGATGAAGAAGATATGAACATGGAGATGACGTTCCTTTCCTCAAATCAAGAAAGTGACAAAGGAATGTTCAAAGAAAAACTCCCACTTGCCTGATTTTGATGTGGAAGGGTTGGAAATATTTTATCTAGGTGAACCATGAATATTCAATAATATGATGCGGATGAATTCAAAATTAACATTATGATGCATCTGTTCAATTTAAAAGGAAATAAAATGTTCAATATTAATCTCTTCAAAAATAAGAATGTTTATTCACAATAAAATAATAGATTAGATGAATATGTGGATGATGATATAAATAACAAAAAAATATCACAAGGAAATGGTGGGGTATAATTTTTTGGTTTCACCTAAACAATGTAAGAAATTTACAATGATTATGAGTAATTCAATGTAAGAATTGATATTTGGGATTAATTAGAAGCATATGTCTAAGAGATAGTTTATTTGTTGGAAAAAACTATGAAATTAAAAAATTGATTATAATAACAAAATGTATATACCATAGTTGGAATAAGAGAAGTATTATCTAAATGAGGAAATTTAAAAACTGAAGTCTTCAATGCCAGGAAAATCAGAAAATGTTGTTGAGTACAAGCCAAAAATATATTAATAGAAAATAAAAATTGATATATTGACTAACACTAGAAAAGATGAATGAAATTGAATTAATGAACAAGAATACGAAGTTTATGGATAGTATTGTTGTGTTATAGATTTGGAAAAACTCTTGAATACTAGTACAACATTGAGAAAACATATCATTCAATGAAAAATGGTAAATGTGTATCATAGAGGTCCAGAAAAACAAAACAAATAGATAACTCCAAATGATGTAGCCACGATGGGGTGTGATCAAAAAGCATAATGAAGTAGTGGTTGATGTTGAACCACAAATACCAACTCTTTGATTGAATATTGATTGGTTAAAAATCAAAACTAGAATATTTAGAGAAACCATGGGAAAATTAGAATTTTATTATTGACACAGAAGAATACACCCCAAAATTTTTTCATTGTTTTTGAATGATGAGACACTCACAATATGATATTCTTAATAAAAGTGGTTCTAATTGGAAAAATAAAAACATAACAAACCATAGAAAGGTCAATATTTCAGGACATAAATTTGTGGTCCCAGTTTCAGGCTTGGAGGATTTGTCGACATGAAAAGATATAGTTCATAAATAATGAAAAGAAATGTGTTGAACCAGATTGAATGTGTTCTTAAGAAGTATTTCAATGTATCATCAAATGAGTTTAAAAAGATAAATTATTTTACATATTTTAAATATGAATCATTACCATCATTCTTTTTATATTATTAATATTATCATTCCATGTTGGGTATGAAGAAAAAAATGAGTTCAAAAGAAAATTGCTTACTAGTATATGGTTTTAGAGATTTTCCTTAAAGCATTAGATCATTCTGGTTTTGGATCTTTGTTAGTGGATATATATCCCTTATGAAATGTATTAAGGATCATTCGTCAATCATAAAACTTTAAGAGGAATGTTTTTCAAATTTTTAAATGATGAATGCATATAGATTAATTTCTTGGGAAAAAGGAAATTTTAGGGCAATGAAATGAGGTGTGTTGATGTCTTAGTTGTTGAATGTCTCTGTCACATCTTGATTTGTGTCAGTTAACTAGGTGACATTGTTATTTAAATATAATTTACTATAATGGTGTGTATCATCAGTGTCATATATGGTGTTTTTATTTAAAGGTAAATTAACTAAGATTTATCTTTACCTTGTAATCAGAGTGGGTGATATGCACTTTTGTCCAATGAGGACGACAATAGTTGTGGAATTAATGTCTTGGCCATATATTCCAACCATTCTAGGTATAAGTGGTCAAATTTAATTCCACTTTAGATCTCTCTAATCTACCATGTGATCATACTCATACAAATGTTTCTCTTCAACAAGGTATGATCATTATAAACATATAGAAGGGAAAACAGAAAAAGGAAACCATTTTATTTTATTGGTGCATGAAGATGTATGTAGACCTATATCACCAATAAAAATATATAAGAAGAGGTATTAAATTATTATTATTTTATTATTTTAGCAATATTTAATGGTAATTTTTTATTTCTCCCATGTCCAATGTATTTAGTTTTAGAAAATACTGTCGGATGAAATATGAAAGGATTCATGGATAGAAGATTCTGATGTTTTATACTAATAATAGTATTTCATTTAAAAAAATCATGATAAATATTATATAATTAAACATGGGATATGGAATCATGTTTTAATAGTTATTAGTAATCAAAAAAATGGAGTGTTTTAGAGGAGAAATCAAAAAATAAAAAACATGGACAGAAAAAAACTTTTTGAGAAGGACCAACTAGATAAATTATAGAAGGAAGGAGTCTTGAAATTAGTCTGCATGTTTAATAGGTGTTTTTTGTTGTTAAAGGAAGAAAGGACTCCACATGATATGTGGTATTGATAGAATCCAACACTGAAATACATTTAAATCATTGGATGAAAATATTTTATTCTAAACAAGGAGAAACATAGAAAATTTTAATCATAATGATATGAGGGGATATTTCATGGATATTCAAGAAAAATAAAATAATATAAATGATTCTATAATATGGTTGAAATGATAGGTGAGGGAAATGATTTCAAAATAGTATAGACTGTTTAAAATCATTAAAAAATGCATGATCATCATCAAGAGGATACTGATGTTGTGGTAATCACCTCAATGGGAGTGGAAGTGAAAAATGATAATTTAAAATAAGATAAGGATATTGATAAGGAGGAATTCATATATAAATATGTACTGAAACTGAATAGTCTAGATGAAAATGATAGACAAAAAACAATTGGTGATCTGACAGCTCCAATTTATACATGAATAATGAAGTCATTACAGTAGGCATCCTTCATATCTCAGGATGATCCAAAATGTTTCGATGAATAACCTAGATATTAAAATTGGGTATAGGATATGAATGAATAAAATGACCATATTGAATGTAATTATACATGGGAGATTGTTTCGAGTCTAACATATAAGAATTCCATCAGGTGTAAATGGTTATTTCAACATATGATGAATGAAAATGGTGCAGTCATTCCAAAAAAATCATAATTTGAATGAAATGGGTACTCCAAGATAGAGGGTATGTTTGGAAATGAAACATTTTTACATGATTCATGGGTAGAGATAATCAGATTACTCTGGTCCATAGTAGTTCATAGAAGGTTAGTGTTTTCTAGATGGGCGTAATGTCAAAGTCTCCAAATGGTGTTCATGAAATATTTTTATTAAATCACTGGACAATTATTTCATCAAGGAGGATAAATTTAGTGTTTCTTTATTTAATAAGGAGCTACATGGGTTTAAAAAATTTATATGTTCATGGTATTCAAGACAAAATTAGTTATTTTTGAAACTCAGCTGTAAGAATGGTGGAATATTTTATAATCAATAGGTCAAAGTGAATATAATCATTGGATGATAGTTTTGGTGTATGTTGATGACATAATATTTTTTGGATCATATGATTCCCAATGAAAAACTATCACACAATTCAAGAAAAGAGAATTTGAGATGTCAATTATTGGTGAACTGATATTTTCTCTTCGTCTATAGGTGATACAAAGAAATAATGCTACATTCATTTATAAATCAAAATATGCCAATGATGTTTTGAGAAGATTTGAATGTATAAATTGAAAGAGATGACAACTCTAGTTTTTACCTTGATGAAACTATCATGATATGAAGATGGAAAAGTGGTTAATGTCAATGAATATGAGTAGATCTTTGTAAGATTATTGTTCTTGATAGTGACATGACAAGATATTAATTTTTCAACATTCCAATAATATATTTATCAAAGTAATCCGAAGGAATGTATTGTTCATGTATAAAAAATTATAATTTGGTATATTAGGGGTGTGTTGGAGTTCAATTTTCTATACATTAATTGCACCAAAATTTATTGGGATATATAGATGAAGATTGGGTTTTTTCAAAATATGATAGATAATGAATGACAGGAGATTCATTCTCTCTTGTATGTCTATGTATTTATTGGATAATAAATAAGAAATCATGAATTTCATTAAGCCGCACAGATTATGAATATATTTCTTCCCCTCAAAACTATGCACAGTTGTTGCAGATTGAGAAAAGTTTTAATGATATGGGTGTTGGAATGAAATATATGACCAGAATCCATTTCTAAAATTCATGTGCTAGAAATGATGGAAAAATATTGTACATATCCTAAAGATAAATAAAATGAAAATCATGAATCATTTCATCCTATAAATTGTGTATCAAGGGCTTGTGATGATGGAGTGTGTTCCTACATAAATACAGGTTTAAATCATTCTCACAAAGGGAATACACAATTTGGACTTTGTGATGTATTTAATTGATCATAGAGTTCTGTCAACTCCTTATACATGAAAATGTGTGGATATGTACCCTCCTATCCCCAATGTGTAATGTTTATTTCATTTATTTTTTGATATATTTTCATTATTCTGTTTCAGAACACAATGTAGTGGTCCTTAGGTTTAATTACAAAGGGGATGCAATTTATTCCATAAAATGGATTAAAAAGTCTTAATGAAGATAGGGGAGAAAATGGTAGGGGGAGTGGTGATGTTGGGGGAGATTTAAATCATACGATGATGAATATGATCGATGATAGGATATATATCATAAAAAATAGAGTTCATAATGATTGAATTTGAGAGGTTATTGAATGAAGTGATTCATTGATGATATTTTAATGATACTCTTCTTTCCATTGCGGACATGGATCATGTGGTATAAAATTATGTTTTGAGAAAATATATGATAACTTTATAATTTTGAAAATGTAAATTTTGGAAGAAAATAAAGAAGCTTTAGAAAGTTATCAAAATGTAAAAAATCTTCACCAAAACCAAAGTAATTGATTGTTGGAAAATATCCCTCAATGTAACAATGTAATGTTTTTGGGTTGGTTGTGAATGTTGAAAAAGGAATGTCCCCCTAGTCAGTTGTAGATTTCAAGATATATTTTTTTTACATGTTATGTTGTAAAAGATCCAAGATAGATGAATAGATGTTCTGGAGGTAGTGAAAATTGTTTTTATAAATAATTGTGAAGATATGTAGCATTGTGATGGAATTATGTTAAGGTATGAAGTGAGTTTCATGAAGGTGTGGATCATCCCAAATGAGTATCACCTATTTGTGGATGGTTGATGGTAATCTACGTGAATATGAGAAGTGTCATGAATGTGAAATTTTACTATAGCATTATGAAAATGGTGATCACCATGAATGAGATTAATGATATTCAAGAAAAGATGATTTCTTTGGAAAAAGAATCAAGAATATGTGTAAACGCCAATAAATAGGCCTCTACACCTCCCATAAAATATAGTAAGACATAATAAAGTTTCTAAGGCATCATATTCACATAGGTGATTTTTGAAGGCTTTGTTGAAATGGTTCACGAAGAATGGATATTTTGATTGCTACAAAAAATACGAATGAATGTTTTGAGCATTGAAATGGTTAAGAGAGCTTTCTAAATGTGATTGAGATTCAAAAATGGAGGATGATTCTCTAAGGATGGTTGATCTTTGTAGAAGAGGTGAGCTTCATGAAATTTTTGGTCTTCTTAGTGGAAAATATATCCTTATGAATGGAAGGTTATTTGTGATGGAATTGTGAATCAGAAAACTACTTTGATGGAATTTATGAGTAACTATGTTGTGAATCAGTATTCATTATGTTTATAATAGTAGAACATAAATATAGAATATATCTATAATTTAGTATGTGTTCATTTTTGGAAATTAGGGGACCTACATGTCTAAAAAAAATTGTAAATCTGTTCCTAGGAATTGAGTAATATAAGAAGAATAATGTGATCCTTTCAACCGGTAGTGAAAATTTGAAAAAGGATTAGGGGTTTTACATGGGAAGAATCTTATATATAATAAAACATTTAATTGTATTAAATCTAGGTCAGGATGTGATTAGGACTAAAACATGAATTGGAAGTGATCCATGTAGGTTCTGGGTGAATTAGAAAAATACAATGGGAAGTTCCAAAATTTTCCTTTTATCATGTTCAAGGAACAATCTGAGATCTACATGTTCATAAATTCCTTGTTAAGTGATATTTTATTAAAGAAGACATTAAAAATTTATCATGATATAATTATTGAGATAGAATCATCATATAATAAATATAATTAATTTAATTAAAAAAGAATTCCCTTAATGTGATTATTTCTTCTTTGATGTATCTAGAAATAGATTTTTGATGCAGTGTTGTTTCATTGTATGAATCAAGTGAAAATTACCTCTCATGGTTATCCACACATATTTTAAAAATCTCTATATGTCACTAATGATATCATTTGGTAATATCAATGTATATCCTTGTGATGGTGTCCTCTTCCACTGATCGCTATGAGAATTTATTACCAAGAGTTCTCATTGATCTGGTGGAGGAATATTTCTCAGCATTATTGGGACATATTATATAAATGAGATATCTCATGGGATTTAGAGAATTCACATATTTTTTTGTTGATACACTAAAAATATTAATTATTCTGTTTAGGAAATAAAATAACAGTATTTATATATCTATTGGGTTAAAATAAAATATTTTCATAGATGACCTTAAATATTTTTTTATTCCTTCTAATAATAACATGTCAAATAATAATATCATAATAATTTTTTCTTTAGATTCCATAACTTGAGAATTAAAATTAAATTTTAATTTTTCAGATAATAATAAATATATATTATTTTTACACGGGAAATAAAATATCAGTCCATCATTACTCCATAATAATTATCAGTCCTTGAATAATGACTATTTATTTATTAAATAAATATCACTTCATTATTGTCGAATAAACAAAAAAATATTTTATTAATTAAAAAAATAAAAAAATAAAAATATTCATCTCACGTTATATTCTCACAATTATATAATGATATAATAAATTTGATGAAGAAAAAATATATACTTTTTAAAACACACATGTGAAAAATATTTATTCAATATGTTAAATAAGAATATATATTTTTTAAATAGGATTCAAGATTCACATAGTGTGTGACCCTCTAGGCCTCTATCTCAGTACCATTCTGAAAAGAAGCCTAAATTATAAGGATAACATCTTGCAACACGCCAATGTACGTATAGAGAAATAATTTAATGTGCAGTGATATAATACCTCATTAGGATTATTCATCAGGAATGTTATCCCTTTATCAAAATATCTCAAATCAATTAGGTTGTATGTAATTTCCATTAACCCATGTTCATGATTTATCATTCTATGAATTTTGATAAATAGAACATGCCTATAGAATACGTTTACTATTGACATATTTAGGCCACATAATATCTATCAAAGGTCCTGAGATATTAAAATTAGATAATTAATTGGAGGGATAAATATACTTCCACATAATTAGATGATGCAATATTATTCAGGATGCACCCGGCGTATCCTACCTCCCCATGAACATTTATCATCATGATTTTCATCAATACATCAATGTACGAGACACATAATACTCATTAATAATATCTTAATAGTCTAAGGATTAATACAGATGTTCTCAGATAGGAACATCGAATGACACATATAAATGTGGATTTATTACTGGCGGGATCGACTCTTATTATATCACACTAGGTATTACAAATGGTGTACATCATGAGAAGTTACCTCAATGTCCTATGAGTATCCACCATTAATAACATATATCATTTGTGTAACTAAAATGATATTGTAATGGCCCAGCCCCTGGCCATTACTTTGACAAAATATGGCTCCACCAAAATAGTGGCACCGGCCACGGTGGAACCGTGATGGTGACACTGTGATAGTGTCATCGTGTCCTCACCCAGCCCTCTATTTTTTTATTCCATTCCCGATCCCGCAATGTAATTTTTTTGACGTAAATTAATTCTTTTACCTTTTTATAGCCATTTAAAGCCCATAATTAATTCCTATAAATCCCGAAAAACCTCCATGGTGGGGATATTAAATAACAAAGTAATATCATCGTGTGTAACTTCCCACCTGTGTAGGAAAGAACGATCTGACTATTAAGTCGTTCAAAATTCCATATCATGTATAAATAGGATCTCATCGTTATATATCTCGCTAGAGTTCCGTCTTCTTATCCTTGACTGGATTTATTTTTTTTCCTCGTGTGCCTGGATTCCCTCCTTCCTGAGGATTGTGGTGCGCTTGTTCTAGAGTTTTCTGCTCGTCCATAGATCTCGTGACGTTCCTCCCCTGCAGGTCACGCCTCTCATGTTCTTGGCACATGGAGAAGAGCATCGATCCATGATCAACCAAGTAGGGTTACTTCTTCTTGTCTCTTTACTGTGAATCATGCGGGTGGGTATACTATTGTTTTAATGGCAATGGATGAAACCAAAAGTAAA
Organism: Viscum album; assembly: GCA_963277665.1. Taxonomy (NCBI): domain Eukaryota; kingdom Viridiplantae; phylum Streptophyta; class Magnoliopsida; order Santalales; family Viscaceae; genus Viscum; species Viscum album. The sequence continues at coordinate 1,477,177,210 of OY728151.1, forward strand.
TAAAGATAATAAACTAACTTTTAAAAGAATAAAGGGGAGGGGTATGATCGATATACTGCTATTCTGATTTCTCCTCTTCCTTGAATATTTTTTTGTGAATTGTGTGGGCATATTCCTATTGAAAATCATGGACGTTGGTGGTCTTTCTTTATGCAAAATAAACCCTTGTCTTCTGTGATGATTAAATGACTGAAACTTGGAAATTGGTTAATCACGTAAACACGGTGAATTAAATGGATACCTTATAAACATAAAGCCTTATGTGGTCACCCTGGCTAACCAAAAGAAAGAAAAAAATAATGAATGATGTGCCTAAACTTGTAAGTTTTCGAACTCTTTTTTGGTAGTAGGTGTGTTCTTCTAATTTATTTCTTATGGGGTGACGTGGGGGAGGGTGGGATCCTTTTGGTTATGAGTATGAAACTGTGTGGTTTCTCTGCATGTGATATGAATTGGGGTGGAATTATTTACCATTGGAATATTGTTGGTTCGTGGTTTTGGGGATGTGGGGTTGTATCATGAAGACTGCTTTGGTTCCAATACATTGACGGATCTCACATTGACTTCATTTATAGTGTGGGGTTGTATCTCGAGTCTTGGTTTGGTTCCAGAACTTTGAGGGATCTCACTTATCTCTTTGTTGTTGTGACTTTACAAGAGAACCGGGTGTGAATGCTTAAATTGATGTTTGGTTGTTTCCCTTTCCATGGTTTGTGGTTATGCCTGTTAGTTGCTCAGTAATGTATAATTCACCTAATCATATCAGTTGAACATGAAAAATATAATGGTTAAAATGGGGAATTTGTTTTGGGAATGAGTTGTGACTTGGTCGTGAATATTGTGCTGTTCTTTTATGAATGAACAGTAATGAGGATTTTTGTGCATAGGTTGTACTTGGAGACCATAGGTTGGGATGAGATATTGTTACCTATATATATATTTTAGTTCTTTCTATCTTATTCAGGCCCAACCCAAGTTGAGAACTTAGTGCCGAACACCCCCATTTCATGGGGGAGGGTGTTTTTCCCAACACTCCTTTGAGTGGATGGTTATTAGATCCTTCTCTGCTCCCTTTCTCGAATATCCCATGACTCTTCAGGCAGGTTGTGATGGGATGAAGTCCATTATAAGCCCAATAATCTTCTGGCGGGTTAGTGTAGTGGTTGGCCAAGGTGTTTGCAGGCAGGTTGTTTCCCACGTGTCTTCGAGATGAGGCCCAGGTGTCTTCGGTCTTGATAGTAGCTTTCGAGCCCATGTGTCTTCGGGCATAGCAGTGGTTGTTCTGGGCTATGTGTTTTCTGGCATGGTTACATATGGTTGTTATAGCCTTGGTGTCTGTGGGAGGGATGGCAGTTGTGGCCCAGGTGTTTACGGGAGGGATGTGTGGTTGTGGCCCAGGTGTGTGCAGGCGGGGTTATGGCAGTGGGACTGCGGTGAGAATGGCAGTATTGGTTCAATGCGTAGGATTCCTTAAATAACCAGTGGGAAATTGGTGCGGGGTACCCAAACATCAATGTGATATTACTATACATACATGACTTGCGTTATTTTGGGATTGTGCCTTGGTGAGGCTGCGAGGGATAGTTTTCCTTTCTACGTGCTTTGTTTATCTCCTTTTTCATGGGGCATTAGAATACCTCCCCACTTGTGCATGAGAGTCTTTGGTTTTCCCTTCTGAGTATACTTGTATGGTCAAACTACGTATATAAAATTGCTTTCAGGTTTACATGAGGATTTAAGGGATCGTACGTGACCATACTAGCTCAGTCGTTGGGGAATTTGATGTTGTCATTTTCCTTTTCTAGGTACTTTACTTTTGGAGTTCTTGGGACTTCTATCTTTTACTGTTGAACATGCATATGGGAATGGTTTACTTTCAACTTTACCTTTACTTTCAGATTTGGTGTTGTTGTGGTTGCTTTCTTATCTCCCGATTATATTAAAATAAAAAGGTTAATGACTTCCATCTTGTGTGTGATTCTATACCCTTGGTGCTAGTCGCCACTCTGGAACATATTGAAGGCAGATATCAGGGGTCATTATATCACTTTCAACTAAAATAAGGAAGGGTCTAGCAATCTGATGACCCTTCCATCCTTTTGGTGAAGGCGGGTCGTGACAGAATGGTATCAGAGGGAGGTTGACAGATAGGATGGAGTCTGGGTTTATGCACAATGAGGATTGTATGGGATAGTAGAGCAACAATGTTGGGTGATCTTGGAGTGTGAAATAGGCCAAGGAAAGTTGGCTAGGACACATGATTTTAGCCCACCCCCCCCCCCCCCCCGTGAACCGATGCAAGGACTCTGGACCTACTGAACAACCAAGTGAGGCAACACTGATTGCATGGTAGAGACCCTAGGAATGGTACATGCATCATGATGACTTGTTTCCTCGTGTTTCAAGGATGTTTTGGGGATTTAAAGAAGTCTATGAAAAAAAATTAAGAATAATATTATGCGCTACTCGGGCTTAGGCATTCCTTGTTTACCTTGTAGCTATGGAACCTGGGAGATGACCATGAGTAGTGTGGGAGATCGAGGCCCAGGAGGTTGACTTGGCCGATCGACAGAGGATGGACTGAGAAGAGGAGGATTATCAGTGGCAGAAGATGCTTAGAGCCTTTTAGCGGCATACCCTCAGGAAGTATGAGTGCAACATCTCTGATGTGGAGACAAAGATCTGGATAGAAATGTTGGTTATAGATTCCGGCTTGATCGGGGCTCCGGCAGAGTATTGGGTTAATTTGGATGTCAGAGAGATGCAGGGAGCGGCACATCAGTGGTGGACGCTTTTCCTTGGGGAGAAGAGGGAGGCTGAGGGGCCGTGGACTGATTTCGAATAGGAGTTCCGGGCGGAATTCCTCTCTTCCATGATGAAGGTTGAGAAGAGTCAGGAGCTACTCTCCCTCCAGCAGGGGAGAATGTCAGTAATAGATATGGGGATCATGTTCAAATATCTATTACACTTTTATCCGGACCTCTTTTCGGATGAGGAGTCTCGGGCGGGATATTTGGAGGAGGCGCTTCAACCTTCTCTCCAGTATGTTGTTACTCCCTTCACCCTACCAGCATATTTAGAGGTCCATAAGAAGGCTGATGTGGTGGAGAGGATGCACATGCAAGGATGCGTATCACGAGAGGTAATCCATGTGGGCTCGTAGAAGGGGAAGGCTGTCAGTAGTAGGCCTCCAGCATTAGGGCCCTCTAGGTTCCGACGAGCAAGGAGTAGACCTCAACATCTCCAGTTTCGATCTCCTGGCACTCTCCCTTTTTTTTCAGGCCCAGGGCTGACATGCATCTTCTATGGAATCCATAGGCACCTTCAGAATCAGTGCCCAAATAGAGTACAGTATGGCTGGGGTGGGCTGATTCAGCGCCCACCTCAGTAGTAGAAGTTTTTAGGTAGGCCCTTTCAGCAGCAGCAGTAGGGTCAGCGAGCTCCCTCTCCTCCGAGGGCAGACGTTGCATATGGAGGCCGACCACAGGGCGCTCCTCAAGGACCTCAACCCGGACATGGTCGGGGAGGTGGCCAACAGCTGAGAATCAGAGGAGCTGGGCGTGGGCTGTTTCACGCTGCGGAGGCAGCAGTTCCAGCAGGGCCATAGTTCATTTGAGGTACAATCAACTTATTTATTACTTCTGGATATACCTTGTTTGATACAGGAGCTTCGCACTCGTTTGTTACACCATGTCGGGCCTGTGCCCTGGGTTTAGATGTCGAGATACTTTTAGTTCCCCTGGTTCTTAGCACACTGGCCGGAGGTCAGATCGACTTGTTTTATGTTTGTCGAGGGTGTAAATAGATGATACTGCCTCATCAGTCTGTCCGAGATCTTCTACTGTTGAAGATACATCCATAAAATGTCATCCTTGGCATTGACTGGTTGTTCTCTATATGCGTCGTCATTGAATGCTTCCGAGGAAGGGTTATGTTTTCAGATTTGGGTGGTCAATGTGTAACTTTCATCAGCAAGAAGGGTTTCCAGACAATCAGCAGGCGAGGTGATCACCTCCTTTCCTTGTTATCTGAACTAGTATTGGATTCGATGGATACAAAGATGGTGGGGGTCCCTGGGATCCTCAGGGAGTTCATGGACGTCTTCCCTGAAGAGGTGGAGACTCTACACCTTCTATGTGATGTTTAATTTGGGATAGAGTTACAACCTGGTGCCCATTCGATTTCGATGGCTCCCTACTGGATGTCACCTCATGAGTTGTGGGAGTTGCAAATCCATATTGGCGATCTGATGAATAAGGGTTTTGTTCGGCCATGTGCGTCACTGTGGGGTGATCTTGTCTTGTTTGCAAAGAAGGTGGATGGTGGTCTAAGACAGTCCATAGATTACAAGAGGCTAAATCAGGTGACAGTCAAGAATCTCTACCCTCTCTCGAGGATAGACGATCTCTTTGATCAGCTGAGGGGAGGAAGTTGGTTATCGAAGAACGATCGGCGGTCTGGATATCCCCAAGTGAGGGTGACGAAAGGCGATATATCGAAGATGGCCTTCAGGTGCAGATATGGGCACATTGAATTTGTGGTCATGTCATTTGGCATTACGAATGCTCCAGCTGTGTTCATAGGGTCATGAACTCCGTCTTCCGGGAATATCTGGATCGTTTCATGGTTGTGATTATTGACTAAATGTAACACCCCAAGCTTCTACGGTACGTTTCCCTTCGAATAATGCGATAGCGTGTGTTGTACGCAACCTCGAGTTCTAACACACACCACAACTAATTAAACTAGCCGTTGTGAATAGTAATACCTACTTTTTGAAATCATATATATTTTATATTTCAAAATGGACTTCATTTTTGGATTCGGAATATCGAATTTAGCCTAAGGTGAAATTTTGGTACATTTCGGATAACTTTCATATTTTGATGAATAGTGAAAATTTCTAAATTTTAATTAAAAACAACTTTTTTTAATCAAAATATTTAATAATGATAAATTATGAATTTTAGTAGTTTTAAAGTATATTTAGAATATATTTTTACCATTTAATATAATGTTGGTCATTGGACATAATTTTACAATTAAACCGAACATAAACAAGTGTCAATCTTTTGGTAGTTATTATCTCTTAAAAACACGCTTTTTGTTTTGACAGCGGGAATTAATTTTAAATTAATTTCTGCCACTTCTGTGTTTTGAATTTAGAAAAATGGATTCCATATTTGGAATCATGATGTTCAAATTGTGTAAATAGGTAACTTTTATTTTTAGACATTTTGAATAATTACTGCGGTAAATATTTTATTTACCATGGTTAAGGGTAAATCCGGTAAATAAGGGTTAAAAAAATAATATTATAATAATACTAAATTACCCTAAAACGTGTCTTAACCCTATTAGTTGATACATATTCGACCATGGGCATCTTTGGGTCTATTTTGGGACCCCATGGATCCACTTGTAAGTGATAATGACACTTTATTTTAATTAAGTCAAAATGAATACAAAAATAATACAAGCATATATCTTTTAGAACAACAATTTTTACATAGGGTTATACATGTTGGATTTTCGATTATAAATATTCATTAGAAAGATAAAAAGATTTCCTACATAATGATATTTTATTTATAATTTTTAGACATTAAATAAGTTATTTTAGTTATGACACAATGATGATGAAGTAATTACTATAATAGTGAAAAATTAAAATAATTGATATTATAAATACCCAAATAAATATAATATGAAACTTTTAATGAATTAAACTAATTTTCTAGGCTAATATGATATATTAGGATTGATTTAATGGACTTTTTTCGAAGTAATCAATCTGTTATGAGTTTCACAAAAATCAACTATTGAATAGTGTCAAAATTGACATAAAAGAGTTCTTAAAACATAAATTATATTATTAATTGATATTAAATTACTAAAAATCTAAGGTTCGGCCAAGAGACTTATATTATGATAGGTTAATCATTAATGGACCACTTGGGGGTCGCTGGGATGTATATAGTAAGTTTATTAACCATAATATATAAAATACAAAGAGACATTGTAAAAGTGAAACTAATTAACTTAGAGTTAATACTTAAAGATAAGGTTAATATAAGTACCCAAACATGTCTAAATTCTATTGGATGAGTTGTTTTCGACCTATCCCCACCTCATCCTTTTAATAGTCAACTTTGGAGCCTTTAGAAACCGAATATGAATTTATTATAAATTAATATTTCTAGCTTTTCCAAAGGTGCCCCTCACCCCTCTTATAAAAGGGTACTCCTCCTTCTCATTTCGTCACACCTTCAAAGCCTTTTGGTTCGGCCAAACTCTGCCCAAATAATCTCCCAACATCCCTCACTACAACCTAGGGGCCTTAGTTTGATCATAGAGCCAACCTAAGGAGCCCTTTTGATCAAATCAAAAGGAAGAACCCGAAGAAGAGGTAATGATTTCACCACCTTTTTCTAAGTTCATTTCTTCTTCCACTTCTTCTTCCTTTGTTATTACCATTCTAAAATAATAACTCCAGTATCTCACATATACTGTGATGTTATTATAAGTATGGTACAACCATATTCAGTATTCTATCCACCCTTTGAATAACATGTCACCATACGTGCGTACGTACGGCTTACCGTCTCCACGTCGTGGTGTAATTGTTATTCAATATAATATTATTTGAATGGGTATAATAATGATGTTTAACTCATGTAAATAATAAATATAACATGTTAATTATTCTGTATATATGATATAACATTCATTTATATATTATTTTAATATCAAAAGAATGATATTGTCGCTCGTGCGTACGTACGGACTACCGTCTCCACGAACGCGATGAGATTCATTCTCCATAGTAACCATTCAAGTATAATTATCATTTGATGATTTAAAAATGATGTTTAAGGACTAGATATAATTCTGGATATGAATAAGATACAACAACCATGGCTTATGTAACAAAACATATAAAAGAAAATGAGTAAGTTAACACCCGAAACGACGATAATTCTAAGATATTATTAACAAATCAATGTTAAAAGATCATATATGATATCATATTAATATATATGATTATTGTATAATTTAATAACAATTATTTCACCATTATACAGGAGGTTAACCTACCCCAACAAAGGAAAAGTACAAGGTAAGGGTTATTTCACAATCTCTTCATTATCCGAGGTTGTTTATATGTAATAATCTACTGAGATCTCTTTATCATCCACATCCATGTTTCTTAAAAATGCATTTCAAAACATTTTTTACTATTTACTAGAATATGAGTTAAAGTCATTTCTACCCTTTTTGACTTTTATAAGTGGTTTATAAAGGAATCTTTCGGTCCTTTTTAACCTTTTCGACAGAATTGAGGTAAGAATGTTTTTTTAACTTATACTGCGGGTGCGGTTATTTTCCGCCGTTGTAAAATCGTCAAAGCTTCCCTTAAAAGCTTATAAGATTATTTTCAAAGAAAATGTTTGATTTTATATGGATCTTAAATGATTTCAAAATAAAAGGAGATATTTCTTTAAAAAGAATTTTGATTTCATCTATGTCAACATCCTTTGATGAGTTTTAAGATTATTTGAAGTTGATTTATTATGATACAAAACTTCTATATTGTATTGAAGGTTTTGTGATATGTTTGACTGTGGATGTGCTATTTTTATACCATTCATAGTTTATTGTGAAAGTATTGACATTTCGTATGCTATTTTTAATACGAATGTTTATGTTATGTTTAAACCTTTTCATATGGGAATGCATTGGACTTAATAAGTGACGGGTGGAGCCCGCTATAGCTCCTCGATGCATCGGTAGGTCTCATGAGACAAACTAGTGTCTTGGCACAAGGCCTTGACAAAATCTTATTTGTAGTCTTGGCACGAGGCCTTGGCTATGTGGTTATGATAGTCTGGCATTATGCATTCCAACATTATGAAAGTGGTTATTTATTTTTGCATGTGATTATTCGATTAGTGGAATATCCATGTGAATAAGTAAATGGCATTATTTCATTTTATTTATGCCATACCATGTTGAAAGTTCATGTTTAAAAGGCTTTTGTTTTAGTTATACATTGCCTTAAATGTTTATTCTTATTGATGAAAGTTTCCGCTATATTGTTATCCTTACTGGGCATTTGAGCTCACCCCTTTTCTATGTTTTATTTTTCCCAGGAAGTGAAGATGTAAGTTATGAATGACCTGCAGGGATATTATGAGGGGATTGTAGTGTGGACTGTGGAAACATTATGTTGTTGTAGTAGTTTTTGATTTTATGATGTAATGTAAAACTTATGAATATATCTAGTGTTTCCAAGGCTACTAAACCAATCGGTCTTTCGAGATTTGATCTTTCTTGTGATCATGCCAATGTTATGTAATTAATGAACCGACTCTGGGTAGCTGGGGTCGGGGCGTTACAGTTGGTATCAGAGGATGTTTAGTACAAACCTTGGAAGCTAGATTTAGATAAACTCTGATTAGAGCACGTAGACCTAAGATGAACTTTGAGGATTAGTATAGAAGAACTTCCTAGAATTTTGGTATTGTAGAGATTTTGTGCGTTTTCCGAGCAATACATCCCTGTCTGGATACGAGCAGGTAGAGGCGGCTCTGGCACAGATGTACCTAGGGGAAAACCCGAAAACACCGCTTTGAGCTAGACTCGAATGGGAACTGGTGCACGACAACGGGCCTTGCTGCACTCTTGGTTACGACACTCCCGGGGGATATGCTTAGGATAACTCGCATTTTCTTTACAAATCATTAAGAAGGGTTTATGAGTATATACTTCCTCAAAGAAAACATTTTTATGATTATGGATTATATCCATAAATAGTTCAATTTATGTTAAGTGTTTTATAAGTATGGGATTATGTATTTTGATTCATAAACTGATCTAGTTTATGCCATTGTTTAGAAATGGCGCCTAGTGGAAGAAATGGAAACCGTATCAATGCACGCACTCCATGTAGGGATTTCCCTCCTGCTCAAGATAATTATAGTGGGGCTGGTGATGCAACTGGTGCTGATCAGCTAATCACCGTACTGGGACAACTTACTCAGGTTATGAATAATAACCTTACCCGTATGGAGAACCCTGATCCGCAGCGTGGAGGATCAATGTTAGATCGATTCATGAGACAACAACCACCAGCGTTCAATGGGAGTACAAATCCCTTAGTAGCTGAGCAATGGATATTTTCCCTAGAGAAAATATTTCAGGCTTTGGGGAGTAGTGAAAGGGAAAAAGTTACCATGGCAGTTTACCGCCTCACTGGAGATGCTGATCAATGGTGGTCATTGATTCAAAACATGAAGGAAGATGATGAAGTATCAAACATGGAATGGAGGGAGTTCAAAGATCTGTTTTTAGAAAAATACTTCCCTCGCGACCATCGAGCGGATATGGAAAGGCAATTTCTGAGTCTGAGACAAAAGGAGGATGAGAATGTCACAAAGTATGAGGCTAACTTTACAAGGTTAGCGAGGTATGCTGGAGATTATATTCGCAACCCAAGAAGTAAGATTGATCGTTTCTTTGATGGGTTAAAACCATTTCTCCATCGAGCATTAGTCTCACAATCCTTTTCATCGTACGAAGACATTGTCTCATGTGCTATCAAGACCGAAAAGGAATTCTCTAAGTCTTATGACTTTAAAGCAAAGCAAGAGAAGAAGAGACCTGCTGATCAATCTGGGAATGGAAATAAGGGGAAGAAGGGAAAGGTTGAATATCCATCTTGTGGTAAGTGCGGGAAGAAACACCCCGGTGCTTGCCTGAAGGGAATGGGAGTCTGTTACAAGTGTGGTGAAAAAGGCCACCAAGCTCATGATTGCAAGGGGAAGAAGGAAGCTACCAACGTTCAGTGCTACAATTGCAGGGAGATGGGGCATTATGCAAATGCATGTCCTAAGCGTCAGGAGAACTTACCTCAGAAAAGGCCAAGGGATCAAGGCCAGGCTTATGCTATCACTACTGCTGAGGTAGAAGCTCCGAAAGACGTGGTGGCAGGTAATTTAATGGTTTCCTCAAGTTTAGCAAATGCATTATTTGATTCTGGATCATCGCATTGTTTCATATCTTCCCAGTTTGCTAAGAAAATTAGATATTTCCAATTTGATTTAATAAGGGAGTTGTCAGTTAAAACTCCTAAGGGAAGTATCGTTGCAACAAAGTTTTGTGAATCAGTCCCCATTAGAGCACATAAATTTTCTTTATCTGCTGATTTCATCGTCATACCTATGATTGAGTTTGATATAATCCTCGGTATGGACTGGCTTTCGGACTATGATGTGAAGATTTATTGTAAGAAGAAAGAGGTTACGATTCTTGATGATAATGATAAGGAACACCTTATTTTTAGAGCAGAATCGTCACCACCTAATTCTTATTTAGACCCACCCCCAGTAGCTCAACTTAATTCAATTATTGGGGAGGAAGAGAATGAAGTAACTATCGGTGAGGAAAGGAATGTTCAAATAGAGGGTGTACCTGTTGTGAAAGAATTTGTAGATGTATTTCCGGAAGATTTACCTGGACATCCTCCAGAACGAGAAGTTGAGTTTTCCATTGATTTGATTCCTGGATCAAGGCCTATATCGAAGACCCCTTATAGAATGGCCACTGTAGAGCTAGTCGAACTAAAGAAACAACTAGAGGAATTGAGTAATAAGGGATTTATTCGCCCTAGTGTTTCTCCATGGGGAGCCCCTGTTCTTTTTGTTAAAAAGAAAGATGGATCTATGAGGTTATGTATCGACTACAGGGAGATCAATGCTATAACGATAAAGAACAAGTATCCCCTACCTCGTATTGATGATTTATTTGACCAACTGCATGGAGCTCAATACTTTTCAAAGATTGACCTTCGATCTGGATACCATCAGTTGTGTGTGAAGAAGGAAGACATTCCGAAAACAGCATTTCGAACCAGGTACGGGCATTACGAGTTTACTGTAATGCCGTTTGGATTGACTAATGCACCCTCTGTATTCATGGATCTGATGAATAGAGTCTTCAAGGAGTATCTCGATGAATTTGTGGTGGTATTTATTGATGATATCTTGGTATACTCCAAAACCTACGAAGATCATGAAAATCACTTGCGCATTATCTTGAAGACTCTGAGGAGGCATGAATTATATGGGAAGTTTAGCAAGTGTGAATTCTGGCTTCAGGAGACTTCTTTTCTTGGCCATATTGTCTCTAAAGATGGAATCTCTGTTGATCCTTCTAAGACCAAGGCAATCCAAGAATGGCCAGCACCTACGAGTATAACTGAGGTACGTAGTTTTATTGGTTTGACAGGTTATTATTGACGTTTCGTCCATAATTTTGCCCGATTGGCTAACCCATTAACGAAGCTCACACGTAAAGGGGTTAAATTTGTTTGAACAAAAGAGTGTGAAGAATGTTTCGAAGAACTGAAGAGAAGATTAGTCAATGCTCCTATATTGACTCTACCATCGGGGAATGATGGGTTCGTTATTTATAGTGATGCATCGAAGAAAGGAATTGGCTGTGTCCTTATGCAGAATGATAGAGTTATTGCCTATGCATCACGACAGTTGAAAATTCATGAACAAAAATATCCTACTCATGATCTTGAGTTAGCAGCTGTGATCTTTGCTTTGAAGATATGGAGGCACTACCTCTATGGTGAAAAATGTGAGATTTATACTGATCACAAGAGTTTGAAGTATATTTTCTCACAAAAAGAACTCAACATGAGGCAAAGGAGATGGCTTGAATTACTCAAGGATTATGATTGTACGATACACTACCACCCGGGGAAGGCAAACAAGGTGGCAGATGCTTTGAGTAGAAAAGACCATGGAGTTTTGAACAATATGAGAATTGAAAGGGATCCAATTTTCATGGATCTAGTGAAAATGGACATGGGAATAACCAGGGAAGGTGAAACATCAATGCTTTTTCAAATGGTTGCCAAACCATCTTTACTAGAAAGGATTAAGAGTTCTCAGACTGATGATGAAGAATTCCAAAAGAAGATTAAAGCTGTGAATGATGGGAGATTGAGAGACTTTGTGTATGAAGATGGAATTTTGAAATTCGGGAAGAGACTTTGTGTTCCCAATATACCTGATCTAAAAAGGGAATTGCTGGATGATGCTCATAGTTCCAATTTCTCTATACACCCTGGGAGCACCAAAATGTATAGAGATTTGAAGGAACATTTTTGGTGGGACAACATGAAGAGGGAGATTGCTGATTTTGTGTCAAGATGTATGGTTTGTCAACAAGTGAAAGATGGAAGGCAACAGCCTGGAGGAGTCATGCAACCACTTCCCATAACAGAGTGGAAATGGGACAATATTACAATGGACTTTGTCATGGGGCTACCAAAGACTCCTAGAAGGAACGATGCAATATGGGTTATTGTTGATCGTCTTACCAAGTCAGCACATTTTCTTGCTATAAGAGAAGATCTACCCCTGGAACGTCTAGCAAGACTATACATTAATGAAGTTGTGAGACTTCATGGAGTACCCCTATCAATTGTTTCGGATCGTGATCCCCGTTTTACTTCAAGGTTTTGGAAAAATCTTCAGAAATCCCTGGATACTGAACTTCATTTGAGCACTTCTTACCACCCTCAGACAGACGGACAATCAGAACGGACTATTCAAACCTTAGAAGACATGTTGAGATCTTGCTCACTTGACTTTCAGGGTATGTGGGATCAATATTTACCTCTGGTAGAGTTTTCCTATAACAATAGCTTCCATTCGAGTATTCAGATGGCACCATATGAAGCGTTATACGGAAAGAGATGTCGTACACCAACCTGTTGGGATGACGTCGGTGAAAGAAAACTTGTAGGTCTAGAACTGGTGGAGGAAACGATGGAAAAGGTAAAGTTAATCCAAAATCACATCAAAGCAGCTCAAAGTAGGCAGAAGAGCTATGCCGATAATCGAAGGAAGGATTTGGAATTTCAAGTCGGTGATCATGTTTTCCTAAAGGTATCTCCGTGGAAGGGAGTCATACGTTTTGGTAAGAAAGGTAAATTGAGTCCCAGGTACATCGGACCTTTCGAAATTCTAGAACGAATTGGGGCTGTAGCTTACCGATTGGCAATGCCGCCAAGTCTCTCCAAAGTTCACGATGTGTTCCACGTATCTCTGTTGAGAAAATACATGCCTGACCCAACGCATGTACTCACCTATGAGGAATTAGAACTGGAACCCGATCTGTCTTATTGCGAAGAGCCCGTCAGGATTCTTGATACAAGAGAACAAGTGCTGAGAAACCGGACGATGCGTCTGGTAAAAGTTTTGCGGAGAAATCATAAGAGGGAAGAGGCAACGTGGGAACCCGAGGAACTTATGATGAAGAACCACCCGAGTCTTTTTATGCAGTAATACCCTAGAAATTGCGAGGGCGCAATTATTTGAAGGAGGTGAGAATGTAACACCCCAAGCTTCTACGGTACGTTTCCCTTCGAATAATGTGATAGCGTGTGTTGTACGCAACCTCGAGTTCTAACACACACCACAACTAATTAAACTAGCCGTTGTGAATAGTAATACCTACTTTTTGAAATCATATATATTTTATATTTCAAAATGGACTTCATTTTTGGATTCGGAATATCGAATTTAGCCTAAGGTGAAATTTTGGTACATTTCGGATAACTTTCATATTTTGATGAATAGTGAAAATTACTAAATTTTAATTAAAAACAACTTTTTTTAATCAAAATATTTAATAATGATAAATTATGAATTTTAGTAGTTTTAAAGTATATTTAGAATATATTTTTACCATTTAATATAATGTTGGTCATTGGACATAATTTTACAATTAAACCGAACATAAACAAGTGTCAATCTTTTGGTAGTTATTATCTCTTAAAAACACGCTTTTTGTTTTGACAGCGGGAATTAATTTTAAATTAATTTCTGCCACTTCTGTGTTTTGAATTTAGAAAAATGGATTACATATTTGGAATCAGGATGTTCAAATTGTGTAAATAGGTTGCTTTTATTTTTAGACATTTTGAATAATTACTGCGGTAAATATTTTATTTACCATGGTTAAGGGTAAATCCGGTAAATAAGGGTTAAAAAAATAATATTATATTAATACTAAATTACCCTAAAACGTGTCTTAACCCTATTGGTTGATACATAGTCGACCATGGGCATCTTTGGGTCTATTTTGGGACCCCATGGATCCACTTGTAAGTGATAATGACACTTTATTTTAATTAAGTCAAAATGAATACAAAAATGACACAAGCATATATCTTTTAGAACAACAATTTGTACATAGGGTTATACATGTTGGATTTTCGATTATAAATATTCATTAGAAAGATAAAAAGATTTCCTACATAATGGTATTTTATTTATAATTTTTAGACATTAAATAAGTTATTTTATTTATGACACAATGATGATGCAGTAATTACTATAATAGTGAAAAATTAAAATAATTGATATTATAAATACCCAAATAAATATAATATGAAACTTTTAATGAATTAAACTAATTTTCTAGGCTAATATGATATATTAGGATTGATTTAATGGACTTTTTTCGAAGTAATAAATCTGTTATGAGTTTCACAAAAATCAACTATTGAATAGTGTCAAAATTGACATAAAAGAGTTCTTAAAACAAATATTATATTATTAATTGATATTAAATTACTAAAAATCTAAGGTTCGGCCAAGAGACTTATATTATGATAGGTTAATCATTAATGGACCACTTGGGGGTCGCTTGGATGTATATAGTAAGTTTATTAACCATAATATATAAAATACAAAGAGACATTGTAAAAGTGAAACTAATTAACTTAGAGTTAATACTTAAAGATAAGGTTAATATAAGTACCCAAACCTGTCTAAATTCTATTGGATGAGTTGTTTTCGACCTATCCACACCTCATCCTTTGAATAGTCAACTTTGGAGCCTTTAGAAACCGAATATGTATTTATTATAAATTAATATTTCTAGCTTTTCCAAAGGTGCCCCTCACCCCTCTTATAAAAGGGTACTCCTCCTTCTCATTTCTTCACACCTTCAAAGCCTTTTGGTTCGGCCAAACTCTGCCCAAATAATCTCCCAACATCCCTCACTACAACCTAGGGGCCTTAGTTTGATCATAGAGCCAACCTAAGGAGCCCTTTTGATCAAATCAAAAGGAAGAACCCGAAGAAGAGGTAATGATTTCACCACCTTTTTCTAAGTTCATTTCTTCTTCCACTTCTTCTTCCTTTGTTCTTACCATTCTAAAATAATAACTCCAGTATCTCACATATACTGTGATGTTATTATAGGTATGGTACAACCATATTCAGTATTCTATCCACCCTTTGAATAACATGTCACCATACGTGCGTATGTACGGCTTACCGTCTCCACGTCGTGGTGTAATTGTTATTCAATATAATATTATTTGCATGGGTATAATAATGATGTTTAACTCATGTAAATAATAAATATAACATGTTAATTATTCTTTATATATGATATACCATTCATTTATATATTATTTTAATATCAAAAGAATGATATTGTCGCTCGTGCGTACGTACGGACTACCGTCTCCACGAACGCGATGAGATTCATTCTCCATCGTAACCATTCAAGTATAATTATCATTTGATGATTTAAAAATGATGTTTAAGGACTAGATATCATTCTGGATATGAATAAGATACAACAACCATGGCTTATGTAACAAAACATATAAAAGAAAATGAGTAAGTTAACACCCGAAACGACGATAATTCTAAGATATTATTAACAAATCAATGTTAAAAGATCATATATGATATCATATTAATATATATGATTCTTGTATAATTTAATAACAATTATTTCACCATTATACAGGAGGTTAACCTACCCCAACAAAGGAAAAGTACAAGGTAAGGGTTATTTCACAATCTCTTCATTATCCGAGGTTGTTTATATGTAATAATCTACTGAGATCTCTTTATCATCCACATCCATGTTTCTAAAAAATGCATTTCAAAACATTTTTTACTATTTACTAGAATATGAGTTAAAGTCATTTCTACCCTTTTTGACTTTTATAAGTGGTTTATAAAGGAATCTTTCGGTCCTTTTTAACCTTTTCGACAGAATTGAGGTAAGAATGTTTTTTTAACTTATACGGCGGGTGCGGTTATTTTCCGCCGTTGTAAAATCGTCAAAGCTTCCCTTAAAAGATTATAAGATTATTTTCAAAGAAAATGTTTGATTTTATATGGATCTTAAATGATTTCAAAATAAAAGGAGATATTTCTTTAAAAAGAATTTTGATTTCATCTATGTCAACATCCTTTGATGAGTTTTAAGATTATTTGAAGTTGATTTATTATGATACAAAACTTCTATATTGTATTGATGGTTTTGTGATATGTTTGACTGTGGATGTGCTATTTTTATACCATTCATAGTTTATTGTGAAAGTATTGACATTTCGTATGCTAGTTTTAATACGAATGTTTATGTTATGTTTAAACCTTTTCATATGGGAATGCATTGGACTTAATAAGTGACGGGTGGAGCCCGCTATAGCTCCTCGATGCATCGGTAGGTCTCATGAGACAAACTAGTGTCTTGGCACAAGGCCTTGACAAAATCTTATTTGTAGTCTTGGCACGAGGACTTGGCTATGTGGTTATGATAGTCTGGCATTATGCATTCCAACATTATGAAAGTGGTTATTTATTTTTGCATGTGATTATTCGATTAGTGGAATATCCATGTGAATAAGTAAATGGCATTATTTCATTTTATTTATGCCATACCATGTTGAAAGTTCATGTTTAAAAGGCTTTTGTTTTAGTTATACATTGCCTTAAATGTTTATTCTTATTGATGAAAGTTTCCGCTATATTGTTATCCTTACTGGGCATTTGAGCTCACCCCTTTTCTATGTTTTATTTTTCCCAGGAAGTGAAGATGTAAGTTATGAATGACCTGCAGGGATATTATGAGGGGATTGTAGTGTGGACTGTGGAAACATTATGTTGTTGTAGTAGTTTTTGATTTTATGATGTAATGTAAAACTTATGAATATATCTAGTGTTTCCAAGGCTACTAAACCAATCGGTCTTTCGAGATTTGATCTTTCTTGTGATCATGCCAATGTTATGTAATTAATGCACCGACTCTGGGTAGCTGGGGTCGGGGCGTTACACTAAATCCTGATCTACTCAAGATCGGAGAAGGATCATGCCGAGCACCTTAGGACAATTTTAAAAGTCCTCCGATAGCACCAGCTCTATGTGAAGTTGTCCGAGTGGATATTATTAATGCGAGAAGTGCACTTCCTTCGGAACGTGGTGTCTGTGTAGGGAATAGCAGTGGATCCGTCGAAGGTCGAGGTAGTTTTTTCTTGGGTAGCACCCAAGAACATGGCAGAGGTTCGTAGTTTCCTTGGGCTAGTAGGTTACTACCGGAGGTTTGTCCCTAACTTCTCTCAAGTTGTAGCACATTTTACTTCTTTGTCCAAGAAGTACCAGTCTTTCATGTGGAATAGGTAGTGGGAGGCAGCCGTCAGCTATCTAAAAGAGAAGTTGGTTAGTGCCCCAGTGCTGAGGTTTCCGGAAGAAGGCGTGGTGTATGAGGTGTTCTGTTATGCCTATGGACAAGGCCTCAGATGTGTGATGATGCAACAACAAGGGGTGATTTCTTATGGGTCTAAGATGTAACGTCCTCATGATCGTAATTATGCCACACACGATCTGGAGTTTATAGCATTCGTTTTCGAGAAAAAGTCCTGGCGGCATTACCTCATCAGGGGGTGCTTTGTGGTTTTCATGGATCACAAAATCTGGAATTATATATTCTCCCAGCAGGGCCTGAACATATGGCAGCGAAGGTGGATGAAGTTCCTTTAGGACTATGACTTTGATATTTCATACACCTTAGGAAAGGGAAATGTGGTGTCTGATGCCTTGAGCAGGAATTCGTAGAAGGATGTGGTTCAAGATTTGGAAGATGCTTGGAAGGAGATGGAGGAGTTAGCTTCCCTGCATCGGGATGTAACGACGGATGGTGGTAGAGGTTGCATGTATCAGATGACAGTGCAGTCATCTCTACTACGGAAGGTGAAGTAATCTTAGTGGGGATACATAGAGAGTGAAGTGGTGCGTGGCCGGGTTAACCAAGGTGATTCTCTAGAGGGGTGGACGGTGGATGGTCAAAATTGGGTGCTTTTCTGAGAAAAGATGTTTGTTCAAGAGGCGATACGTGAGAGTGTTATTGGTGAGTTCCATAACTCTCCCCAAGAGACACACCTGGGAGTTTCCAAGATGTACCATGGTATGAGGAGTCAGTGTTGGTGGCCCGGGGTAATGCAGGTGGTTGCATAGTTCATGGTGAAGTGCCTAGTGTGTGTGTAGGTCAATGGTAAACACCATGTTCTGGGTGGTTTGTTGCAACCTTTAGATTTCTCCGAGTGGAAGTGGGATGACATCTCAATGGATTTAATCATAGGTATACCCAAGGTTCAAGGAGGCTGTGACTCTATCTGGGTATTGGTGGACGGGTTGACGAAATCAGATCACTTTCTGGGGATCAAGGAGTCGGGTACAGTGGATGCCCTAGCACAGAGGTATGTGGATGAGGTGGTACGGTTGCACGGAGTTATGATGTCCATTTTCTCAGATAGGGACGCTTGGATTGCCTCACGAATCTTGAAAGGATTGGATCATGCTTTCGCCACCCATCTACATTTTAGCATTTCCTTCCACCCCTAGACAGATGGACAGATGGAGGGAACCATCCAGACAATGGAGGATATGCTACGAGCATGCATCCTAGACTTCGGAGGATCGTGGGTGTAGAACCTACCTATGGTGGAGTTTTCCTATAACAATAGCTATCACCCAACCCTTGGCATGGATCCGTTCAATGCTTTGTACGGGAGGCCGTGTTGCTCACCTGTGTGCTGGACAGAGGTCGGGGAGGCAGGTGTTCTTGTCCCGGAGGAGGGGCAGAGCACGACGGAGAAGGTTCATCCAATACGAGAGAAGATGAAGGTGGCTCAGGATCGGCAGAAGTCATATTCCAATGATAGGAGGAGGCCCTTGGAGTTCAAGGTCGGGGACCACGTATTCCTGAAGGTCTCCCCTTGGCATGGGCAGTAGAGGATCAAAAGAGGATGTATGCTTTCCCATAGGTTTATTGGACTGTTTGAAGTGCTGCAGTGGGTCGGCGAGGTGTCTTATCAGTTGTTGTTGCCACCACATCTACAAAGGGGGCACGATGTCATCCATGTTTCCTAGCCCCGTAGGTATCTCGATGACGATTCACACATCCTTGTCTGGGGAGAGCTAGATATTGGGGACGATGAAATGTTCTTGGAGCAACCAGTAATTATTGAAGGTCTTGAAGAGAAGGTTCTTCATGGATGAACCATTCCCTTGGTTCGTGTGTGAGGGTGTCATGGTAGGCATGAGGAGAGTACCTAGGAACGGGAGGGGCATATGCATGCCCAATACCCATAGTTGTTTTGAGTTTTTTCCCGTTTTGTTTGTAATTTTTTTGATGGAATACATTACCTTGTTAACTATTGAATGTGTGGTTTTCCTTATTCTCTAGATGCATGTGAAAAGTCATGACTGCGGGGAGGGGAGGACCTGATCCCTAATCAAGACGCATTATGGTGGATGTGATTAGACCCGTGCGGGTGAGTTAGTTCCACCCAAAGCAGATAGTAGCTTGACATGGAGGAAGAAACTCCCTAACCCATATGACTACATAGCTTGACCCATTAATTTTGAATGGTTTCTTGAGGGAGAGGTGTTTCTAGATGTCGATGAGGTTCACTCCTGAGAGATATGTCTTGAGGTGGATGTTCACACCCCTCTCCTTTCTTCAGGTCACGTTTTAACTATCAAGGGTGAGAATAGATTGAGAGGTATCTGATGTAATGGCCTGGACCCCCAGGCAATTACTTTTCCAAAATATAGCTCCACCCAAACAGTGATATCGGTCATGGTGGAACCGTGATGGTGGCATCGTGAAGGTGGCACTGTAAGGGTGACATCGTGACGGTGGCACTGTGTCCTCACCCAGCCCTCTATTTTCTTTTTCCAGTCCCGCTTTCGCAACGTAATTTTTTTGACGTAAATTAATTCTTTTACCTTTTTAAAGCCATTTATAGCCCATAATTAATTCCTAAAAATCCCAAGAAACCTTTCTGATGGGGATATTGAATAACAACTTAATATCATCATGTGTAACTGCCCACCCACGTAGGAAACCATGATCTGACTTTTAAGTCATTCAAAATTCCATATCCCGTAACAATAGGATCTCATCGTCATATATCCCACTAGAGTTTCTTCTTCTTCTCCTTAGCCGAATTTCTATCTTCTTCCTCGTGCGCCTAGAGTTCCTCCTTCCCGAGGCTTGTGGTGTGCTTGTGATGGAGTTTTCTACTCATCCTTAGAGTCCCCGATATTCCTCCCCTACATGTCGCACATCGCATATTCATGGTGTGTGGAGAAGAGCTTCGATCCTTGATCAACCAAGGAGGGTTTTTCCTTCGTCTCTCATTACTGTGTATCAAGCGGGTGGGTATGTTATTGTTTCTTTGAGAATTTATGAAACCAAATGTAAATAAATATAACAAAAGGACTTTTAAAATAATAACGTGGTGGGGTGTGATTGATATTCCACTGTTCTGATTTCACCTCTTCCTTGAATATTATTATATTTTTGAATTTTGTGGGCTTATGCCTACTGAAAATCATGGTCGTTGGTGGTATTTCTCTGTGAACTAATAAACCCTTGTCTTCTGTGATGATTAAATTACTGTTACTTGGAAATTGGTTAATCACATAAACTCAGACGATTAAATGGATACCCAGTTAACGTAAATCCTTGTGTGGTCACCACGGCTAACCAACAGAAAGAATAAAATAATGAATGATGTGCTTGGACCTGGAAGTTTCCCTACTCTGTTTTGGGTGTATTTGTGTTCTAATGTTTGATTGCTTATGGGGTGATGTGGGTGAGGATGAGATCCTATTGGTTGTGAGTATGAAACTGTGTGGTTGCTCTTCTTGTGATACGAATTGGGGTGGAATCCTCTACTATTGTCATATTTTTGGTTCAATGGTTTGCATACGTTGGGTTGTATCTTGACGACATCTTTGGTTACAATACTTGGAGGTAACTCACATTTACTTATTTTATGGTTTGGGAAGATTTCTTGAGGCTTGGTTTGGTTACAGTACTTTGTGGGATCTCACTTATCCCTTTGTTGTTGTGACTTTACAAGAGAACCGGGTGTGAATGCATAAATTGCCCTTTGGTTGTTTCCCTTTCCCTGGTTTTTGGTAATACCTATTATTTTCCCATTAGTGTAGAATTCTTATAATGGGATCACTTGAACGAGAAAAAGAGAATGTTTAAAATGGGTAAATGGTTTGGGGACTGATTTTTGACTTGGCCGTGAGTGTTGTGAAATTCTTTTATGAATGAATAGTAACGAGGATGTTTGTGATTAGGTTGGACATGGAAATCCTAGGTTGGGATGAGTGCTTATTACCTATATATATATATATTGTAGTTATTTGTTTTTTATTTGTTCCCCACCCAAGTTGAGCACTTAGTGCCGAACACCACTATTTCAGGGAGGAGGTTGTTTTTCCCAACACTCCTATGAGTGGTTGGTTATTAGCTCCATTTCTTCTCCCTTTCCCGAATAACCCAAGACTCTTCAGGTAGGATGTGATGGCCCGAAGTCCATTATTAGTCTATGAATCTTCAAGTGGGGTAGTGTGGTGATTGGCCTAGGTGTTTTCCAGCAGGTTGTTTCCCATGTGTCTTCGGGATGAGGCCCAAGTGTCTTCGGGTGCGACAGTAGCTTTCTGGACCAGGTGTCTTTGGGCGTAGTAGTGGTTGTTCTGGCCTAGGTGTGTTCGGTCATGGTTACATATGGTTGCGGTGGCCTAGGTGTCTGTGGGAGGGATGGCGATTGTGTCCTGGGTGTTTGCATATGGGATGTGTGGTTGTGAACCAGGGGTGTGCGAGTGGGGTTGTGTTAGTGGGACTGCGGTGAGAATGGCAGGATTGGTTCTTGTATAGGATTTCTTCAGTAACTAGTGGTAATGTGGCGTGGGGTACCCAAACATCGATGTGCTATTACTATACATTACATGACTATGTTATATGGGGAGTGTGCCTTGGTGAGGATTGGGTGGGTATTTTTCCTTGCTAGGTGATTTGGTTATCTCCTTTTTCACGGGGAATTAGAATGCATCTCCAATTTTGCACGAAAGTATTTGGTTTTCCTTACTGACTATACTTGTATTCTCACCCTAGGTATATAAAACTGCTTCCAGGTTACCAGGAGGATTTTCGGGATCGTGCGGGATCATACTAGCTTGGACGTTGGGGCAGTTGCTATTGTCGTTTTCCTTTTCATTTTACTTTACTTTAGGAGTACTTGGGACGCATATCTTTTACTCTTGAACATGCATATGGGAAGGGTTTACTTTTAGCTTTACCTTTACATTCAGATGTGGTGTTTTGGGGGTTGCTTTCTTATCTCCCAATCCAATTAAAATAAAAAGGGTAATTCCTTCCATCTTGGGTGTGATTCTATACCCTTGGTGCTAGTCGCCACTCGGAGACCTATTGAATGTGGGTCTTGGGAGTCATTATCTCTCCTTCAACTTAAAATGGAAGGGTCTTGCAATCTGCTGTCCCTTCCCTCCTTTTCGTGAAGGCAGGTCCTGACAAGTATCATATGAATATTGGACATATATTTAATAATATTGTCTTAGAACATATGGGTTCTCATAATTGAGGTAATGTTCTATGACCTTTCAGTGTTTCAACTACTCTAGAGACATTATCACTTAATATGTTATGGGGCAGAACTTTCATGATTTGATTAGATGTTTATTAACATTCTAATATATGAATAAAAGTCATCTGAAAGTACAATGAAATTGTTTCAAGGGAACAAAATCCAATGAACTCCCACATGTACTAGATCCAACATATACATACCTTTAGTCTGAAAACTCTCACATAATACTCAAGTTTCTGCTATGATTTTACTTTAGTCAAGGGGTTTATCACATTCTCATCCATGGGTACACTGATCACTATAACATCACTACTTTTATAAAAATATATCATGAAGTGTCACTTTATAGGCATGTGATTTTATCTTTTGGTAGGACCTTATTCCTTTTACAAGAACCACCACTATAGTTTTATCACAGTAAAGTTTCATATTGCCTTTAATTCTAGGTACCACATCATGATCCTAGAAAAAGTTCCAAATCCAAAAGTATTTCTTAGCTACATAATAAGCCTCAATATAATTGGAATAAACTATAAAATTAGTGATAACTAGATTCTTTGTAATATTCCTACACACAAATCCATTATTTTGATAGAAAATGTATCATTAAGGTGCCATTAGATCAATTTGATATATCTGAAATCAAGCATCAGTATAACCCCTGATGACCAGTTCATTGTCTCGTCCATTCAGTAGGAACATGTCATTATTTATTCTAAAATGACTAAGGATATCCTTAATAGTAGTCCAATGATGTTATCTTAGAACATCTTGATATATTCTTACCATTCTCTATACATAGGAAACATAAAGAATAATATATAGAATGGAATACATGATTGATCATATTTCTGAAGTGTGTTGGATCTTACCCATTCTCTATTTATCATGTTGTGTTTGAGGAAACATTTTCATAGAATGATGTAAACCATTTGAAATTGTTACCAATCCCCTCTTGGATTGTTCCATACTAAATATATTTATTATCTAGTGTACATAAGTACATTCAATAATTCAAATAATTATCTTGGTTATACCGTGATTGATCTTGATCCTAATAATGTAGGATTCTTCACCTAATTAATTCATGGGGAAACACCTAATTTACTAGTTCTTAAAAGACAATAAGGTCGGTCTATCATTTTCAATACGTAAATTTTCATCGTTTTATATTACTAGGATAATGAAAAAATTCTTAATAAACTATTTTGAACACACATCTAATATTCATTCTTAATGAATCAAAATTATTTTATAAATTCATAAAATCAATGGTTCCATGAGCTAGATTATTTATTCAATCCAAAATAGATATTTGAAGCATAAAAATCCTTTTGGAATCTTCTAGATCCACAAACCATTATTTTTGTTTCATATAGATATCTACCTAAAGGTTCCCATTAATGAATGTTGTTTTGACATCAATTATCCATATCTCATTGCCATGGTATGATGATATAGAAATGATAATTTTGGTCTATTTAAACATGGAAACTAGTGAAAATGATTGTTATTAGTCATTTCCTTAACATTGTTTAAACCATTTAGACACAATACATGCTTTAGAGGAATTTAATTTACCTTTGGTGTCAAATTTCCTCTCGAATACACATTTTCATCCAACGAGAATTACATCAAATGGTGAATCAACTAAAACCTGAACATGGTGCTAATACAAGGAATCCATTTCAAAAATCATGGGTTCATTCCATTTTTATGCTTCAGAGCCCTCTAATTTTCCCTCGTCAGATAGAAGATCATCTCTATTAACCAATAATGATTCACCATCTTTGGTTACTAGAAGAAAATATCTCTTAGGTTCTATCACCTCTCTTATAATCCCACATAATACATTATTTTTGGAACTAAATTTACCTAATAAATCCATAGAATATGTTCCAATACTAACTAATGTATACCATTAGCATCAGCCTTGTTTAATTCATTCATTCTCTAACTATCCCATTTCAGGACATGCTCCCCCTAAATAGTGATGTCTTGTCTGGCAGCAATGACATTCTTTTATAGGGGGTTATATTGGTAGTATCAATATTTTTCATTAGGATACCCTATAATGATTAAAAATTGTGCCCGGGGGTTCTATTTTGTTTCTAAATAATGAATCAACAAACTCTTTGAAACCCCATACACATATATGTGACAAAACACATTTCCTTCTAATCCATAACTATAATGGAATTCCATTTTCCTCTTTATTTGGACTAAGTATAATGTGTGTGTGGTTTTTTAGTGAATATCCTCAAAATCAAAATGGATGATCTAAAAGACTCATTATCGACCATACCTTGTCTAAAAAGGCACGATTCCCCCTTTCATTAACACCATACATATATGGTGTACAATGTAGTGTGAGTTGATAGAGAATACCAAACTACAATAAGAATCCCATTAACAGCTGGTTAATATATTAACCACCTCAATCCAATCAAATCTTCATTTCTTATTACCATGTTGATTCCCAACATCAATCTTGAATTCCATGAATTTCTAAAAGGACATAGAATTATACCTCATCCAGTAGATATATCCATATCTACAAATGTCATAAGTATAATGAATTAATTAAGAATACCAAATTATTGATTCTAATATAAATAGTACACTCAAATAATTTTTTACCAATCTTAGATGATTAATGGTCTTTTTACCTTCTTAAAATATGGTTGTTTGGTTATTTTTCCCTGAAAACAAGAATTCCATATTTTAATTTGTTTTATCTCTGAAGTTTCTAAATAAACAACATAACAGTTATTTTTCAATATCTTCTCAATTACATGACCTAGAACATGATTCCATATCTTGGGTTTATATGAACCTTTTGAACCTGATTTTATTATCAAATTTCATCACATCATTTTCATAATTTTATAATTAAATTCCATTATTTAATTGTTCCCTACAATAAAATATGTTTTCATTATAAAATAAAAAAAGTTATTTATAAATTTGATAATTTACCCATTTGTATCAATGCTTGTTACATAAATTACATTATTTGTACCTGTTTTTACATAATATAAATCCTTAAAAATGAAAATATATCCTGTTAGGAATGAAATGTTGTAGTAACCAATGGCTACGACATCCATCCTCACTCCATTTGTATCTCCCATATCCACCTCTCCTAAAGAAATATTTTAGAATCATCATGGTTCATGAATTTGGATATTGATTTGAGTTCTATAAGTTTAATCTAATATATAATGTGTAGATATTAAAATATTACCCATGATAACGAATGTACCATTATCTTCCCCTATATTTTGGTTGTAGTTCCCCTTATACTGGTCTGATATTCAAAAAGAAAAACATACCTCCTCTTTTCCCTTTCCCCTAGTTTGGATCTTACACTAATTGTAAGTATGGTGCTCGGGAGATTTAGATATTTATAGTGATTATGTATGCTTTTCATGGGTTTCCTTTTCATTTTCATTATAAGTACTATAGCTTAATCACACCTAATGTCCTTATCCACTTAGTGAATCAAAATAATAAGTTCTAAATGGATCTTCCCATTATTTATCATATTTTAATTAACTATATAACTTGAGATTATAATGGGATATGATGAAATTATGATATCTCTACACAACTCAACTAGAAATTTAATCCCTAAGATTTCTAATATTTCATTGTATCCAAAAATCATTACTCTAGAAGGACTAGATGTTTAATACTCTCCTAAAATATTTTCGAATTAATAATTAGAGAATTGTTTATCTCTTGTATCACCTTCTCTTGATCTACATCCAAAAGGTGAGACATCATGCTTTATGCACACATTTCTTTTTGTTCCGTCAAAGTTTATTGTTCAGTGATCATAGAATGAATCATTGACCATCTATGGAATGATTTAAACATTTATCATATATAGATAACCCTTCCAAACAAGCTTCATTTCCAAGGTAAACTAGAAAAGTTTCATCCAACACCTACATTTTCCTTTCATGGTGATTTATAACATATAAGCTCCATTAGAACTACTGATTTTTTTTTCAATTTATAAGGTAATACTTCTTATGTATAGATCACAACAATTTTTTTAATTTTTCAATATAGTTTATACAATATATGATGAGAAAACATTTAGTAATTTATCTTATAAAAATTTGTAAAATAAATAAATATTAAATTTATCAGTCTTTCACAATTTCATAGAAACCCAATAGCGGTGAAAATTGGAATTGGAATATAATGTTTCTTATACATCCTAGTGGAAATGGTCCATACTCCCTATCTTATTACCTAAAATATTGTAGGTATAAAATCTTGAATGGGTTTAGGTAGGAAATACAAAGGCTAACTACATTAACTCATAGTTCCATGATCTACTGAGCAGACTCTCTGATCCTGAAATCCTTAAATAGGATTTCCTAAAAAATTTCCCCTCAATTACACTATATCATACTTTGGAAGGAAACCCTTGATGTGAAATATGATTATTCATCTGAGAACATAAATTTAGAGTTCCCAGATAATTAAAAGAACCTTAATGTTGTATGTTCAAATACTTTTAACTATGGTACAATTTTAACTAATGTAGTATAAGGATATAAAAACATAATATATATAATTGAGTGTTTCAATTTTTAATCACAAATTTCTAATTATTATCTTCATCACATGTTTTTTAATTTTATTAGTATTTACATAAGTGATTAACCATGTCTTAGACAATTTTTAAACGTATGACAATTTATTTTAGCTCTGTATTGCATGCTTGTTAATTTAATTAATTTATATGATAGAAATAAAACATCTATAAGAAAATGACAATTCAATTGGAATAAATAAAATAATAAAGATGAATGATCGTGATATAATACTATTTGTTAGTATGTCCATATGTTTATAAACTAACCATTGACCTTGGCAAAAAACACCTTTAACCATTTATGTTTTTTGTTACAACATTCCATTCGTCCACAAATAGATCTCTCAAGGATAGGTTTTTCCATGGATTAAAACATGAACTTCCACCACTAGCATGGGATATCCAGGCATAACATATATTTTTAGACACACACATGTGAGGATAAAATGGATTACATTAATGAAATCATGGGCCCTTTGGTCATACATAATAAGATAAGAGAAGGCTTGAATTCCAACCATTTAATTTTATAAAAAATTAAAATGAATCCAATATTATACAATAGACTAGTCTTTTATAAGGATCATCCATATTCATGCAATGAATTACACATTTAAATAACTATCAATGAATTATTAATAATTTTTAGTTAAGATAAATCATGCTCGAATCAATTAATTACCATATTTAATTAATCAACTAGTTTATCTTAATTCTCATCCACATTTCCTTATGATTCTCATCCATTATAATTTTAAAAAAATTAAAAAAATTAATTTTATAATTTACATTGGACATAATTGTGTTGTGGTGGAAATATAGTGAAATAATGCCTCAATCTGACCATCTTGTATTATATGTGTATACATTTTTATTCATTTTGACATATAGTATTCAAGACTTATCACATACTTTTTTGACCTGTAATATCAACTTATTGATAATATGAATGACAAGATTATTATATAACTTGTCATTATTTAATGCATGTAGAGTAACAACAGTAATATATGTCATACTTGATATGAAGATACATTGATTATATAATTTTGTATTAAACTCTTATATATTAATATATATATATCCTAAAACCTATCACATTGATTTTCATACTTACTTAATGGACAAATTAAAGAACATGCCTCAAAGGTTACATAATATAATAAATAAATGTTATAACTGTGTAATTTGGTTTAAGTACCCAACATGTGTAGTTGAGATACATGACAAGTACATATCTCAATATCTATCTAAGATACACTCATATGGACTCATTTTGTAAAGAATACCAAAAAAATGGATTAAAAGACATATCAAATGGGCTATAAATCATATGATTTTAGAATTTCATAGTCACTAGTGAGGTAGGTCATGTACAGTGATACAATGCCCCTCTATGACTCAAACAGACTACATGTAATGTTCATAGGCTACACGACCTTTCCTCTAGTTGACCATGTGCCACCTTGTCCTACTCAACATATGATGTATGGTATTTAATGCATAACATGTAATCATTTCACAGTCTTTGAGTTAATTTCCAAATTAATTCCTATTGAATTAGGCACAAGGACATGACATATACATCCAATTACACAACATGTACTCCTATATTATCAATATGGAATCCTTTTAACCTATTAATGTGTCCCTCAATTTTATTTTATAACCAAAATTGAAAATTTATATTATATATATGAGAAATGATGGAGAAGTAAGCATATATCAAGATTTAGATTAAAAGAATAATTAAATATGAATTGAATGAAAAAATTGAAATTCCTAAATCACACAAAATATTAAAAAAATATAAATATTTATGTCACCACTCTGATACCACTTTTAGGTTCTGGGAACAATAAAATCATGCGATGGGTGGTGCCCAATATTGATATTTTGCATGTTCAATGATCTATCAGTTATCTATATTATGAAAACTTCTTTGTTCAAAGGAATTGAAACAATTAAGATAGAAAACATGAATCCCTCTGGAACAAGAGGGAGAGGATAATCACATATTATTTATTATAAAATTAATTTAATAATAAATACCTTGATGGAATTATTTTTTTATGATAGATTTGGTAACAGATCTATGATCAACCATAGTTGTGTTATAGGAATCAAGTGTATATTCCCTCTAGTGATGATCCACAAGTGTTCCACGAGTCACTAGGAATTATTGAAGGAATCTCCTAGTTCAGGAATGACAGATCCTTGTGATTTTATCATTTTATTTTGATCACTATGATAATTTCGTCCAAATATTATCCCATGATCTCATGGAGTAAGTCCACTCTGAGTTCTATGGAGAAATCATAGAGAAGAATGATCTAAATGGATTGAAATAATTATCTAATTTTGTTGTGTTCTCTCCAAAAAATGAAGTGTTCTCATGAGAAATTACATAATTAGGTTTATATGTCACTAGGTATAAAATAAATTAATTTCATAAGTACAATTCCCGATTTCATAACTCCTAATCAAATAACCATGTAAAATAATAATATTACTGTCAGTATTTATTGACATTAACTTAACTAGTGAAATAAATTAAATATAATTTATTCAAATAATATTCAATATTTACTTTTTCTCACTGGACACAAAATATTGATCCTTTATTCCTAAAAAAAATTTATAGGTCCATGAATAGTGAATATTAATTTATTAAGGAAATATAACATCATTATTCTCAAATAAATGAATAAACATTAGATTCACTAAAGAGTAAATAAATAATTATTAATTAATCCTCTCATATTATATTGTGTCGAATATCTAGTGATGGAATAAATGTGACTAAAATATATGAATAATTATTAAAACACATATGGGAGTAATATTTATTCAATTTTTAAATAAAAATAAATAATATATATTATTTTACTGAGATTATGAATACACTTAGTGTTCGACACTCTAGGCCTCTTTCATAGTGACATTTACTGAAGCATCCTAATGTCCAAGGATAGTGTCTATCAACAGGACAATGCACCCATAGTGAAAGAAGATAACACTGCACTGACAGAAAAAAATCATATGGAAACTTACTATTTAATTTAATACCTTTATGATAATAACTGAAATCAAGAAGGTTTCACACTAGTGTGATCAACCTATATTATCAATGTCTCTTTCATTGGAATTCATGGAATAGAACTTTCCAATATAACACAATGGACATGGATTTATTTAGACTCAATCATTTGAATCATAAGGCCTAAGATATTAACATTCATTAAAGAACAAAATGGATAAATCAATTCTCCAAATATTCATTAAAGCAATATTATTCATGATAGACCCAATGTATCCTACCTCCCTGCAAACAAATTTCATCATGGATTTTATCAATACATCAAGATACAAGAATCGTAATACTTATTAATAATAATATTATTGTATAAATACTAATTCACAAATAAAAACAAAGAAACATCCAATGGTACATATAAATGTGGATTTCTTACTGGAGGGTCTCATTATCATAATGTCTTACTAGAAATTACCAAGGCCCCACACCGTGAGATATTTCCTCAGAGTCCTATGAGTCTGCACCCTTAAACGGTTGTATCATTTCTGTCCTTCTAATGTTATCATCCATCAATATATGAGATAATTTAGAATGGAGTTGTAGCACATCTGGGTTCTAATCATAGCATGGGAACTAATATGACCTTTTTCTATAAAAACTAATCTTACTACCTTATAACATAATATGTTTTATAGAATACCAATTCATCATTTGATAAATGTTTATTAATAATAAAAACTATGAATACTGGTTATCATAATTTATACTGAATGTGGTTATAAGGAATAAAATTCAACTTGAAATTATAAATTCAATACATCAGAACATTTATTTTATATTCTACTTATAAATATCCCAATGAGTTTGAACCGTGTAAAAATTTCTAGGACTCATGGACGATTTATTTTTTTTCCATACATTGCTACTCTAATGAGAGAAGTGTTTTTTAAAAAAAGATCTAAAGGGGATGTTTTTTCAATTTACAATACCCTATTTCACCACACCCTATCATAGTATTTAGCCTAGTTGGGATAACAAAAACAAAAAAAAGGGAGGCCTTTTTGTATAAACCAAAATGATTTACCCAAATAAGAGGTAACCTTCTTTAATGATCACGTGTGTTTCATTTACATATCCACCCCTTAAATTACTTTTATAAAATTTATATATAATATCCTCAGTATCGTAAATAAAATAAAATGTTTTTATGGAAATATTTTTACCTACACATTTAAATATTTTCATACACAATCTTTATTCATTTGTGTGGTGGACTTCGGCATCGTGAATTGATGATGTTCAATATTACATTAGAACCTCCAGGGATTGAAATGATGACAGATTTATAGTTTATATATGATATATATTATATTAATATTTTATTTCTTCTTCAATAATTCCTATATAAATCATACTTTCATTCTTATTATTTCTTGGAATTTGATACCATCATTTTTGGTTGTGTTGACAATTACCACCACAATGTAATGTGATTCGTTCAAATATTACATGGAACTTATGAAGGGTGTTTTTTTAAAATATGTGAAATAAATGATATAAATATTATACTATAATTTTATAACACATATAAATAATTTAATCTTTTGTATTTTGAACACAACGTGGAAATGGAAGTAGCGTTCATGCATGTGTAAGTCATATCCTTTTAATGAACAGTCCATTTCATTTCCTATATCCAAATTTTACTTATTATTATTGATACAAATACAATGAATATATATGATAATTATAAAAAATTTTATTTCTTTTAGTAAATGAAATAATGATCTTGTTATGAAGTATAAAAATAACAAGTCGAAACATACTCGAAAAACAAATCTATTAACACCAGAAATATTGAAAAAAATGAAAAACAAAATTAACAAATAAGTAATATGATATTGTAATAAGTTAATATATGATATTATAAATATTATTGTGGTTATATTATATGTTATTAAAATTCATTAAATTCTTATATATAAGGTTAAATGACCATCACACAAATGTAAATGCAAGGAATTTAATTCATGTTTCACTTTTTCTTTTGCGAGGCATACACCATTTTCACCACTTATTATTTTGTGTGGCCAACATAGTGACGCTATTTTATTTTATATCACAAATAAATTTATTTTCATCGTAATTAGAGATTAAATTTGTTTTCATTCATTCATTGGGATTATAATAAATATTATTTCAACTGCTAAGGGATTCTATATAAATTTGAATTCATTAAGGAAAATTGTAATGTAATGAAATTTAATACTTTAATATTGTGTATATATAATACCCCATGAAAATTGATATCTTGAATAATAATTTTTTCATTTTATTTTGTGTTTAAATTTCAATTATTTCATCTAATTTTATTTTAACATAATGTTAATAATTTGTAATGAATTTTTGTATGCCAATTCTTTTTAACGGTGGTATATTACATTCTTGTTGATGTTAATATTCAATGAATATGTGTATAATAAATAATAATATATATTGATGTATTTACAGCAAGTTTATATTTATTGATATTTGATAAATATAATCAATTCATTGATTAATTCACACATTAAAATTATGTTCATTTTATGGGATTATTTCACAATCTCATTCTAATCAAGATTCATTATTATTGAATTTATAATAAAGAAATATTTATTTTCATTTCGAAAAACCATCATTAATTTTTTCTGCAGTGGTAATTAATTTTGTGTTTATAGTATTATTACCTTTTACCCACTCTTTGGAACTCAAATTTTTTATAAACTTTTCAATGAATCCCTGACTCCATTTCTCACTTCGGTCGAAGAGCTCTTTACAATGATTTTTTTTTATTAAAAATATTTTCAAAAATATTTTTATCCTTTTAAAATAAATCATTGAATAATTATTTACCCTTATTCTATTTTACAATTTTTTTGAAAGTATGATTTTTGTCTCTTTATGAATAAATTACTTCTCTTTACTTTTTTACCATGAAAAGGAATATTAATTTTACCTTTTATAGAGTTACCTATCATCATTCCATTGATGATTCCATTGAGATTTTAGAAAAATATTTTTTAAAAAATATTTCAAATATAATTAAGATAAAAGTAGAATAAAAATGGTTCTTCAATAATAATACCATTTTTTCTCATGAATTTTTTTGAAGATATTTTTTTAGTATTTCCATTATTTAATGAAAATAAACTTCTATTTTTACTCAAGTTATGATATGATGTGTGTGTACTATTATTATTTTTCAAATGGATGTTTTTTTGATAGATTTTTTTAGGGATAGTATTGAAAATCACTTCTATGATTAAATTTTTTTATTCCCCTTGAAATATTCACTTTCTAGTTACCATTTAACATTTAATTTCCCCTAAATTTTAATATTATCATCATA
The DNA here is from genome assembly GCA_963277665.1 of Viscum album. Taxonomy (NCBI): domain Eukaryota; kingdom Viridiplantae; phylum Streptophyta; class Magnoliopsida; order Santalales; family Viscaceae; genus Viscum; species Viscum album. The sequence continues at coordinate 1,477,211,054 of OY728151.1, forward strand.
AATATGATTATTTTCTAATAAATATCTCAATTTTACATATGTTTATTACATTTATATTTATTTACTCCTCATGGAAAATATTGATAAATATATATCATTAAAATAATACCAATATTTGATGATGAGGTCCATTTTTTATTAAAAAATTGATCACTCAGTATTAGAAATGCTTTAGGAATATATTGATGAGTGGTGCTAGGATATTATATAGCTTCAATATGAACTGACATGTTCTCATGAGACTAATCATTTGCACAAATTAAATGTTTTTCTCTCTATAGTTTCAATCTATATTTTTAATTTACTTGATGGTAAATGTTTTTAGGTGCCTTAGACATGATGACCAATAATTAATAATTTCATTAATTTTGATTCATTATTTATTATCCTTGAAGTTTTCACTATAGAAAAATATATGGATTCATTTCATTGTTAGTTTATTGATTAAATGGAATTTTTGTTTAGTTATTTAACATTCCATATTGATTCTTCATTATCAAATAAATATAGTAAATTTATTTAAATGGAATGTGTTTTTAGTTATTTACATTTTTATACCTTTTACACACTTCTTTCGTTATTTTATCAATTACATGGAACATGTTATTAGATATTTACCATTCCATAATATTTATGCACATATGTTAATTATTTATTTTGTTGTAAGAGCCCATTTGGAGAACATAACCTCACCCTTATTTTTATTCATTTCCCAATAATTCCCAGAAGTGTTCTATGAATGATATGAAAGGATACTCTAGTTGGAATAAAGTTATTATAAAGAAATTTGTATTGTTATTTTTGTATTCATTTGTAATACATCACTCCTATATGTTTCTTGTATACTAAGACTACTAAACTATCTGATCCTTTGGGACATGATTTAATTATCTATAATGACAATGTAATGGTATCAGAAATTGGATCCAGGATGATGGGGTTTGGGTGCTATCGATGATATCCGAGAAATTTTCATAGAAAAATTGGGAACTATTTTTAAGGAAAAATATATTAGTGAACATAAAACTAAGACATAATTATTATAATTGATCAAAAAATACTTACATAACTAAATAGTTATGGATAACATCACAGGATTCTCTGATTATGGTTGATTATTAGATTTAAGTATTCACTGATTATTTATTATGTTTTATGTAATCAGAGACTACAATGATTAACGATATTTTCATATATATTTACCACAATACAACTCACTAATTTGGTAATTGATTTATTGGAAAATAAATTTATTGAGTTATTCCCATAATGTTTAGATACATGATTTTAATGGTATTGATAACTATTTAAATTATTGGGATCATTTATGATATTTTAGTAATAGTTAAATAAGCTACCTAGTCATTGAAAAATAAATTCATTGAAATCCATTCCTAAAAGGTTATTTAACAAGTAAATTTCATGGATTCCAATAATATTTATTTTATAATTTGTATTAATGTGGTCATAGGAAAGGAAAAATTCTATGAAAGAGTAAAAAATAATTGTTTCTGAAAAACAACTGTGGGACTTGAACTCATGATTAAAGGATGATAAAAGTTTCATGTGAACCATTGACCTATACAATATCTTACTTAATATTTCATTCCCATAGTTAAATAAATTTGATGAATTAATATTAATAATGATCTGATATTGTTACTTTTTATTTTTATAGATTAATTGATTAACCATAATGGTTTTGGAGAATATTTAGAGACAAATTGAATGTTATGTTACTCTATTATGGGCCTTATGATATTTTAAAAGTATATAAAATATAATTTTAGATATCCATTTATTAAAGTAATGATTGAATTAGAAATTTATAAAATCAAAAAAAAATCTGAAAATCACGTTAATTAAATATATATATTTAAATTAAGTATTTTTTCCCTTATATTATTAGGTAGTAAAATAATTACCCATCATTGGGAAAATGTTCTTGAAATAAAATGTTGTCCAATTAGATTAATTTTAATGAATGGATTCCATTTTAAATCACCTTATATTTCTGGTTTTCAGCCCCTAAAAATTTCATTAATCATTAAATTTTTTGTGATCAATGAAATCAATCACTCACTATAAATATTTATGATTTTCCTCTATGTACATATTGTCACTTTCGACAATTTCTCTCTTACATAGAAACCTAGTTATTTATTGATCAGAATAACCTTATTACATCTTATTCTCACTTATCAAGTTGTTTTTTTACAAACCATTTAATTCTAGTGGGATTATAATAAATGAATATAAAAATATAATAAAATTTACCACCTTGACCATGTTTAAATCGAGAGGATACAATTTATTTATTGTTTGGATAATGTATCAACCAAAAAAAATCTAACAAAGTCTTTTTATTCGATAACTTGGATGATATGCAACACAAAAGCAAGAATGGAATATAAACTATCAAGGAATTATTGTATATTTAATATTTTGATTAAAAATAATTTATTCTATATATTTTAATTCACAGATTACTGAGTACTCTTATATCATAGACTAAAAGTTTCATTAGTGGTTTACGTTACATGCAAGACAGAGATTTACTGAAAGAAAATGTATTATTAAAATATTCTTATCTAATAAAATAAAATTAATGTAGCTGTTAAATTATAGGTTATGAACATGATTATCTAACTTATTAAAATTTATTATTTAAAAAAATATAAAAAGAGAGATTCATGTCACTTTGTAAATGTAGTAGTCCACACATACAAGAATGAAATTGTCATCATTCAGTGTATGAAAAGGTATGAAATAAAATGATTTATTATCCTTTAATAATGACAAATATTTCAATAATTTCATTATTATTTTATGTATATAACATATTAAATTTATCCATGTTATATCGTATGTTCATTGTTTGTGAAAAATGGATAACATCATTTCGTTAGGAGGTAGTCTGCCTTACACATGAGCCCTATTATCGTATCCCACATGGAATGGAAAATAAAAATGTATACACTATAAAAATAATAATATCATTTTTATTATGCTATAATTGTTATATATATACATTATATTCATCATTATACACAAACGAGAGAGGTGGTAATGAAAATATGAATGTTATTGGTTCATTAGGAGGTAGTCCATTAAACATGTGAATAATGATTTCATAACATGTTTTATGAGATTGAAAATGGTTTTTGGTCATTTAATTAAAAAAAATTATATATATGTAAAATAATGATATTATTATATAATAATGGAAAAATATGAATTTTAAGAGTAGGATTAAGAAATAAAATAGAAAATTCCTTGAATAATGTTACCTCTTCATTGGGTATCCACCATATATTTTCACTAAAAGGTTTCTATGTTATTAATAATTTCAAAATGAAGGAATATGATATGATAGTAGGGAATTTGGGATGGTATTTACACATGTATTGAATTATAAAAAATCTTACTGAATGTGTGAAGATGATATGTGATGGGATCCCTTTTTATAAGCCACACGTGTGGAATACATGTTATTTTTAAAAATAAAAGGTTGTACCACGTTTTTTACATGCCAAAAGGGTCAAAAAATAGTATTATTGAGAGATAAATATTATTTGATTGATATATTAAATAAAGTAGATTTTGAAACATTTTTTTTTCATTTAAACCCATATATTTGTATATCCCTCCCCCTAAAGTAGACTCATTTTAAACTTGAATATAATAAATAATTTTTACTGATTATATTATCCATTGTGGTAAAAAATTATGTTGACCATATTTGATAATATAAATTTTTTTCCAAATCTAAAATAAATTTTTATAAATTTTATTCAGATAATTTCAATATTTAAATTTAAAATTAAACCCCCAAATGCAATAAAAAAATTGGTTTTTAATGATAACTTATTAAAAAACATTTTACAAGGTTTATTTATCAAAATTGTACATTAAAATAATTCCAATAACATAAATTAGACTAATAGATATATAATATAACTTTTATTAATTTAAAACCAATTTTAAATATGATTCATCTTTATAAATAATTTTAAATCATATGGTAGTTTTCTATTAAAATTCATTATTTTAACTAATAAACTAAAAATTAATATTCTCATAAAATTTCCCATAATTAATTATTGGCAAATTTTAAAATATTAATTTCATAACTGATTATTATTTTTTATAATAATTTTTTTTATTTTTAATCAATTAAATTTATATTAACTGCTCAAAAGTTTATAGAACTATATTTTAAAAAAATAACTTTTTATGCGTCAAAACTGATTTATTCTTATACCATGTCTAGAAAATATATAAGATAAATTTTATTAATTTTTTTTGAATATATAATATATAAATTCAATGAAAATAATTTTTAAAATGTGATTTATTAAATTTATTTAGGTAAAATGTGTTTTCACAAAAATATATTTCAGAAAATATTATTCTATAATTTACACATAGTTTTTATTTTATTTTTTAATTAATTGGTCACCATAGAATGAATTTTATATTGATGTGAAAATAATGTATTTTCATAAATAAGTTATTTATACTCATACCCTCTACTCTAATGGATGTAATATAACATAATTCAAAATAAGAATTTTTTTATTTCATGATGTGTTTTTAATCATAGTGTTGTGTAGAACACAAGGTAAACTCATTGTTACGTGTAATGAAAATTTTTCATCCAGAATAAATTCATTAGATAAATAAAAAAAATCAGGGTACTACAATTAGGATATTATTACTATAAAATACCCCCCGTGGACCATAAGTAACATCACGACTATTACCGTTAGTGAATAGAAATACCACTAAAATATATGTAAAATATTCCTGAGGATAAACATTATATAATTTTTGAAAAACACATGTAAAAACATTAAAATCAAAAATTATTTTTCGATTTAAATAATGTAAAATTATTATGAATATTAAAATTTTAATATTAAAATAATTTAATGTTATTTTTTTGTTATGAATAATAAATTTCCAAGTGATAAAAAAACATTCTTCTCTATCATTTGTAAAAATATTCAAAAGTGACTCATGTGAAAAACATTAATATATTTTAATTTTATACCTTATAATATAATGTAAATTTTCTTAAAAATATCATTACAAACTTATTCTTATTTATAAAATACATTTATTTAATAAAATTTTTAAGAAATGTAAATTTAACAAGTAATCCAAATATATTATTAGATTATGAAAAAATAGGTATAGTTCAAGAAAAAAGGGCATAGTACTCCCTGAAAGTATCAATGATCATAAAAAATATTGAAAATAAATGATATCATCACATAAATTGTTTCCACTTTCGTAACATAAAAATTAAATATAATTGAAATAAAGAGTCTGATAAGGATGTATAATTATAATGAAATTAATAATTTTATATGTCTAAATTCATTAACTGTGCAATAAATACACCATTCATTGAAATGATGGTTAAAGATATGAAATATATCTCAATAGAAGGATAGTGAGATAAAGAAAACTATTGCAAAGGTCAAAACATTTGAAGTGAAAATTTATCCTTGAACTGAATATGTTAAAATATTATAATATGGAAAAAAAATTGTATAAAACATATATTAAATTAGTTATTAATTCATACATAATCATAGAAAAAAAATAATTTAATAATTATTATTTCTTAATGAAAAGAAATTGAGTTAAGATAACCATTAACAGTTGGTAACATTCATGTCATATCATTTGAATGATTTTATTTAAATTATAAAATAAAATAGCACAATACATTATGGATTACGTATATAATAGATTAAATGGGTATTATATAAACCATAAAAAATTTATTTAGGTGTATAACATTAAAACATGACTCAGAGAAGAAAAATTGAGATAAAATTTCATTACTCAAGTTTATAATTTCAATGCATTTCCATTAACACCTAATTAATAAACATATATTAAATATTATATTTATTAGTATATTTTTAATGGTTTATTAATTTATCATTAATCCATCTGTTTCATTTATTTAAATTATTAAGTTACATACTTAATTGGGAAAGTCCACATCAAGAGTTTTGTTGTCATTTTGTTAATTGTTGTAAAAAGACATCAGTATGTTAAACATTGTAAGAAAGTTTATTAAACAATCATATATATAATATTAATCATAAATTAATTATTTTTTTATAAATTACCTATTCATTTTAAAAAACATAATATAACATTTTTTAAAAATGGGTTGTGTTACAATCACGGAGATGGTATGTCTTACACATGCATGAGTAATGTATAAATTTTGAAAAAAATAGTGAAAGATATTAATTAATATTTTTTCTCTCTTTAATTATTATTGTATCATAAATATCACATTTTGTTTTAAAATATGAATATACAAACCATACATGTGATGCTGTGATGAAAAAGGAATTACATCACATCGTGGTGGTGATAATCCAAAAACACACATGAATTAAATCTATTTTCAATTAATCTAAATGATAGAAAATAATGAACACATTATATTTATGTAATTATAATTATTCCATTTATAACACTTCTGTATATTAAATCATTAAATATAAAGAGTTAATGGAGGTGGTCTTTAGAAAAAAAACTATATCAATTTGTGAGGTTGTAGAATGTCAAACACATGAATGATAGTTTCATTTCAAATTGGATGGAATAAATATATTTTAATGGTAATTAAATTAATATAATTTAATCATAATATATGTAAAATAATTATATAATTATTAAAAAATTATAATAGTTTTCAAGGAGTTATAATAATAAATAAAATACATTTCATTAAAATTTATACATCTTCTTTGGATAACCTCCATTGATTTATACCTCAATCCCTATAATATTTGTATTATAGGTAATATAAGACCCCTAAGACATGGTTAAGATTTCATGGGAGATACATTGTTAGTTATTGGCTGAATTATAGTGTTCAAAAGGTGTAATAATTATAGGAGAGGTTGTTCCCTTTCATAAGATAGGGGAGGGGTACTCTTGAAATTAGGTAATGTATAAAATTAATATATTTTAATTATAATGTATATGTTTAAAAATAGAAAAAATTATAATATAGGATAATTATGAGTATATATAATCTCATTAAATAATGATTTGATTAGTTTAGGTGATATTTTCACCATTATCTCTTTGTTTTAACCCATTTCAACCCTTTTGATGACTAATGTGATATAAAAGATTTTTAAAATTTAAGGGCCATGAAAGATACTATAAAAGTAATGTGTCAACCCATCCTAGTGGGGCTAGCTCCATGACTCCCCAAGCCCACATACAATTGGATAGGGGATGGTGACTAACACTGAGTTGGAATATCGCTAACATGGGTGATATTTCTTAAGTACATGTACACACACTCACACAAAAATCTACATACCCCCAAATGTTGAAATGTAAAAACCACTATGGAAGAAACTACATGAATATGAGTAAAGAAAAAAAAATAAGTACAGTCAAAATTAATATGCGGAAACATAACTTTTCTAGAATACAATCCCCCCAAAAGAAAGATTCTGAAACTACAATTTAAAACATGTAAACAAGAATGGCATTGGGACTAATTCTCAACACTGATGGAACACCTCATCGTAGAGGGAAACTCATAATACTATTCATGGATCAGATCCACCCTGGATTCCATCAAAAGGTCTCATATATGCACAAGACATGACACATATATGAAAATTCTGTGTAGGGGTGAGTATAACAATACTCAGTAGGACACCCCAAAAAACACAATGAAATACAAAAAGTAAAGGTACAATAATCTCTACACAATACATACCATATAACATGAGAAATATCCAGATATTATCGAATCCCAGACCCATATTCTATAAGTTAGCCACAATGACCTAATACCAATACCCGGGATTCAGTTCAAAGATTCCACGAAGCACTCATCTCTGAAAACTAACTCCATGAGTGTGAATTATATGATAAAATCCTTCCTATATGTATTATTAGTCAGGAATTGTCATGTGAGAGATAGATTCTCGGATAGATATGAAGAGAAAATTTATACACTCATTTTGTGTCACCTCACTCATTAGAGGAATGATCATGATACACTGATGAGGCTCACCACCAGGGCCTTGGAATATATGTTGAACATTTCAGATTCACGAGATATGTATAGGATGAAAGTCTGATGGGATTGTTTTTGTTGACACATACCACTACATAGGGTCAATAATGGACATAGAATCCTTCTCCATGCCACTCATAGGGGATTCATAACTCAATCAAAAAATTCATGTTGAAGGGTTAATAATCCTTTTCATGGGATACAATACCTAGCCTTTTGGGGAACATGCAATATAGAACTAACCCAAACTATACATATCCAAGATATGGTTGATAAGGAGATCATTCCATGTAGAAGAAAGTACATGGCATGTAGAAGAGTAAAACGTTGTGTCCTCTATCACAAGGTACTACCTGTGTATAATGACCATTTCCAAAAAGAGAATGTCCTGTAGAAAAGATATACACATCATTTAAAAGAGTTACAATCCATGTACTACAAACCGGTGACCTCTCTGTATACACCGTCCATGTTCTCATACATTGAATCAACCCAATCCTGACAACATGTGTACCGGTACACGGGGTAAACCACATAACTAGCTTGATCTCGCTGTGTGGTGGAGTACATGTTGTGTACTCCACCTCATGTCCTTTTATCCTTGGAGAAACCCGAAGAGTCCTTCATAAGGACCCATGAACATTGTGACAACTGTCACATGTCGTGTTCAACCTTTCTATCACTCGATACCTTTTCCATTGTTGAGCCGGCCCCTCAAAATGTGTTCTTCGGAGAACACACTGTGTTCTATTCTATTTTCCAGAATCGTAACATATTCATCCATCATATCAAGACATCATCCAATCCTAGATCCATCCATTCATTTTCCTTGAAATTAATGATCTGACATCACCCCAAAATGGCATCAATGTCTCGAGAAGGTTTTGGGTGTTCTATTGGAAGCAAAAACTCCGTTTGATTATCTTAATGAAGAAGAATCGATGTATTATTTCTCTTGAATCATGTTGATTCATCTTCTATTGCCATCGTCGCACCTCTACTGGGTCTTTATAACCTGGGATCCCTGATTTTGGATCGTTGTTCCCTGTAAAAAATGTGCAATGATACATCGTTCATATTCATGTGAATAATGAAGAACACAATGAGATAACCGGGAGGAAACAGGGAATCAATTCATGGAGGGAACCACCTCTATTTTTCATTATGTCCTCAGCCTATTTTTTTTAAATGTATCAAAAAAAAATCATAAATAGAAATCAAATCCCCCAAATCAAATATATGAAATATAATTCCTCCCATAAAAACGAGTGACCCGCTTGTCAACCTATTTATGGGTTGATCTATATTCATCATTTATTTCAATAACAAGGTATAATGAAAATAAAAAACACATGTCCTACCTCATTTTAGGATCTATTACTGACGAAAAGTGATTGTGTGTCTATTTTCAATGATATACTCTTACTCCGTTGGCTCTGTGATTCACGAACATTAGATTCTTCATCGTTTTTTATTGAGAGGTTTCACCAAGGGGTCTCCCCTCCACACCTCCATAGAATTATCAGTTCAAGAGGCCGATCCTAGAAATTATTCAAAATATATTCTTTTAAATATCCAATCACTATGTTAATGCTAAGTTAATAAAATAAATATTTAATTTATTTTAATTCATTAAAAATCAAAAAACTAATTTTCATAGCCAACATGAACCAATAGATGTTAGATCACACAAATGGTAAATCCACTGCTCTGAATGCTATGGTGCCCTTGTATTTATGTCCCGGTCACCTGTTTAGATGTTATTACACTTTTTCTAGAATACCATGCATGTGTTCTATTTAATATATTTTTTATTTTTCAAAAATTTGTTTTAGGAACACTGGGCCTCAAAATTGCACGCTGTCACACTGACTTTTCCTATATTAAACCCATATAATATTTAGAAATAGTAGACATAAAATATGGTACATTACATTCTCTCCACATCCGGGCATTACCTCATTGTAATCAAAACCAAAACTATATTCATGAATATGTTGTCACTGTGAACATATTTGAGCTTCCCCCACCCACATGCTATTCTGAATATTCTTGTGCTGCCTCTTGACATACATCATGGGAATTACTCACCCATGAAGGATCATCTCCTACTGACCCTCATCTTCCACCTAGTATTCCGATAAAAATCCACTCCACCATTGATGTCGAGATCACCCAAGACGATAATGTATGATGGGTCAAGCATGTACCTCCTGAGTTGAAACATATGGATGATATAATGTACCCAATGCAACTGCAGGGTTAGAGATAGGTTGTATGCTACCATTCAAACTATACAATTTTTTTTTGAAAAAGGACCGATGAACCATGAAGATAACATTCCACCCCAATAAAATATCAGTAACACATGTTATGGTAAGACCTGATGGAACACACTGTCTCCTTCCTGAAAAATCAAAAAAAAATTTTTTTGGGTGGAATGATGTGCTCCAATGTAACCGTGTCTCAACCATCTCCTGTAATACCAATCCACAACATGGATTTTAAAACCACATCCTGATCTGAAACAATACTTGATGTCTACATAAGAAGATAAATCACCCCTCCATGTAGAGGAATCCCAATCCCTATACTGAACTCAGTTTCTAGATATCTAGGAAGTGAGTTGACTTGTTGAGTTGATCAACAATCACACAAATAGTATCACATCCCATGGATGTTTGTGGTAAATCCATAATGAACTCAACTAACATTCCAAAACACTTACACACAAAATGTTCAAGAGTTTGAGTAAAACCCATAGGAACTTTGTGCTCAACTATCTCATACTGGCACATAAGGCATAGAGAAATGAACTCTGCTACTACATTCTTCATCCCTTGTCACAAAAATTAATGTCAGTGGTCTTGGTACATCTTCCCCACAATTGGATGCATTGATAAAAATACAATGTATGAAGATCTAGCCAAACCTCTTCCCAAAATGACACTGGAAAAACTATGCATCTTCTGAAAAAAACACCCTACCCAAATTTTGAATATCTATTAGTTTCATCACCTAGGAAGAACTGGTCGGGTAGGGTCCAGTAGTCTATATCCCTATGTTTTGCCTTCCGGACTCACAGAATTAATAGAGGCCTAAAAACCATCGACATGAGGTAATATACATCATCCCAATCCATGAAGGATAATTATAATGTGGCCAAATGCTCCTTCCCTCCACTTAGTACCGGTGAACTTGACATTTTGCTGAGTGAATATTGCACCACATTCCCCCTTCAAATATTATAAACGATTTTCAAACTCAAAATAATTGAGGAACTCTAGCAATAATATGTGTCTAAAGTCCAATTTAATATGAGAGATGATATAATTGAGACTCTCTTAATTGGAGAAGATCAAAAATCATTCTCCCATTAGTTAGTGTCCCCACATCATCAATGTAATGACTACTACTACCAACTCAAGATCTTGGGTCATGTAGCCTTGCTCATGTGGCCTCCACTGGCATGAATTGTAGATAACAACCAACTTCCTCTAAATCAATACACAACCCATCCCTATTCCTAATGCATCATAGAAAATAATTTACACGACACCTTCCTTAAATATCATCGAGATTGGGAAACTTTTCACACTATTCCACAACTGTAGAATAGCTTGCTGGCACTTTTCCATCCACATAAAAATAATGCCACTTTGGGTCAATGCTATCATGTGTGATGATATCATAGAGAAAATAGTGATGGATCTCTAGTAATAGTCTACTAGCCTAAGGATTCTCCAAACCTTTGTCACACTTCTAGGTGAATTCCATGCTAATAATACCTCCACATTTTTCGGGTCCACTGCCACTCCATCATCTGAGAAAACTTGTCAAAGGAAGTAAACCACCTTAATTATAGACTAGAACTTTGAATATTTACCACAATTATGTTTCTCTCTGATTGGATCCTATACCATGCATAATTATCTAGTGTCCTCCTCCTCAGATGATGAGTAAACATAGATATCTTCAATGAAGAAAATTTCAAACCGATCTATACTAGAAGGTCTGATTCAAGTGTCTCATGAACACTATAAGGGATTTCCACATGCCAATGTGTATAATAATTTAATCATAGAGACAATATTGATTCTAAAAGTCATCTTCATTATATTTTTAATCTGTACGTGTAGCTGAGGATAGCCTTATCGAAGGTTAACCTTCGAGAACCATTGTGCCCCTCTTCACTAATAAAAAATGTCATCAAGCTTTCGTAGTGTATAAATTCTCTTCAATATCACACAATACAAGAATCTCAAATCTATATAAAATATCATTCTCCAATCATACATCAAGAAAAAAAATATGTCGGGCTACCAAGGGGGAGACACATTGTCTTACGAAAACCATCCTTTACAAGACTTTCAACTACACCCTCTGCTTGTGAACCTCGGCGACTGCCATCCGATATACTAGTAAGGAAATAATTGTTATCCCTAATTAAAATTTAAAATAGAATTCTATCTCCCTGTGATGTGGTAATCCTAAGACATCTTTAGGGAAGATTTCCTTGCACTATGCCACTACACCTGGAATTTGGGACCTCATAACATCTGCGGCACCAAGGTTCTGACTAGACAATTAGAGATCCATAGACTATCCCCATCCTAAGAATGAGTTCATCCTATGCTACCTGGGCTTCCATTTAACCAAAAATGTTAAATTCCATTTTGAAAACACAGATACATTGTACACTACACCTAAAATAGTCAATCTGGGAATGGAAAAGAAGATTACAAATCCATAATAAGAAAGTCTTGGTAAGGCCACGAAGTCACTACTAAGACATCAGAATATAAACTCTTGCCTCCAAGATTCAGCTCACACTGTATAAAATATCTTGTGACTATTGGGTCTCCTCTTGTAGGAGTCTCCACAAATGAGTGTCAGGTCAATAGTATATCCATAATCTCCAAGTTTTAAAAAAACGTATTTTGAAAGAAAGGAATGACTAACACATGTGTTTATCAAAGGAAAAATAAATTGAAAAATTCATCGATCATACCTCAAACCATCCCTGGATCTCCTAGATCACTAGCCCTGACCATGTGAAGCTGTCCGCACCCCTATACTCCATCTCCCCGATGATTCCATGAACCTCATCGGGGTGGTGGTGGTAGTACGTCGAAACGTCAACCACCGCATATAGCACTCCCAGCTCCTCTTCCACATCTTCCACCCCGTACATATGTCTTCTCACATCGTCTTCTCTACTTAGATGTTCTGTTTATTATATTCCTAGTAGTATTATGACTGTTCAGAAAATTTTGTGTGATACTTCCCTATCCACTGGATGCATATCAACGCATCTTTTCATAAATACTAGACCCACCATACAATCTATGAAATGTATTTCCTCTACTCTAGGTATTCCTTTTTTGACTTCATCAACATCTAGGTTTCTATTTCTGATGTAGGCTCCCCAATACAGAAGCCTCTAGTCATTTCCCACTCCATACAATCGTCAGCTGTATATTCTTACCTATGAAACAATTTACCACTAATTATTTCTCAAGAAATCCAACATAAGTAGGAATGCTCATATGGGGTAACATAAGACTGGATTACTCTATACAGACCTCGATCAAAGGTTTGATCCCTGAAGAACTTACCATGTATCATATCCATAGAGTACCTAGAGTGATTGGAGAACCTCAATGAATACTTTGATACTGACATGTTTCCCTGTTGAAGTTGTAGAAGCTCCCGGATACACATATCCCTTAGCATATAAGGTATGAAATTTTCACTAAAAAGGTTCTCTAACTCCTCAAAATATATGGTCGTAACATCTTATGTTCAGGTAACTAAACCCCACCACCGTCCTACTGAACCATAAAGAAGGATTAGTACCACAAACAACATCCGATCTGTTGGTGTCTTTACTAGACGAAGAACACGGGTCACTAGCTCAAGACAGTCCTCAGATGCCTATGTGTCTCGCTCGCTTTAGAACTTAAGGGGTCTCTACTACTGAAACTCATGAACATATCTCATCTTGTGAACCTCGTTCACTTGTACCACATGCATTGTGTGTTGTTCTACAGGTGGGGACATGGATGGTGCACCACCTGGAGGTGTCATCTGGTGAACTGACCCCTGTATCAGGAGACTCATCCCTGAGGGGATCACCCTCATGAATGATATTTTAAATCCTATCAGGTATGCATCATAGTGGCATCATGTATGAAATCCAGATATAACCTGGTTATTGAGTATATCTGGATAGCTGAATCAATAAGGAAAAGGAACCAAAACCCATTCTTCTATAATCCATGTACCATTGGTTTCCTTGAAACCATTGTTCTTATGTAACCAGTCGAAAGGAAATTTATCAGATTCCTGTTGTACGGATACGTCGGCCATTGCACCAACACGGGAGCCCCTAGCATGGAATTTGGACTCAAAACACCTAGAAGTGCTACCCCAAACAACCTTTATAGACACTCGGTCCTAAATAAGATCTGACCACCATTGATAACAATTTTTCACAACCTGCCCTAGTGTGGCCCACATCATGACTCCTCATGCCCACCTCTGATAAGCTACTGGAACGTGACTAGCACTGAGTAGGAATATCACTAAAATGGGAGGCATTGCCTAAGTACATGTCCAAACACACACACGTCTAAGAAAAGAAATGGTGAAATAAAAAAACCCACTAAGGAAAAAAGGCATTAATATGACTAAACCAAATCAATAGAGTACAATATAAAGTAATGTGTAGAAAAGTAATTGGTCCAGAATACAAGCCTGTCAAATGAAAGAGTCTGCAACTAGAAAGTCTAAAATATAAACAATAATGGTACTGGGACAAATGGTCAACAACGAAGGAACACCCTGGTATGTAGGGAAACTCATAATGCTCTATTTAGTCTTAATATTCCACAGATTCCATCGAAAGGTTTCTCATCTGCACAAGACAGGGAAAGTATGGGAAAATCTCATGCATGGGTGAGTATAATAATACTCATTAGAAAACCCCAAAAACCACAAGGAATTACCAAACAAAAAGGTATTTTATTCTCTACATAGTATATGTCTATAGAAAATATATAAAGAGAAATAACCAAATTTAATAAAAAACAAGACCTGTAGACTAGAGGTAATCCACAATGACCCGTATACCCAAACTAGGGATTCAGTTTGAAGATTCCTACAAGTACTCATCATGGAAAATTCAGTCCAAGGTGGAGGTAGCTATGATGATGTCTATTCGAGAAGTAATGATATTTGTGATGTGTCATGAGAGAAAGAGAGATGAACTGAAAAATCTGATGAGAGAATATATTCACTCATTCTGTGACAATTCACTCATAAGTGTAAAAATCATGATAAATGGATGGGGATTGCTGTCGGGGCCTTGGAGTATACCACGAATCATCCAGATTCACCTGCTATTTAGAGGATTGAAATCTCGTTGGATTGTTCATGATAATACCTGACTCTACCTAGGGTCATGAATGGATACGGGATCATTCTCTCGGCCTCTCAGAGGGGATTCTTGACTCTATCCACAATGTCATGTTAAAGGGTTCATAGTCCAATGGATGGGAGATGATACCTGACCTTCAGGGAAATGTTCTAGTGGGAACTATCCCAAATAAAATATTTTCAAGATACGAAGGAAAAGTATATCATTCCATGTATAACAAAGTGTAATGTGTGTAGAAGAGTAACACGTAGTGTCCTCTGACCCCGGGTAATATCCATGTACAAAAAACCATGTAGAAAAAAAATATCTTATAGAAAAAGAGATATACAGCATGTAAAAGAGCAACATTCCATTTCCTACTAAATATGGGATGCTCCATGCCCACTGGCCATGTTCTTGTATATGGCTACAACTATTTTCTACCAACCCATGTACCAGTATATAGGGTAACCCAACTAATCGTCCAGGTCTCACTTTGTGGTTGAGTATATGTAGTATAATCCAACCCATGTCTGTGTATCGTATGAGATACATGCCAAGTCCTGATTAAATACCCACACACTGTGTGAAAACTATCACAAAAATGATAAACTTTTATGTCACCCAAAACCATATTCATTCACTGGGCTAGCCCCACACTATCTGTTCTTCGTAGAACACGTCGTGTTCTATGTGAATTTATTTTCCTTAATTTTTTGTTCATTATCTAGAACATTGGGTGATATTCAAATCCATAATCCAGTGAATTTTTTCCTTGAAAATATATACTCGTAGTCACCCCACCATGCCATCTAGGTTTCTGGAGGTTTCGGGTATCTGATCTGCCCTGAAAACTCATTTTGATTCTTCGTACGCAGAACGTTAAATAATTTATTTCTCAAAAAACGTTTTGATCCATCTTGAATTCTCATCGTTGTACCTCTACTAGGTTTTAACGATGTCAGATCTATGGTTTCTGTTATTTTCACAATGAAATGAATGTGAAATGATCCTTCAGTCATATTCCTGAGTGGAATGACTAACAAATGATGATAAATGGGGAAGAAGCATGAAAAAACATCATGGAACTAACCATGTCCATTATTCATTACAGACTTGATCCATTCCAATGAAAATGAACAAAACCTAAAATAGGAAATAGAAATAAAATTCCCCTAAATAATTTCCCACAATAGAAACCCTTCTGCAAAAAGAGTGGCCCACAGGTCAGCCTGTTCATGGGTTGATATGCATTCATTGTTTAATTAATGAAGTGGGTAAGAATGAAATCTAATACTCACACCCTAACATAAGTTAGAATCGATCACTGACAAAGAGGGGTTGTGATTCAGTCATCGATGAGATCTTCTATCTCTGATGGTATCTCAATTCGCGAATGGTTCATTCATCGTCATTTGCTGTCGAGAGGTTCGTCAAAGGTTTATCATCTCCATGCTTCCAGAGAATTAAATAGTCATGCGGCTAACCCTGTAGATTCTTCATAGGATATTATTTAAAATCTATTGTCAGCATGTTGATGTAAAGTTAATAAAATAAATATTTTAATTTATTTCATTACCTTAAACATTCAAAAATTAACCTTCACAGCCAACCCACACTGGTGGATGTTATGTCTCATATAATGTAAAGACACTACTCTGAATGCACCTGTGCCCTCAGATTTCTGATCCGTGCACCGATTTAGAAGTTATTTCAATGTTCATGGAATACCCAGTGCATGATATTTAATATAATTAATTTTTTTCATACATTTATTCCTACCACACCTGGACTTAGAATTGCATGTTTTCATAGATAATGGTCCCATATTAATCCCATGTAATATTTAAAAACCATACATAGAAAATATGGGACATTACAAGGAATTTTAACTGATAAACTAAAAAATTATTTATATTCTCAATAATATGTCATTTGTTTTGAAGAATATAGTATTTTTATAGATTTAAACTCATTTAATATAATATTTTTTATTACAAACAATAATTAATTCAAATTTTAAAACTTTTTAATGACACTGAAACTAATGTAATCAATTTAAAAATAGATTTCAAACATTGACTTTTAATACATTCAAAATATGATATAAATTTTAATAAAATTATTATAAAACTAAAAATCAAAAAATATATATATTAATTTTTGAGTATTTAATATCATTTACATGATATTTCTAATTCTTAAACATGATTTATGTGAGTATTGCTTATGAATTTAAGGATATTATTTAATCTATAAAATTTAAAATGAATTTCCATCATAAGAATAATTTCAAAATTATAAATTTAACCTCTACTATTCATTCATCACTTATTTTTTTCTCCATTTGATCATATAGGATAAAATCTAGGTCAATTAAGTGAATTTTAAATTTATTTAAAATAAAATAATATATATATCATTTTCAAAAAATGGGAAAAAATTAAATTTATTAGAATAATTGATTTTTATTGTTGATTTAAACATAGAAAATAGATTAAATATAAGTATTATCTAGGTTTTTAATCATTATCCTATTATTTTTACCTTAATTACATGATTTAATATTACTAAGGTGATAAATATTATATATAATTACTATTTATAACAAGAAAAAATAAAGTGCTCCCATTACAAAAATTATATTTCAAAATTTTAAATAAGGAATGAATTTTCATGATTAAATTTCTAGAACATGAATAAGATATATTTTTTGTAAAAAAAATTAAATAGAAAATCTTTTTTTATAAAAATATTTTTTTCCAAAAAAATTAACTTATAAATAATTTATGTTTAAAAATATTTGACGACAATACCACATTTTTACTAAAATAAGTGAAATCATTTCGGAATTGACGAGACTAATAACATGGATCATAGTTATTGCAGGAATTAATGATCAATACATGTCCCATAGGCCCATACATTTTTCCTAATGTCCAATTTGGTCAATTGTATTCCTACATACCTTCGCCACTAAGGTACATCCCATAGTACCGACACCATAACATTTCATTATATAGTTTCTGCCAATTCTATAATAAAATAGGCGGTATAGTTCAACCATTACAACAATCCTACTATAGTGCAACTATTTTAATTCTATATTGATATTTCCCAAGTGGTTTTGAATCCCCGATATTGATGTATTATTACATGGTTCTTACAACTTAGATGAACATAAATTACAAAAAATTTAGGCTTAATAATGACTCATTATTAATTAATTATATTATTTATAATTAATGGAATCATGTGTTACTTTAATATTAAAATTTACATTTAAATTAAATTATTTAATTTAAAGATATAAATTTTTTAAAAAAATGGATATTTTTTGGTATTAACTAAAAATCATATTTCTCCAAAAAAATACCAAAAAATCATGATATTGTATTTATAAAAAACTACATTATAATATGATACCCTTTTTTATATTAATATTCTAAAATTTATAAATTAAAATTTAAAATAAATTTAATTAATTCAGGAACACCCATTTTGGATTGATGTAAATCATTTTTCCATTTTACTAAAAATTGTCCTAATATTCTTATAATAAATATTAATTTATAAAATATAATTCATGAATAATAATAAGTAGTTAAATTGATATAATATTAATAAAAATAGAGTTGTTATATTCTTCCACCTTTTGGAAATCAGTTATAATCAGTTTTATCTCATGCTTGATTGAAATTGTATAAAACATTTTCCAAACCATTTGAAGTTGTAAAAGATAAAAAATATCAATATCAAAGGAAAAATTTTAATATTTAAAAATACATTCTTTGAAACCCCTTGTCTTCAAAGGGGATAATAAATGCATCCATATGAATGTTGGGAAAGATAAATATAAATGTTCCTTAAAACAACACATTATATGTTACCAAAAATTTGATGAAAATTTTTGGGAATTGAAAATATGAACATGTAGAGAATATTTTAATATCCATATAAATATAGAGAGTGATATACAACATTGATTGAATGAAATTTAATGATCATAAAAATTTTTGTGACAAAAAAACCCAAAATCAATATTGGATAAAGAATACTATATATTAATCAATAATGAAGTTAACACGATAACATATTAATTTCATTATCTATTTACAAGAATTAGAAATTAAATTACTATCTACACAAAGAGTATAATGAAATTTAATTACCTGATCAGAAGAATTTCATCTATTAATAAATTCCCACCACAATCTCAACTTTTTCCGAAAATAATGACTATTCCTAAAAAAATTCATGCATAGAGCGCTATTATCAAAGAAAAATAGATAACAAAAAAATGGTTAACAATTAATTCGTAACCTATTTAGACATTAATCAAAACAAAAATGTTGAGCTAAATTTAAAAAAATATCAAAAAATTTAAAACCATCAAATGAAGAAATAATAAATAAATATCTAAAATTCCCACTATAACCCAAAAGGCTCAACATAAATAATTTCATACATAAATAATCCTATATTAAAATAAACAATAGTATACTTAAGGTTATGGAAGGATTCAACCTCAAATGGTGTCTTAAAACATTCATATAACAATAATAAAATATTTAATATCAATATTTTGAAATAATCCTAAAAGTTATTCCTGAGGGATATAAATAACTATATCCAATAAATTAAATCCCTTAATATCAATGTTACCTTAATAATACCATAACATGAAACCTAAAAATGTGTGTCTTTGAAATTTAAATTATTATCAAAAAATAATCTCATGGTTGATTCCAGAATTCATAAGATATCCTCACATTAAAACATCATAATCACCGATGTATTATAAACACTCCTCTGATACAATCTATAATATCGTTGAACCCACAGCCCAAATGCATTGAAAAAAAATTAATCTCGATGTTTATAGATTTGATACCCATAAAAATGACACAATTTCAACCATCCATAACATAATACATCAAAAGGAAATATTTAAGCACTTACATACCCAATGGACTTTCGGTTTTGATTCATAGAGATTTATGTAAAACATTTACATGGAATTTTAGAAACAATAATAATTAATGCATAAAAATATATTTAATCTCCCACTAATTTCATCATATATAGTAACCTTACAAGTCATAAAATATATAAAAAACTTATGTATAAATGGGAAATTTGAAAAAATATAAATGGAGAGCCAAAAATCTCAATAAGGGTAAACATATGAATTAAAATTGAATTTTATTTGTGAATATAAGATGAGAATAAGTTTATAAAAATATAATAAAATTAGAGAAGAAAAAATCACAAAATTCTTGATCATTATAACATTTAGCATAAATCATGAAATAAGTAACAATAATTTTAAATAATATATGATTTGTATATCTCAATAATCATTATTTAGGTGGAAAAAGAACCTTGACATAGGATCCTGGAGAAACTCATAGAATGAATATAAAAAAATTTATATTATAACATCATTATCATATCACTTGTACATGTGGAATAACCAACTAGGTAAATTCTAATAATCTATTAGTAGAATCCCATGACCGGTAAACTTTGTATCTTTACCTAATGAATTAGAGGGTTATAGTAGACACATTCATAAAATATTTTAAAAATAACCATAGGAATTTGGGTCCACAACCAAATACCAGTTTCATGAATAATGTTCATGTACCATATCATTATAAAAACATTTATAATATTTCACTTTTCGATATAATGATAACCATTATTCGTTTATAGTGTTATTTAAACACAGAAGAGAAATATTTTCCATGAAAATCTATTTGATAAAATTATAATCAATAAAGTGAAAGGATATGTATGATATTATTATAACATATCATTAGTGTATCATATGTAAAATGATGTTTTTTTTCATTAGTTTATAGAATATAAATTAAAATAGTATTGAAAACATACTACAGAAAAATACCCTTTTTATTTTAAAAATAACATTTACAAATAAAAAAATTAGCGGACATCATTCTCCTCGATAATAACCTTTAAAATTTATAATTAAATCTTCAATGGAGATATTGACATAAATATCATCAATAAAGACCTAGGAGGAAAAAATTATGAAAATTAAAAGTGGTCAAGATAAATTAAAGAGTATCAGTGGTGACCAAGGATGGAAAAAATTAATAAAATTCATTTTAAATATTTTTAAAAGAATATAGTAAATAATTTATCACAAACTTATGCAATAATTTATTTTAAAAAATGAAATTTTAAAAAAATAATTTAGGAAAAACATTGGCATGGAATAAAAAGAATCATGGTCTAAAATAAGATACAAGAATGATATCATTTTTATAAAAAATTCTTGAAGTATTTTTAATAAATATGGTATGAAATTTAAATAATAAAATTAAACAATGTTTTTTCCTATGTTATAATATAATTTAATTTTCGTAAATAAAATAATATATTATGATTTCCCCAATTGAACCATGACCATAAAAAATATAAAATTGAAAGGTGATTCTAACATGAATCCTTTACCACATAGGAAACATTTTAATAGAAGTTCACTGAAATAAATTATATGATATCGATTTGTAAATCCAATTAATTATGTAAATTAATATTTTTTATTTTTTCATGGGTTAGTAATTACACCATTCAATGAAATCAGGGTGGATAACATGAAACCTGTATCCTTAAAATGAGATTAATAGAAAGAAACTACTTGGAATGATCTTAACATTTGAAGTGGTAATTAATACTTGAAGTGATTATGGGTATATATGTAAATGTAAATAAAAAAGTATTAAATAAAACATAAACAATTTAGAAACAATTTTATGCATAATCATTAAATAAAAAAGTCAATGATTATGTTTCATAACTCAATTAAAGGAACATTTGTTAAGAAGCCCCTTATTTCTTAGTAACATTAATGTTAAACCCCTTTGACTGAAGTATTTTTAATTATAAATATAATACAAATAACTATGATGTATTATTTAAGAAAATAAATGGTTATTGTATACTACATAAATAATAAATTAGGTGTCTAACATTGAAACATGCCTCAATGAAGGGAAATTTAGTTGATATCCATTACCTTGAGTCTACATATGACATGTATGTCCTTTAACTATTGTTTGAAAATGTTATACAACAGTTGGATATCATAAGAACTTTTTTTTTTGGTTTATTACTTTATAATTTTATTATTTTTTATTGGTTTTAATTATATATATAATTTTGTAATAGGTTACAAATATGTTGTGTGTTTTGAGGATGGTTAGTTCATAGTTTCAAATGGGCATCGACATGTAAGTCAAGAAAAAATATTTAATTACTACAACATCTATAGAGTAATAATAATGGAATAATTTTAGTTTTTATAAATTAATTAATTATTTAAAACCGACCATGAATGATGGTTATGAAAAACAAACTATATTACAATTATTGAGATAAAATTTCATATATATGCATGAGTAATGAAATAATTTTTAAATGAACATGGGGGAACGGACGTAAGTATTCCATTATATTTCCATAATTTTTATAATATCATAAATATAATATTATGTAATTAAATACACTTATATATATTCATCATGTTGTTTTGGTGATGAAAAAATAAATCACCTTACTTTATGGAGGTCGTAATCCACACATACACGCAAAAGAAATTAACAATTTTCAATTAATGGATATGTAAGAAATAAGATAAAATATATTTTTTATATTAAACATTGTTTCATTAATATCACATATATATATATATATTAAATCCATCATTATAACATTCAATTAGAGGTGGCTATGGAAAAATAACTACATATGTTTGAGAGATAGTAGTCCTCTGTAAACACAAATGATATTTTCATTTCTCATTTCAAGAAATAATTATAATGATTAATGTTATTATAGTACCCAAATAAAATATACATGTATTTTTTATTGTTATTTAATTATATAAAAGTGTACAATTAGTTTTTAAGGTGGTAGAATAATAAATAAACCTAAAATATTCAGTTACAAGTTGTAGATCTTCTTTAGAAAATCTACTTTTCTTTATATATTAATCCCTCTATGGTTGGAATTGTTGTAACACCCCATGATTTCATAGTACATTATCTTTTTAAATGAATTCAATAGCTTGCACCACACACAACACTGAGTTCGAGCGCACGACGACTTACCAAACTAGTCCTTCAAAAAAAAAACGGTTATAAATAGTATTAATTTGATTTTGAGTTTCTATACTCCATATATTTCTAACTTATGTATTATTTGCTTCTTATAAATATTATAAGATCAAATTCAATTTTTCAGATAAAAATGTATTTTTCAAAAAAATGCTACTTTACTCCCTTTTAGTGGAGAATCCTTTTTAAATCCAATATTAGACACTATTACATATTCAATTTGACTAAATAAAATTATTTTTTATAATCGAGACATCAAAATTTACATTGGATGAAATTTCGGTATTTTTCAAAAAAATGTTAATTTTTTATGTATAGTGAGAAATACTGTATTTTAATTCAAAACTGCCTTTTAATATAATTTATTTATATTGGTATATCATTTTTATATTTGGTTTTGTAGTTTAATTAGGTTATATTATTCCTATTTAATCCAATGTTGGTTATTGGAAGTAATTTCACCTCGAAATTGATCATAAACAAGTTTCAATCTTTTGATTGTTAATATTTCTTAAAATCATGCATTTTGTTTTGACAACGAGAATAAATTATAAATTAATTAATCCAACTTCTACATTTTAAATTTTTTAAAATAGACATCATTTTCTAATTATGAATATTAAATATATCTTAGGCTGATTTTTTTGTATTTTGTGAAAAAAACTTAAATTTTTTATGAATAGTGAAACCACTACGTAATAGTTCAAAATATGAATTTTTCATTTAATTTAAATTTTACCACTTTTGTAAATTGATTTTCAATAATACAACACACATGGTTGTTATGAGTAAGTAAAATGTGGTTCAATATGATGAAAACAATTTTTGGTGAATATTAACTTTTGACTTTTATTTACCGCAATTAAAAGAAAATATGGCAATTCAGCGTAAAAATAATATTATAATAATGAAAATTTTATTTAACACATGTCCTAACATTATGATTAGAGTCATGGCCAACGATGGTAATCCTTGGGACGAATTATTTACCCCATTTTTCTTCTTGAGAGTGATAATGACACATTATTTAAATTAACGTAATGTAAAGGAAAAAATGACATTAAAAAATATCATTTTGTAAATTAGTTAATACGAGGGGTTATATAAGTTTCCTTTTCATATATAAATATTATTTTGAAATATAAATAGATTTACTATGTCATGGAGTATTTTTTATTAATTTTTAGACATCAAATATATAAAATTATTTATGTCACAATAATGATGTAGTTTTTACCTCATTTATAAATGATAAAAATTAATAAGATTATAAAAACTAAAACAATAACAATAACATTCCCAATCCTTATTGAATTATTTTATCTATAAAAATAGTCATAATATCTTTGACCCTAATGATTTTTTGTCCTTTTTAAACTGAAAATCATTATATAACAAAATAATATTTTCAAAGTTTCCTAAAGAGCCCTACCCCTCTCCTTATAAAACGTCCTCACCTATAATAAATTAATCACACCTCTAAAGCCCCTTGGATCATCCCAAATATTCCAAAACAATCTATAAATATCCCTCCCTTCCCCCAAGAAGACATACCTTAGATAGAAGGCACTTCTAGAAATCCTTTTGGTTCATACCAAATGGAGTTAGCCAATTTTAAGTTACCATTTTCTCAAATGTTCCCTCCTTTTATTTTACTTCTCCAACCCCATACACACATTTTATTACATTATTTTATAACAACACCAGTATAATCAATATACTAGGTTTTTTTAGAAGAATTATTCGAGCTACACTTACACACACCTCCATCTAATGGGAAATGAACATAATTTTTCTGTGGACGGCGAACTACTACCTCACGAAACGATGATTGTTCAATTATCTCTTACAGCCTCTTATAGTGGCCATTAATATGTAACTATATTTATATGTGATATATATTATATTTATATTGTGTATATTATTCTTTTTGTTCATTTAAATCAGACATTTAGGGTTTCTATAATGGGTAAATGTAATAATTTCATTTGAGAAATTGTGGGCTACCACCCCCTCAAAGTGATATGACTCGTTTATGCAATACATGGAACATATAAAGGATGAAGTTACTAAAATTATATATGATATTATAATTAAATTATAATATACCTATTTATCATTATGTATTCATTCAATTAAAATATGATCGAGAAATGAATGTAGCGTCCATGTGTACGTACAGATTACCGTCTCCATGAACGGTGCATTTCATTTCTTATCCTCAAATGTTATGTACTATTATAAATACATATATATACTGGATATATAAGATATATATGATATCTATATCATTAAAATCATTATGGAGATAAATTACTTTTTTCACATGGACAACATGTAATTATAAGAAGATTAGTTTTGACTCAAGTCTAAAATATCAACAAAATGACCGTTATTAACTTAAATGAGAATGTAATGTTTATAACATGCTAATTTGTGATGTAAATGAAATTATAAATTTTAAAAAGTTCATGAAGAAATTTTAAATTAACTTTAGTTTGTTATTCATGATATTATAGAAAAAACAGGTCATTTCAGACACAAGGTAAGGGGTTTCTCATCTCACTATTAATTTTATGAGACTACCATTTTGCAACTTATTTATTGAATATAGTATATTCTATACTACCATTTGATATATATTATCATTATTATCATTATATTAATCATATTTTTTGATTCATTTGATGGTTATTAACATTTTTTCATATAACTCGATTGATTAAAACATGGTAAGGGTTTTACATCTCACTTTTTATTTTCGAGAGATTAATGCTATAATAGCCATTATTTCCATTTTTATTGTGTATGTACTTACCAAGAATGTATTATTGGAGTAATATAATTTAATTTATGGGTATTTACATCTTAATTGTATGATCCTTATTTCATGGGGTGTATGTATCGTGAGTTACCAAATCGATAATGGAATTTCCAATTTAAATTTCCACTCATTGGGCTTTACGCATACATCCTTGATTATTTTACACCAAGATTATGTGTGGAATCACTATTTATTATTTATTAAGTAACTTCCACTCCCCTTCTTGTGGATATGCTTTTGACACATGTAATCACTACATTAATAATTTCTCAATTCATAGATATGAACATGATAAGAGTAATCATAACTCAATTTCCATTCATGGAGTTAAACATCAAAGTCATTGGTGTTGTTTTTACAAGAATCTGTGTGAACGAACTATGATTAATTTACACTAAATATCCAATCATATTGAGTGTATTTATATTTTTCACACCTTATTAAGCAATTTATTTATCTTTAACCTAAGTTTATAGTCTTTATAAGGGATTTCATCTCAATTTACATTCCATTGAGACTTCTATGTTGTTATATTCCAATTAAATTTTATATGGTGTATGTAATGTACATTGACATATTGTATTATTAATCCCTTTATCCTCATGATATTATAATGTAGTTATTAGCTCAATTATTTTTATTCAACAATCTCTCTTTTTGTTAGTAACTCTAACTAAAATATCATTTTAAATGTTTTAATGATTTATTCTTCTAAATATTTCTCATTAATGTCCATGATTTAAAAATGGTTTTAAGGAATTATTTATATGGACAATAATGTTTTAAAATTAAAATTCCTTTTAAAAATTTCAATGTGGTATGTGACACTTTGATTCAAAAATCTATTTTAAATAGATTCATTATAAATAGTGATACATTCAAATGTTTTCATAAAAATTTGTAATTTATTTTAAATAGTTTTCATTTCATCTATGTAAAAATATTTTGATGGATTTTGAACAAGTTCAAAGTTGATTTATTATGATAAAAATCGTCCATATTGTATTCATGATTTTTTGATATGTTTTACTATAGATGTATTATTTTTATACCATTCGTGGTTTATGGAAGAAATATTGACATTTTGTATGCTAGTTTTAAAACAAATATTTACGTTCTGTTTAAACCCTTTCATATGTGGAACGCATTGGACTTAGTATGTGATGGGTGGAGCCCGCTATAGCTCCCCGAAGAATCGGTAGGTCTCATGAGACTAACTAGTGTCCTGGCAGAAGGCCTTGAAAAAATATTATTTGTAGTCCAGGCACGAGGACTTGAATATGTGGTTATTATTTATGGAATTATGCATTCCATCATTATGAGATTAGGTTTTGATATCTGATGTGGTTATTCAATTAGTAGATTACCCAAGACTATGTTTTATTCTGACATTATTTACCCAGCTCATGTTCCTACCATAAAGTGTTCTTGTTTATTATTTGTAAAGGCATGTGTTTTCAATTATTCACAATGCCTAATGTTTATGTTATATTTTGTTGTATTGCTTACTCTTACTGAGCATCTAATCTCACCCCTTTCTTATATTTTATTTTCCCAGGATTCCAAGAAGTGTATTATGATTGATATGCAGTGTTATTCCACGGGATTAATGGAGTTCTCAATGGATAATTTATCTTGTGTTTTATTTTAAATGTGTACTGTAACGTTCATGTATGAAATCAATTTTCCAAGACTGCTAAACTGATCGGTCTTTCATGACATGATTCCTTGTAATCAGGATAATGTATTAAAATTATTCACCAACTTTGGGCTTCTGGGGTCTGTTTTTTACAATTATTACAAAAATAATTACTCTCGGGTGTGGGGATGTAATTTGGGGAGATTAATGGATAGTAATTGACTTAAATATGTTGCTAAAAAGGTTTGAGGAATAGTGTACAGGAGTTGTTCATTTATAAGTGAGGGGTGGGGAACTATTGGTATTAAAAATAGAATTATATTATTTTAAATAATGTTTCATTTGAAATTCATAACAAATTAATATATTTATTTTATAGGAACATTAAAAGTGGAAATTTTAATGTCCTGACATAAAAAACCACCGTAACAGTGCTGAATGGGTTGGGTGTTACTAACCCTATCCACACCTCCATGAATTCAAAAGGTATTCAACTAGTATAGAGGGTGTATAATTGTATTGTGGGGAGGATATACCCTCTCTAAGGGAAGAAAATTAAATTTAAAAGCCCAATAATAAGGTAAAATAAGAGACACTACAAACTCAAACCAGACCCACATAGCGGAAGCACAATCAATATATGATAAACCAGAGGAAGCAATATAGAAACAAGTGCAACATAATATAAACAAAATAGTATGCTAAAAAACTTTTAACAACTAATAGAATAGACAAGTAATGTATCTACAGTGAATCAAGATATAAAGAGGCTTCTAATGGAAAACCAATAGTGTCTACAATAATAAAGGTAATCATGATGAAATCGGGATGAATGTAAACAAAGTAATATAATGCTAGGCATGACCTCTGAGTCTATACAAAATCTCCATGAAATAGTTAATATGATCCAGCTCCTGATGTTTATCTCTTTCCTTCACATAAATCCAAAAAGTATACATGCATCCTAAAGGGCCCGTGCGGGGTGTGAGGCCAATCTCATTAGATAACCATCCAATGGTTCATAATAGTATATGTGTTTAAACATGCATTCATCCCTGAAAAGAGTAAATTTCATGAGGCACAAAGTAAACACAACCTTTGCTGGTGCTCATTAGACCCCATGGAATACCACCTGCTTTGGCCCACGCCAGAATCTCAGTCACGTACCCTGGCACCATGTGCTTACTGACACCTTGTGTCTCATGTACGATTTTCCACAAGGCATGCCCATGAAATATCTTTCCACCACCATGTTCCTCCTCAAACCTCATATCTGAAGTACTAACATCCCGTAGGAATTCCTAAGCAGTAGTAACCAGGCACCATGTGCATCCTAACACCTCATGTCTCAAGTACCGACATCCCGTAGTAACACGCAATCAATTCTAAAGGATCCTCACCTTGCACATAGCTTCCAAGATAAGAACCCCCAAACCATAATAACATAACCGCCACTACGGGGTCTCTACTCACATGTGTGGTCAAAACCAGCCCATCATAGTGTCATTTATGTGAACAATACACCATGTCACGGGTGAGCGGTAATCACCATCTGTATAACCCAAGCCACAAATTCTATTTCACCTCATGCCACTGTTTCCATTTCCCTCAGAATCCAATGGCCTTGCCACCAAATTAACCTGGGCCATGCCCAACATAATAGTCTCACTACCTCAATCTGGCATCCACAACTCCCAATCTCATGCTCAACCCACCCAAATAATCTGGTCCCATCCCAAACTATGACCAACATCACTCAAGAATATCTGACCTATTCCCAGCACTATGCAAAGATTCAAATATATTCTATATCATATATCACATATATATAAACAAAATGAATCAATTCTATATTGAAAAAAATTTAATAAATTGAACTGCGGTGGCCATCTGCAATCTCATTCCAGCAGTGAGGTTTCAAAAACTCAAATAGCATAATCATGTATAACGGTTTGATGTTGGATGAATAATAAAAAAAATTCAATAATAACCATTTTGGAATGCCCGGCCAAAATGCCCCAAATGATCAATGACCTCTAACCCAACCTTTCAAAAGCATAACAAGGTAAGGGAATTTCCAACAGCATCCCATAAGGCATAAAGTTAATTAAATATAATGTAACATGGGTCTCACTCAAAACACAACGTTTCTCAGAAAATCATATACCCCCAAATAAAATTGATAACACAGAACATTGTATGAACCACCAAATTAGACTTGTAGACATAATAATGTATGATATAGAACTTCAATTCCAAGCATATCATCATAGATCTACGTTTATGTAAAATCCTGTAAATTTTACTTGGATGGAAATTGCGATGTCTGGGGCAATAAATCATGAATAGAAAAGTGTGTTCAGGTGTATCCTTCTTTATGTGATCCGATATCCACCTATGGATTGAAAAATAGACATAGGATGAATAATCTAATATGATATATGTTCTCAGCCTCCCAAAGCATCAGAATCTGAAAACAGGGAAGAAGAAGATTGTTTCGAAAAAGAGAAACGGAGCACTCCCATAAAAAATAAAAATAAAAATAAATGGCGTGTATTAAAGACTAAATTCCATGTAGTAGCTGGTTTGTACTCCGAATTACGTGGCTTTCCAGGCCATCACACGGTTTAGATGCATCACACGGGTCATCACAAAGCTAGGACTCAAGCCGTATGTGAAAAAGTAAATACACAGCACGTTAAGTACCACTACACACCAAGTAGTAGAATATTTATAGATGGCGACCACACCGCATGTAATCAGCCAACACAAGGATAATACAAAACTAACATACACATGTCGTGTTCTTGGGAGTACATGGCGTATAATATAGAAATTTTTCGAACTACCTAGTATTCCCCCTTTTTCTCAAAAAAGGTAACCCATAAAGGAAAAATAATGCTCATTCTTCAAAGGAAGAACCGGGTTCTGAAACAAATACTCTCATAAATTTTTTCCCACTTTTACATGATGGGTTTTCCCTTCTCTCTTTGTTTGAATCCCATGTTAACTATTTTGATGATTACTGCATTATCAATGTTTTTTGTAATTTAGTGGTCAAGAATTGTACTATAAAATGATAAGTGTCCCATTTGTGGACCGTGGTTGATATTTTAAACTATAAATTATTCACTATCCCAAATAATTTTATTTATTAATTTTAAATCCTTTAATGAAATATTATTTATTATAAAATATCTTGAAAAGATTATTATTACTGTTAATTTACAATAAATTTATAGTCATCGTAAAATTAATTGAATCATAATATATAATTTTAAAAACTATAATATTATATATATATATATATATTAAATATTTTCAACACTATAAATCACCAATAATTTTATTTTTAATTTTCTTTTAAAATATCTTGATTTTTCCACTGGGTGCGCAAGTAATATGTCTGTGTTGCATATTCATTTAGGATTATTGTTTTGTCACAAAAAATTAAAAATAAATAACCATATTAAAATGTAATTATGATAAAAATTACATTTATAATATTTTAGATCTTATTTTTATACCTATATGAACATATAGGAAAAATTAATTGAAAATAGAGTGATATTTTTTTATATTTTAGAAATAATATACAAGACATTTAAAATTAAAATTGGGGAAAATGACATCAATTTGAATCATGGATTTATATAGTCTAAAAACACTCATAAAAAAACATTATTTTCATGTGTTATGGTTATTTTTAGTATTTGTTATATTATTTTTAACCATAATTACCTATTTTACCATTACCAATATGAAAACTATTTTCCAAAATTACTATTCATAGTGAAAAAAATAGAAGGGTTATATTTTTTAAATGTATAAATCATATTGAAAAAAATATAATCCATTCATTAAGAATCAATTTCAATAAGTGGAAGAAGTAAATTTTAAATTAAAACAAAAAATTAAATGAAAAATGGTTTTTTATAAAAATTTCTTTGTAAGGACAAAATGAACTTATACAAATATGGGGTATAATATTGAATCAAATATATTTAAAATGATTTCAAATAATTAAATTATTTTCTTCTTAATGTATGATTCAAATATATGATAAAAATAATTTATTTAATGAATAAAAATTACAATTTTAAAAAAATATTTTTCATTATTCAGTTAAAAATAAATATTTTCATAAAAATATAAAAATTTCAACCTAATATAATTTTGATATGATGAAATAAAATAAATTTGAATTATAAAATTATAAAAAATATAAATCATATTTTGTAATATAATTGTAAAATTCATGAACACCCGATTTGGTTAGGAATAAAGCATTTTCATTTGGACTAAAAAATTTCATAATATTTTTATAATGAAATTATCTATAAAATATAATTCATGAATATTAAATGGGAATATAATTGATTTAATATTAAAAACAAAAGTTTTATTGCACTGTGGGGTCTATGTTAGGACCCACTAGGGTGCATCATTGAGGGAACACTATGGAGGGATCCCAAGATTCGGTGGCTTACCCAATAGTGGATAGTTTTTCAGACAAAGGGACATGACATAGCATTGAACTATTTTAAATATGCCACGTTGTAGGGTTAGGGGATATTCCATTGTGTTGGGTTTTATGATGCAGTTTTTGCAACAACCATGAGGGAGAAACCTCTCCTAAGGAATGTAGTTGAAGTAATATATATAGTCCCCATTGCCATGTTGTAATTGCAGGATATTTTTAATAGTGTTATGAAAATAATTTTAATTCCCCCCACCCACCTTATTTTAGGGTGTGAGGAATTAATTAAGAGATCAATCAGTTGTACCACACCCTTTATCTTCTCCCATGAATCCCCCATGTCATCGGTATTGATTCCAAGAGGATTTGTGATGTTGTTTTGTTACAAAAGAAGATAAATTCAAAGAATGAATAATTTCATATGATTTTTTTATTTATTTACCAAAAATAAATCAATTGACAATTTTATGGATTATCTATATTGTTTTTTCAAAATCTTTTTCCTAATAGAGATATGTGATTTGAATATATTGTGGTGAATTGGCTGAGTACAAGAGATTGAGTTCAATAGAATAACGTGATTGAACCTAGTGTGGATGTAAATATTTATCTGATTAAAGAAATAGTACTATTTGATATTTTAATTATAATATAAATAAGATTATTCTTGAGTCTCTATATTAGAACTCAAAAATTATTGTTATTTTTAGAAATATATGATTATAATATAATTTTGTTGAAAGATTAATGTTTGTGCGACTAACAAAAAGGAGAGTTACTAAAGATTTTAATAAAGTTGGATTAGATGAAGAGTACAATAAAATGTAGAAAAAAACACTAAAATTCCAAGAGGATTATAGTTCATTTTAATAATGTTTCCAATTAATTTTTTCTGATAGAGTATTCTGAATGAATCCATTAGATAAAATGTTATAGAAATAGTGCACTCGATATGGAATGTTTAGAGTGAGTAGAAAAATATTTATGTGTAAATGAAATGAATATAGTATCTTGAACAACTCAATGAAGAAGGAACATATGAATTATTTTGGTCATAAAAATATAAATTCTACTAAACATAGTAAGGGTTGAAAAAGAAGATCATTTCTAGGTTACTAGATAAAGATAGTCCATTGAATATAATTTTTTAAACAAATTGGGATATTTGAAAACAATTTTACAATGATATCAAATGGGATGATGATGAATTGGTCATTCAATTATTTAATAAATATGTAAGGATGATTGTGATTCATGACCAAATTTTTGGAAGGATTGATGAACATTTATGTTGATATATTAGGGTAGTCATTACAGTGAATGTTGAATTCTGTCTTTTATGATGTTTATAGGTGGTCAAATACATATTTATATTTGAAGGATATTAATATTTAGGAGTATTAAATTTCAAATTGATTTATCCATTATCCATTAATTTCATAGAACTATTGGACCATTATATAGAGAATCTTTTCTGAACAAATGCAATTGATGGTGTTTCTTTCATCTAAATTATTAAATATGTGAGGTTGCAATGGAAGAGTTTGAGAGATATTATTCAATTGAGTATTATGTAATATCAATATAAAGTGTTATACAAGATAAATTATTCCAATAATTTGGTATTAAATGAATAGCTGGAATTTATGATAAGATAAAGATGGTGACAATATGATATGATAAAATTTTCCCCACTTGGTATAACTTGAGAAAGGTTTCAGATAGATTGTATTGGACGTAAGACAAAATATAAGGTGAAACCAGAGAGATTTTTCATATAATGTGGTATCAGATACATTTGATAACAATACAATATGAAAACCATGGTGAGGAGGAATGTAATCAAATCAGGTATTAGTTGGTATTAGTCAAATGATATACCATATAAAAGATGTTAAACTGATGACAATTAATTGGGGGTGCAAGATATAGTGCATTAGATATCCATGTCTAAATATAGAATTTGATACCAATGTTTTTTCCCATTTTTATGAAATAATGAGAATATTATCATGAACAAACCACATGGGAATAAGGAATAATTTTCAGAAAAGAATAATGAAAATGCTGAATCCTATTGGTGATAGTTCTTTTTTTTCAAACATTATTAAGACATGTTGTATATGTGAGGAGAACATGAACTTTTGGAGGACTATTGTTTTATTATATTGTTGGATATTCTAGACATTCTATATCTGAAAAATAATTATTTTTCAGTGGATGTGTGGTTATGGATTTCATCTAATCCATGACAAGTACAAGATACTCTTATTGAGTATAGAAACTAATAAAAACCATTTTCCATGTTGTTGTTATTTTTTTCCACAGATTAATTTCCTACTATTGAGTTGAATAGGTTGTTTATAAGTTAATAATAAAAAAAATTACTATCGTTGATTCAACCCATACCCATCTCATTGATCACAAATAAAGATTTCATTCCATTCATTTGGTATTCAAGAATAGTATCCCTCATTTAAAAATTACTGAGGATTGGAGAAAATTAATTGGTAGATGTTTCATTTGAAGTATTTCAATTGTAACAGGATTCATGTCATCGAATTTAATAATAGTCATATTATTGATGATGGAATGTGACATAATCTTATTCTGGTTAGGAATATATTAATTTAATATTATAATAATGGATTACTTCCTTATGTTTTGGGTAATCCCTTAACAAGTATTGGTAAAAATAAGCTAGTGAAATATGGGAGATCTATAAATTATATATTTTCCTAAATATTCTAAAGAGAATGAATGTGAAATAATTGTATTATAATTGCTATATACATCATGGAAAAGTCGAATAACTTCTAAGAAGTAAATAAGATATTGAATAAATCAATTTTATTTATCGGGATATTAAAGTATAAATTTACTAAACTTTTGGAATATGAATTTTTTTCTATGTTTGTTCCAATAGTTAATGGAATTTTATGCACCGTAAGATGTTTTAGTGTAAATTTTCATGATTAATCTATTTTTATAATAATACAATAAATATTTCAAATAAAATTTATTCAATGGTATAATAATTGCATGATAGGGATCCTAAAACACTATCATTAAATGATTTCTATTTCATTATCATATTCTACTACATGATTAGGGAAAAAATTTCAAGAATAAAAATTTTTTTTACTGATAAATCTCTTTCGATGATACAAATAATTGAATGTCTAATGATTTTATCAAGAAAAATGAAAGTTACTCTGATAATAGAGATGAGTCCAGTAAAAAATATGAATAATTAAAATATTTATTTTCCTGATAGGGGAAAAGAGACATGTGATACTAAAATGTCATTGTATATTTGATATACATTCGATATGAAGTCAATTTATTACTTTTAAAATTTTCCAAAATTAAAGGAATATAAATATAATAATGTGGATAGAAAATTAAGAATGTCTCTAGAGATGAAAAAGGATTAACAAAACATCTTATCCATAATATACAGGTATTAATTTCTCTAAATAAAAAATATATTCATTTATCTATTTGTGAGGAAGAAGATGAAAGTGGAGTGGATTCTAAAACATTAGTGACAATTCTATTGGAAAATTTCATTTTGAAAAATAGTATGATGACACGATTACTAATGATAAAATAAAAATAAATGATAATAAGTATAGGAAACCCATATGAAGTATATGAATAAAATTTATTTGAAACATTGTCTCTAAAATATTGGTAAACAAGAAGCATAAAAAATGAATTTAATAGAAGTTGATTTATTAGAAAAAAATGATGAATATTTTCATAATGAAAAATTATAATTGATAGAACAAAACAATATTGTAATGAATTTAATTTATGAAAATAAAAACTCATCAATAATATTGAAGAAAAAATATTTATGAAAGAGATGGAATTTCATCTACTTCAACAAAAAATTATAAAATTTGGGAAGGGAATAAATAAATTTCAAAACATTGTTTTATAATTTGGTGAAAGTTATAAGAACTTTAAACCTCATAAGGATCAATAATGATTATCTACAAATTCTAAAAATATGAGTGAATATGTTCAGAATAATAATTAATCCAATTATATCATTTTTGTATCCAAATCATATAGAGTCAAAAAAATATAAAACCCCAAAAAAATATGAAGTAAGGATAACAATAACTATATCCTGAATTAAGGATATGAAGAAACCAAACCTAAATAAGAAGATGTTATTAGTCCACTAAAAAATTGGTTCACTAAAATAATCCAAATATGATAGTTTCCAGAATAATATAAATATTGTTCACATTTCTGTAAAGAATATATTTTACAAAAAAAAAATATGTTTTCTATTAATATTCATAGTAATGTTTATGCATTGGGAATAAAAAAATATGACCTGTTCTAATCATCAACAACACAATTAAACTAGGAGGAAATTGATGAATTAGTATATAGGGAGTTAACCTACTAAAATAACACAACCTAAAAATCTAGTTTTGAAAATTTATAATAGTTTTTATCCTCTTCAATCTATTTTTAAAATTTTTTATAGACATGTACATATTTATTAAGGATTTATTTTATATTAACATCTTATAAAATAATTTTCCAAATATATAAAAAGACTAATGTAAAGGAATAAAAAACAAAATATGAGGAATTAGTGGTTTAAACTACATTGTATGCTACAAAATAGG
This sequence comes from Viscum album, assembly GCA_963277665.1. Lineage (NCBI taxonomy): Eukaryota > Viridiplantae > Streptophyta > Magnoliopsida > Santalales > Viscaceae > Viscum > Viscum album. The sequence goes on from OY728151.1 coordinate 1,477,248,302, forward strand.
AATTAACCTAGATATAAGACAGTGAGTGTTCCTCAAATATGAAGATATATTTGACTTTTTAATGTAATGTTAAATATAAAAAACTATATTTACTTTTTAAATTTATGACTCCCATAGTGTCAATGGATCTATATCCTTTATCATTGGATAAAAATTTCAAAATACAAAAATATTCTAGGTTGTTGATTTACAAAAAGACATATTTTTAAGTGTTTCATAAATCATTGATGATGGAAATGATTTTTGTTGTTGAAAAAGGGGATTTGTTGGTCAAAATTATTAATGAAGGTAAATTTTTAATAAGTGGTAAATGAAACCATGGAAACATGTTTTATGTCAATGATTCACATGATTAATTTTTTCCAAGCATTATGAAAGATAATAAATAATATTTTATGTGTAATAGATGTATTCTATAATGGAATATGATAATGATTAAAAATTAAAAATATTCATTATACTCTAAACTATATAATAAAAAGATGTTTTTATGATTTTCTAGAAATGGATGATTGCGTAGTCAGTCTAAATAAAGGAATGATACATTCAAAAAAAAACACATAGATTTTATACAATTTGAAATATTCAAGAAAATGAAAAATCAATATATAAGTGTAATTTGGTACACTATTTCAATTATTGATGATTTTACTCATTTTATCTTTATAATTTTTTAGAAAAACAAAATTAGAAGCCCTAGAATATTTTATGAGTTTTAGGAGAAGTGATGAAATGGAATATATAAAATAAATTAATATGTTTCAAAATAGTAATCGTGAATAGTCTATGAATGGAATGATTAAAGGTTATATTGAAAATAATTTCATTTATTATGAGTTTAATGAACAACACACACCAAAATAGAATGGGGTTATAAATAGATTATATATAAGAATGGTTAAGATGGGCTGAACTATGTAGATTGAATATGATGTTTTATTATTCATTATTATACATGATAATAATGTAGTAATAAATATTTAGAATCCCTAATTCGTTATGAATAACACTAATATAATACATTATGAAATGTATTACAAAAATGTAGATGTTTGATTTACTAAATTGGAATTATAATCCACTGAATTGTCAATTTCATTATTGAGAATCATAGGATTATTTATCAAATATGTATTGATATAATATTTATTTCCAACCCAACTCATTATATAGGAATCAGGTGATATAATAAAGAAAATTGAAATAATTTGGCCTATGAATATTTGTATGGGACGGATAATTTGATTTTAAATGATTCTAAATTAGGTGATGACATGGGGGGAAGTAAAGATGACTTTATTATTATTAAGAAAAATGTCAAAATTTTATACATGTGTAATGATTTAGATAATAAATATGATAAATATGTTGATTCATTCATTATATTTGATGAGGGAAAATGGAATTCATATCATCCAAGACTAATAAAACATGTGGGGGACCAAATACCATTTTTGATTAAGAAAAATAGGTTCGTACTATATGAACATCCATTATAGTCTTGCATACAAATTTTCATTCACTGTTTGATCCAAAATATATTGATGAAAATATAGATCATCAAGAGTGTATTAACTCAATGAATGAAGAATTTAATTACATTGAAAAGAATTTGAAATTGTATTATATATGAAAATTAGAAGATACTAATGTGATGAAAAATAAAATTCATTGAAAAAAATATTGAATTATGATGTTAAAGTGTTATGAAACAAGTAATTACTATATTTTAAAGGATAAATAGTGGATAATGAAATAATTTTTTATCATACCTTTACTCTAGTAGAAAGACACGAAATAATTACAATATTTCATTCTATTGGTAAAAAAACATAAATGATTTTCTAGATAAATTTATAGTAGGTTTTACTTAATGGAGAGATTAATGATAAAGTTTATACCGAGAAATAATGGGGCTTTTTGCTTGGTCAAGATGAATGGTATGTGTTCATCTTGAAGAAGATTATATATGGGTTAAATAAATTTATTTTGGCTTGGTATTCTAAATTGGATACCTTCATAATGAAATTCGAATTTGATAATCGATGAGTTGATAAAAATATCTTCATAAAAGAACAACAAGAGGTTTCCCCAATTGTAATTGTTTGTGATTATGTTGTTTTATTCTCAATGAAAATAGAATAAATATAGGTAATTTTTTTAGGATATAAAAAAGTAATTTAACATTTTCTATTCTATGAGAAATGAAATACATTATGTTATTACAAATCTCTCAAAATAGTATATACATTTACTTTATAAAGATATCTAGAAAAGGGTCTTATGAATAAAATTTTCATGAAAGTTTCAAATATTTCTTTGATGACGAATATATTTTGAATAATGTAAGAAAATAATCATCATGGAATAATGGTCGGTCCTAGAAAGATTGTCTAGTTAATTTAATTCCTATTATATCTGTCAACATCATGGAATGATATAGTGTATATAGTTACAATTTATTCCATGTATAAATGTATGCCAAAGGAATATCATCTCATGGAAGGAAATATAATTCTAAGATATATCAAAGGAATTATTTATTTTGGAAATAAATATTAAATATTAGAAAATAGTATATTTTTTATTATATAGATAAAAATATTTAAGGTTTATTCAAAGGAAGAATATCTATTTCTATTAGAGTTTTATTCATTGGTGAAATGTGTGTGATTTGGAATACATATTAGAAAATTTTAGTAACCCTAACACCACAAAATCTAGGTATGTAGCTTCCACTTAAGCTATAAGAAAATTTATGAGGATGATTTCAAAGGTGTAATAATGGTTATTTAATGTGATGTTTCCTCTTATCATATGTTGTGAAGATAAAATTTTATAAATTTTACTATGAATATAGTGAAATATTTTTATTTTGAGCACATTTTTTTCTAATATCACATCATCAAATAATATTTTGAAAAATATAAACAAAAGATATATTTTATCTATATAAATGATAAGTTTTTTGGTATATTCACTAAACTATTGTCTGCTGAATTTTTTTCCAAAAAAATGGATTGATAATGGATGTGAATTCTCACTCTATTCAAGGATAATATATGTGATATCTATCCCCTTAACCATATTTTCTTTATAATGTTTCATCATAGGGGGAAAATATGTACCATAAATCTATCAATTCGTATATTCCTTTTCTATTATGGGGAGTATATATTTTTAGAGATTTTTAAAAAAGGATAATATGTGATAATAATGTGTGTGAAAATTTTCAACAGTTTGTTGATGTTGAATTAAGATTGATTTTTAATTATTTTCAGTTATGATAATTTCAGGATAGAAGAAGTTTTGTAATTATTTGTGAATCATTTCTTTATGTAAAAGAGGGGATTGTTGTAAAATAATTTGTTTCCTACTCTAAATGTAATCATGTTGTCCTAGAAAAATTGTGTCGGTAATAAATTTTTTGAGTTTCAAAATATATCTAAATTATGTTCCTTGGTTGAAAAAAACGAAGGGAATGATTTTTGAGACTAGCATGTTTTTTGGGTAGTTTTATTAAGAAGAAGCTATTTGGAAATAAAGAAGGATTACTTGGGTATTGAATTATGTTTTAAAATATAAATCACAAGAAAATTATAATACTTTTCTGAAATGATCTATAAATTTTTTTCAATACAATTATATGAGTCTAAATGATCGAGGTGAACAAACCTAGACCAATGGATCGAGTCCATAAAACTAATGTGATCGGACAGAGTGTATCACTCAGAGTTTATCCAATTATATTCATATTTATATTGGAAAAATGTCCTCAATAATGAAAATCATATGTTTCATTAATGATCCTCAATGCAATCAAATATCATGTTAATTTGTATATATTAAGTATTTTACTTAAATTTTTTTATAAGAGAAATGTTTTTTCAAATAAAAAATAGAATAACTGATGAAGTAGATGATGAATTTGGATCTGATGGATGAGAGTATAATTTCATATGAATTATCGTTTTTATTTCCATAAAATAGAGGTATCTAGTTCATATGATATATGCTTATGCTAAAAGTTGTTAGAATGAGGATTTGGAATGAATCCATTAGACATAAGGTTTTGAATTGATTGAACCAGATGAATAATGTGTAGTCCTACTGATAAAGATAACATTTTCACATATCTTATACTGTAATTCAAAATTTATAATTCCCCCATAATGTTATTTGATTGTAAATTGTACCATTTTTAGGTTTTTGTGTTATTTTGATTTTTAATGTGAAAATTCTATAAATATGTATTTTTAACTATTTTTAATAGCTATTGTATTTCATATTTAGTTAAACGACACTTCTCACCACCACCATCGGTCACGGTGTGACATAGGATTTTGAAGAATGGATCGGAGCAGGGAAATGGGGCAGAAACATTACACAATGTGTAACACAGTTACACTTTCTGACAGCACGAAAAGTACTAGTTCCATTTGGGAAATTTATGGAACCATTACATGGTGTGAAAAAACATTACATGTCATGAAACATCATTACACAATGTGACTTATTTTATAGGTGTTTATGAAGAATATCAAGATGATTTTCTCGATGAATTATAGAAAATAAATCACACATTATATATCCTAATTAAATGTCATTATGATGGTGGTGAAAAACAAATTAAACACATAACAATGAGAGTTTCACTGGATTTTTGCTATAATTTGAGCACTTAGCCTCCCTTCAAAGGAATTCATGGGTGTGGAGACATGGGGATTTCCATTGTTGGAAATATTAATCACTATTATGTATTATATATTTTTAAAGAATTGATTATTTTTAATATATTCTTCTTCTTCTTAATGAATCTCTTCTTCCATTTTTATTTTCATGTTTTTTCCCACCATGTTCCCTTCTGAAATGAAAAAATGGATAACTAGCCACGATACTTGGTCAAGTTAGGGAATGGTGTTTTGATTGAATTTCATATGCCTTATTTTCTAATATCTTGATTAAATTATATGAATTTTGGAAATGGTAAAATCTATTATGGTGATTATTCAACCCATGTTCTCTATCATCCAAATTCATCTGATCATTTATCAATAATCGTTCCCTTCAATATCTATGTCATGCATATGGTGGTGTGTGGATTTTGTATTGATTCTCAATCGAGATGTCACCTAGATGATTTTTGGAAATAGATTTCTCTATATCCATAGATCTCGTTATGGGTAATCACATTTCAGATGACAAGGTTAGGTGTGACGGGTCCTAATCACCTAATTTAGTTGAATAATGGAAAACAATATAACAATTATTTCAATCACTACAAACTCATAATAGCTTTAACCTTCATTCCTTCATTCTAACATCATTTTTTGATTTTATTAAATTATAATTATTATTTATATTTAATTAGTATTTTCAATACCCTGACCATTTATATTAGTATTACTGTCATTTATGATACTTTTCCTTTGAGTCACACCTCATCATGCTGTGTGTTGGAAGACACACTGACTCTATCATTATACCATGCATTACTTCTGTCCAAATGGGGTTGGGATCGGTCGCCTCTCAAGGTATGTTTTCTCCTTGGTAAAAATGATATAATGAGATGTAAGATCCTCCTTTAATATATTCTTCCTTAGCAATCGTCACCTAGTTCAGGTATCTCTTAAAGATAATTATGTTGTTTATGAAACTCCTCCTAATGCCATGTCATTGTGATTGCCAGTTAATTATGTTGCTTCAATCAGGATATTCCAAAGGGTCCAACCAAGGTAGTATCCTTCGGTTAGGAGAGTAGTAACATTGAGGAATCTGTGGCATAGCTTGATAATAAAACACTATAAAAACAATATTTTCCCCTTATTATACAGCTTCTTAAGGGCACGGAAGTCTAATGAATCCCACATGGATTGTGGGGGAATATTATGATGAATGAATGTATCTGAGGTTTTACTCAGCTTATCATTTTTATTATAGGGCATGCAATGAGTTTAACATCTTCTAGAGATGAATAATATTAATCGTAACATATAAAAAGTGGATCATATGGGTAAATACATAAGATGGGGAATTGAGAAGGATTACTGGATGGAAGAATCAGAACACCTAATGAGAGGGGACCCAGGGTTATGTGTCACAAAGAGGTAGGATACCACACCATGATGGTTGATCTTGAGAAAAGTGTAGATAAAAAATGATGATTGATCCACACAAAGGGGACAACAAGGTTTTCCATTGGTTGGGATTGAACCTCATTAAATATTCCTACATACCCTTCTTCGAAGAGGGAAAGTATCAATTCTCATGAATATTAAAGAGGATGATGAATTTGGGTGTACAAAAATGAAGAAAACCCAGAGACATGTAGGGGCTTACTCATGGTTAGTGTCCCATCACATGAGGGACACTCTTTGTTTGGATGGTTATGGATTGTGTGCAGGGATTACACATGGTTAACGGCCGAAGTATATGGCTTGATCCCACTAAGATGTGTGCAACCCAGGTAAGAATCAAGGAGGACTATGGATGATTTAATGAAGTGGATTATTGTAATTGGAGCAAATTTATGTGAAGATGACGGTGATGTTGGGATTTAACCTCAAGGAGTCATCCTAAATATCATTGTGGATGGCAATCAAAGTCCACAATGTTATGTGGAGCGATGGGACACCTAAGCAGGAGGCCTATGAAAATGGAGCGCATGGTTGGGGACCTGATGATGTGAAACCTACGGGTTAAGGCATGATCTTCCCAGAACACAATGGATTGAGGTTGATACTCGGATGAGACATAAGTTGTGTGCTTGATCTTTAGTGTGGCTTACATGTGGTTGGGAATCAATGTCCACATAGTTTAGAATGGCACATTGAATCGATGTGTACACAAAGGACAATGACCCAGAGCATGCTGGGTCCTATGCAATGTTAGAATCTCGTCACAATAGGTACCGTCTTGGATGGAGGAGTACGGATTGTGTATGGGGACTAGGAATGGTTTTCTTCCTTGGAACTAGTCTAAACCCACTAAGGGGAGGACCAACGATGTGTTTCCCAATAATGGAGACACTGAAGATTACCAATGTTTGGGGTTAAACCATAGTAAATATTACTATATATCTTATATTGGATATAGGGATCAAACCTCACATAGTTTGAAATAATACAGATTAAAATCATGTGGCATTAATGGGGCATACCGTTTAACGTCATGCGGGACAAATGGGGCATAATTTTTTACATTATGCAGGATGAGGGTTGATTGACCTGAAGATGTCAGGACAGATGGGTGATGGTGTTGAACATCGAGGAGGCAACCAATGTGTCTTGGGTGAAAATGGAATGGAACAATGCCAATACATTTTAGAATATGGGGGAATGTGGGATACACATGGTTAGTGTCCCATGAGGATGTGACGGTCATTACCCACCCAAACTTCATGTGTGCTATGCTCAGTGTGAGAAACAAGAGATATTAAGGGACCAGGCGATCATGTCATGAGAGATGTGAACTCTATAGGTCATGCGGGGATTATGCATGGCTACTGGGCCAAATAGGGAACAATGTTTTTTTCTCGGTTAGTTGACCAATAATACGGAGATTGGGAGTTTCTCCCGGAGGGATGCTCTAGGTGGATGTCGAGATTCATGAGAAAGATATGGCGCAAATAATAGGGGACACCTTGTCCAGGTGGGTCGGGCATTACCTAAAGACATCCTAAGATTCACATGGTGACGAAGAATAGAGGGAGAGATAAGGATATTTAAAGTGGGGGAGTATAAGGATATCAATCCCATCCCATATTGGATATCCTCTAGCTTTCCACCAATGCAACAATCATAGTTTAGCGTCATCTTTTTAGGATGATGGTTTTATGGTAGTTTAACATCCTAAAAATTAGACGATGAGGACTCTATAATCATGCCTAGGAATTGAATAACTTGTAAAAACTCAAACATGGTGATGTTAAGGCACAAGAAAGCCCCTCATGAGTTGCCTTGTAGGATTGGTGAATTAATGGGCTCACATTAGCATGGATATGAGAAGATAAAATAGCCATTATAGTGCTTATGGAAAGAACAAAGACACTGGGAAACTCAACATGAGACACCACTTGGAGAAAAATGAAGTCTCCTTGTCCATTGTTGGAGGGACAAATGGGAATGGGGTTCTCGAAAACAAAGGCCTCACATAAAGGGTATTTGAGAAGCTTAGGTGATTCAAGAAGAGAAGATACATTGTAAAGGAAAGACCATCATGAAATAAGGCAAAAAAGAACCCTGTAAAGGGAGGAGAATCATGAAGTGTGGGGACCCAGTCGAGGCATGGACCCACTATGAAGTTGAAGTGTTTTTTACAAAGGAATAATGCCTCGTGAATACCCGAGTACCCAAAAGGTACCCCTTCCTTCATGATGGCCATAGGGATCTGTAGTGGGAATCCACACTTATAGTGGAGGAAAAATGGATCAATGGGAAATATGGTTCATGATGCTCTTGTACATTGGGTGATGAATTTTTTTCAACTGGTCACAGAGAAAATGTTTATTATTGAATTGAGATATTAGAAGGTTAATTCATAGGTGTCAATTATTTTGAATAGTGGGATATGTCTATATATATGTACCCCGGATCATGATCCTCTAAAGGAAAGTCATCATGGAAATGGTGGCTGGAAAATAGAGGTAGCTCCATTATAATTGTGAAGGCTTCAATCATAGTTCTATGTGGTGGTCATAAACATATCATTTGGATTTCAGAGGCCACCATCATAGTTCACTATGGTGGTGGGGGAGATTCCCTTTTGTGGCCCTCACACTATTCAAAGTTGAAAGGGGATTCAAAATGGATCTTTATGAGGGAGGAACTTTGAGGATTTTATAACTTTTTATAGACCAATTTAATGGCATGGATTTTACATCCCACAAATACCCCTTCCCCCAAGAATAGGTGCTAAGAAGAAGGAAAGGGTCACATTCTGAGTGTAATTTTCCATTAACACATAGATCATGAATTTGGATCACGATGGAAATAGGTGTAGCATAGTTTGAGATTGCGGTAAAGATCATGCAAAAAAAGGGAAATGTGTTGCATAGGAGGTATTCACTTATAAATAGGGGGAAAGGACCATTTTTTGTCTGCATCAGTCTCCAAAAACATGTTCTTGATGTCTCGAATCATGAATCTTCAGCACTCTCATGAATGGTATTTAAGAACAAGGTTCCACGAATCGGTGCTCCGTGAATGATTCATAGAAAATCGTTGAATCACGATCCTTTGATTCACTAAAAATTGTGGTGAGTACCTTAAGTATCCGTGACATTGTGCTATATGAGGCATTATATTCAAATGATCTCTACAAAGGATCATTCTAAAAAATATTGGTTAATAGAGGAGTAATTTTAACACAGCCCCTAAACCGAATAGGCAGTGAAGAAGTTCTTCAAGTGGTCCTTGCAGATGCTGCTAAGGGGGAAGATATGTTAGAAAATCCATAAATCAGGGTCTATAGGAAAATCCATTATGCCCATGAGTCATTAAGGGAGCTTCTATCATGAGGGAGAAAGAACTATCCCCTATTTAAGATACATTCACTGTACAGTTTCAAACTGATGGATGACATTCTAATTCCTGAAGAAAGTGGCAACACACCAGCCTACTGGTATAGGGGCATGCTATGACAATACGAGTGGTTCAAGGCTACCGACGACCATACTTATGAGGACCACATTCATATTTCCACTATCTATCTGTACAACCACATCAATAATATTGATGGGAAAGCGCTAAATCCAGTGTCATATCCTCCTCAATACCACACCATTCCAAATATGAGCATACAAAACCTGGAAAAGGGATAGATAGAAAATTGGGACATATGCCTAGATGGAATCTTCCAGATGATTGGGTATGGGTTTACTAGGTCTATGCATCTTACGAAAAGTTTGAGGTAGATCTAAGGTATGTATTCCTTTATGAAGATGTCTGGTATTTCTAATTCTATATATACCTATCGAAACATATGATGTCAGAGTTGTTAAGCAGGTGGTCATCAAAGACCAACACATTCCATTTCACCACAAGGAGGTTGACATCAACTGCTTGGACCTCAAACATATCTCATCGATTATATTCATTGGGGTACTATATGATGATTTCCTTCCAATAGAGAACACATGGGAAGACTTGGAGAAAAATCTATTGTATGAACATGAAATGATGGACCTGGTGTTGGGCGATGACTAATAGTTGATGATGGATGTCAATTTAAAAATGTAGCTTGAATGCTTCATAAATTTCCCACAACATCCCTCCACTGAATGTGGGAGGTTCCTAGGAAGCTACCAGTCATTCCTCCCCTAGTATAAAGGGAGATTATCATAACAATAAAACTTCTTACAGGAACATTCTGGAGGATTTCCAATGGAAGATATGGTGGTACAATGGTAAAACGGAGTAGGAATTGGTGGTTAGGATGGAAGGGTTTTTCTCTACACTTATTTCTAGCTGGATGTTGTTATTCAGGGACATAAAAATGGGTGTGAATCCATACCACCTGACCTTCCGAGTTAGAGTTATGGTGGAACAAGTAGACCGTGATCATATTTGTGAGTCGTACACCCCCACCTTCTTTCAATGCATTTTCAATTCATGTAGATGTTTAATCAACATGTTTAATTTGGAGTTATCCATGAGTACCAATCATGTGTGATGAGGAATATGTGTCTCATGATCACACGAGAAGTGGGAAATTATGATATGAGTTGTCTCTACCTATTGTCGTCTATATGATAGTGAGAGAGTATTCAAAGAGGTAGTAGATATCCCACTCAGAGGGAAATGTTGAATAAATGGACTATCCATGATGATGATGGATGTCCCCTTAAACAATGATGTAGAGGTCAGATAATAGAAAAAACACATCGGGGAGTAGTAGCAACAAGGCTAGTGATTCCAAGGCAAGATCTAGGAAGAAGTGGAAGTGGGATGACGGCTGATCCAGTGTCTCCAGCTGGGTGGAGCTAGGAAGGATGTACGCTACCCATATGGTTCCATAGGATACCCACTCAGGATCTTAGTAAATGATTGTTCTACTTAGATATGATTGATGATTCTATTTATCCCAAGGCTTGGGATACCTAGGACATCAACAATCAATTTCATAGTCGCTCTAAGATGATGTACAATATAAACCATATTGGGATAGTTCATTAGTAGAGTGTCTATTCCAAGGAAAAAATCTAGTATCTCAGGTGGAAGGGGAACATTACACCACAAATATAAAGGAATTCATGCATTCTCAGGGCACCCCACGTCTAATAATGGACCAGGTGAGAGTATTTCCCAATCAAATATCCATATAGAAACTATCCACTACTAAAATGAGAGAGAAATTCCCATTATATAAATAATCAGATATTTTCTACTAGGGAGAAGAGGATGATGGGGGGAGCCCTTTGGAGGAAGGTGAATTTGTGACCTTGAATATGGAAGATTCCACCAAAACTCATGTCGAGAACACTAGATCATTCTTCGCTGGAAATTACTTTGATCATCCAGGATTACGGATTGACATTACTCATGTGCAAGAGATATTAACATTCAATTAATCATCCCATTTATCAACAAATTTATCCTTAGGTCATATATTTGGGATGATGGTAATTGTAGAATCAAGTCAGGATTTGACACCGACAGTGACAATTCTAAAATCTTGGGAGTTATGTATTGTATATGGTGGTACACATCCTAGGATTCCATCATAAAAAACCAAATGGTGGGATCCATAATTTTAATTATGTAAGTCATCTATCACCCAAAATAAAAACTATTAGCTGTCAAACCATTGTAATTGAAATTGTGCATTTTTTTCCTGAACAGTTATTCAAATGGAGTGTTCCATGCTTGTGAGGGTTGATAGGGATCCCAGAGCTTTATACTCGAGGGGAATGATGGTTTTAATGGATTTTAATGCCAAAACAAAGAAAAACATGGTTATCATGGCTATGGGTTGGACTACCAATGGTATTGAACATGAAATTATCAAGGTGGAATCTAGTGATGAAGAGAAACTGCAAGATATGGAACCGAACATATCTTACGGGAAAATGGAGGTAGAAGCTGATGATGAAATTTTGGAGGCGTTCTCATAATATGAACTTCCATAACTAGAATATCCGAAACATGCCACATTTGTTGAGGATGATATAAATTCATTCCATCATAGTTCATGGAAACTGATCTAGCACTTCATTGATGACACTCTAAAATTAGAGTGGATATGGTGAATTAGAAAACATTTCTCTCTATTTCATGACACATTTTCTGTAGGGGTGGATTCATGAAATCATCAGATGCTCAACCGGGATTACATGGCTTAGAAAATATAGGAGTATGACTGTGGCCTTGGTGTCGACAGGAAGTGGGGGAAATCTCTCAACACCAAGAAACTTTAGGACGTTGAACAAGAGATCCAATGATTATAAATACATCTGAATTAGAATTATTCATTCACCTACATTCAATTATAAATCATAAGATGTTTACATACCCAACCGAAATATGCTAAATAGAATCTAAGATGATAATCTCGCAAAGTGATCGACATATGGTCTAAGGGGTATCACGCACGGATTGGGGCTAACGATCTTCACCCCGTAGCCAACGAGGATGGGAGGGATCTCATGATAAAAAATAAAATTCTAGATTCTACCATGAAAATGGTGGAGTATTTATGATGGTCCATAGAGGGAGCCAATCCATAAGGGTTGTACTCTGTGGAACTCATAAACATTATTCTCGGTTGCTTATTTAGTCTCCTTGCATGGAAATATTAATATTCTCTTTGACAATTTCACCTCAATCATATTTTTGAAACAACTAATGATATATCCATTAAGCTTATTTTTATAATGTAGGATGTTATAAACTAGGTATGTCTATGTAATTTCACATCATGGATATGAGTGATTCGTTCAACTGTCGAACACATGGGGTATGAATCACCACCCAAACGTTTCAGGATGAGAGGAGTTTGGACTAGTGAGTAATGTTCCCAGAACAACCAAATTGCTTTTTCCCAATGATTTATTAACTATTGGGATAACAAGAGGGGTGTTGGAATCACTTTTAATAATGGGACATGAGAAGTGTGAATCATGACACCAAAAATTCAGAACACAATGAGGCTAGAATGATGATGTTGGATAATTGATGACAATCTTTTCAACATTGTATCAATAACGCATTATCCTGAAATGTTGAAAAAAATGAGGGCTGACCATTATACATTTTTGAAAACAAGATGCCAAACTAGAATTGTCATCCAATGTCCTCCGAGATATTGATCTAAAATGGTAGGTGATCACAATAGAAAATCAACAATACTGATAGGGGTTTCCTTCAGATGTGACAGGAAATAAGGATCCATAATAGAGAGAACACAAAGCATGGTGGGGGAATTTTGGTATGCTAGAATGTTGTCCATCCCTCTTAAAATTATTCCACTATTACACAGGTACGCCATGCGACCATATCATTTTGAATTGACATAAATCCTACTTCCAAGACAACAGTTTGAAGTCACGTTACAAGTATTGAGGACTCCAATATTATGGACATAGTGTTTGGATAGTACATAGAAGAAAATTATTTGGGAAGTTAATAGATCTATGGCTAGACCTGTTGAAAAAATGTCAGGTAATTCATACATATCCCATAAGAATTGGAATCAAGCCACACATTGTTCTTGAAATTCCATGCAGTTGGACGTCTTGCGGTAAGGATGAGAAGGTTGCAATATAGTTTAGTGTTGGTTGACTAAGACATGGGCTTCAAGAGGATGAATATGTGGCGTGCTACATAACCAAATGTGAATTACGTTAGTGAAGTCCACACCACACCACATACTTCCATGAGTTATGAGGACAATATGAGGAGAAATATTTCATGATGATGTATACGGAACAGAGAAAATAGTCTTCTTAGTGTCAATACATATCTAACGTGGATGAGAATCTGTCCTCACATTATTCTTGTTGGTCGAACAAAAGGTGGTCATCTCCAAAGGATGAAATTTCTTCTAAAAAAAATTAATTATATGGATGGGTATTTTATCATCCCACAACTCGAATGAAATTTACAATGTTATAATGTTATATGAAAAGAATAAAAGGGATCTTAGTTCATGGTCATAGAGCTCCGATCAAAAGGGGTACATTCCAAAAGGGAAGATATATTACATGATACCATAATGAAACCCATCCTAAATGAGGATAGGATATTTCCAAACCACATCACATGATTCCATGGGATAAAATATGGTTTTATGTCCTGATGATTGGACTTTGAGACTAAAGATCCTAGTTTACTGTCTTCGATTCTGGGCCATAAAGATGCACACCTCTTTCATGTTGGAATAAATCCTTTCAAATCCCCTATTCCCATTTGATCAATGATCATTATGGGAAACAATGGGTAGAAAGGATCATAAACACGTGTAAGAATTTCATATGGGAACATAGGTTTGTATATAAGGATATTCCATTAACACTATCTCAGCACACAAAGGTTCATAGAGGGATAACACTGAGGGTGTTCAACTTCTGTCTTGACATAAGTAGTTGGAAAATAATGTGAATAATAAGACCAATACTGGTGGCATAATTGGGTAGGTGATAACGATGGAGGATATTTATTAACCTTTCTTATAACATATTGTCTATATCATGTTACATGGAATGGGAACAAACAGTTTAGGAACGACTACTAACCATATTCATGACGTAGGGCTTGTATCAAATTTTTATTAAAATACTCTATGACATTTACCCAGGATGGTATGTGAACCCTAAGTCCAAGCATCCATACCATTAGGGGGTCCTATAATATGTAAAATATGGTGTGCCAGAAAATAATTGACATACAATGTATGAAGTAGAGTGAAAGGATGTACATATAGAATCTGGCACTCTATGTCCTAGACTAATGCTCATTTGATGTTCATTGATGTAGGCGGACAGAGGTCGAGGGACTCAACATTGGGAGTGGAGACTTGAGATGACGTGTCGAAGAAGGGGGAAAATAGTTTTTTGAACCTGAGGATGATCTTGAGTATTGAATACCCAAGAATTCTTACATATCCCATAAGGATGGAAATCAAGACATATGTAGTTATTGAAATTCCATGCAGCTTAACATCGCGCGGTAAGGTCTAAATGTTGTGGATGTAGTTTATCATCATGAGTCTAGGTCCATGGGGAAGGGGAATGTCTGTAAAGGAATTTACATGGAATAGATAATCAACCCAAACGTGAATGTGGACATAATGGGCCACAAAACACACCAGGTACTCCCAAGGGGGTACAGAGGCCAAGGGTTCCGAAAAGGTCAATGGACCTGGAGTTGGACACCAAGAAAAATTCTCGACCCTTCCTATGTATCCCATGAGGATTGGAGTCAAGACATCTATAGTTATTTAATGTTCTATGTATTTTGACGTCATTCTATAAAGATGATTGGGGATTGACCCAATGAAAAATGTTTGGTCATTCCTATATATCCCTTGAGGACAGGAATCAATCAACACATAGATCTCGAGATACCATGTGCTTTAATTTCATTTGGTAAGGATGAGGGAGTGTAAATCCAACAAGGGAATAAGTGATGTGGTAGATATAAAACCAAATTGAATGTTGACAAGAGGAGTACACACCACACCATTCACCCATAGGAAGGGATATGAGAAAAGGGATTGGAAAAGGTCAAAGGACCAATAGCTAGACCTAAGGAAAAAATACTAGGAAATCCTATGTATCCCCTGAGGATGGGAGTCAATCCATATGTGGATCTTGAGATTCCATGAATTTTAACCTCATGCCGTAAGGATGAAAATGTTAGAAATGGGTCTTGCAGATTTTCATCATGTAGGATGCTAATACTGGGTAGTTTTATGTCGTGCATCGTAGAATGATTGTGCAGCTTAACGTCCTGCGACAAGGAATGAGGAAATCATAGATTATGGACATAAATCTCCTATGATTGGGGTATTAACCATTTTAAGATTATAATCATGTGGGTTGATGATACATACTCATGAAATATATTTCATGAGGAATTTAGCATTTGTGGGAGGAGTTATAAACTCACAATGTCTAGTAACTACAGAGTATGAACTTCTGGGGTATGCCTTGTGGACAATATAAGAACCATCCTATTTGAGCTCTAACATTGGCAGTTTCTTAATGGGTATCATGAGAGTTCTCAAGGATATCAATGATTCACCTAGAAGGAAGGACCAGAGGATACAATTCTTATTAAAATATCTGGATATCATTTTTTAGTGTCTCTCCAAGTTGTGCAAGGCATGAAGCCTATTTTCTTTGATAGCCTCAGGTTCATCCAGAAGGAATTTTGTAAATTTTCTATTGTATACTGATCATAGTAGGTGGTATGGGAAAATTTTAATAGAATCAAAAATGTTATTAACTCCATTGTTCTAAATACTAGGTTGTATGGGGTCTCATGAGTCGAATGATGAGTTGTTGTCTTGTATTCCCAAAAGCATTTCGGAGCATGTCTGGCCAAATTTTCTTGTTCCAACAAAGAATATTTTTCAAAACATTAGAGTGGGTGTTTTTTAATCCCTCTATCTACCAATTATCTTGCGCATGATAGTGGGATGTATGTTTGTATGTTATATTATACTTAGCCTATAATTTCTTCATCCCATCTTCTTAGAATTTGGTGATGTTATCAGTGAGGATAACATGAGGGATTCCAAACCAATGTATGACTTTGGATCTCTTGAAATCAATTATGAAATGTTTCTTTATATCCTTGATTGGGTTTTCATCTTCCCATATTGAAAATAAGTATGTGGGGGTGGGGATAAACATGCATTGTCAAGTTGTTACATGTGAATGTGGTCCCACAACATTGAATCCCCAGACCACAAAGGGCCAAGAATAATTTATGGCATAGATAGGCTCCCATATCCAATTAATGAAACTAATATGGATCTGAAACATGTGGAACCTATTGGAAAACTCAATACAGTAAAGGACCATCGTGGGAAAGAAGTAACCAAGTATTTAGATTTGATAGGAGAGATTAAGCCCCACCAGATGGGATCCACAAGAACCAAAATGAAAGTCCTGTATAACCAGGGTAATATTTACTACTCAAATAAAACATTGGACAATTACATCAAACCCACTTCCAAATAGGATATTCATTAGACTGGGGCCACTTTTGAGGGTGAATTGTATTGCTCACTAAAAGATTCACTCATGCTCGGCTCTCTTTGTGGGGAGATTGATTTGTTGGAGGTACTCATCAAAGGGATTCATCTAATCAGGGGTCTCTAATACTACGAATGAAAACGAAAAGGGTCCTGATGTAGATGCATAGACTATAATATGGCTTTCCTCTAGACCATTAACCTCATCTAGAGTGATAGGAGTGGTGACCTTTCGATGCACCACATGGATAATGATATTTTCCCAGTCCATCTCTTCATGATAAGGGACAAGGATGGCTAAGGAATTCGCTCAACCATTCTGAAACTAACGGACATGAATAACCACTAGAATGGATAGGACCTAGGCATTGGCTGGTGAGTGATCTCGAAAATTGGTACAATTTCTAGATTCCTAACGATGTAGTCACTATTTATCTTCTTGAAGACAAACACGGACTCCCCCATTTCATGCAGTTCAGGGAAATCAATCTCAACGGACAACTTCAGACATGTGATGAGGGCTTGATAATTTCGTTCACTGTCGAGGTATCATTCTGAAAATAAAATTTGGAGTAGGGAATGATATCATGTGTATGTATGATGAATAAGATATCCAAGCCTACACTATTGAGTCTAGGATCGTTGAGTCTTCATTATATCATACATTGATAAGAACCATATAAGTGCATATACCAACATGGCGTGACTTTATATACTGATTGTATAGCCTCATCTAAGATGTCATGATCTTGATATTTCTCTGAGGGGTCATATGGGAGGTAAAGATGCCTACCAGTGCTAACCCATGATAGCTTTCTACAGAAAAAACCTGATCTTTAACTGTTGAAGGATTTCTTCCCATAGATCAAGATTTCCTATTAACATGGGAGGGTTCATAATATAAATTTTTAGGTACCCATGGGACACTAGTTGTGTCTCATGGTGTAGAAGATAATGTTGTAACTGATGCACTACGAATACAAGTGCAATGCATCACTTCTCAATAGAAGAATATTTGGTCTCTATATGCAAGAGCATGTGACTAAGATAGAGTATATTATTCATTGTTCCTTTGTTATTCTTATGGGTTGGAAGGGTGCTAAGTGACCAATCTAGAGTGGTCACAAAATGGACTAGTGGCTTTCTAGGCATGGTTGACATCAGAACCGAAGGCAGTAGTAAGTACTTCTTGATCTCCTCAATAGAGTCATGACAAATTCATCCCACTTGTATTCAGAATCATTCTATATTATTTAGAAAAAGAGTTTAAAAATAGCGTCCATATTATAAATGAATCAGTTTATATAGGGAAAGTGTACTAAAATTCCTCAGTGCAACCGAATTTTTCTTGGGGGAGGAATCTGACTGATGGCCTTGATCTTATCTGTATCGATCTTGATGTCTCTATAACTGATGACAAACCCGACAAACATTCCATAGGTATCCATGAAAGCACACATAAAGGGGTTCATATTTAGATGGTCGGAGTAGTGATGTCTAAAAACATTCTCACGATCTATGAGATAGTCCTAATGATGGAGGGATGTAACCACTAGGTTGATCATATACAATTACACTAATATCTCAGGGATCAACTTGAATATTTGGTGCATGGAACACTGATAGATGGATCCTGCATTCCTTAGGATGAAAGGCATTACCTGGTAATAGAATGTTCCTTATGGAACTCTAAAAGAAGTATAATATTTATCTATGGTGTCTATTTGGATATGGTTGTATCCCGAACACTCATCCATGATGGAGAGAGAATGGTATTCAGCAGTGGCATCGATAAACAATTCAATCTTGGTAAGAAGAAAATCATCCTTCAGATAGTGACTATTTTGATCCTAAATGACGATGTAGAATCTGATATGTCCATTCATCTTCCTAAGGGATAAAATTTGGGCTAATCATTATATGTACTCGACTTCCATTAAAAATTCTGAGTTAATGAGCTTATCATCTTTGTCCTCGACCATGGAACCAAGGGAGGAGTTCATTTTACAAGGATATTGTTTCAACCTATGATAGTTTATCCAGTGACCTCGGGGGTATATAGAGACCTAAGGATTTACCCCTGGCATCTCATTATAGCAACCTAAATATATATCCTAATGATACTTCTTTAAATCCAAGTTCTAATCCTTTCCTTTTACAAACATGGTTGCACTGGCTAGTGTTTTTTTCAGATCTACCTCAGTTCAGAGTTTCACCTATAAAAAATCATCAATTATGGTGGAGACACCCTCTTCAAATGTTGAAGTATCATCTTATATATCCTCTACATCATCTCTCACAAGAGGATCAACGATAGGTGGAAATTATTTTGAACATGCTAATCCAGAAAGAATGTTGGTGTCGGCCTGAGCGGCAATAGAATCCCCAATAGGAGACTCCAATGTTGATAAAACCATGATGATGCAATAAATTGATATGATTCCATCTTGTATCTGACACAATGGGTCCCGCTTTATGATATCAATGAAATAGTGGTGCATCATCTTGAGTTGGTTCAATCTGGCCTGAAGAAACATGAAAGTGTTGCTTATTTTTGTTGCCATGAGGGGAACATCCAGATACCTTATAGAGCTAATGGTCTCTAGAATCACTTGATCCCTGTTCATGTAGAGTATGATGTGTTCTTTTGGTGTTCTTTATACCTTTTAATATTGATTCAAATTTTATGAGAGATGAAAATGTAGTTCCACATGTCTTGGGTCATGGATTAAAATAGATGGATTGGGAGTACGAAGTTATCAGCAAATTCTATCCATAAATAGGACACAATGTAAGTGCGCTCAACCACAGTTGCATGTACTAGATTTTTTTTACATTGGTAATAGTTCGCATCTACGTAGTGGGATTCAGAAGTGGAAAGGTATATTCATGACCATTGTGTACTGTTACATGACCATTAAGGTAGTACTTGATGCATTAGTGATAGGAGGAATGAACTACAATGTGTAGGTGGATTCAGGGTCTACCCATCAATACATTATAGGTGGTGTGCTGTGATACACCCACATTCTCAGTTCTGGTTTCCTGGCCCCTAAATTGGTCCTTAAGACATCTTTTTCCAACAGTTGTCTTCTCTATCCTCTCATAACCCAAAATAATTATGTTAGAGTTATATAGATCTGCTTTATATTTTCCCAGTTTGTAAAGAATCTGTGTTTGGATGAGATTTATCCCAACACCTTTTCCAATAAGAAATTGATGGAGTTATATGCCATTAAATTGGATAGTGATGTATAGTGTAAGGAAGATCCCCAACATGAGTAAAATTTCATCTTATCAAAAGTATGAAACAATGGCATGACAAATAGAATGCTCTCTGTTTTCATAATAGAAGGATTCTTTGTCCACTACCTCTCTCTCAAACTGGAAGGGGATTCTCAATGTCTCTATGAGGGAATCACATATATTTTTAGGTGTGGGGAGGGTATCAATGATTGAGATACTTATATGAATATTAGAGAGATTATTGAGTTAACAAAACTTCTTTCTAAAGAGAAAATTTCTACTAATAGGATTTTTCTCTTTGGTAGGTTGTATGATGAGCACTACTGGTTGAACCGGCATATTCTAGGTGGATTTGGAGATATCCTGTAACTTACTAGCCAAACCATGAACAATGACTACTTGATTAAAGATGAATGATTGTGGTCTATCCACTGCGGTATGTGACTAAAAATAATGTGGCCATGGTTTCTTTGTCTGGTCAATCAGTATGAATGGAAATGCAAGGAAGTCAAACAAGGATGAATGAGAGGGTTGTGTATGAGGAGCTATGCTCTGAGCCTGCTGTATGTCATAATTTTAAGTGTGGGTTGGTTGGAAGAACTATCCTATAAATTATATAAATTCACATATCCAAAACATTTTAGACATTGGAATAAACTGGGGAAATTAGGTGGTTCCACATGGTTATCCTCATTGTTTTGAACTATATAAGTGTCCATCAACTCGATGGTGTCTACCGATACATACCCATGATCTTCACTTGAAGTATTATCCATTACTATGTAGATCCTACGGAAATTCCCACCTCGAAAGGCATGAAATCACCAAGAGTATTGGATGATGTGGGAACTGGTGGGGGACTTTTCTTTCTGTTGTGTTGTCGGTGCATTCCCTTTAAGAATTATGAAGGCTGATATGTGGATTCAATAGAGGAAACTAGGGAAGCTGTGGAAACTTATGAAGGATTGGGATGGTTAGAATGATAATAGATGTAACCATGAGCACAAGAGAATGCCTTACGAACAATCATTTCATCATTATTCTGTGATCCATGGCTAGAGACCTGCTACCATTCACCTTCTCAATAACTATCAAGCATTATAGAAATGAATGCTACATGTGTTGAGGCTAGACCTAACTTGAATATGTTGTTTTATTCCTTGTCCTTGAACCATTACTTTGACACATCATTCATCTTCAAAATATGTCCAAGGAACCGATGATAGGGGAAATAGTTGGGGTAATAAATAAGATCAGCCTCTTCGAGACTCCTGGATTCGGAAACATCAGGATTCCCTAGTCCATAAAACTCTATAAGTAGTCGAGGAGATGATATTTTTCAAATTTTAGGGCTGGTTCCTCCTATCTGAAAAATTTACATGTGGATCACGGCCCTACTGAAGGGATGGATCCTCTCAAGGAGTTGGAACACGTTTGTCTAGCTTGGGTGGTTTTGGGTCATGGGTTGGTGCCTAGCGATTCTTAGGATGAAATTTATTACCCTAAGATTGAGACATAGGTAATGTTCTTTATCAAGGATGTGGAGGGGGATCTACCAGAAATAATTCTAGTTGTCTATGGGCTTCTTCCATCACAATGTTGGTTGTTTCAGCTTTAGCTTTCCTTCCTAAAGGAGCTACGGGAGGTAACATATGTGCCTGATTTTCTGTTTCAAGGATACCTCTAGACATTGAGCCTTGACATAGAAACCAATAAATCCATTATGTATATTCTCTGTTATTAGGAAAGGAACCAAATTATACATTACACCCAACATGCACATCATTAGAAACTACTCTTGAGTCAATGACATGTCGAGTGAATACATGAGGCCCTTCCATCTAACGAAAAACTCTGCGATGTGCTCATATATCATCTTATTACATCTGTATAGGTCAAAAATAATTTTCTTGCATGTAGTTGAGTTGAACTAACATAGAAATTTCTCATGGTGATCTTCCCATCCATATATAGATAGAATGAGAAATTGGTAGTACCAAAAAAATGTGGGCCCTTACAATGTCATTACAAAGCACCCAAGCTTATAGATCTCATATTGTTTTAGATACCCTAGCATAGGTCCACACCATGATATGTAGTAGGACAGGTGCTATAGTGTTTTCCCATCCCATTAAAGGACTAAAATTCAGGGTTCCCAAAATCTGGGGGTGTCAGACTGTCATATACCCATGATGGATACAGTTTACCAACAGTTTGGATTACCACATTCCGAGTCTCATGAGCCTCGAGACAGGAAATAAGAGAAGCCAACAGATTGAATAAGAGAGGTTTCCTAACTAGATGTGGGTTCCTAACAACCAGTGTGTGGGAGAGATCTTCAATATGGTGGGCTGGCCTGGTGACTTGTAGAGTGGCTGCTAGAATAACCCATTGAGCTGCTAGAGGGTCGTACTACGGAGCATCTTGAGTAAGAACATTTAGAGCCACTAGAGGTGATGTTGAGGGAATATTCTCACACAACACAAGTGTAATAATTGAGTTATATCATTCTCACATATCATATAATTTGGAATCTACCCTCTCTAAATGGGCTAGGTTATCGACATCAACTAGAGGTAGCTGACGAGGAAGGAGTTGTACAAGTATATTCGTCCCCTATCTAGGATCACCGTAATTTATACATTGATCCATGGTATGTCCGAAAACTATCTCATTGACCATATTATTATGCTCCGAGATCTATTGGTGCAACGTGACCTTTTTGGGTCATCCACTATATTTTGTAGTTAACTAGAAGGATTGTTGGGCTTATAATTTTCGAGGGGTGTTCGTTTCTATTTTTTGGGTCTCACCAAAATTCAATGACTTGGTGCATAAATCGAGGCTGAGATATTTCTTTTGCAGATGATTGATACTTTTAGGGGGATCCAAAAAATTAGTAACCTCCCTTAGGGGGGGGGGGGTTGGTTCTCATGAGGATTCCAACCTCATCTTATTTCTCTATGACTTCATCCATATTCATTGTGACTGTACCTGCAGGCATCTCTTTGATATCACTAGATAAATCAAGCTGACGTTGGATCAATTTAAAATATAAAGATGCAAACTTCCCCTAACCATAAATCTAAACATATGGGGATGACTCAATAATAAACTCTATGGAGAATTGTGAAGCTCTAGATTCATATTTTTTGGAGGATTAAATTATAACCAGATGATGCAGGATTCTAAACCATGAGGAACATGACCAACTCGACAAAGAAGCACTGGTATGCAAGGATATCATGGTTCTCTTGGCTCCATGGATAATAAAAAATATTATGGAGGATGGAAAAACACATTTCCTCAAGTGTTTGGTGGAAACATGTGATCTAATCAAGGGTTAGGGACTCCAGAATGTTGAATCCTGGAGTCTCAGTTGGCTATAACATTTTGGAGAATTGATAAATGATGTTAATGTCCCCCAAGATCCTTCACATAGAACTAGGATGTGATATCTTATTACCCCACTGATATACTAGGGATTTCTGAGGAATCAGTAATGGTACAGACAAAGATCGTTGTGGTGGCGGACTGGTCGATGGAGATTATGGTGACCAAGCTGACAAACTACTAGAAACTGAGTTATCCCCTGAGAGAAATACCGGATACATCACCACATCCTTGTAGGATAGGGTGTTGACCACCACCTCTTGCACTAGGGTATCAGTTGTTTATTGAGATTCAGGCTATCATTCATCATTTACTAGTCACCAAAATTACTCTATCTGATCTAGTGTCATGGTAGAGAGTGAATCAACTGATGGTAAAGAGAACAACCTGAAAAGACCATGGAAAGGAGAAAGATCATACTCCCCCTGTATAGATATGTGGATAGATTCTAGGATCTGGTGCATCTCACATTCTGGTAGGATGAATCTGACACACCTTGTTCATGCCCCAGACCATAAAATAGAGTATTAGGGTGACAGTTCCATCCTTCAGTCACACTCTTCAACAGAATCTAAGAAATGAACTGGATTTACTATGACTTTGAGATTCACAAGGATCTACTATTAATAGTGATGATTCTCCCTCCATCCCTATGATGGGTTTTCAAGGCTATTTGAATCGTCGACACGAGGAGGACCTTCACATAGATTATTTCTAGGACAAAGAGGACCTCTTCAAAATCTAGATGGGATGTGAGGAGATCAATCACATCAATTGTCTTTGGAGTTAAAAAGGCCTCTACTATGGTGTGAAGGGGAGTTAGGGGCACCAATGAATATGTAAAATGGAATTGGGCGAGGACCTCCATGTTGATTTCTTGATGTATATGGAGGACCACTACGGTAGGGATTGCTAGAGTGGGGAGGACCTCTATAGGAATTGGTGGAAACCTAGGGCAGCCCTCTATGTCAGTTAAAGGTATGGTGATGATGACCTTCACGTTGATGGCCTAAAATATTAGAAAAACTACCATACCAAGGATTATGAGCATGGGGAGTACCTCTACATTGGGTGATAATGACGTGGGGAGGATGTCCACATGAATTAGTGAGGGTGGCAGGTGGAGGAACTTTGTGATGAGAAGGAGATAGGGGGACCTCTACTAGAGATGGGGGTAGTACGGGGAGGGACTCCATTCTAAATACTTGTTTCACAGGTCGTCCTATGATAGATGCTTCTCGTTCTGGGGACTTGAAGAGTCAAAAAAGACTGCTCAAAGTTGGTTGGAACCTCAATCTTGATCTAGAATAGATGTTCTCATTCAATAACGTAATAGGGGAATGATAGTTTGTACTAGAAGCAGAATAAGCTACTGATGCTATGGAAGATTAAAACCCCTGATAACCGTTTTCAGGAGAATGTCCCTGACTTTGTTGTTAGGTCATCAAACCTAGATCTAGATGTGCAAGGGGTGATATACTACTCCCTAGTCTACGGGGATCAATGGCGGCATTGATGCAGCTCGGTGGGAGCCCTCTTTGGAAGAACCCCAACTGATGTCAATGTAATGATTACCAAAACACCCTCTCCTCATTGTTTCAAGAGAAGAAATCATAGGATCATTTTAGGGATAGACTCCTAAAACACATGGATTTTGGAGTGTGGAGCAACATCTCCCTATGCAGACCTTGGGGGATGCAATGATGTCGACACACAAAAGACTTCAAATACTAGACAACTATTTCCCTAATTAGGATGATCACCTACTACTCATATCACTGAACACAATTTTAGATATGACATCATTGAATAAGATCTGAGGGTGAGGAAGGGTGTGGTAGCCTAGTACTCATAGCCACGGAATCTGTCATGGTGGTGGTGGATCCATGAAGGAATAATTCAAAATTGTTCCTCCTACCATGAATCTGTGAGTGAGTGTCAATTGGTTTCATGTAACTGCACCTTGGGTCCTGAAAAGCATGTAGATTTATCCATCAGTACAGATATGTGGAAAGAAATGTTTAGTAACATCAACTTCATTCAGTCTTCCATGGTTGGGTGAATGATCCA
The DNA here is from genome assembly GCA_963277665.1 of Viscum album. NCBI lineage: Eukaryota > Viridiplantae > Streptophyta > Magnoliopsida > Santalales > Viscaceae > Viscum > Viscum album. Next base: position 1,477,274,210 of record OY728151.1, read on the forward strand.
TGTTGAAAATACCACAAAATGAAATTACCAACTATCAACTACCCCAATTTATGGTATGTTCCACAATAGGTCCACTATATTCTTAGTGAGACCTAGTGCTAGATATCTGAATCTGGTTACATGCTCAAATGAAGATGTCTCGAAAACTACTAATCGTTATATTTAGAAGAATATTTTCACATTGAGTTAGCTATTTTTATTTCCAACCCATTTTTTATGGGGGATGACTCATCACAATGCATGTTGGAATTCTCATTGATGGTCATATTTTACACAGAATTAACCCTTTCTAATGGCTGGTGTCATCCATATCCTCCCAAGGGTTATTTTCTTATTGATCAAAAAAGGATGTTGGAATTTCAGTTCCGCCATCTATGGATTATTCCTTGGAACTCTTCACCTAGTCTGTGTCTCCCTTAAATATTGATAGGTCATTCATGAAAATCATCTTGGTGGCATAACTTTGTGGGCACCAGTTCATTATGAAGCTTCTGTCAGGACATTCAAAAGGAACTACATTATAAACGGGCAAGGGAAGCACCACCTTATATAAGCACTAAGAAAAATAGATGATAAAGAAACCCTGTATCGGAGCTAAAATTGTAGCACTGATAAAGAATCCCTTATCAGCACTACAATTTTAGTGCTGATACAGGGTAACCATTATCAGCGCTAAAAAAGCGATGATAAAACAACCCTTGATCAGTGCTAGAAAAGTGCTGGTAGGTAATCCCTTTATCAAATCTAGAGAAGCACTGATAAAGAATCCCTTTATCTGCGCAAAAATGTGAGCGCTGATACATGAAGGATTTATCAGCGCTTTTATAGAACTGATAAAGAGGACCATTATCAGCATTAAAAAACCTCTAATAATGGATACCTTTATCAGCGCTAAAATGTAAGTGCAGATATAGGTAGTCTTTATCAGTGCTTTGTTAGCACTAATAAAAACTCAGTCCATTTTTTATAAAGTTGGTCTCACAGTGCCCTCGTTTTATCGTGACCTAATGCTCTCGTGGTACTGGAACATTGCGACTCCCCTCTGCTTCTAGTTGAGCTTCGCATTTACAGACCTCCCCCCTCGAGCTTCTCGTTTCCAGACCTCCTCCGCCCACTGAGCTTCACGTTGCTGGACCTCCGGCGCCCTCGTGCTTCACTTTGCCGGATCTCCACCGCCCGTTGAGCTTGGCATTTCCGGACCTACTCTGCCCTTGATCTTCGTATTGCCGGTCCTCCTTCACCCACTGAGCTTTGTGTGCTGGACCTCTGCCACCCTCGATCTTCGCATTGTCGGACCTCCACTGCCCTCAATCATCGTATTGCCAGACCAGGTGTGCAATGTTTTTTTGGTCCCCTAGTACACATTATCTTCTAGAATCATGAGAACCTATTTTTATGGATTATTTAATCATGAATTTGAGATTGTGATATTTTTGAGTGAAGTCTTAACAACCTTTGTTTTCTGCCATATGGGTGAATATTTACATATCAAACAGAGATAAAATGCAATTATAGGTTCATTGATCCATAAAGAGAATATTATGGACGAGTCAAGAGAACCTGTAGACTTTTTAAAAACATTAAGGAATATTGTTATGGATGAAATAAGGTGGTTTGGATTATTAAACAAGTGTTTATGAGTTTTAAAAATAATTTTCATTTATCTAAAGATCATGTGCACGATTTCCTGGGTCAGGCCACATAGTTAGTAACAACCATGGGAAAACCGAACACCCTTACATGGATTTTAGATGAGGTTCATAGTTTGATTAATCATACACTAACCATGAAAACCACCAATTTCGAAGGTCGCATGGTTTGGTGATGGTGTTTGTATGGTCTGAAAAATCAATGAACCCCATTATAGTGGATCATCATAGGATGAATGGTTTATTTGGCCCAATGAAATGATTTTACTTAACAATGATCCAACCATGAACCCCCCCCCCCAAAACCACCACATGTTCTCAAAATTCACTCAATACATCATTAGATAACCCCAAAATATAAGGATACAAAAACAAGGTTCTAGATATACCTGAAATAAGTTAATGATATAATCAAGGCATGTTTTCCAAATCATTTTTCGATTTTGGGATTTTACTATTGATGATTGTGATGAATACGTTTCTTTATGTTTGGTAGTAGGTACATGGGAGACCATAAATTTGTGGGTAATCAAATGGGTTCTACTCTAGTTAGCCTTGAGGTGATCACTTGAGTCTATTTTTGATGTCCCCAAGAGGCATCATTTATATTGATTGTCTGGTCACATAACCAGGTGGTGTTCCGTGAGTGAGTCAATTTCCATTAGAACCTATAAGTTAGATATCATCCTATGTTTCTCTAATTAAAATTAGTTTATTTCCCATAATTATTTTAATGGATGATTCTGTGATTATGAGTTACTGCCATTTATTACCTTTATTATTTACTTCTTCTACAGTTTAGTTTTTATCTATCCTTGATTATTTATTTTTTCTTTTTTCATTACTCAATTATTCTAGGACTTTCTCTTAGTATAGTTTTTTTTATGTAATTCAAAATGTGGAATATTTGGGGAATGTTTGACTTGGGTTGATTTTCCTTAAAAGGGTTGGGTTATTCATGAATAATAACTCTTGAGAAACCTAGTATTGGTGGAAATATTTATATGCTCATCATCAATGGAAATCATTGATTTTACACTATCAGAGTGAAGTTTATGAAAAATTTAACGTCCTTCCCACATGGATTCCATTTTCACAAGATTCCTCTTAGGTGTAATCGATTCCCGTGGATCCAACACCATTTCACCAGAATGTAAGGAATGAAGGACAACCTTTTTCTTTATGGACAACACCACTCGGTTTTCATTCCTTTCTAGGTCATCCAATGCTTGAACACTATTTTCTTTGAGGGGTCCCCCCCTTCATTCCTTCAAGATATCTAAGTGACCTTGTCTGGTAGTGCACATGTATGGCATGATTCCCAGACTACCAAGCTTTCTATCCTTGCCTCCCCTACCTCCATCTCAGTCATTCTCCCTCACTAAGGTTACTGACTGCTTCTCTGTAGTGTCCAGGCCCCTTCCTAACAGTGTTTGTTCTGTCTACATTGGCTCTGAGCCAGTCTTCCAGCTCCAAATACTTATTGATCCAGAGAGAACTCTCTCACTAGCCACCCAGATTCATTACAAATCCTTCCCCTTCACCTCTTGATCCTCATCTCCCACTCATATGGAGCTTACCTACCAGAAGGTATTATGAACATGTTCAAAATCAGGGGACCTCAATGAGAGATCATCCTCCCACTTCAATGAGGCTACTAGATCTTGATCCAATTCCCGAGCCCTGTCCCACCCATTATTATTATCATCATATTTAATGCTCATGGTCTTAGTGCCCATGTTAAATTGTGCATCCTCACTATAGAAATCAAAAAGAATAATGTCATTGTTCTTGTTGTCAAATAACACAAAAAACCCTATAATAATCATAGAATTCTCCTGGAATACTATGTTTCTTGGATTTATACACTCCGTCCCCTCCAACAGACACAAATGGGTATTTTGGAACAATATATATGTTTTTGAGACAGTTCAAGATTTCAATCAGTTCATCACAACAATGGAACCCAACGGTGACACCTCCTTCCTTATGGCTTTTGTTTTTGGAAGCTATGACCCTCTTCAAAGGGAATCTCTTTGGAGTAAACAAAATACCTTTGATCCCGGCCACCATCCATTTTTTGTTGGGGGTTACATTAATTTCATGTCCAACCCAAAGGAAAGAAATGGTAGAATCCCATTCCAGAGGAAGACCATCATGGACTTTGTTCAGTTCATGGTTGGGAAGAGCCTCATTGATCTCAGTTTCTCGGGTAACAGTTTCACTTGTTGCAACTACTGCAGGGTCCATCACTACTTGTGGAGTCAATTGGATAGGTGCCTATCGAATATGAAATCCACTAACCTATTCTCAAATACAATGTTTTTCCATCTTTCTTGATAGATTTTGATTCACTTCCCCCTCTTGGTTTCCATTTCTTCTTGTCATGATCATTAGGAACGATATCACTTCCACCAGTAGTGGGTTAACATCCTAGGGTACCAGGACATGGTTTTTGAAATATGGAATGAACCCTTATTGGAGTATCGGGCAACCCTCAACCTCAGTGACCTGACCTAGAACCTCGATAGGTGTGTGTTCACCCCTTCCTTCTCAGGTACCTTCACCACCTGGACTACTATCGCATATGGGCTCCTTCAGAGTATTCTGATAGATGGAATGATACCTTGTGTTTATTCGATTATTAACACCAGTTTTATATTTATGTGTGACTATATACTTATTATATTTTCTGATTATTTCTTACACCACCACATTAGTCGACTAACCTGATTGAAATCCATATTTGTACTTAGGTTATGATGTAGATAGGGTTTTTTATGTGTTTGTGACATGTGTATGTGTGGATATATGGGTATTTAGGCATGATGATATTGAATGTAGGGTAGATACCTAGGAGTGGTATATGTATCATTCATGATTATTCTTGTGTTTGGTCTGGGGTGATTTGGGGAAACTACAAATAATCTAAATTAATTATTTTTATTAAAGATGAATAAACACTAATGGTTAGGCTCTATTGATCTCTATTTTTATAAGGAAGTGGTTCTCGTCTACGGTATTTGGAAGTCTTGTTTTTTGTACTTGAACCATAAATACTAATATTTGAGATTCAAATAGGTAGAAGATAAAAAAATATCGGATGGATGCTAATCATTTGACAATAGAGTATGATAACTAAGTAAAAGAGTTCATCAAGTTTACAAAGGATCACGAAAATGATCCTTCTCAAATCCTTTATCCGTGTTTACGTTGTAGTTGTTCTAGAATACTTACTCCAGAGGAGTTGGAAGGAAATTTTCTATGTCACAGAATAGATCAGAGTTATAAATGTTGGAATAAACATGGAGAAAACGCGAATGTAGCTACAGGCTGAGATAAAACTGCGTTTTATGGATCATCAGATATGACTACAAATATGGATAATGAAGAAGACCGTATGGGGGTTGTGATTACAGATGTCAATGATGATGATGATATTATTGGGGAAATGACAAAGACAATTGAATATGAACTCCATGATTGCCCAAAATTGTTTGAGAAATTAGATAGTTGTGTAATGACACCATTGTATGCAGGTTGCACCAAGTATACAACATTTTCAGCTGTATAGATGTTGTATAAATTGAAAGCAGGAAACGATTGGAGTGATGTCAGTTTTACGGAACTACTTGCTCTCTTGAATGACATGCTCTCTAATGATAATGTTCTCCCAAGATGGACATATGATGCTAAAAAAATGATGCAATTGATGGGTATGATTTTTGAAAGAATACATACCTACCCGAAACTGTATATTGTTTCTCAAGAAGAACAAATCACATACAGAATTCAAAAAGTGTCGTGCTTCTCGATAAAATAAATATGAATCCAATCCTACGATATTTGTATGGTACTTTCCAATCATTCCAAGGTTTAGGCATCTATATGGAACTCATGAAACTGCAATACAATTGTCCTGTCATGCAAATAATAGAAATAAAGATGGGAAATTACATCATCCGGATGACTCTCCTCAATGGAAGAAAATTGATCATGAGTATCCTAAATTTGGAAAAGATCTGAGAAACCTTAATCTTGCATTATCTACAGATGGAGTAAATATTTTTGGTTTTCAAACCAGCACTCATAGTACATGGTATGTTATGTTGGTACATTATAACTTTCCATCGTGGTTATGCATGAAGCGAAAATTCATCATGTTATCTAGGCTTATATCATGACCAAAACTACCAGGTAAAGATATTGATTTTTATTTGGCTCCTTTGACCGAGGATTTGATGTTATTGTGGGATTCAGGTGTTATGTTGTTTGATGCTTATAAAAGTGAATACTTCACCTTGAGAGCGACGTGGTATGGGGAAATAAATGAATTCTCTGCTTAGGGAAATTAGTCCGGCTATAGCATTAAAGGAACTCAAGGGTGTCCCATATGTGAAGTAGATACATTATCAATTAGGTTGAAACATTCAATGAAATATGTGTTTCTAGGACATCGTAGATTTCTACCTCATCGATATTGTAACGATCTTGGACGATATCATTCAATGGAAGTTCATAACAACACGCAGCACCATCTCATTAACATGTGATCAGCTGTTTGAGAAAGAAAAAGATGTGAACACTGATTTTGGTAAACCATTTTTGAAAATCCTTATGAAAATCAGTTGGAAAAAGAGATCAGTTCCTTTTTAAATTACCATACTAGAATTTTTTGTACGTCAGACATTTTAATGATGTGATACATGTGGAAAAAAATGTATGTGACAGTGTTATCTGAACTTTTCTAAATACCCCTACCAATACAAAGGATGGAATTAAGTCAACGTTGGAAATGTGTTGATAAAAACAGTGGTGTTAAAATAGATGAATGCGGATTTGTGAAAGTTTATTTTATTAAAGGAGGGTACAAAGAGAAATATTTTAAAATGGCATCACAAGAGGTACATGTTTTTATGTTCCATATCCCGCAAACTGAAAGTGGTCGTTTGTTCTATTGGCGTCCAAAACTACTAAAGGTTCCGATGAAAATTTAGTTGAGGACAATCCTTTTAGTGGTATGTCGTAATCATTTCGGTGCGGTCCCAATGTAGATGATGGTTTGTATGTTATAGGAGACCACAATTAAGGGATTTGTATAATCGATAGAGGTGTCAAATCCTTACAGGTTTTCAAAAAAAAAAATAGAGTTCAATAAATAGGTTATATTTTGTTTATAATATACATCATTTTATCTCATGATATTATCTTATCATTACTGAATTAATGTAATCTAAATTAATTGTTCAACCACTTTTGATGATAATGAATTCTGCACATTCTGGTGCTCCTAACTTTGAGGCTGAACAAGTCTCTCATGCTACTACTACGGCTGATGCGGCTGCTGTTGCGGCTGCTGCTACTCCTACTGCTGCTCCTACTGCTCCTGCTGCTCCTCCTGCTGCTCCTGCTGCGCCAGCTGCTCCTGCTGATGTGGCTCCTACGGCTCATGCTGCTCCTAGTGTTGAGGTCCAAAAACCATCAGCAAATTTCATTTCAACCATTTCATATAAACATATAAATTATGTTGATATCAATGAAATGGTTGGGAATGAAGGATCGATGTCAAAGAAAACACAGGTGCATCGTAGTTTGATGGTGTTATCCAATGTTCGTAAGGCGAAAAGGAAATGCATCAAATTTCATATCAGATGGAATGCACAAGGCCAACATGTGAATCCCAACAAGTCTATGTTTAGTTGTTACATTGGAGTTGTCACTCAGAAATGCGTGCCGATTGACATAGATTCATGGCACCATGTTGTGTCCGGGCTGATGGTTGTGAACTGGAAAGATATTACGGTAACATTATGAATTTATTTCATTAATTTATGAGAAAATAAAATAATGAAACAATGTCTTACTATTCTAAATCTATTTCAGAATACATTTATAGTAGATGATTCACATAGTGATTAGGTGCTAAGGCTTGTAGGAAGGACTCATCGGGGTTTTCGTACTATTTTAACAAGATGTCACCTGAATGATTCCAAAGGTAAAATAAACCTGCACCCACCCATTGTCTACGCTCACCTGATATCCCAAGAAGAATGGGATGCATTTATTGGCTGCTCTGGTGATGAGAAGTTTCAGGTACATTGTGGGTGATAATACATTGTTTGAGGATAGGTGTATGCATCACTTTTATTGTCAATATTTCATTTATGAAATAGATACTATGTAAATAAAATAAGGAAAGTTCATAAAAACCAAAATACCCCTATCATAAAGCAAGGATGTGGTATTCTTCATAGAAATGAAAATGGTACGTATTTTAAATTTACAGTAATATTGTTAGATGCCAAAAAAATATATCATAATTTACTTTCTATGTTTATATGTAGATTGTTGAGTCTAAAGCAAATACACTTCCATCCCACGTCATGTTCTTTGGAATGATGCACGTGTGAATAATGAAGGGATGATAGTATAAGGGAACACACAAAAAGTGTGGGAAATTTGTGTAAGTATGACACAATGATAAAAATATTTGTTTTAAATTGCTATTACATACAAATAATTAGTTATTTTCAAATATTTGACAGTCACAGGAATCAGCTACTCCTGTAGTGGATTCAGACCTATTATTGACGGCTTTGAAGCAGCTAGAAAAATGTGGTCAAGTAAGGGGTGCAGGGTTTGTGGTGACCCCCCGGGTATATTTTGAGAAGAAATAAAATGGATGATAGAGATGAAAAATTGAAACAAATGAGAGAAAAACTAGAAACCCTTGAAAAACGATTGCAATGGCTGGGAGAGTTGATAGAAACTTTTATGGGTGGGAAGCAAGGAGAAGACACAACTCGGGAAAACCCAGCGTGTTAAGATCCTGCCCCACCCCCAGCACCTTTGAGGTGAGCCATTCCCCTCAAAGAGCTGTCTTAGCCATGGTAATCAATATTCTAATAAGTGTTCCCTTGAAATGTGAACTAGTCAAACACTGATACTTTTCCTATAATGAACTTATACAGGGTGATAATGATTTTGATTTATATCTGTCAACACCCACCTATCATCTTGTTGCGAGGGCTACAGTGTTCAACATCCAAGATGACACGATGCATAATTGACCACTTTTGAAAGATCATATGAAAGTGACAATTAATGTAGCTCATGAGCCAAATGCAGAGCTACCTATTCCACTTGATGATGATGATATTCATATGGTCGAAAACGCTATTGGGATATTAATTGCTTGGCTGTCACAAATTGTTAGAGTACATGTGGCCAAAGAGGGATTTATTTCATTTTTTTCAAGATAAACATTTAAAAATTAATGAAAAAAGGGTCTAAACCATTGAATTTTATTGTAAATGGAGAATGGGAAGGGGGTGACAAACGTTAGCTCAAAACTATCTAAAGGATCAACCAATGGATCCCAAGGAGCTAATGAAATCACAATAACACCACATGTTCTCTATCCACATTTACTAGAAATGGAGACTCAGGTGGATACGAAGCTAAGAGGTGGTAGTAGTCATATAGTGATTTCTGAAGAGAATATATATGGCATGGAAAGTAAATATTATATTTCCAGTGAAAATGTAAATGAGATCCTTGAAGAAGGTTGGCTATGCATCAAAGTTGAAAATATATATCTGAGGTACGTTTCAGTGAATTGATTTTCTAAATGCTGATCTAATGTGCACATTATGACTAAATGCAACTTATATTGTTTACATACGTATATATGAAAAAAAAAGTTGAAGGAAATTTCACAGGAGACAAAATTTGGACTCGATAGTCCTCATACAACATCATTACATCTATTAGAAATAGATCCATAAAAACAGAATGAAATAGTGAACGTCTTGTTGAAAACATTTGAAAGCAAGATTACAGATGAAAGACTCTCATTAGTAACAAACATGCAGGGGTAGAACTATACAATTAAAAAATATCCATTATATTTTGAATTCTTTTATTAATTATATTTTTTGGGGGTTTAGGAAACATTGGATGCTAATTGCGGTGAACTTGGATACTGCAAAGATTTATTTTCTAGCTTCAAAGCATGGATATCCATCAAACCGACCACACATGATGGAGTTTGTGAATATGTACGACACTACATCAAACATTTTAGGTCTAATAATCATGTAATATAATTTATTTTATCTCTTGCTGAGGATTCTGTTATGATAGGGAGGTCTATTATTATCTTCTATAAAAAGGAATGACGACATGGGCTAAGAATAAGGAGGCGAGCAAGTACTACGTATGGACAAATATCAGGGTATATATTATAAAATTTCACAATCCAAACACATCTCAACACAAGTTACTTATTCTCCTGATGATCAATTTTTTTACAGTTTCTAAAACAAACAGACGATAATGGTTGCGGTTATTATGTTTGTAAATTTATTAAGAAGACCGTTTTTCATTAAGAAACACGCATCCCTAAAGAGGTAATTTCAAAAACAACTACTGGTTCATTTAATTTATTTATTAATTATTTATTTTTATATTTTGAAGTAATACTCTAACTGCCGAGAAGCCTCATAATCACAAGATGATATAGATATGTTTAGAAACAAGTTGGACACATACCTGATGACAGATTGTATAAAAATAACATAAAGATCTGACTTGGGGACGTGTACAATTGGAGGTCATTTTTGAGAGGGGTTTAGTGGATCAAAATATGACACATTGTTGTATGTAAATGATCATAGGAATATTGTAATTGTAATTAAATAAAACATACTTTCTCCAATGAGTAAATTTCCCAGTCTAACAGATGATATTCACCAACAACATTCAATTATGAAGAACCACTCAAAAGGTCTCTCTTTTGTTTAAAATGGACATATTTCTAAGTGAAAACAACAAATGACCTACAAAAATTCGACCAAATGCATTCGGACTATGTTGATCCTTTAGGAAAACGTTTTACGTGTGTGTTGGGGACGTCTACGAGTCATCACCGCCTTAATCCGTGGCACGGTTTGACCGGTACCACACAAAGGGTCTCTATTTTCTTTAAAATGGACACAATTTTAAGTGAATACAAAAACTGACCTTCAAAAATCCAACCAAACGAATTTGGATTGACTTGATCCTTTATGTGAATGATCCAAGAGTGTGTTAGGGACGTGTAAGAGTAATATTTGCCTTAATCTGAGGCACGGTGTGGTCGGTACCACTTAAATGGTCTCACTTTTCTTTAAAATGGACAGATTTTTAAGTGAAAACAAGAACTGACCTAAGGAAATCCGACCAAACGCATTCATATTGACTTTATATTTTAAGAGAATGATCCACGGGTGCGTTGGGGACGAGCACGAGTAATCCTCACCTCAATCCGAGTAACGGTATGTCCGGTACCACTCAAAGGGTCTCTCTTTTGATTAAAATGGACACTGTTTAAAGAGAGAACAAAAACTGACCTACGGAAATATGACCAAACGCATTCAGATTGTGTTGATACATTAAGAGAACGATCCGCAGGTGTATTGGGGACAAGCAAGAGTCATCCTCACCACAATCCGAAGCACGGTGTGGCCGGTACCACTCAAAGGGCCTCTCTTTTGTTTAAATTGAACACAAGCATAAGTGAAAACAACAACTAACCTACAGAAATCCAACCAAACAAATTCATATTGGGTTTTATACTTTAAGAGAACGATCCAAGAGTGTGTTGGGGATGTGTATGATTCATCCCCGCCTCAATCTGAGGCACGATGTGATAGGTAGTACTCAAAGGGTCTCTCTTTTCATTAAAATGGACACAATTTTAAGTGAAAAAAACAACTGACCTATGCAAATCTGAAAAAGCTCATTTGGATTGTCTTGATACTTTATGAGAATGATCAACGGGTCCTTTGTGACATGCACGAGTAATATCTGTCTCAATCCGAGGAATGGTAAGGCTGGAACCACTCAAAGGGTCTCCCTTCTGTTTAAAAAGGACAAATTTTTAAGTGAAAACAACAAATGACCTACATAAAATCAACCAAACACATTTGGATTGTCTTGATATTTTAGGAGAACAATCCACGTGTCCTTTGTGACATGTACGAGTCATCCAAACCTCAATCTGAGGCACAATGTGGCTGGTACCACTCAAAGGGTCTCTCTTCTGTTTAAAATGGACAAATTTTTATGTGGAATCAACAACTGTCCTACATAAATATGAAAAGGCACTTCGGGATTGTCTTTATCCTTTAGGATAATGATCTATGGGTCCTTTTTGATGTGAATGAGTCATCTTTGCCTCAATCTGAGGCACGGTGTGGCCGGTACCACTCAAAGGATCACTCTTTTCTTTAAAATGGTCACAATTTTAAGTGAAAAAAACAAGTGGCCTAAGGAAATATGACCAAACACATTCGGAATGTATTGATCCTTTATGTGAAAAATCCATAGGTCATTTTTGACATGCATGAGTAATCTATGAATCAATATGAGGCATGGTGTGGCCAGTACCACTCAAAGGGTATCTCTTCTGTTTAAAATGGACATATTTTTAAGTGAAAATAATAACTGTCCTACAGAAATTCGACCAAACGCTTTCGGATTGTGTTGATATTTTAGGAGAACGATCCAAAGGTCCTTTATAAGATGTAGGATTCATTCCTGCCTCAATCAGAGGCACGGTGTGCCCGATAACACTCAAAGGGTCTCTCTTCGGTTTAAAATGGATATATTTTTAAGTGAATACATCAACTGACCTACAGAAATCTGACCAAACGCATTCGGGTTGTCTTTATCATTTAGAATAAATATCAGTGGGTCTTTTTTGACGTGAAAGAGTCATCCCAGACTGAATATAAGGCATAGTGTGGCCGGTACCCCTCAAAGGGTCTCTCTTTTCTTTAAAATGGACACAATTTTAAGTGAAAACAACAACTGACCTACGGAAATCCGACCAAACACATTTTTATTGACATGATCCATTATGATAATGTTTCAGGGGTCCTTTTTTACAAGCATGAGTAATCCCTGCCTCAATCCGAGGAACATTGTGGCAGGTACAACTCAAACGGTCTCTCTAATGTTTAAAATGGACAAATATTTAAGTGAAAACAACAACTAACCTACATAAATTCAACCAAACACATTAATATTGTCTTGATATATTTGGAGAACGTTCGAAGGGTCATTTGAGATGTGTAAGAGCCATCCATGCCTCAATCATTGGCACGTTGTGGCCAGTACAACTCCAAGGGTCTCTCTTTTGTTAAAATTGACAAATTTTTAAGTGAAAACAACAACTGACCTTTGGAAATTTGACCAAACGCATTCATATTGTCTTGATCATTTAGGAGAAAGATCCACGAGTCCTTTGTGACGTTTAAGAGTCATCCCCGCCTCAATCCGAAGCACGGTGTGGCTGGTACCACTCAAAGGGTTCTCTTTTGTTTAAAATGATAAAATTTTTAAGTGAAAACAACAACTGACCTACCGAAATCTGACCAAACACATTCATATTGTCTTTATCCTTTAGGAGAACAGCCCACATGTCCTTTGTGACGTGAAAGCGTCATCCCCGCCTCAATCTGAGGCCCGGTGTGGCTAGTACCACTCAAAGTGTATAACTTTTTTTTAAAATCGACAAATTTTTATGTGAAAACAACAAATAACCAACATAAATTAGACCAAACACATTTGGATTGTCTTGATCTTTTATAAGAATGATCCAAGGGTCTATTGTAACGTTTAAGTGTTATCCCCAACTCAATATGAGGAATGGCGAGGCCGATACCACTCAAAGGGTCTCTCTTTTTTTTAAATTAGACACAATTTTAAGTGAAAACAACAACTGACCTACATAAATCTGACCAAACACATTCATATTGTCTTGATCCTTTATGAGAACGACCCACGAGTCCATTGTGACGTTCACAAGTCAACCCCACCACAATATGAGGCACAGTGTGTCCATTACCACTCAAAGGGTCTCTCTTTTCTTTAAAATGGATACAATTTTAAGTTAAAACAACAACTGACCTATGAAAATCCAACAAAACGCATGTTTATTGTCTTGATCCTTTAATACAACGATACAAGGGTGAGTTGGGTACATGGAAGAGTAATCCACTCCACAATCTGAGGCACGTTGTGGCCGATACCACTCAAAGGGTGTCTCTTCTTTTTAAAATGGAAAAATATTTAAGTGAAAACAACAACAGACCTACGGAAATTTTACCAAACACATTCGGATTGTCTTGATATTTTAGGATAACGATCCATGGGTCTTTTTTGACGTGTACAAGTCATCCTCGCCTCATTCTGAGGCATGGTGTGGCTGGTACCACTCAAAGGGTCTCTCTTTTGTTAAAAAATTGACAATTTTTTATGTGAAAACAACAACTGACCTAAAAAAATATGACAAAACGATTTTATATTGTCTTGATACTTTAGTAGAACTATCTAAATGTACTTTGTGACATGAATGAGTCATCCCCTCCTCAATCCTAGCCACGGTGTGGCCGGTACCACTCAAAGGATCTCACATTTGTTTAAAATGGACAAAATTTTAAGTGAAAATAACAACTAACTTACAGAAATTCAAAAAAATTCATTCTGATTGACTTAATAATTTAGGAGAACAATCTTCGGTTCCTTTTTGATGTGTAAAAGTCATCCCCGACTCAATACGAGGCACGGTGTGGCCAGCACTACTCAAAGGGTCTCTCTTCGGTTTAAATTGTACACAATTTTAAGTGAAAACTACAACTGACCTACGGAAATCTCACCAAAACGCATTCGAATTGTCTTTATCCTTTATTAGAATGATCCATGTGTCCTTTGTGACATGAAAGTATCAACCCTGCCTCAATCTGAGGCACGGTGTGGCCAGTACCACTCAAAGGGTCTCTCTATTCTTTAAAATGGACACAATTTTAAGTGGAAAAAACAACTGACCAACGGAAATCCAACCAAAAGAATTCAGATTGTCTTGATCCATTAAGATAACAATCCACGGGTTCATTGGGGACATGTATGAGTAATCCCCTCCTCAATACGAGGCATGGTGCGGCTAGTACCACTCAAATGGTCTATCTTCTGTTTAAAATGGACAAAATTTTCAGTGAAAACAACAACTAACCTATGGAAATTTGACCAAATGAATTAGGATTATCTTGATATTTTAGGATAATTATGCATGGGTCCTTAGTGACGTGTACGGGTCATCCCCGCCTCAATCTGAGGCTTGGTGTGTCCGGTACCACTCAAAGGGTCTCTCTTTTGATTAAAATGGCCAAATTTTTAAGTGAAAACAACAACTGGCCTACAGAAATCAGTCCAAATGCCTTATTATTGTCTTGATCATTTAGGTGAATGATCCAAGGGTCCATTATGACATACATGAGTCATCTCCGCTTCAATCGGAGGCACGGTGTGCCGATACCACTCAAAGGGTCTCACTTTTGTTTAAATTGCAAAAATTTCAAAATGAAAACAACGAATGACCAATGTAAATATGACAAAACGCATTAGGAATGTATTTTTATTTTAAGAGAACGATCCAAGGGTCTTTTTTGATGTGTAAGAGTCATCCCCGCCTTAATCCGAGACACGGTGCGGCCGATAACACTCAAAGGGTCTATGTTCTGTTTAAATTGGACACAATTTTAAGTGAAAACAACAACTGACCAATGAAAATATGTACAACGCATTCATATTGTCTTGATATTTTATGAGAATGATCCTAAGGTCCTTTTTGACATTCAAGGGTCATCCCTGCCTCAATCAGAGGCACGGTGTGGCTGATACCACTCAAAGGGTCTATCTTTTCATTAAAATGGACACAATTTTAAGTGAAAACAGATTCTGACCTATGGAAATCCGTCAAATCGCATTACGATTGTTTTGATCCATTAAGAGATCAATAAACGGGTGTGTTGGAGACGTGTAAGAGTAATTCATTCCTCAATCCAAGGCACGGTGTGGCCAGTACCACTCAAAGGGTCTCTCTTCTATTTAAAATGGAAAATTTTTTAAGTGAAAACAACAATTGACCTACGAAAATTCGACCAAACGCATTTGGATTGTTCTGATCTTTTAGGAGAATGATCCAAAACGAACATAGTGACACGTATGAGTCATCCTCGCCTAAATATGAGGCATTGTGTCGCCGGTACCACTCAATGGGTCTCTCTTTCGTTTAAAATGGACAAATTTTTAAGTGAAACCCACAACTGACCTACGGAAATACAACCAAATGCATTCGGATTGTCTTGATCCTTTAGGAGAACGATCCACAGGACCATTGGGTCTTGCACGAGTTATCCCTGCCTCAATCCATGGCATGATGTGTCTTGTACCACTCAAAGGGTCTCACTTTTGTTTAAAATGGACACATTTTTAAGTGAAAACAATGGCTGACCTACAGAAATTTGACCAAACGCATTCGGATTGTCTTGATCTTTTAGGAGAATGATCCATTGGTCATTTTTGTCATGTAAGAGTCATACCTCCCTCAATCCATGGCATGGTGTGACCGGAACCACTCAAAGGGTCTCTCTTTTGTTTAAATTGGACACAATTTTAAGTGAAAACAACAACTGACCTACAACAATCCAACCAAACACATTTAGATTGTATTGATTCATTATGAGAACGATCCACGGGTCCTTTGTGACGTGCAAGAGTAAACCCCACCAACCCCTGGATTTCCCCCACCTCCTGGACACCAACCCTCCCCCATGACACTAACACCCCTCTAGACACCCCCACCCCCAAGATAGACCCTCAACCCCCTGAACACCCCCACCCCCCAGGACACGCCCTTGGACACCCCCCCCCACCTCGGAAAGCCCCCCTAACCCACCCCTCCATACGGACACCCCCACCCCCTGTACAACCACCACCCCTGGATGACACCCCCACCCCTCCTTGACACCAGTAAACCACCTGCATACCCCCAACCCCCTAGAGACCCCCACACATGGACGACCACCCCCTCCCTCCCAAACACCATTCCACCCCCCTTGGACAGTCCCACCACCCCCCTGGACCCCCCAAACATCCCCCACCTCCTAGAAAGCCCCCCCCCCCCCAACACCATGGACAGCAGCCCACCCCAATGGACACCCCATAGACAGCCCCCCCCCCCCCCCCCCCACATGAACAACCCCACCTGGACACCCCCTCCTTAGACACCACCCCACCCCATTAGAATGCCCTACCAAGACCCTGGACTGAACCCACCCCATGGACACCCCCACCCCCTTGGACAGCCCCACCAACCCCCAGACCTCCCCCACCCCCCGGACACCCCACCCACCTCCTAGATAGCCCCTGACACCCTGGACACCAGTCCATCCCCCTGGACCCCCATCACCTGGACACCCCCCTAGACAACACCCCACCACATAGACACCTCCTCCCCTAAAAACCCCCACCCTCCTAGGACATCCCCCAACCTCCTGGACCGCCCCACCCCCCACCCACCCTGGACAACCCCATCCCCCCGGACACCCCTACCCTCCTTGGACAGCCACCTGAAACCCCTGAACAACCTCCCCAACCCCTTGAATTCTGAATATAATTATTTATTTATTTAATTAAATAATGAATTATCTGTTAATTGTGTATGTGTATACATGGTGTAATTATATTATGATTTTTGTGTCAATTTTGTATGTGTATACTTTTTTAGATGCTTAATTATTTTCAGGTGTTGTTTGGGTGTGATGCTACAAAATTTTTTTACAGGAGACATGGAATTTATCAATTCTTTTTTAGCACTGATAAAGAAATCCTTTATCAGTGCTAAGCTTTACAACTCTTTTTTAGTGCTAATAAAGCCTGTTTTTGTAGTAGTGAGGGTCCATCCAGGGCAGCAACCATCGGTTTAGAGATTAGTCACCCTAAGGCATTTTCAGAATGTATGAATAACGAAACACTATAACAATGATATTTTAAACATATGATAGGGCTTCTAAAATTATTGGAATCATAATGAATCCCACATCCAATACATGGAATATTATTCTAGAGGCATGTCTCTATGGTTTTCCTTAACTTCTCATGTTTAGTACAGAGAATTCTAAGAGTTTTTAAAACATGCTGATATTGATTGAACTGATTCGAACACTGATAAATGTGGATCATATGGGTACATATTTATTAGGGGCCACCCATAAGGTTTACAATATGGATGGACTAGAACACCCATTGAGTGTGGACACATGGTTGTGAGTCCTATAAAGGGAATATACCACACCATAATGGTTGATCTGGCACAATGTGAGGATCAGAAAGGATTATGGGTCCATGAAAAAGGGACACCAAGAATTTACATTGAATGGGATTGTACCTTGTGGAGGCTTCCGACACGCAATTCTTTGATGATGGAAAGGATCAAAGCCCATATTGTTCAATGATAATGATGAATCTTGGTGTACACAAAGTATAACAACCTAGAGACATTCTAGGGCATACACATGGTATGTGGCCCATCACTAGAGGGAAACTCTTGGTGTGATGGTTATAGATTGTGTGCACGACTTATGTGTGGTTAGATACCTGAGGAAATGATGTGATCCAACTGAGATGTGGTATCCCGGGTAAGAATCCGGATTGATTATGGATGATTTAATGAAGTGGATGAGAGGAATGGAATGGAACATATGTGAAGATGGAAGTGATTTTTTGATCGATCCTCCAGGAGCATTCCTATGTTTTTTCATTGAGGGAAATCATTTTCCACATAGTTTGGTGGGGAGACTATACACCTGGAGATGTGGCTCGTTAGAATGGAGCACATGGATAGGGAGTTGAAGGATGTAGAACCTCCGCGTTGGGTAATAATCATCTCGAAAACATAAAGGCTCTATACTGAGACTAACAAGGGACATGTGTTATTTGATTGAACCTCAGTGAGGCCTTCTATGTATCCTTGTGGAAGGGAATAAAATTCCATGAAGTTTAGTATGAGGCATGGAATTGGGGTGTACAGAAAGGTCAGTGGCCTAGATACATGCTTTGTATTATTAATAGTTTACATCCCATCACTAGAGGGACACTCATGGTTGGAGGATTATTGATTGATTATGAGGCCTATGAATGGTTAACTGCCTGATAACTGATTTGAGATGTAACACCCCATGCTTCCATGATACACTTCTCTTTTAATAATACAGTAGCGTGTGTTGTATGCAAATTCGAGTTCTAACACACACCACAACCAATCAAACTAGCTGTTATAAATAGTAATACCCAATTTTTGAAATTTTATAAATTTTATCTCTCAAAATGGACATCATTTTTGGATTCAGCATATCGAAATTATCCTAGGGTAAAATTTTGGAACTTTTCAGATAACATTTATATTTTGATGAATAGTGAATATTACTAAATTTTAATTAAAAACAACTTTTGTAATAGATATAATTAATAGTGATAAATTATGAATTTGAGTTGTTTCAAGGTATATTTTGAATATATTTTTATCATTTAATACAATGTTGGTCATTGGACAGAATTTCACAATTAAACCAGACATGAACAAGTGTCAATCTTTTGATAGTTATTATCTCTTAAAAACAAGCTTTTTGTTTTAACAATGGGAATTAATTTTAAATTAATTTCTGCCACTTATGAGTTTTGAATATGAAAAATGGATTCCATATTTGGAATCGGGATGTCCAAAATGTGTAAATAGGTATCTTTTATTTTTATACATTTTGAATAATTACTTCGGTAAATATTTTATTTTCCATGGGTAAAGGTTAAATCCGGTAATTAAGGGTAAAAAACAATATTATAATAAAAATAAATTACCCTAAAACGTGTCCTGCCCTTATTGCATAATTCATGTCCGACGATGGGCATATTTGAGTCGATTTTGGGACCCCATGGAGGCAGTTGTAAGTGATAATGACACTTTATATTAATTAAGTTAAAATAAATAAAAAATTCCATATGCATATATCTTTTAGCAAAACTATTTTTACATAGGGTTATATATTTTGGATTTTCGAATATAAATATTCATTAGAAATAAAAAACTATTTCCTACATAATGGTTTTTTATTTATAATTTTTATACAATTAATAATTAATATTATTTATGACATAATAATGATATTGTATTTTCCTTATTAATGAATGAATAAAATAATTGGTATTATAAATGATAAAATTAAATTAATTTAATGTTTTGATGACATACATGAATTTTATTGATTAATATGACATTATAGAATTGATTAAATAAATTTTTTTCGATTTAATAAAAAAATTTAGACTTTAACAAAAATAAATTATTCAATAGTGTCAAAATTCACATAAAAGAGTTTTTAAAACAAATATTATATTATTAATTGACATTAAATTCTTAAAAATCTAATGTTCGGCCAAGAGACATATAACATGATAGGTGTATCATTAATGGACCACTTTGGGGTCTATTTGATTTATATAGTATGTTTATTAACTATATAATATAAAAATACAAAGTGACATGGTAAATGTCAAACGAATTTACTAAGAGTTAAAACTAAAAGATAAGGTTAATATAGTGACCCAAACGGGTATAAAACCTATTGGATGAGTGTTTTTCGACCTATACCCACCTTATATTTTAAATAATTCACTTTGGAGCCATTAGAAACTGAATATGAATTTATTATTAAATAATATTTCCAGCATTTCCAAAGGCGCCCCTCACCCCTCTTAGAAAAGGCCCCTCCCCCTTCTCACTAATTCACACATTCAAAGCCATTTGGCTCGGCCATACCCTTCCCAAATACTCTCTAAAAATCCATCAATTCATCCTAGAGGCATTATTTTGATCATAAATCCAACCTAAGGATCCCTTTTGATCAAATCAAAAGGAAGAACCCGAAGAAGAAGTAATGTTTTCACCACCCTCATTGAAGTTCCTTTCTTCTTCTACTTATTCTTTCTTTGTTATTACCATTATAAAATAATAACTCTAGTATCTTACATATAATGTGATGTTATTATAAATATGGTACAACCATATTCAGTATTCTGTCCATCCATTGAATGACATGACACCATACGTGCGTACGTACGACCTATAGTGTCCACGTCGTGGTGTAATTGTTATTCAATAAATTATTATTTGGATGGGTATAATAATGATGTATAATTCAAGTAAATAATAAATATAACAGGATAATGATTCTGTATATATGATATTCCATCCAAATATATATTATTTTAATATCAAAAGAATGATATTATCGCTCGTGCATACGTACGGACTACGGTCTCCACGAACGCGATGAGATTCATTCTCCATCGTATCCATTGGATTATAATTATCATTTGATGATTAAAAATACTGTTTAAGGACTTGGTATAATTCTGGATATGAATAAGATACATCCTATCCATAACATACAAAGCTTATTTAACAAAACATATATGAGTAAGTTTACACCTGAAACGACGATAATACTAAGATATTATTAACAAAGCAATGTTAAAAGATCATATATGATATCATATTAATGTATATGATTCTTTAATAATATAATAAAAATTATTTTACCATTATACATGAGGCTAACCTACCACAACCAACGAAAATTATAAGGTAAGGGTTTATATCACAATCATTTCATTATCCGAGGATGTTTATACGTAATTATCTACTAGGGCCTCTTTATCATACACATCTGTGTTTCTTAAAAATGTATTTCAAAACATTCTTGATATTTTACAGAATATGGGTTAAAGTCATTTATACGTTTTTTTGAATTTTTATACGAGTTTTATAAAGGAATCATTACGTAGTTTTCCAAACAGGGTCCTTTTTACCCTTTTCAACAGAATTAAGGTAAGAATGTCTTTTTTAATGTATATGGCGTGTGCAGATATTTTTTTCCCATTATAAGATCTTTGAAACTTCCCTTACAATATTATAATAATATTTTCAAATTAAATGTATTATTTTATAATTATGTAACTTTTAAATGATTTCAAAAAACGAGATATTTCTGTCAAATAGTTTTGATTTCATCTATGTAAACATCCTTTGATGGATTTTATGTTTATATGATGTTTATTTATTAGGATACAAAACTTCCATATTGTATAGAAGGATTTGTGATATGTTTGACTGTAGATGTGTTATTTTTATACCATTCATGGTTTATGGAGAAAGTATTGACATTTTGTATGCTAGTTTTAATATGAATGTTTATGTTATGTTTAAACCTGTTCATATGAGTAATGCGTTAGACTTAATATGTGACTAGTGGAGCCCACTACAGCTCCTCGATGCATCGGTAGGTCTCATGAGACAAACTAGTGTCTTTTCACGATGGCTTGACAAAATATTATTTATAGTCTTGGCACAAGGCCTTGGATACGTGGTTATGATAGTCATGAATTATGCATTCCATCATTATTAAAGTGGTTATTGATATTGCATGTGATTATTCGAATAGCAGAATATCGATGTGAATAAGTAAATGGAGTTATTTCATTTTATCTTTTCCATATTATTCTGAAGTTCAAGTTTAAAAGGCTTTTGTTTTTGTTATACATTGCCTTAAATGTTTATGTTTATTTATGAAAGTTTCTGCTATATTGTTATCCTTACTGAGCATCTGAGCTCACCGCTTTCAATGTTTTATTTTTCCTAGGATGTGAAAAGTAATTTTTGATTGACCTGCAAGGATAGTATGTGGGGATATGTGAGTGGACTATGGAGACTATGTTGTTTCATTTTTCATTTTTTATGATTTAATGTAAGACTTATGAATATATCTAGTGTTTCCAAAGCTACTAAACTAATTGGTCATTCGAGACTTGATCTTTCTTGTGATCATGCCAGTGTTATGTAATAATGCACTGACTCTGGGTAACTGGGGTTGGGGCATTATAGTTGATATCAAAGGATGTTTAGTACAATCTATGGAAGCTAGATTTAGATAAAATATGATTAGAGCACATAGACCTAAGATGGACATTGATCATTAGTATAGAAGAACATCCTAGAATTTTGGTATTGTAGAGATTTTGTGAGTTTTTTGAGAAATATATCTCTTTCTGGATACGAGCAGGTAGAGGCGGCTCTGGAACAGATGTACCTAGGGGTAAAACCTGAAAAAACTGCTTTGAGCTAGACTCAAACCGGAACTGGTGCACGACAACGGGCCTTGTTGCACTCTTGGTTACGACACTCCTGGGGGATATGCTTAGGATAACTCTATTTTTCTTTACAAATCATTGTGAAGGGTTTATGTGTATAGAATTCCTCAAAGAAAACATTTTTATGGTAATGGATTATATCCATAAATAGTTCAATTTATGTTAATTGATTTATAAGTATGGAATTATATATTTTTATTCATAAACTTATCTAGTTTATGCCATTTTTTAGAAATAGCGCCAAGTGGAAGAAATGGGAATTGTATCAATGCATGCACTCCATGTAGGGATTTCCATCTTTCTCAAGATACTAATAGTGGAGCTGGTGATGCAACTGGTGCTGATCAGCTAATCACCATACTGGGACAACTATCTCAGGTTATGAAAAATAACCTTACCCATTTGGAGCACCCTAATCTGCAACATGGAGGATCAATGTTAGAGCGCTTCATTTGGAAACAACCATCAGCAGTCAATGGGAGTAAAAATCCATTAGTATCTGAGCAATGGATAAATTCCCTAGAGAAAATATTTCAGGCATTTGGGTGTAGTGAAAGGGAAAAAGTTATCATGGCAGTTTACCGCCTCACTGAAGATGCTGATCAATGGTGGTCATTGATTAAAAACATGATGGAAGATGATGAAGTATCAAATATGGAATGGAGGGAGTTCAACGATCTATTTTTAGAAAAATACTTTCCTCATGAGCATCGAGCACATATGTTAAGAAAATTTCTGAGTCTGAGACAAAAGAAGGATAAGAATGTCTCAAAGAATGAGGATAGCATTACACAGTTAGCAAGGTATGCTAGAGATTATATACGCAACCCAAGATGTAATATTGATCATTTTTTATGGGTTAAAACCGTTTCTCCATTGAGCATTAGTCTCCCAATCCTTCTCGTTGTACGAAGACATTGTCTCATGTGCTATCAATACAGAAAAGGAATTCTCTAAGTCTTATGACTTTCAAGAAAATAAATAGAAAAAGAGATGTACTGATCAATCTGGGAATGGAAATAAGGGAATAAGGGAAAAGTTGAATATCCATCCTACAGTAAATGTGGGAAGAAACACCCTGGTACTTGCGTAAAAGGAATGGGAGTGTGTTACAAGTGTGGTGAAAAATGGCACCATGCTCGTGATTGGAAGTGAAAGATGGAAGCTACCGATGTCCAATGGTATAATTGCAGGGAGATGGGACATCATGGAAATGAATGTCCTAATCGTCAGGGGAATATAACTTAGAAAAGGCCAAGGGATCAAGACCAAGCTTATGTTATCAGTACTGGTGAGGGAGAAGCTCCGAAGGACGTGGCGGCACGTAATTTAATGGTTTTCTCAAGTTTAAAAAATGAATTATTTGATTCTGGATCATTTCATTGTATCATATCATCCCATTTTCTAAGAAAATTAGATATTTAAGATTTGATTTAAAAAGGGAGTTTTCAGTTAGAGCTCCTAAGGGAAGTATCATTGCAACAATGTTTTGTGAATCACACCCCATTAGAGAACATAAATGTTCTTTATCCTCTTATCTCATCATCATACCTACGATTGAGTATGATATAATCCTTGGTATGGATTGACTTTCAGACCATGGTGAGATTATTCCTTGTATGAAGAATATGGTTATGATTTTTGATGGTGATGGTATGGAACACCTTATTATTAGAGTAGAATCGTCACCACCTAATTCTTATTTAGATCCACCCACAGTAGCTCAACTAAATTCAATTACTGTGGAGGAAAATAATGAAATGATTGTGGGTGAGGAAGTGAATGTTCAAATAGAATATGTAACTGTTGTGATAGAATATGTAGATGTGTTTCCGGAAGATTTAATGGGGCATCCTCCAGAATGAGAAGTTGAGTTTTCCATTGATTAAATTCCTAGATCAAGGACTATATCGAAGACCCCTTATAGAATGGACACTGTATAATTACTTGAACTAGTGAAACAACTAGAGGAATTTAGTAATAAGGGATTTATTCACCATAGTGTTTCTCAATGGGGAGTCTCTATTCTTTTTGTTAAAAAGAAAGATGGATCTGGGAGGTTTTCTATCGAATACAGGGAGATCAATGCTATAAAAATAAAGAACAAGTATACCCTACCTCACATTGATGATTAATTTGACCAACTACATGGATCTCAATACATTTCAATGATTGACCTCCGATCTGGATACCATCAGTTGTGTGGGAAGAAGGAAGACATTCTAAAGATAGTATTTCGAACCAGGTATGGGCATTACGAGTTTATGGTAATGCCTTTTGGATTGAATAATGTACCCACTGTATTCGTGGATATGATGAATGGAGTTTTCAAGGAATATCTCGATGAATTTGTGGTGGTATTTATTGATGATATCTTGGTATACTGCAAAAGCTACAAAGATCATGAAAATCACTTGGGAATTATCCTAAAGACTCTTAGAAGATATGAATTATATGGGAAGTCTAGCAAGTGTGAATTCTGGCCTCAGGAGATTTTTTTTCCTAGACATATTTTCTCTAAGGATGGAATTTCAATTGGTCCTTATAAGACCAAGGCAATCCATGAATGGCCATAACCTACGAGTATAGCAGAGATACACAATTTTATTTGTTTGGAAGGTTATTATCGACGTTTCGTCCAGAATTTTTCCCATTTGGCTAACCCATTAACGAAGCTCACACGTAAAGGGGTAAAATTTTTTGGACAAAAGTGCGTGAAGAATGTTTTCAATAACTGAAGGGAAGATTAGTCAATGCTCCTATATTGACTCTCCCATCAGGGAATGATGGGTTCGTTTTTTATAGTGATGCATCAATGAAGGGACTTGGTTTTGTCCTTATGCAGAATGATATAGTTATTGCTTATGCATCACAAAAGCTGAAAATTAATGAGATGAACTATCCTAAACATGATCTTGAGTTAGCTACTGTAATCTTTACTTTGAAGATATGGAGACATTATCAATATGGTGAGAATTGTGAGATTTATACTGATCAGAGGAGTTTGAAGTATATTTTCTCACAGATAGAACTCAACATGAGGAAAAGGAGATGGCTTTATCTATTCATGGATTCTGATTGCACGATACACTACCACCCATGGAAGGAAAATAATGTGGAAGATGCTTTGACTAGAAAGGATCATGGAGTTTTGAACGTGATGAGAATTGAAAGGGATCCTATTTTCATGGATCTAGTGAATATTGACATGGGAATCACCATGGAAGGTGAAACATCAATGATTTTTCAAATGGTTTCCAAACCCTCTTTACTAGAAAGGATAAAGAGTTCTCAGAATAGTGATGAAGAGTTACAAAGGATGATTAAACCTGTGAATGATGGGAAATTGAGAGACATTGTGTATGAAGATGGAATTTTGTTGTTTGGGAAGAGACTTTGTGTTCCCAATATACCTGATCTAAAAAGAGAATTGTTGGATGATTCTCATAGTTCCAATTTCTCTATACACCCTGGGATCACCAAAATGTATAGGGATTTAACGGAACATTTTTGGTGGGACATCACGAAGAGGGAGATTGCTGATTTTGCGTCAAGATTTATGGTTTTTCAACAAGTGAAAGATGGAAGGAAACAACTTGGAGGAGTCATGAAGACTCTTCCCATACCAGAGCGGAAATGGGACAATATTACGATGGATTTTGTCATGGGGCTACCAAAGACTCCTAGAAGGAACGATGAAATATGGCTTATTGTTGATCTTCTTACCATGTCAGCACATTTTCTTGAGATAAGAGAAGATCTACCACTGGAACGTCAAGAAAGACTATATATTAATGAAGTTTTGAGACTTCATGGAGTACCCCTATCGATTTTTTCTGATTGTGATCCGCGTTTTTCTTCTTGATTCTGGAAAAGTCTTCAGAATGCCCGAGATACTAAACTTCGTTTGAGCACTGCCTACCACCCCCAAACTGATGAACAATCAGAACGAACTATTCAAACCTTAGAAGACATGTTGAGATCTTTCTCATTTGACTTTCAGGGTCTGTGGGATCAATATTTACCTCTGGTAGAATTTTCCTATAACAATAGAATCCCCTCTAGCATTAAAAATTGCACCATATGAAGCGTTATATGGAAAGAGATGTCGCACACCATCCTGTTGGGATGACGTTGGTGAAATAAAACCTGTAGGCCTAGAACTGGTGGATGAAACGATGGATAAGGTGAAGGTAATCCATAACCACATCAAAGCAGCTCAAAGTAGGCAAAAGAGATACGCTGACAACCGAAAGAAAGATTTGGAATTTCAGGTTGGAGATCATGTTTTCTTGCAGGTATCTCCAGGGAAGGGAGTTATACGTTTCGGCAATAAAGGTAAATTGAGTCTCAGGTACATAGGACCTTTCGAAATTCTAGAACTAATTGGGGTTGTAGCTTACCATTTGGCAATGCCTCCAAATCTCTCCAATGTTCACGATGTGTTCCACATATCTCTGTTAAGAAAATACATGCCTGAACCAATGCATGTACTCATAAATGATGAATTAGAACTAAAACCTGATCTGTCTTATTGCGAAGAGCCCGTCAGGATTCTTAATACCATAGAACAAGTGCTGTGAAACCGGATTACTCGTCTGGTAAAAGTTCTATGGAGAAACCATAAAATGGAAGATTCAACATGCGAACCTGAGGAACCTATGTTGAAGAACCACCCGATTCATTTTATGCAGTAATATTCTAGAAATTCCGAGGACAAAAATATTTGAAGGTGGGGAGAATGTAACACCACATGCTTCCACGATACGCTTCTCTTTGAATAATGCAGCAGCGTGTGTTGTACGCAACTTCGAGTTCTAACACACACCACAACCAATCAAACTAGCCGTTATGATTAATAATACCCACTTTTTAAAATTTTATAAATTGTATCTCTCAAAATGGACTTCATTTTTTGGATTCATAATATCAAAATTATCCTAAGGTAAAATTTTGGAACTTTTCAGATAACATTTTTATTTTGATGAATAGTGAAAATTACTATATTTTAATTAAAAACAACTTTTTTAATCGAAATAATTAATAGTGATAAATTATGAATTTGAGTGGGTTTAAAGTATATTTAGAATATATTATTACCATTTAATAAAATTTTGGTCATTTGATATAATTTTACAATTAAATCGTACATGAACAAATGTCAATCTTTTGATAGTTATTATCTCTTAAAACACACTTTTTGTTTTAACAATGGGAATTAATTTTAAATTAATTTCTTCCACTTCTGTGATTTGAATTTGGAAAAATGGATTCCATATTTGGAATCAAGATGTCCAAATTGTGTAAATATGTAACTTTTATTTTTATACATTTTGAATAATTACTTCTGTAAATATTTTATTTTTCATGGTTAAAGGGTAAATCCGGTAAATGAGGGTAAAAAATAATATTATAATAATAATAAATTACACTAAAAAGTGTCCTAACCTTATTGGATGGTACATATCAGACCATGGACATATTTGGGTCGATTTTAGGACCCCATGGAGCCACTTGGAAGTGATAATGACACTTTATATTAATTAAGTTAAAATAAATACAAAAATGACATAAGAAAATATCTTTTAGAAAAACGATTTTTACATAGGGTTATATATATTGGATTTTCGACTATAAATATTCATTATAAATATAGGATGATTTTCTACATAATGGTATTTTATTTATAATTTTTATACATTTAATAATTAATATTATTTATGTCACAATAATGATGCATTATTTTCTTTATTAATGAAAGAATCAAATAATTGGTATTATAAATATTAAAATTAATATAATTTGAAGTTTTTGATGATATACATGAATTTTATTGATTAATATGACATTATTGTATTTCTTAAATTATTTTTTGTCGAATTAATAAAGTTGTTAATAATTTAACAAAAATCAATTATTGAATGGTGTTAAAATTCACATAAAAGTGTTTTTAAAACAAATATTAAATTATTAATTGATATTAAATTCCTAAAAAACTATGGTTCGTCCAAGAGATTTATATCATGATATTAATGTCATTAATGGACCACTTGGGGGGTCTCTTGGATGTATATAGTATGTTAATTAACTCTATAATTTAAAAATACAAAGTGACATGGTAAATGTCAAACTAATTAAATAAGAGTTAAACTAAATGATAAGGTTAATATAGTGACCCAAACCTGTATAAAACCTATTGGTTGAGTGGGTTTCGACCTATCCCCACCTTAAACTTCAAATAAACCACTTTGGAGCCATTAAAAACAGAATATGAATTTATTATAAAATAATATTTCTAGATTTTCCAAAGGTGCCCCTCACCCCTCTTATAAAAGGCCACTCACCCTTCTCACTAATTCACACATTCAAAGCCTTTTGGATCGGCCAAACCCGGCCCAAATACTCTCTAAACTTCCCTCACTTCAACCTAGAGGCCTTATTTTGATCCGATAGCCAACCTATAGTGCCCTTTTGATCAAATCAAATGGAAGAACCCGAAGAAGAGGTAATGTTTTCACCACCCTCTTTCATGTTCCTTGCTTGTTCCACTTCTTCTATCTTTGTTATTCCCATTCTAAAATAATAAATCCAGTATCTTATACATACTTTTATGTTATTATAAATATTGTACAACCATATTATGTATTCTATCCATCCTTTGAGTGACATGTCACTATACGTGCGTACGTACGACTTACCGTCTCCACATCGTGGTGTAATTGTTATTCAATAAATTATTCTTTGGATGGGTATAATAATGATGTGTAATTCATTTAAATAATAAATATAACATGATAATGATTCTGTATATATGATATACAATCCATTTATATATTATTTTAATATCAAAAGAATGATATTGTCGCTCGTGCGTACGTACGGACTACCATCTCCACGAATGCAATGAGATTTATTCTCCATCGTATCCAATAATGTATAATTATCATTTGATTATTAAAAATAATTTTTAAGGACTTGATATAATTCTGGATATGAATAAGATACAACCTATCCATAACAAACACGGCTTATGTAAAAAAATATATACGAGTAAGTTAACACCCGAAACGACGATAATACTAAGATATTATTAACAAAGCAATGTTAAAAGATCATATATGATATCATATTAATGTATATGATTATTGTATTTTTTAATAACAATTATTTCACCATTGTAAATGAGTTTAACCTACCCAAACTAAGGAAAAGTACAAGGTAAGGGTTTATTTCACAATCTTTTCATTATCCGAGGTTGTTTATACATTATTATCTACTAGGACCTCTCTATCATCCACATCCATGTTTCTTAAAAATTTGTTTCAAAAAATTATTGATATTTTACAAAATATGGGTTAAATTCATTTATAACAGTTTTTTACTTTTTATAAGAGGTTTATAAAGGGATCTTTCTGTCGTTTTCCAAACAAGGTCCTTTTTAACCTTTTCGACAGAATTAAGGTAAGAAAGTCTTTTTTAACGTATACAGTGGGTGCGGCTATTTTCCACCATTATAAGATCTTATAATAATACATTTCAAGCTTATAATAATATTTTCAATTTAAATGTATTATTTTATAATTATGTAACTTTTAAATGATATCATAAAAAGATATATTTCTCTCAAATAGTTTTTATTTCATTTATTTCAACATCCTATGATGGTTTTAAGCTTATTAGAAGTTTATTTATTATGATACAAAACTTTAATATTGTATTGAAGGTTTTGTGATATGTTTGACTGTGGAGGTGTTATTTTTATACCATTCATGGTTTATGGTGAATGTATTGACATTTCGTATGCTATTTTCAATACGAATGTTTATGTTATGTTTAAAACTGTTCATATGAGGAATGCATTGGAATTAATATGTGACGGGTGGATCCAGCTATAACTCCTAGATGCATCGGTAGGTATCACGATAAAAACTAGTGTCTTGGCATGAGGCCTTCAAAAAATCATATTTGTAGTCTTGGAACGAGGCCTTGGAGACGTGGTTATGATAGTCTGGAATTATGCATTCCATCATAATGAAAGTGGTTATTGATATTGCATGTGATTATTCGAATAGTACAATATCCATGTGAATAAGTAGATGGAATTATTTCATTTTATCGTTTCCATATTACGATTAAGTTCATGTTTAAAAGGCTTTTGTTTTAGTTATACATTGCCTAAAATTTTTATGTTTATTTATGAATGTTTACACTATATTTTTATCCTTACTGAGCATCTCATCTCACCCCTTTCAATGTTTTATTTTTCCTAGGATGTGAAGAAGTAATTCATGAATGACCTACAGGGATAGTATGTGGGGATATGAGAGTGAACTATGGAGACAACGTTGTTGTAGTTTTCATTTTGATGATGTAATTTAAGACTTATGAATATATCTAGTGTTTCCAAGGCTACTAAATTAATCAGTCTTTTGAGATTTGACCTTTCTTGTGATCATGCCAATGTTATTTAACAATACATTGTCTCTGGGTAACTGGGGTCAGGGCGTTACATGATACCACTATGGGGTGGACCATAGATTTGGTTCCCAACAAAGGGGATGTCTATATTCAACTATTCTAGGGGTTGAACCTCAGGGAGGATTCCAATATACCATGTCTAGGAGACTAGATTAAAAACCCACATATATTGAAATCATATACATTAACTTCATGAATTACTAAATGGGCATACAGTTTTAACAACATATAGGATTAGGGTTAAATTTTGTGAATTGGTTGGGATTGAACCTCAGGGAGGCTTAATATGTACCCTGAATGAAAAGGGAAAGAATCAAAGTTCACATAGTTTAGAAAAAATGGGCATGGGTATTACACATGGTTAGCGACTATGGTAGATATTGTGGTTGATTTCCACCATAGGATCATGTGACCTATGCTCAGTGTGAGCAACAAGATGTAGTAAGGGTCTTGACGATCGTGACATGAGAGATGCGAACAATAGAGATGATGTAGGGAATATGCATGGAGAGCATCCCAAAGAGAAAATAGGATATTGTTCTTGGTTTGTGGCCCAAGAAGACAGATAGTGGTACTTACACTAGGAGGGAAGCCTGAGGTGGATGTCTAGATTCATGAGTATGATATGACTCCATGTACATAGGAAACCTTGTCACGGCGGGACAATGTTTACGTGAAGACTGCCCGATATGCACATGTTAACAAAGCATATAGGGAGGGGGAATGTGGATTGGAAAAGGGGGGTAGTAGAAGGATCCCAATACCATCCCATAAATTTCCTTCTCTGAATTTCCACAAATTCAATAATCACAATTGAAAATAATGTGTTGATGAAGAGGGTTTCATGAATGTTTAACATCCTTCTTCTTGATCAATGATGGCATGCTCCTCAATACTATAACTTATATTACATTTACCAAATGGCACGTGGGTAAACGAAACAAACAATAAAGGAGATCAAGAGTTGGGGTGGAGGAGTGTTCAATTGGGAGGAGTATGTTTTCATGGCTATGTGAAGAAGCAATAATCATTATCATTCCTATTCAAAGAATCATGAGGCATGACAATGAAACATGAGGCACCACTCGGGGAACCATGAGGTCACATCATACATGCCAGGAGGGCTGCAAAGGAAATGGGTTCACAATTAAGAAGCCCTCATAGAGAGGGTATTCATGAATCTTGGGTCATTCTTGAAGAGCATTGAGTTTATGATTCAAAGGGCTCCGTGATTTAGGGTGTAGTGTACACCCACAAAATGAGTATCTTCATGATGCATGTTGAACCGGCCGAGGCATGGGGCCACTATGCCCATGCAGCGTGCTTCATGATGGTTAAATTCCTCAAGAATACCTGATTGCCTAAAAGGGATTCCTAAATTTATGGTGGTTATAGAGATTCTTATAGGGGATCCCTACTTAATGTAGATAAAAAATAGAGCAAATAAAAAGTTGGTTCACGATGGTCATGTTCCTTGGGTGATGCATTTTTCCTTGATGGATCTCATAGAAAAGTGTGAATCGTGAATCGAGAGCTTTGATGGTGAAAGGTCATGGTGTATACCTTTTTGAATAGGTATATCCATCAATTTATAGGAACCTGGGATCATGATTCTGCAATATAATGTGGGAAGAAAAATGGAAATTGTTTATCATAGGGGGATCCATTGTAATCATGAATGCCTCCATCATAGTTCTCTATGATTTTCATTAATGTATATTTTGGATCATAGAGGCCTATATCATAGTTCTCTGTGATGGAGGAAGAGGATTCCATTTTTCAGCCTTTACGTCGTTTGTGGAGGCACAGGGCTTCATGACACAACTTCACGATGTAGGCCCTTTGGTGTTTTTATGATTATGTGGACCATTTTCATGGAATATATTTTTTCACCGAAAATAGTTTTATATATTTTATTTTAAAATAGAGAAAATCAATACCATAATTTTTTTGAGTTCCATACAAGATATTGAACCAGGGGTGTGCCATTATAAATTATTTATAGGTAAAATAATATTAACTAGGGTAAATGGACTACATACCCTATCCTCACTAATCAATAAAAGGTTCCAAGAAATCAAATCAATAGACTATCTTATACTGATTCAAGAGGAAGAAGTATTTGGAGCCTTCTTGATAGAAAAATAGTTCATATATTAGAAATAGGGTGGCCTACAAAATAAGAACATTATGAGGTCAATGTAAAAATAATATTCATTGAAAATGAAGGACAAAACGTGTTAGGATATTGTCAAGTCCTTTATTCAACGACATTATATGTGAGGATTCAATGTTCTTCATTCAATGACTCAATAGTCATAGTTGGAATAACATGATTCTATCATATATTTTTGGATATTTTAGTTAATGATGATGTTGGGTTATTAGATATGCATTTTCAATTAATATTTACTGATACATATAGGAGGTTTTCTAATGCCTTGACCCCAGTTACCCAGATCCGGTGCATCATTTTAATATATTAACAAGATTACAAGGAATCAAGTCCAGAAGGACCGACCAGTTTAGCAGTCATTGAAAATAGATTACATACATTAACATTAAAATATAATTTCAAACATAAAACACATCGTAGATAGTTCTTTGAGAACACCATTATTCCCTTTTGTCTTAACCATGTATATCAATCATAATACACTTCTTGGAATCCTCAGAAAATAAAAATAAGGAAGGGGTGAGCTCAGATGCTCATTAATGGAAAATAATTTAGAGGAAGCTATAAACATTTATGGTAAGATGTATGATAAAAACAATAGCCTTTTTAAACATAAACATGAACATAATATGAAAAAAATAAATCAAACATTACCATATAAACATGCACAGTGATATTATACTAGTCTAATAGTAACATGTAATAACTATTTTCATAATGAGGGAATGCCTAACACTGGAAATAATTACCACATAGTCAAGGCCTTTTTCCAAGACTACAAATAAAATTTTTGTCAAGGCCTTATGCCAAGACACGAGTTTGTCTCATGAGACTTATCGATGCATTGAGGAGTTATAGCGGGCTCCACCCATAACTAATTAAGTCAACTGCATTCCTAATATGAAAAAGTTTGAACATAACGTAAACATTCATATTAAATCTATCATATAAAATGTCAATACATTAACCATAAGCGACGAATATTATAAAAATAGAACATCCACAGTCAGAAATATCATAACTCAATCAATAAAATACGTAAGATTTTGTTATAATAAATCAACCTGAATCAAAAATAATATCCAGTAAAGGATGTAGACATATTTGAAAATGAAGAGTAAAACTTTTTGAGAGAAATATCCTTTTATTTAAATCATTTAAAAGTCACACATTTATAAAGGAATTAATTTAAAAGATTTTTCTGAATCAAAGTGTCCCATACCACTTTGAAACTTTTGTAATGAATTATCATTTCAAAACATTCATGTCCGTACAGTTAAATCCTTAAAATCATTTTGAAAACATGGACACTAATTAAATAGATTTAGAATGATAAATCGTTTAAAAATTCAAAATTATGATCTTGATAAAGAGTACCATTCATAAATCATTAAAATATTCATTTTTAATAATTTTTATGAAAAATTAACATGGATTATAAAAATTTCCCAATAAATACGTACACATAAACAATCTCAGATAATAATGAGATTGAGGAACTAACCCTTACCTTGCAATTTCCTTTAGTTGATGGTACGTTTACTATCATATATGAAGATTTTAGTATGGTATTAAATTATAAAAGAAACATATTCATATATATGATATCATACTTGATTCATTTATGACTTTATACGAACTATTTAATAATAATTTCCACGTTAAATTAAAATTTCTAGTAATAATCTCTTTTTTTATCATATGTGTTTTAACTTGTTACTTTTTATTGTATCACATAGATCATGATTTAAATACATCCCAAATATAAAACATGATTTATATATCATATATATTTAAAATATAAATATGTATAATAGAAATAAATATGAAATGGAAAACATCATTTATGGAGACGGTAGTCCGTACGTACGCATAAACATCGTTTCCATTTTTATATCTCATTGAAGGGAACAATGTGAGTAAGATATATGTAAGTACACCCAAACATATATATAAATATATATCTCCAGTCCCATTTTTATGTCATATATTACAGACTTATTAGTAATATATATTTTTATAATCGTCGATGAATAATTAACGTGGAAATGAATCCCATCGTGTCGTGGAGATGGTAATTTGTACGTACGCACGAGCTACAATAACATTTCCATAATGGTGTGTAATTGGATGGTATATTAATGTTACAGAGACATTAGCATGTTATTTTCCATATTTATATACATATTACTCATCATTATATCCATTCAATGAACATAGTGTTGAATAACAAATTACACCATGGCGTAGTGAAAGTAAGCCGTACGTACGCACGCATGGTAACATTATCATTCATATGATGGATAGAATAGTGAATATAGTTCTTCCATATTTATTATGAAATAAAAATATATATATGATACTATATTTATTATTTTATAATGGAAACAACAAATAATGAGAAAGTGGATGACTAAGAGAACTTGAAATTAGGTGGTGAAATCATTACCTCTTCTTTGGGTTTTTCCTAATGATTTGTTCAAAAGTGATTCTTAGGATGGCTTTATGAACAACAGAAGGCATCTAGGTTAAAGTTAGTATAGTCAAGAGGATATTTGGGATGAGTTTTTTTTGAGCCAAATGGCTTTGGAGGTGTGATTTTGAGAGAAAGGTAAGTGCCCTTTTATGAGAGGGGTGAGGGGCACCTTAGGAAAAACATAAAATAGTATTTGATAACAAATTCATTTTTGGATTCTAATGGGTCCAAAATAAATTATTTTAAATATAACAGCATGATTACTTCAAAAAAAATACATTTAATAAATCCCAAAATTTCATAATCACCTAGAAAATTCTTGGATTTCATAAAAACTTTTAGATTATATTGATGTTAATATTTATAATACTATTAATTCGATTCTTTCATTAATAAGGTAAATACTTCATCCTAATTGTGTCATTAATAAATTTAATTATTTAATCTATAACAATTATAAATAAAATACCATTATGTAGGAATTTTTTTTAGATTTTTAATGAATATTTATAGTCGAATTTATCTTATGTATTACCATATATTAAAAATGGTTTAGTTATTAAACGTTGATTTTTACTAATTTAACCCTTTTTAATAAAATAATAATTATTGTCTTAATAAATTCCAAGTGGAATTAAAGGGTCATATTTTATTCCTAAGGTTGTTTTTGGTCGAATTACATTTATCCAATATAATTATGATATTTTTTAGGGTAATAATAATATCATTTTACCCTTAATTACCCTATTTAATTTTAACCGTGGTAAATAAAGGTAAAAAGTTACTATCCACCAAAAAATATTTTAATTATATTGAACCAAATTTTACTTCCTGATATTAACCGCGTCTCTCGTATTTTCAATGTTCAACTCACAGAAGTGGTAAAATTAACTTTTTTGTAAATTTTCAAATGCTCATAGGAGGTGGGTAAAAGACTGTAAAAAGTTCGATAAAATTTTTATATATCAAAAATTATTATTAACTGAATCCAATTAATTTCATTGAATTTATTTAGGTATTATGTATCTATTTTAACCTAATGTAAATTTAAATAAAATAAATAATTATTTAAATAAAATGTTGGTTTTAAACAATAGCTCAGTGTTTTTCATTATTGATCAAAAATTGAAACTTTTCAGAAAAATACAAAAACTTCACCCTAATATAATTTTGATTTTCTGAATTCAAAAATGAATTCTATATTACTATTTAAAAAAAATAGAAGTTTCATTAATTAATTTAAATTTAATTCCCGTTGTCAGAACCAAGAATCGAATTTTTAAGAAATAATAACTATCAAAATATTGACACATATTTATGTCCAGTTTCAAAGTGAAATTAAATACTATGACCATCATTAGATTAAATGGAAAAAATATAGTCTATTTATACATCCAAACCATTTAAATGTTTAATTTAACACTATAAATTAATTTCATTAAATGTTTTGTTTTCAGTTAAAATATATTATTTTTCACTATTCACCCAAAATAGGAAAGTTATCAGAAAATCACCAAAATGTTATTGAAACCAAATTCTTATGTCTTGATTCTAAAGAAGAAGTTTATTTTGTCAAATTGAATATAAAAAATTATTAAATATTGGATTTAAAAAGGGTTCACTATTGAAACCCGGTAAAAGTATATTGTCGGAAAAATACTTTATCTAAAAAAATGAATTAGTTCATACATTATGTCTATGAAACTCACAATATGGATTCCAAAATTATGAGGATTATATATAGTTCAAAATTCAGTTAAATACTATTCATGACCGCTTTTTAACGGCTTGTTTGGTATGTCGTGGTGCCTCTGAACTCGGTGTTGTGTGTAGTGCATGTTATTGAAATACATTGAAGAAATAACGTACTAAGTAATTTTATAGTGTTACATTATTCCCTCCTTCAATAAATTGCATCCTCGCAATTTGAAATTGTTCTTTGAAAATAAAATTTTGAGAATAGAAAATACCTGTGGGAAAACCCAAATCTGAAATTGGGTTAATAAAAGTTAGTCTTAATAATAGGGAAAAAATTACATATATATATATATACTTGACAAGTTGAGTTATATATTTCAACTAATTCCTACCACAAACTCATCCTTCAGTCCAAAATATATCAAAAAAATTCTATTTATCCTAATCATATAAGGTTCCAAAAATAATTATTTTATAAATCATTTATCAGAATATTTTAAAAAAATCTTAATTATACAATCCAATACATCACATAGTCTAGTTGTAGGTGATGCACCCTTGTCACTCTTCGTTGGAAGGTTGAAGTCCCACGGCCTTTCCAGAAGTGACTAGGAGATGCCCGACCACTGGGTTGTCCTTTCTATAACAATCAAAAAATAACCTTAACAATAGAATCCAATTTCAATCATAATCCATTCCAACCATTAGACTTATCCAAAAGACTTATATCGAAAATCTATGTCCAAAATTTATAAGGATGTTAAACACAATTAAGATCCTTTTTTTCATGTAATAACATGTGAATGCATTTATCATGTATTTTTTAAAGCACCGCAACATCCTGAATTACAATAAAACCTTATTGATTATATTCATGCTCCCTTATTCCTTAATGAATATTGGATATAATCCTTCTATCCAACAAATGTTTTAAACTCCAACAATGATGGAATATACAAATCATTAATCAGTTTCGAGGAAGTCAAGAATATCCAATAAAATTTATCCAAAACAACCATCTCTTATTCCAAAATCACTACCTCATTATCAGGATCGTATTATGGATTACCATTCCTTGAACAATGTATATTTTCAAAAGTATTGTCTACTATGAAGTAAATTTTCAAAGAACCATATAATCTCAATTCCTCAATGAAATAGTATTGCATGACGATCCTTATTTATCTACATAATTCATAAAACTAGAATATAGTTGATACAAGACTCAAATTAAATAAACCTATATTAACAACATAAGAACACTAGTCATTCCCCTTCACATGAGGTTGTATCATAACTTGATTATTATCCAATAGCATCATTTAAGGTATACCATGATAACTGAGACATTGATTCTCTTAGTGTCCCAACGCATTGCAGATGAAGTATTTTACATTGGAAAAAAAATTATTACCCTTGCAATCACTTATTTGGTGTCCTTTTTCTCCACACTTATAACAAACTCCCATTCCCTTCAAGAATTTACCATGGGGATTCTTTCCACAGTTATCACATATTGTAAAATCCTTATTTTCCCTCTTCCCTATATCCATCTTTCCCTCTTCCATCCTTTTCTTCTCTTGCATCCTTCCAAAGCCATAGGACTCTGAGAATTCGTTGCATATCATATTAACACAAGATTCTATTTCTTCATATGTTGAGAATACATGGGAGACTATTTCCCTTATAAATTTTGTCTTAATACTGTGAAATATATGATTCTTCGTACTCTTTGGATCATACATGTTGCTGGAGTTCACATTCCTTCTATTGGGACCATTTCTATGCAATGGCATACACTAGCTTTGATTATGAATTACAATGAATAATTCCAAAATTTTAAAATACGTAACATAATTTGAATAGTTTATGGATATAATCTATAAAAATATTTTTTTTGAGGTATATACTCGTAAAACCTTTATATTGATTTGTAAACAAAATGATAATTGTCCAAATCATATCCCCCCGGAGTGTCGTAACCAAGAGTGTAGTATGGCCCATTATCGTGCACCCGTTCCCATTCGAGTCTAGCTCAAAGTGTTATTTTTACGTTTTACCACTAGGTACATCTGTTCCAGAGCAGC
Source organism: Viscum album (assembly GCA_963277665.1). Taxonomy (NCBI): domain Eukaryota; kingdom Viridiplantae; phylum Streptophyta; class Magnoliopsida; order Santalales; family Viscaceae; genus Viscum; species Viscum album. Next base: position 1,477,313,861 of record OY728151.1, read on the forward strand.
ATCTACATACTCATATCCAAACATCGATGTATTTTCTTGGAAAACTCACAAAATATCTACATTACCAAATTTCTAGTAAGTTCTTCTATACTAATCCTCAAAGTCTATCTTAGGGTAATGTGCTCTAGTCAGAGTTTATCTAAATCTAGTTACCATGGTTATTTCTAAACATCCTATGATACCAACTGTAATGCCCCGACCCCAGTTACCCAGAGCTGGTTCATTATTTTAATACATTAGCATGATTACAAGGAATCATGTCCCAAAGGACCGATTAGTTAAGAAGTATTGGAAAATTGATTACATATATTAAAATTATATTACAATTTCAAACATAAAACACAACATAGATAGTTATTTGAGAATGAAATTATTCCCTTTAGCTTAATATTGCATATCAATCATAATACACATATTGGAATCCTAGGAAAATAAAACATAAGAAAGGGGAGATCTCAGATGCTCAGTAAGGGTAAATAAATTAGCCGAAGCTATAAACTTTTAAGGAAATATGTGTGATAAAAACAATTGCCTTTTTAAACATAAACTTGAAAATAATATGAAAAAAATAAATCAAACATTACCATCTAAACATGAACATAGATATTATACTAGTTGAATAATCACATGTAAAAAGTAATTTCATAACGAGGGATTTCCTAACGTCAAACATCATTACCAAATAGTCAAGGCCTTGTTCCAAGACTACTAATAATTTTTTTGTCATGGACTTCTGCCAAGACACTATTTCCTCTCATGAGACCTACCGATGCATCTAAGAGCTCTAGCAGGCTCCACCCGTCACTTACTAAGTCCACTGCATTCCACATATGAAAAATTTGGAACATAATATAAACATTCATATTAAAACTTGCATAAGAAATGTCAATACATTAAGAATAAACCATAAATGGTATAAAAATAGAACATCCATAGTCAAACATATCATGACTCATTCAATAAAATATGTAAGATTGTATTATAATAAATCAACCTAAATAAAAAATAATACTTAGTAAAGGATGATGACATATTTGAAAATGATGAGTAAAACTTTTTGAGAGAAGTATCATTTTTTTAAAATCATTTAAAATTGACACATTTATAAAGGATGCAATTTAAAATATATTATTGAATCAAACTGTCCCATACAACTTTTAAACGTTTTAAAAGAATTATTATTTAAAAACATTCATGTCCATATAAATAAATCCTTAAAATCATTTTAAAAACATGGACATTAATTAAAAATATTTAGAAAGATAAATCATTAAAAAATTTAAAATTCTGATCTTGATAGAGAGTATCTTTCATAAATCCATAAAATATTCATTTTGAATTAATTTTTATAAAAAATGTACATGGATGATAAAAATTTCCCAGTAAATACTTACACATAAACAATCTCAAATTATAATGAGATTGAGAAATTAACCATTACCTTGCACTTTCCTTTAGTTGAGGGTGCGTTTAACCTCTTGTATGAATATCACAGTATGTTATTAAATTATACCAAAACCAAATTAATATTTATGATATCATAAATTATTCATTTATTACTTTATACTACCCATTTAATAATAATTTCCATGTTAAATTAACATTTCGTGTAATAATCGCTTTCTTTATCGTACATGTTTTAAGTTGTTACTTTTGATTGTATCACGTATATCAAGATTTAATTACGTCCAAAATATAAAACATGATATATATATATATATCATATGTATTTAGAATATAAATATGTATAATAGACATAAATATGAAATGCAAAACATCGTTTCTAGAGATGGTAGTCTGTATGTACGCATAAACACTGTTTCCGTTTTAATATCGTATTGAACAGAATAAAGTGAGTAAGATATATGTAAGTCCATATATATATATATATATCCAGTAGAATTATTATGTCATATATTACATACTTATTAGTAATATATATTTTTTACAATCGTCGATGAATGATGAACGTGGAAATGAATCTCATCGTGTCGTGGAGACGGTAATCCGTAGGTTCGCACGAGCTACAATGTCATTTCCATAAAGGTGTGGAATTGGATGGCATATTAATTTTAAAGAGAAATTATCTTGTTTTATTATTATTTATATACATATTACTCATCATTATATCCATTCATACAATATAGCGTTGAATAACAAATTACACCACGACGTGGAGACGGTAAGTCGTACGTACGCACGCATGGGGACATTATCATTCATAAGATGGATAGAATAGTGAATATAGTTGTGCCATATTTATAATAACATCACAATATATATAATAAACTAGATTTATTATTTTATAATGGAAACAACAAAGAATGAGTAAGTGGAATGATAAGAGAACATGAAAGAGGGTGGTGAAATCATTACCTCTTCTTCGGGTTCTTTCTTTTGATTTGATAAAAAAGGATTCATAGGATGGTTTTCAGACAAAAGGAAGGACTCTAGGATTAAGGTAGAATAGTTGGGAGGATATTTTGGCAGAGTTTGGAAGATCCAAATGGCTTTGATGGTGTGAATTTGAGAAAGGGGAAGATCCCTTTTATAAGTTGGGTGAGGGGAACATTCGGGAAAACATATAATATTATTTTATAATAAATTTATTTTCGGTTTCTAATGGATAAAAAATAAATTTTTTAAAATATAAGGTGGGTATGGGTCAAAAACAACTAAAACATTAGGTTTTAGACATATTTAGGTTACCATATTAACCGTAACTTTTAGATTTAACTCTAAGTTAAATAGTTTGACATTTACCATGTCTCTTTGTATTTTTATATTATATTGTTAATAAACATAATATAAAATGTCAATCAAACCCCAATTGGTTAAGTAATGAAATATATATTATTATATACGTATTTTTTCCTTTACTTAGATTTTTAGAACTATTATATAAATTAATAATATAATATTTGTTTTAAAAACATTTTGATGTCAATTTTAACTCTTTGGTATTTGTTTTTTTTGATAAAATAATAACAGCATGATTAGTTCCTAAAAAACATTTCATCTATAAAAACATGTCATATGCACGTAGAAAATTTGTGTATTTCATAAAACATCTAAATTATATTTATTTTAATATTTATAATACCATTTATTTGATTTTTCATTAATATGGTAATTACTGCATCATCATTGTGTAATTAATAAATTTAATTATTTAATATCTAAAAATTATGAATAAAATACCATTATGTAGGAACTATTATGGTCATTATAATTAATATTTATAGTCAAATTTATCTTATGTATTACCCTATATTAAAAATGGATGAGTTATTAAATATTGATTTTAACTCTTTTAACTCTTCTTTAAACAAAATAATAAAAATGTATTAATCTAATACAAGTTGACCTAAAGGGTAATATTTTACACCTAAGCTGGTTTTTGGTCAAATTACACTTATGAAATAGAATTAGGACATGTGTTATTGTAATAATAATATAATTTTTACCCTTAATTACCCAATTTACTTTTAACATTGGTAAATAAAAATAAAAATTTACTATTTAGAAAAAAAATATTTTAATCATATTGAACAACATTTTAATCCGTGATATTAACCGTGCCTCTCGGATAATCTAAATTCAACTCATAGAAGTGGTAAAATTAACTTATTTTTAAATTTGCAAATTCTCCTAGGAGATGGGTAAAAGACAGTAAAAAGTCCGATAAAATTTATATATATATATATTTATTATAAACTAACAATAATGAATTAAATTGAATTTATATAGTTATTATGTATCTATTTTGACGTAATATTAATTTAAAATAAATAAATAAACATTTAAATAATAATCTAGTTTTAAAAATTAACTTATTGTTTTTCACTATTCATCAAAAGTTGAAACTTTTCAGAAAAATACAAAAAATTCACCATAAGATAATTTTGATATTCCGAATTCAAAAATAAATTCTATTTTACCAATTTCAAAACATAGAAGTTGTATTAATTAATTTAAAAATAATTCCCGTTGTCAAAACCAAGAGGCGTATTTTTAAGTAATAATAACTATCAAAAGATTGACACTAGTTTATGTCTAATTTCAAAGTAAAATTACATACTATGACCATCGTTGGATTAAATGGTAAAAATATAATTTATTTATACTTCCAAACCATTAAAATGTATAATTGAAAACTATAAATTATTTTGATTAAAAAAGTTGTTTTCAGTTAAAATATATTATTTTTCACTATTCACCCAAATATGAAAGTTATCAGAAAATCACTTAAATCTTATTGAAACTAAATTCTTATGTCCCGATTATAAATAAGATGTTTATTTTGTAAAATTTAATATATAATAGTTTGAAATATTGGATTTCAAACAGTTTCTCCATTAAAAGGCGGTAAAAGTATATTTTTTGAAAAATTCTTCTTTTATCTGGAAAAAATGAATTAGTTCTTAAATTATGTCTAAGAAACTCATAATATGGATTCTAAAATTATAAGGATTTTATATTGTTCAAAATTCAGTTGATACTATTAATAACCACTTTTGAACGGCTAGTTTGGTATGTCGTGTTGCGCTTGAACTCGGTGTTGCGTGTAGTGCAAGTTATTGAATTACATTGAAGAAATAATGTACTATTAAATCATGGGGTGTTACGGGTTTGATGAAAATGAATCAAATAATGATTTGAGATATATATTTAAATATACATGTGGAAAATTATAAATTTTTTGTGTTATTCTCCTTTTAATTTCAGTGAAATATTTCTTATGTAATGAAATAAATTTCACTAAGAAACGATGGTGTTATTATTGTTAGTGTGTGTATATTGTAGAGGAAGTGTGGTATTGATAAAGAGAATGAGAAATATTATGTCATTGAATCTGATAACAAGATACATTATGGAATGATACTAGATAGATTCTTCCTATCTATTTGAACCATATGGAAATGGTGACGAGATTATAATAAAATATGGTGACGATACAATCAGACAAACAAGTCATTAGTTTGTATATATCAATCAAGTTACAAAACATAGGTCATCCGAATGATGAAAATGGATGGAGTGATTTTGAACATATTCATTCAATAAATTGATATTGGGTAAAAATAGTGAAGGGATGGTAAAAAAATCTAGGTCAATATATGATTCAAAAGACACATTATTGGTTGTTACTTGTTGAACGTGGTACCATAAAGAGGATATTATACATTGAAAAATATAATGAGATTACCAGATATAATTTTTCAAATGCATAGGTACATATATATATTCTTATACTCAAGAACATTCTTGGTAACATGAAATAATGTGAAGTGGTTGATGAAAATGGAACACTGAATTTTTGAATAAAAATAAAACTGCACAATTTCAATGTTGAATCATGTAGGTCAATTTTCTTTAATTGTTGAAAAAATAGTTATATCACATTTTCATTACAAGGATTACATACACCATCAAAAGAATATAGTGATATGGATGTGATGGATATTATATTATTTTTTTATACACCTAAAGGAGTGTTTTATAGTGGGTTTTATGTCTTGGACTACTACCAAACCATTGTAATTTCTAGATACAATTATTGAGAAGTGATCTCTATAAATTCTCACATCCATTTGGGTGTGAGTATTTTTCAAAGCATAGCGACTTATCACTATCAACAGTTGAAAATTGGTTACAATATAAGAAAACATAAAAATAGATGATCAATAATTTAACCCATCCCTAACACTATAATTACACTAATAAATACTGTTGCATTCATAGAATTGTTTTTGGTCTCATCTATTGGTGAATCTCAGGCCACTTCTTCATTTGTTCCTCCGTTCGGCTACATACTTTTTGTATCCAGCTAATTTTATTGGTTTTAGGAATAGGTGTTTAGTATTTATCCCACTAAATAATGGTGTAATTAGATAAAAATAATTGGTTTCCATAACATGGATAGTGGGGATCCAAATGTATGATTTTACATCATTGGGTGTGTTTATATTGCGACTATGTTGTCTAAGGATATTTTTAGAATTTATTTATTTTTAGATATATGTTAAATAATTAATTATAAATTGTTATGAATAAATAATTATGATGTATAGTATGATAAAGGAGCTCAATTAGTGGGGAATTATTGTATGATGCATTAAAGTGTCTAAGAAGATCATAGATTTATCGGTAAAACTGTATTGGTGGTTGGATGTCCCATAAATAGAATTGAATATCCTAGTTTATCAATAATTTTTATTTTCTACAATAATTTAATAAGATTGTGTCAATTTATAGGTACCTTGAGTTCTTTTGTTATAAGATATAGTATGGTATTTTTCCTCTAATGATTGAAATAATTTAAAATTATCACCTAGGTGTGTTGGGATAACCCGTAGACTGTGTCACATAGAAGAGGGGATGTTTGATGAGTTGAAGTGATCCCTTATGGATCTCATTGTAACACCCTATGAGTTTTTTAGATATATTCTTTTTAATTTCGTTAATATCTTCTATTTTACAGTACACCAAAATTAGCTTGCAGTATACACAAAAATATTCTTGGCTTGGGTTACACACAAGAGAAAACTTCCTCGATAGGTTGCGTGGTATGCAATATTGAGTTTCAAAAAACAATGATATATTATAATATTATTATTAACCAGTAGTTATGAATATTATTAAACACATTTTGAATTTTATAAAATTATAATTCATCTTACACATTTTCTAGAACACGGTATCAGAACAACATCAATTTTTTTTATAATGGATGTATTTTTCAAAAAATGAAGTTTTTCCACCTTTTGATGGAACAATCATTTTAAATATAATTTTTGAAAAGTTTATAAGTTAAATTTGAAAAAATAATAAAATTATTTTGAATCAGGATATAAAAATTTACATTGGATAAATTGTTCATATTTTTCTGATAACATTCATATTTTGATGAATAGTAAACACTCATTAAGTCTCAATGCAGGAAAATCTTGATTTCTCATAGAGATTCAAGAGGCTGATTCAACCCAAAAATACTACTGCATCAATTTTGTTAGTGATTTGGAGATTCTTTTCCATATTCGTGTTGCAGGTATTCATCCTCAGCCCAGATGTACCTATGAATTATTCATGAAATCCTCGATGACAGGGTGGATCAATGTGAATGTTGATTGTGCCTCAAAGGGAAATCCTGGTCCTACCAGCTGTAGAGATATTTATAGAGACTCTTCTACTTAGTGCCATTGATGTTTCTATAGTGGATGTGGTTTTTCTTCATCTTTGGAAGCAGAAATGTTGGGGGTTATCCATGTTGTTGATTTCGCACTCCAAAGAGGATGAAGAAAGCATTGGATTGAAAGTTATTTTACCACCATTGTCCAAGCTATTTGGAATGGTTTGATTCATATTGCATGTCTGCATACCACTCTTTGGATGAATTGCCTGAATTCGCTTCGTGGGATTGACTACATTTCTACTCATGCCTTCCATGAATCGAATGCTGTTGCTGATGCCCTTTCCAACAAAGGTGTTCATCAGAACGTGACTTGGATGGATTCCCTTCCAGCTGACATATTTCATATTTTTATATAAATTGTAAGATAATACTATCTTTTCGTATTTGAAAGCTTTTTTTCTTTATTATTCAATAAATGGAAAAAAATGAACATTAAAAATACGCTAAATTTTACGTAAAAAAACTTTTTTCTTCAAGATAATTTATATGGTTAAATTAAAATATTTAATGTTTTTAAATTATTAGTAGAATATGTTTTTTCCTTTTAATATAATGTATTTCATTATAAATAACTTTACGTTGATTTCATATGTAAAAACATTTCAATAGTTTGTAATGTTTTAAACAAAAACACATTTTTCGACAATGGGATTAATTTTTAATTAATTACTCCAACTTCTATGTTTTGAATGTGGAAAAATGGATTTCATATTCGGAATCAGTATGTCTAAATTATGTTAATAGGCTAATTTTATTTTTGAGCATTATGTATAGTACCTATGATAAATTTTATTTACCATAGTTAAAAGTAAATTTGTTAATTAAGGGTAAAAATAATATTATAAAATTACCCTAAAATTGGATAAATATAATTGGATGATTATATTTTGTCCTAAAATATACTTGGTTAGTAATGGTATCAATTGGAACCCAATTTTATGTGACTAAGACATTTATATTAATTTATTTAGAGAAAAGATATATATATCTCACTCAAACTTTAATAATTAAATAATTTTTAATATAAGGATATACTGAATATAAATTCGATTATAAATACTCATATGAAAGCTAAAATGTTTTTATTTATCATGGTAATTTATTTGTAATTTTTAAGAAATATATAACTACATTAATAGTCTATACATTATTGATGCAGAAATTATTTATTTAGTGAAAAAAATCAATAATATAGATTTTATTAAAATACTAATACACATAAAAAGACCCAAAGACTTGACAAAAAAATATTTTTCGAGTATATCTCAACCATAAACATAAAATTTCCTACTTGTGGACCATTTAAAGCCTTATAAAATCGATAATGACATTTATATTATATTATTTTAAATGATGTCAATGCTGTCACCTTCAAAATTTAGTAAACATAACATTTTAAAAGATGGTTATTTTAGAAGATAAATTCAACTAAAAGTATTATTATACAATATATTATATTTGTATTCAACATAGTATTTTATTTTTACTTTTTATGAAAAAAAATATATATATTAAATAATTATACAAAAATGTTGTAGTAATTATTTTATTAAGCGAAATATCAAATAAATGATTTACAAAATTTAATATAAATATTATATGAACTAATTAATGTTCTCCAAGAATTATCTAGATGAATATGACATGTTAGGAATCTATTAAACATTTGGTCCGACACTATCATCTGTTTGGATTTTTTTTAATTAAAATAAATGAATAGTGTCAAAATTGACACTTGATATTTTATATAAATAACATTATATTAAATTGTTTAAAAATCACAAAAATATTTAAATTTTAAAAATTGAAATTTATATGGTCTAAATGTCATAAATTATCCAATTATAGAAAATTAAAAATACATAAGTAAGTATTTATAACCATTTAAATTTAGAATAATATTACCACAAATAAAATTACATAGATTAAATAAGGATAAATCAAAATTATGAGGTTAAAAAGAAATTCAAAACATGTCTAAATTTTATTGGTTGATGAGATTACAACGCTACATTATATCATATTATAATTTGAGTCACTTTGGATGTTTTTATGTGGGGTTTGAGTTTATTAGAAATATATATTTTGGAGGGTTCCCAAAGTGCCCCACTAATAGATTTCCTGGTCTTCTTCAAAGACCAACATCAGTTCCCTATGTGGAGGTTTAGAAGAGGAGCGTCGAAGAAGAGGTAATACCCTTTAATGATTATTTCAAACTTATTACTTTTTATACTTCCACTATATGATTTGTTTAATTATTAAGTAATAAATATAGTATCACATGTATACATATATGTTATTATGAATATGAAACAACAATATTTGACCTTCTATCCAACCTACGAAATAAAAAATCACCGCATGTGCGTACGTACGACTTTCTGTCTCCACCCCGTGGTGTAACATGTTTTTCCACCACCACCTTACTTGGATGGCTATAATGGTGGAAATAATAACTATACATGATAATTATAACATTATAATAATTATGAGAAATTATATCATCCACTCCAATTCCATTAACTATTTATGGGAATGCTATCATCACTCATGCCTACGTACAAATTATCGTCCTCCCGACGTGATGAGATTCGTTCTCCATGTTAACAATTCAAGAATGACTATACCGTATATATAATTAATAATAATGAGATATATGACATAATAATACTACTGGATTTAGGTATATCTATATATATGTGTGTGTCACCTACATTCTTCCATTTACGTCAATAAGGAAATGAAAACAGCGTTCATGCATACGTACGGCCTACCTTCTCCCTGAACGGTGTATTTCATTTCATTTATCTATCTATTCCATATATATATACTGAATATATATATGATATATAAATCATGTTTTACATTCAGTAATTATGTAAATCATGATATAAGAAATAATATCATTAACAACAAGTCCAAACACGTATGATAAATGAAACAATTATTACCCAAAACGTTGCTTCAATATGGAAATGACAAATGAATGGGTAATATAATGTAGTAAGTGAATCACATATGATATCATAATAATTAAAATGATTTTTTATTAAGTCAAATACATTATTTAAATAATTATACTGGATGTTCAGACACATATGGATGAAATTAGAACTATGGTAAGGGATTATTTCGTCTCACTTTTATTTCTGTGAGACATATGCCTTAATCACCATCTATTTCTTTTGTATGGTGATTATTCATCCCATTAATGTTTTATGATTTTTATTATGATGGATATGATATTTACATATGCATGTAATTTTCATTATTTTATGACATGTATGATTCCACCGATCGTAAATGATAAGGGATAAATTTTCAATCTCATTTTTATCTGAGATAGCTTAAATGTAAGTACATACTGGGGTAATATTTATCATCCATGTCCATGTTTTATAATTTTATTTTCATAAAGTATTTAATATTCTTACATGTTTGTTTAATTTCATGCTTACCTATTTTTGGCTATTATTATGTGGTATGGGATGAATCTTTCTTTTGATTACAAAATGAGTTACTTTTTGACTTTTTGAGTAAAAGTACGTGGAGAATGGTTTTTTAACTTATACGTCATGAATGGATTTTTTTTATGATTTCAAAGAGAATTATTTCAAGGATCCTTACATTATATTTTTTCATGTTTAATTTAAATTAACTTCTTTTATTTTATATTTGCATGAAATATTGTGAAAAGAAAATATATTTGAGGAAGAAATGATATTTTCCTCTATAAATAAGTTCAATTGTCTTACCAAAATTATTTTCCATATATTATGATATAGGTTTATGTTTTCTATACCTATTATTAAAATGATTTGATTAAGTTCTGATGGAATTATTTTTATGAAGTCCTTTTTTATTATGATAATATGATTTTTAAAAACCCTATTATATTACACGGGTAATGCTAGGATGTAAGATTTATGATTTTGCGGCACACATAAGAATGGATTCATTATGAGTTGGTTGGGACCTATATCTCCCTCTAATGCATTGGGTAATGATTTATATCTCATTTATTTGACATGGATGGAATGACATGAGAATTTGGTTCTGTAATATAGGGATGGAATGCCATGTAATCCTGATACAGCAATGAATATTTTCCACTATGATGGTCTGGGTATTAATTCCTTGTCTTCTATGGAAATATTATCTTGTGCCTAAGGGGTTTCCACAATTTCATGTTTTATTCCCATTCTATTTTATCATGATTAATGTTCCTTTTTGATCTATGCCTGACATGCTGCAATTATTTGTCTCACGACTCTTGATTTTGATTTTTAAACATTATGTTAATGTTTTTATGTTCGAATGTATATATTTTTTTATTTTCTCCTTGAATACTCTTACTGAGAAATTGAGCTCACACTTTATTTTATTTCATTACCCAATGATTTAAAGAATGGTTTTATGTACGAAAACAAAATGGGAATATCCTTATTGGAGATCTTGAAGATAATTCACCATGATTAGAAGATTATGATCCAAGATTCAAAAGACACTAAACTAATACAGACTTTGGGAATTTTTTTTGTTCTGTATTATGTATTCCGCAAAAGTAATGTAATGTCCATATACGTCAAGAATGTGTCTCTACAGTAGGCATCAGAGGGATGGATTAGTTAACCTCTTGGTAACTAGAATGCGAAAACATTAGTGAGATCCCTAGAGATATATCTAAGGATTGTTAGGGGATGTTCCTAAGGTTAAGTATAATTTATATGTTACAATCATAGAATTATGATAATGATCAAGAATAACCTTGGATTAACCCTAAGATTTACAATATTGAACGTACTCTCCATTGATTATGTTGTTTTCTGAGCATGATTTTTTCCTCTCACACTATTCTTTTGGTCTTTTAGATAATGGATGGAACCTGAAGGAACTGTGTTAATGATAAATGCACTGGGCAATGTAATGATTTTCCTTTTGAACAACCAAATGTTATGGGAATTGGAGTACAAATCTTATTGCTATACATACACAACATATGAATCATTGTGGACTTCCAAATAAGGAAGGAAGGGAATAATATTATATTGAGTCCCTCATGAGGAAACATCTACCTTCTTTCAGTGGGTCTTTTGATCCCCTTATTGCTAAAAAATGGATCAGTACCATTGAAAAGATATTTTCCATACTTGGATGTTCAGAAGATGAAAAAGTAATTCTGGTTGTCTACCATTTTAAAGGTGAAGGAGAACAGTGGTGGAATCTAATTAAAAATATAAGTCCCCAAGATGAAATTGAATCCATGGAATGGGACGAGTTCAAGAACTTGTTTTTCAATAAATAAATCCTTCGTTTTATTAGAAAAAGGATGGGAAAAGATTTCCTTGAGATTATGAATAAGGAAGATGAATATATTGGTATATACTAGGATAAGTCTACAAGGCTTTCAAGGTTGGAATCTAGATTTATCATCCAACCTAAAAGTAAAGTTGATCGATTATTCAGTGGTTTAAAACCAACTCTTAGAAAGGCCTTTGCAGTAAGAGAGTTCAGTAGCTGTGAATAGATTGGGTGTAGTGCTATCAAGGTAGAAATGGAAGTTGGTGTCACATATCCTTCTCATGTTTTTTACATGAAACAAAAGATGGTGTTCAAGGAAAAAATCTCAAAACAATGGTGAAAAGAAGGTGAATGTTTTGTTATGCTCAATGTGTGGAAAGAACCACAGTGAAAATTGTATTAAAGGGACTAGAAAATGTTTTATGTTTGGAAAAGTAGGTCATCGAGCATTTGAGTGCCGATATAATAGGAAAAAGGTAGCTAATGTTGTGAAAGGGATAAGAATACATAGAACGCACCACTAACACTTCAATGCAACATGTGCTGGGAAATGGGGAATTATCTAGTACAGTGCCCTAATCCAGGGGTTAATGATAACCTACATCAACAACCTATGAAGGAAAAGGATAAAGGGAAGTCACATGTGATCACTATTCACGATGTTGTATATAATAGAAAAGTGGTGAAATGATAAAGTGTTTTAGTAATGGCATTCCAAAATAGTGTTTTGGTATCTCATTTATAGTAACATGGAATATTGGAATATCTATGTATGGGTTTATTGTGGTTTTCAATAATTGTATGGTACTAGTAACTATGAAAAGTGATTGATATACTTTTGGAAAGAAGATGATATTCGCATAATAAAGGGATAAGGATAAAATAATACGATTAATAGTATTAATGTGCTCATGACTGCTAAAAGGACAAATTGATATCATAGTTTGAGTATATAGAATTTTTTGGGTATTTCTGGAGAGTGGAAAGAGTTAGCTTTTGAAAAAATAAATGTTTTCATTATGATTCAATGGTAAATAATGTTTGAAAAGAATACAAGATAAATGTATTCACATGGTTGTTATATGACCATTCTGGTATTTGATTTTTCGTACTGTGAGTTTGGACAGCTGTATTTTCGATAATCCTATTGTTTGGAATGGATTATGTTAGAAATCATATAGTATTGTTTAAGTCTAAACCTTTTTTATATAATTTTATAATTGTATTGTTTTATAAAAAGTACATCCTACAGGAGGGCGACAATCCGTCCCTTTAGACAAGGCTGTGGGAATTAAACCCACAAACGAAGTGCGACAAGGAATTATTTCCAACCACTGGCCTAAATGAAGTCCCTAGTTAGTAGAAATTAGTTTTATTTTATTAAGCAGTATGATATATGATGTTTAAATCCATGTTTGTAAGAATATATAGTGAATCTCACCATAGATGGACTTATGTATATTTAATAATTTGTGCTAACCTTTTTGTGATAAAGATAGATGGAAAGACCTATAATTATATCGCATTATCTGCTAACACTTCAATGATGACATATTCAACTTCATTTCATTAAATAAGAGATGAAGTTGAAATTGATAAAAGAATGACCAACAATGATATTACACTATACTCAAGTTAGTATTTATCCTTATGAAAAAATACATCAACATTAGTGAAATGATCTTGAAAACAAAAAACGTTGTCCTAGTACCCTCATATCCGATGAATCATATGGTACCTTATATTATCAAAAATTTAGGGCTTTATGATAGTTGGCTTTTTCATAGCCATGTTCTCTACCACTCTCCAACTGAACTTTATGGTTAGATTTCTCCTCCGTATACATGTTTTCACCTATATTCCCCCTTGTGGAAACACATCGAGGGGTTAATTTGGGTATGTATTACGTTTCATTCTATAGATCTTAAAATTATGTTTTATTATTCCTTTTTATGATGTGGGTTTCTATGAAATAAAATTTGAAGTAGTAAACCATTTATAACCCCGACGAATTTCGAGGGAAAATTTCATTTTAAGGGGGGTAGAATGTAGCACACCGAGATTTTATAAGATATATTATTTTTAATTTTTTTGATATATTCGGTTGTGCATTACACCAAGATTATATTGTAGTATACACAACAATATACCTGGATTTTGTTACCCATAAGAGAGACCTTCCTCGATAGGTTTCCTGGTACGCAATAATGAGTTTCACTAAACAATGATATAATATAATATTCTTATAAAATAGCAGTTATGAATAGTATTAACGGAATTCATAATTTTATAACATTATAATTCATCTTATACATTTTATAGAACATTGTATGATAAAAAAATCATTTTTTCATATAAAGGAAGTATTTTTCCAAAAATGCAGTTTTGCCGCCATTTGATGTCGTGCCCATTTTAAATATAATTTTTTGACAATTTTATAAGTTCAATTGGAAAAAATAAACTAATTATTTTCAATCAGTATATAAAAATTTACTTTGGATACATTTTTCATATTTTTCGGATAACTTTCATATTTTGATGAATTGTAACAATAAAGTAAATTTTACTTAAAAGAATCATTTTTCATCGACATAATTTATATGGTTGAATTATAATTTTTAATGGTTTTAAAGTATAAATTGAATATATATTTACCATTTAATATAATTAATGTCTTTATAATTAATTTTACATTGAATTCATAGGTAAAAACCTTTCAAGCTTTTGCAATATTTTAAACAAATTACCATTTTTTTTCAACAACCGGACTAATTTTAAATTATTTACTACATCTTCTATGTATTGAATTTGTAAAAATTAATTCCATATTTGGAATCATTATGTCCAAATTATGTTAATATTCTACTTTTATTTTTGGGTAATATGAATAGTAACTACGGTAAATTTTATTTCGCATAGTTAAAAGTAAATTATGTAAATAAGGGTAAAAATAATATTATAAAATTTCCCTAAAGCATGTATTAATATATTTGGATGATTAAATTTCATCATAAAATATACTTGGGTCGAAATGGTATCTATTCGAACCCACTTGTCTGTGATAAAGACATTTATTTTATTTTATTTAAAGAAATGGTAAATATGTCTCACTCAAACATTAATTTTTTTTAAAGGTTGGGGCCGAAACCTCAATTTATTGTTAAT
This sequence comes from Viscum album, assembly GCA_963277665.1. Taxonomy (NCBI): domain Eukaryota; kingdom Viridiplantae; phylum Streptophyta; class Magnoliopsida; order Santalales; family Viscaceae; genus Viscum; species Viscum album. The sequence goes on from OY728151.1 coordinate 1,477,329,522, forward strand.
GCAAAGACCTATTTAGACTGGGTAGATAGTGACCCATTACATAGCCCAAAGGCCCAAGGCCATGTGGCCTGCATACAAGGCTAGAAAGCCCATTTTATTGGCCCAAAGGACCCCTCGGTGAACAGTACTGCTACAGTACCCAGCCTATTACATTACCTGCTACAGTACCGCCACCGCTACAGTGCCTGCAACAGTCCCACTGCCGCTAAAGTGCTGTTGCTGCTATAGAACTGCTAGAGTAACCTACTTCAGTGCTGCTACAGTGCCCGGCTACAGTACACGAGAATTCTCCCATGCCCGGATTTGATCCTGGGTCTTTTGGATTCCAAGAAGGAGCATGAACCACTAGGGTACATGCTCGATGGCATTTTTTTAATCATCCCATAACATGAAGTACATAATTAACATGAGAAAAGAGTTTAAAAATCATCGTATAGTTCTATCATAGGAGTCTACACAACATTATCAAGATCAATGTAACCAAAATGCAAAAAAAATTGAAACTGCAAGGACACTAGTTCCTTTAAGCAATCAAGCGACAGCTTTCCTAGGGGACTTTGCCGCCTTCTCACTCAAACTTTAATAATTACATTGTTTTTAATATAAGGATATACTGAATATAAATTCGATTATAAAAACTCATTTGAAAGATAAAATGTTTTTCTTTATCATGGTAATTTATTTGTAATTTTTAATAAATATATAATTACCTTTATATCTTATACATTAATGATGTCAAAATTAATTATTTAGTGAAAAAAATAAATAATATAGTTTTTTTTAAATAATAATTCCCATCATAAGACCCAAACAGTTGACCAAAACATATTTTTTGAATATATATACACCATAATAATCCATGTTTAGACATGTGGACCAATTAGAGCCTTATTAAAATAGATTATGACATTTATATTATACTATTTTAAATGATGTCAATGTTGTCACATTCATAATTTAATAAACCTAACACTAAAAAATTTGGGTGTTTTAGAAGATAAATTTGACTAAAAGTATTATTATAAAATCTATTAGATTTTTATTATTTATAATAATTTAGTTTTAAATTTTATAAAAAATATAGGTACATTAAATAATTATACAAAAATGTGGTAGTAATTTTTTTATTAAGAGAAATATCAAATAAATGGTTTAAAAATATTAAAATAAATAATATATTTACTAATTAATTTCATCCACAAATTTTCAAGAGGAATATGAATTTTTTGGAATTTATTAAATATTTTGGTTAGACTCTATCATATATTTGGATATTATTTAAATTCAAATAAATGAATAGTGACAAAATTGACACTATTGATATTTAATAAAAATAACATATTAATAAATTGTTTAAAAATCACAAAAAAAAAATTAAAAAAATAAAAATTGTAATTTATGTGGTCTAAAATGTCATAAACTATCCAATTATAGACAATTCAAAACACATAAGTATTTTTTTATAACCATTTGAAATTTAGAATATTATTACCACAAATACAATTAAATATATTACATAAGGATAAATCAAAATGATAGGATTTAAAATAAAATTAAAACATGTCTAAATCTGATTGGATGATTATAAAACTACCCATATTATCTCATATTTGAATTTGAGTCTCATTGGAAGTTTTTATGTGGGGTTTGCGTTTATTATAAATTAATATTATGGAAGTTCCCAAAAGTGCCCCTATACCCTCTTATAAAGGGAATCTCCTCCCTCTTCACTTCACTCAATTTTCAGCTATAAAAACATTCCAAACCCTCCCCATTTCCCTTATAAACATACCTAAAAACATACTAGAGGTCGTGTATTTCTTCAATGACCAACTTTTGTGCCCTAATATGAGGTTTAGAAGATGCATGTCGAAGAAGAGGTAATACCCTTTATCTATTGTTTCAAGCATATTACTTCTTATGCATCCTACATATGATTCGTTTCTTTATTAAGTAATAAATCAAGTATCACATGTATACTAATATGTTATTATGAGTATGAAACAACCATATTTCACCTTCTATCCATCCTACGAAAAACAAAATCATCGCGCGTGCATACGTACGGCTTACCGTCCCCACGTTGTGGTGTAACATGTTTTTCCACCACCACCTTACTAGGATGCATATAATGGTAGAAATAATAACTATATATGACTATTATAAGGTGATACTAATTATGATATATTATATCATCCAATCCAATTCCATTAAATAATTATGGGTATGATATCATCACTCCTCCGTACATACAGATTACCGTCTCCACAACGCGATGAGATTCATTCTCCATGTAAACCATTCAAGAATGATTATAAAGTATATATTATGAATAATAATGAGATATATGACATAATAATACTACTGGATTTATGTATATATATATATATGTTTCATCTACTAACTTCCATTCATGTTAATATGGAAAGGAAAACAATGATCATGCGTACTTATGGCCTACTGTCTCCCTGAATGGTGTATTTCATTTCATTTATATATCTATTATATATATACACTAAATATATATATATAAGATATATAAATCATGTTTTACATTCCCGAATTATGTAAATCATTATTTATGTAACAATATCAAGAACACCAAATCCAAACATGAACGATAAATGAAACGATTATTACCCCAAACGTTGCTTCAACATTTAATTGACAAATGAATGGGTAATATAAAGTTGTAAGTTATTCATATATGATATAATAAAAATTACTGTGATTCTTTAATAAGCAAAGAAATTATTTAAATCATTATACATGAGGTTGAGACACATTAGGAAGAAATCAAACATAATGTAAGGGATTATTTTGTCTCACTTTTATTTCTAAGAGACATATGCCTTAATAAGATTCTATTTATTTTGTATGATGTTTATGATTCCTAGTAATGTTCTATTATTTTTATTATGAATAATATGATATTTACATATGAATGTAATTATTTATATTTTATGACACATATAATTCCACCGATCGTAAATGGTATGGGATAATTTTGCAATCTCATTTTTATCTGAGATTGCTTATATATAAGTACTTACTAGGGTTATATTTATCATCCATGTCCATGATTTTTAGAAAAGTCTTCATAAAGTATTTACTATTATTACATGTATGTTTAAATTCATGTTTACCTATTTTTTTCTATTACTATATTTTATGGAAGGAATCTTTCTTTTGTTTACAAAACAAAATACATTTTGACTTTTTCGATAAAAGTAAAAGGAGAGTGTTTTTTAAACTTACACAACATGAATTTATTTTTTTATCATTTCATATAGAATTATTTCAATGAATATTCCTTTACAATTTTTCAAGTTTAATTTTAATTAACTTTTTTTATTTAAATATTTCATGAAATTTTGAGAAATGAATATTTTTTTGAAGAATAATTATATTTTCTTCAAGAACTAAGTTCAAGTGTTTTATCAAAATTATTTTACATTTATAATTATATAGGGCTATGTTTCTATGCCTGTTATTACATTGATTTGATTATGTTCTGATGGAATTATTTTTATATATTCATTTTATCTTCATATTGAATGATGTTTATGAATCCCATTTTATTACATGTGTTTTGCTATGATGTATGATTTAAGATTTTGTGGCACACATAAGAATGTATTCATTATGAGATTGGTGGGACCTATATCTCCCACCAATGTAATAGCTAATGATTTAAATCTCATTATATATACATGGAATGAATGGAAAGTACATCTGGTTCCGTAATACAGGGCTGGAACAATAATTATACCCGTTATAGTAATGGACATTGTCCACTATGACGGTATTGGTAGAAATGCCTTGGCTATTATGGAAATAATATCAAGTTCATAATGGTTTTCCACAATTACATTTTTTATTCCCATGATATTTTATCATGAATGATGTTCTTATGTGATCAATGCTTTACATGGTGCCATGATTTATTTTGCGACTCAAGATTTGGATGTTTAAACATTATGTTCATGTTTTTATGTTCCAAAGTATAAGTTTTTTTATTTTCTCCATGCATAACCTTACTGAGCAATTGAGCTCTCCCTTTATATGTTTTCTTTTCCCCATGATTTAAATAATGGTTTTATGTATGAAAACAAAAGGGGAATATTTGTATGGGAGATGTTGAATATATTTTCCATTATTAGAATATTATGTTTTGAGTTTCCAAAGAAACTAACTAATACGGTCATAGGGAATTATTTTTTGTTATATATTACGTATTCCACAAATGTAATGTAATTTCCTTGTATTTCAAGCATGGGTATGTTATACACATGGTGTGGGAGCTTATGTGGTCATACTATGATGGTTTATATGGGGATAATTGGGAATGCATGAGAGAATTAGGCCTCATGGTTATGGGTGGGAAGGTTATACATGTCATTATTTTCTAGTGACTACTTCCTAACGGTGGATCAAGGATCGGTTATCATTCAGGGTAAGATAACACCTTTATGTATATAAAAGTGTGAAGGAGAGAGTTTTACATTGGGTGATGGGTTGAAAGATCACTCATTGGATATAAAACTAAGAAATGGGTTGTAGAAATTATTCTAATTTGGAAATGGGAATTCCAAGTGGGGTAAGATAGAAATTAGGATTCACCATATCAGTCTACTACTAAAATGAGCCAATAAGTTATTGTTTCATTGAGGAATGATGTTATTGAGTTGTTATTTTATATATGATACCATTAATAGTTCTTAAGAACCATCGAACACAAAAATTGGTGAGATAATATGTGATTGTGATAATGCACTAGGTCTCAAATAAATAACTCCCCAATATCAGTTGGTCATATGTGTGACTGGATGTGGTCTTAGTTTATGACACAAATATATGGGTGTGATTATGAAAGTGGTAGGTGGTATACTTTTGTGTAATTGATGGATCAATATCCCTTGTTTAAATATATGTGATAAAGCAATTCCATGGTTGATATAGGGTCATCGTTGTGTAGGAGGACTGGGATGAAAATAATGAGAACAACAAGCACAAAATATTTTGCAAAAAATTGTTAAGTTAAAATATTAGTATACATACAACACCAAAGTAAAACAACACTGAAATAATATATATATATATATATATAGATATTAAAATATGATCAATAAAAACTACCCACCAAATTATTGAGTATTTGTAGGAGTAAAAAAATTATGAAATATATATATATATATATCATCTTATAAAAGTACACTTAAATCATTTTTCTAATTTTTTTTATATGTTTTTACTTTATTAAATGAATATATTTATATTATTGTTGAATAATTATTCTAATCAAATATAATTTTTGTTGATTAACGATAGTTTTAATAGTTTTTAGTAGAAATTATGAATAAGTACAGTTAATATTTTTAAAATTTATTTTCACATGAAAATATCTTTCATCGTGTTTCTATTTTCAGGGTATATTCTCAAATTTAACAATGTATATTTTACAAGATGAATTGTTTTTCTTGGGTAAAAAGTATCAATACTATCTCTGTAAACAAATTTTATATTTTTTGTAAAATGAATGATTTTTATGTGATTAGATGAAAACATAGTGATTAAAAATATTGTCCCAGTTATGAAATCATTATTAAAGAAATATGTCTCTGAAATTTTGTAAACCCATTTCTAGAGAAAATTTATTTTCTAAGAGAAGTCGTAAATTTGAATCTGTAGGATTTAGTGTAGAAAAAAAATTTATGATATTCTTGAAATTAAGTAATTCTATAATTTATACCTATTTTAATACATTATAAATTATGTATTTAAAAAATAAATCATGTAATGAAATTGAATCTTATTTAAATTATTTCAGAATTTAATTTAAAATTTCAAAATTATATATTAAGGTCCATTTACATTCTACCAAAATGAATTCCTATTTTAAAAACTAGATTCCATTTTAAAATAAAATGGGTATAAAGGGTTAAAAGATATTATAAAAAAGTAATTAAATGTTATAAATATATTTTTAATTTATAAGATAATATTTGGAATAATTAATACATATCAACACTGCATTAGTTTTTATTCTTAGTCTTCTTAACATGTCAATCATGTAGTGTATTTATATTAAGACAAAATATTTATAGTAATGTCAATAACACTAATTTTAAAATGGCCATATCAACACCCATTCAATCACACTCCTAATTTTCATTTAGAAATATTACGTCATTCACTCCCTTATATATTAATATCACTTAATGAATCTTCTAGGGAAAAATAGCCTAATTCCTATGGAATACTCCAAGGGAATCTGATTGTTTTCAATATAGGTACTACCTTTTACCTAATGGTGTTTCATTTTAATCATTCCCATTGAAATATATTTTCCAAAATACAATATTATGAATTCTTTTTTTCATACTCTTAATGTTGTTATATTTTTTTAATAAACATTAACAACATTTATCATTTTCAATTTTGATGAATGAAAATGAAAACTAAATCTATGTACGGAATACTGATCCATGAAACCTTAGGATTCATATTACTACACCATATGAAATGTATCATCATAATGTGGAATTTAATAAATAAGTATGATATTTAAAACATTTTATTTATTATCAAATAATAATACATAATATAAATTTCCATTAAATTGAAAATGAAATCATTATCAATGTTTACCAGTGGACTACCACCACCATAGAATGATATATTACATTTTTCTTAACAAACATTCTTGGGTGGTTTTCATAATGCCGTTAATGTATAAATATTATTTTTATGAAATTAATATTTTTTTGGTAATAAATTTTTCTTTATATATTAATAATATGATCATAAAATGATCAATGTAAATTGTACAGTCTAAAACGAGCATACTAAGTGGGAACAAATATTTAATATTATGTAATAGTTTCATATCCAACACAAATTAATATAATTATCTCTACGAATGATTTATGAAATTTAAATAACCCACTAAATATATCATTATACATAATGAATAGTTATATTAAAACTAAATCACATCATAATCATACATTAATTACGTTATGTTTTTGTTCACTAAATAAGATACTGGAACTCATTCATTAAATTTCACTGAATCATTTTCATCTCTGATTTCATCTTTACAGATAGTAACTAAAAATCCCATTTAATGAAATTGTAAAATAAAAAATAATTATGAATAATAAATAAAAATACCTTGTATAATATTGTATTTATGTAATTTGGGAGAATAATAATGTAAAACTCATTTATAACAAAACTTTTTTAAAATGATCAACACTACTCAAAAAAAATTAAAAAAATAAAAAATAACTATCTAATATACCCACGGAGAACAATTATAAATGAAATTTAAAAAAGTTTATTGATACCATTATGTTTTTGAAATAGTTTTTTAGTGTAGTAAAATTTTTTATACATAATATTCAATGGAAATAGTGGAAGTAGTGAATAAATGTAATGGTTTCTTTGACTCAGTTTCAAATACATTAGATGTATTTGATTTGATAGACTTTTTATTTTTACATTTTATACACTCCATTTTAGATGTTATATCCATAAATATTTTTTACAAACTATAATTATTGGTCAATTTAAATCCATCTATTTAAAATTTTTTTATTAAAATGGAACACTAATTGATATGGTTTAATTTTAATTCTTATATTTCAATAAATATTTTTTTGAAAGAAAATACATTTATAGAATTTGTATCCTTTATAAAAAGGTAATCATTTTTTTCTTATTAATGGGGCTTCAATATCCCATTGTAATTTAATTTACTCTTAACTCAAATTTACACCAAATGTCTCTTGTAAGAGAAATTGGCCTCATCTATTCCTTTTGGTTCAGAACAACCCTTTTCCATCACCATAATAATTGGATTCTTTTATAAATGTGATTATATATTCACAAATAATTGAAATTTTTTATTTTATAATATATTTATTTTCATAAAAATATAAAAATAAATTTTTAGCAGTTTTGATGGATTGTTTTCATCAAATAGTGAAACATATATATATTTTAAAAATTCATGTGAATAATATTTTCCATCATTTTTCCTTTTCTTATAAAAATACTAGTCAAAATATTATTAGTTTATAAATGAAATTATAACCCTGCATGTCTTATTTAATATTTATTTTTCTATAAAATGTATGTTGAAATGTTTAAGGGTACTTCTTATTTCCAAAGTGATCTCTCTAATTCTCCAAAAAAACTTTTCACCTATGTCAACATCATTTAGAATACTTTATGTTGGATTGAGGTTATTATGAAAATAATAAAAAAAATATTCATTACATGATTTCTTATGAAATTTGATATTCAATCTGATTAGTGATCCATTGTTTACTTTTTCTTTCCTAACCATCAAATGTGATTAAGAATATCTCCTTTTCTAATTCCTTAACATTATAAATACCATGTATTAAATTTTTTCAATTGAATATTTTACACATTTATATCATATGTTGAGTGATTGGGGGAATTATTTTATAAATTGCATACCCTTGGGAAATATGGTGTCAATACCATATATTTCATTCAATAAAATCTACCAAGAATGTTATATCATTTTTTGGAAATGTATTATATTACTTGTGAATATCATGTTTATTGATGAAAATGTTAATTTGGTTCATATATAATACCATTTTAAATGGATATCAAACACATATTCTTTCAATGGTTTCTTTATCATATTATAATGATTGATTTTTTGTGGCATGCTTGTGTATGGATGATGATAAGTGGGTTCTTTTATTTCCCTCTAATGCATTGGTTATGTTTCATATATCATTATATTGTGAAAAATGTTTGTAAAGTGTTTGTTCTCAAAGGAACTAGAATAATGAATTTTCCAAAATTTTAATTAATGTACATAATGAATGTTTTCAAAAAGACATGGGTAAAATGGGGTTTATCATAATATTTTTTAGGTTTATTATTATCCAAACTTTATATGTTTCATTAATTTTTAATCAAAGTTTCATTACATGTTTATAACCCTTTTATAATATATTCAATAATGTGTTTTATTCTCCAATGATTCATGAATATTGTATTTGGTATCAACTCCATGTACTTATTATTGGGCCTCTTGTTAACAAAAAAATCCATGTTATGTTCTTAGGATAATTGAAACCATCTTCCATGATTTTTGATCTATTATTTATTGCATATATCTTTCTTGTGTATCAGTATTTTAACTATATTAACTTATACTCAATTACAGACATTGATAGTTATCTCTTATGTGTTTTCTTACAAAGCATCTTAGATCATGACATTCTTATCTTTCAATTTCCCTTGGTTATCCAGAAAAGTAATTAACATGCATTTTTAGAATAGAAATTTCATTTTGAATTTTTTTGGATATTTTGAAGAAGTTTTTTAGATTATGAACTTCATTATATAGTTGGAACCCAATTTATTATTTTACAAAAACATAATTTTTTCTTTTTAATGTTTCTCCCAATTCTATAAAACTCCAAAGACAAAAAATCATCATAATTTCTTATAATTTTTATATCATTTATTAAATTAACTATGGGAAAACCGTGTTTGTGGGATTTAATAGCTTTTATTAAAGAATGGTTTAGATAATTTTACTGATTAAGATGTTATCATTTTGGAATATAAATGTCACAATGGGGATATAAGTTTATTCCCATGATTATTTCAATGGAATATTTGACCATACAGTTTAGTTGAGATAATATTGAATATTTTTTACATTATGATAGTATAATATTAATGAAAATTTTTGGAATCAATTTAAGGGGTTTTCATGTTTTTATAATAATATCCTGACGTTCTATTAATGTTGATAATCTTTTATTCTCATTATAATCACTTCAAAGTGAATAAAATGGCATGTAGATATATATTTTTCACTAATTCCCTAAGAGTTAATCACATTAAAAATATGGTTGAGTATGAAATGTACCATCATACTAGTGTATGACGAGTTAGATTAAGACTTCACATCAAGATAGAAACTACCAATAAATATGAATCAGTTAATCACATTATATTTATAAGTTATAATGATGGATAAATAATTTTAGGGAGTTATTTTACTAAACATCACCAAACACAACCAAAACAATAATATATTTGAACCTAGAGTGATTTATGATACTGATAATGAAAATATAATAATAATAAATATAATGGAAATTTGATGATCATTTGGAATTATAATTATCATAGAATAATTCCCATATTGTTTTTATCAATGTTGTTAACTATTTTGGATTTGGTAATTCCTAAATCCCAAAGGAATCAAGCTAAAAAAATAATCCATTGACAATGCGATGATTTTACCAATGAGAAACCAAATGGAATAAGAAATATACTGATTAATATTGGGATTTTATCAAACAACCAAAAAATAATTATGATCAAAACCATTAAAATAGTATAATTCAAAAATAATATGATAATGATGTATTCTCACAAAAAATCATGTGAAAAATATGAATATTAAAAGAATATTAAACTTATTTTATTTCAAATATGTGGGTAGATGAATTTAGGAGAATATATAAAAGAACTAGGAGATATATTTTGTGTAGAAAATGTGGTGTTATAGATACATATTTCTTATGAAAAATAAATATTTTATTTATCATTTTAAAAGAAAAATAATTTATCCTAAAGTAATTGTTATAAATTACTATCCTAAATGTGGGAAACATAGACATCATCTATGTCTTTACCGTAATAAAAGTGATAAATATGATGATATTCATAATTTTTTTTCAATAAAATGGAATTCATAGGAAATGATGACCACTAATTTGGGTTCCAAAAATGACATGTAATGTGGAACAATGACCACCCACAGAACAATTTTGAGTGTTGTATTTTAATCATGTTTATACTACTCATATGTACCTGTGAAATTAAAATCACCAACCCAATAGCCTGCTGTTGAATCGTTAATATAATGATTTATTGTATGATTATTTTACCCCATGTGAATAACTCTTTTCTATGATATGTTTTTAGGAAGGTGATTACTATAACATCATTTTATCCTTTCATTATTCAAATTTTAGGTGATATTATTAGGGATAATCTATCTTGACATAGAGTCTGTGATAACTTTCTATATAAGAAAAATGATTCTAAAAATACTCATATGACAAAATTTTAAGAAAATTATAAATATAACCTCCCAATAAAAATTTATTCACAATATATTTTTCTATAAAAAAATTAATGAAAAAAAACCAATATCATTAATATTCTTATTAGGAGGGAGAATATGAGTTCACCAATCATACAAAGGGTGTTGACAATGAAACTACATTAGAATCTAAATCCAGAGTCCTTTCAATCACAAGGACACCCTATATTAATTAATTTATATTGAATGATAAAACAATTATGGTGAAATTTATTTGGTGGGGATGTATAGATCTAAAATTTCACCATCTATTTTTATAGAAATACTATTTTTCAATCATGTTCTACATGAAACACTAAATAAAAATGAAATTGTGATATTTTTTCTAGATAAAAATATAAATGTTAAAACATTGTTTTATAATTACAAGGAACAAATAGGAGTGAAAAAATTAAGAAATATATATTTCAATTAATATAAAGTTAATTTTATATAAATTTAACTAGATAAATGTGGGAATAAAATTATTTTTTACTCAAGGTTATCTTTTTACATGATGTATACATATTAGAAGAAATCTATGTATAATATTTTAAAATAATATTTTTAATAAAATACCTAATTTTCTTAATTCTTGTTTGGTTATTGTTTTAAGGATTTTTAAAATAAAAACAACTTAAATTTTAAATATTTATTTTACTAAGAAAATGGAGTTCAATATATTTTTGTTGAAAAATTAAAATATCAAAATTGAAATTATTTTTTCAAATAATTAATTGATTTTGTGGTTTTTTATAACTATATTTTCTTATGAATAATTTTTTCATATTTTTCCCAAAAAAAATATTTTAGGATAATTGTGGAAAATTCCATTTTACAAATACCACCGACTTTTAGAAATTTGTGTGAAATAAGTATTACATAATAATTTATGAAACCAATTTATAAATAAAATATTTATATGAAATTATACATTTTAAATTTAAAAATATATACTTTAGTTCACAAACTTATCTCTGATATTTTTAAACATAAGATACTCTATTGAATCTAATTTTTTTAATATATTATACATTTATTATTTTAAAATTATATTTTTTACCTATTAGATAATTAATATAATAAAACATTCTTTTAATTTGTAATCCTACAGTCTATATAATTTAATTAGAAACATTTTATTTTAATTCATACAAAATAAATTTTATATGTAAATAGATTTTAAAATTGTAAAAGACAAAGTGTAAAAGGGTCAACAAAATTGGTGAAATACCTAACGTGTAATTTTTTTTTATTTTTTTATTTTTGGATCATCCAATAATTTTCTAAAATCCAGAATATCTATTTTAGAGACATATTGATGTGTGATAAATTTTTCTCTCTTCATTTTGTGATGAATATTTTCATGAATTTCAATCTCACTACTTATAAAAGGATCCCCTATCCACTGCTCCGAAAACACTCCCAAAATATGATTACATCTTAAAAATAATCCATATTTATTTACCTTATAATAATATTAACTTACTTAGGCTTCTAGACACCATATTTGTTTTTCTAAAGTCCTCCCTTTATATAGAATCCTTTAATGGAAGCTCAAAGTTCTCAATGTAGGTACAACATTCCCAAAATATGGTTTCATATAAAAATTCCAATTTATGGTATATTTTCCCCAAGTATATATTATTAAATAAATATTTATATTATAATTAATTAATTATTTTTTGGAATTACCATTAATCACCATGAAACATCATACTTAATTTAAATGATAACAATAGTTGTGCGTTTGTGTGGAATATCACATCGAAGTAGAGCCATGTTTCATTTTCATTGAAATCCTTACATATCATGAAATAATATTGAATTTAATAATTAATTATTTTATTTATACCTATTTTTATTATGCAATTATTAACCTTGTTATACATTTCTATCACTCATTCATGTGTATGTTCGGACTACCACATCCAGGACATGAGGTATTCAGTTTTCCATCACAGTCGTTATTGTATGGTCAATAGAATGGGTTTAGTGGATAAATTTTTTATTATTATTATTAATGTTATTTTATGATGAATATAAAAAACTATTTATAATATTATAAATAAAGGAACATTGTAAACTCAACCTTATAAAATGAGGTTACTAAAAGGAAAAATAGTTATTTCATATTATTTAACAATCTCAAATCAATAAATTTTTCCAATAAATATTATAAATTCTAATATATAACATTAATAAAACTAAAATTAATAATTATGCCTTTGAAATAATTATATTATCATTTAATCACTTCACCTTTATCTATTAATTATGTTGTGTTTAGGTATATTAATATCTAACCACTATCTTATACAATTCTATTAAATAATATCATTGTTTACAATGAAAAAATGATTACTAGTATTCAATGAAATTAGTAATTACTAATTATATGAATTTTTAGTATTAATGGAAACATTATTATTAAACACAATTATTAACAAACCAACTTCCATTCATTAAAAATAATTGAAACTCATTAATTTTTGATTTCTTCATTAGGTATCATAACCAAAACTTAAATTTATGAAATAATAAAATTATAAATTATTAAAAACCATATATTATAGTCGTTTTTATTATCTATTAATGTTTATATTTTAGAGAATAATTATTAATGATACCACTATTACAAAACATTCTTTCATCCAAATATGAAATATCAGGATGTCGAATATATTCCTTAAATCCAAAAATATAGTAAACCCTACAAAGTGATCATAAACCATCAAAACAATAACAACCTTCATGATCACAAATACTATCCTATAAAAATATACACTGTATTGTTTAAACATCATGAAAATATATAGGGTTATCTTTCCCAAATAATTTTTTTTCTAAAAGATAAACATACAACAACACCACTTCTCTTGATTACCAGTGCTCTTCATATAATACTTCCAATTCCATAAAGTAGGATTATTGTAGTATAATCCTTATATATCTCATTATTATTATATACAATGAATTATTGGTATAGTACCCAAAAAACATAATTATTGAATCAAAACAGAGACAAATTAATAATTCCTCTTCGTTTGAGGTAGTATCATATACCGTATAATGATCCATTATCCTTTTTTGGGGTATTATCTTTTTATGATATAGATATTAATTTCCATAGTTACTCATATTTTTAGTTCCATCATTGCATATTAGAACATATTTTCATTCCCATTAATTCATAATCACAATGGTGTTTCTCGACACTCTAATAGAAAACTCTCATTCCTTTTAATCAAGTACCAGGGAGTTTCTTTCAACAATAATCACAATTTAAAAAATAATTAATTCTATTAATTTATATATCCTTATTATTCAAAACTGTAATAATGTTCTTGGTCTATGATATGAATCCATAATACATTGTGAATTTTTTATTTTTATCATTAACATATTATATTATGTCCTCCAATGATATTAATGTTTTCAGGATGTGCTCCCTTGAACATATTTGAATAAGACAATAAAATATTTGATCATTATTATGCTTTCTATCATGTGCATTATGAGGTTCTCATTCCTTCATTTAGGTTCAATTTCTAATTGAGGACTTATAGTATATAACATAAGTTAATTATTTATAATATCAAAACAAGTGAAATACTTAACTAAGATGGAGAATTTCATATATGTCTAATCCCATAATCACAAATATTGTTTCATTGAAATGTTCTTCTATACTTATCTCCAATTTCTATGACAGGGTTAGGTTCCCTAATCCCTGTTTTCCTAAATCTAGTTTCAAAACATTATACTAATATATATCTAATACCAATGGTAAATACTAATAACCTAGTATCATGGAGCGAGTTGTTATTATATTACATTTCCACTAGATACAACATTTCAAATTCTAATGGAATTAATATTTTCGTGGTCTTTTATTAAAAGATACATACATGAAATTAAAATTACAATTAAATCAGATAATACATAATGAATATTCATTTAGAAAACCATTATTCTCAATATAATAAGCATGTATTTAATCATAACAGACATCTTGGAATCATATAGACCAAAATAAAACAAAATTAAGGGACGAGATAAGATACATATTAACGGGAAATGAACAATAAAATATATCATAAATAAAAATAAATCACATGGAATGGTAAATAAAAAAATACATGACATTAAAACATAATAATGAGAATAATATGGAGGGAATAACATGTTCTCAAATAATTTCATTGAAATAATATCATGATAAAAAAACATAACCATTGATATTCTAGTAGTCTAATAATCTCGTAGAATATCAAAAACTAACCACATAATGAGGTAATATATAATGATGGAAATTAAAATAAATCCATCAAGGAATTTACCTAGATGTCAACATAAATCGGTATGCCTCATCCCAAACTAGTTATGGTTTGTATCATGAGACCTACAGATGCATCGAGGGGATATAGAACCCTCCCCAAAACATACTAAGTCCAATAAATTTCTCATTAAAATGGGGTGAAACTTAACCAAAAAATACATTAATATTGAAACTGCCATGTTAGATATAAATAATTTCCCCTATTACTAAAGACAACCATAAAAAAACCTTAGTAATATAGAGAACTGTATCAGGATAGTTCATCCCCTGTCAGAATGATTATAAACTATTAAATAAAATATATAAGATGATACCCAAATAGATCAACCTCCATTAATAATATGATTTAATATAGTGTTTTAGAATATTTAAAAATAATATTAAAAAAGTCATTGAAATTTTATTGACAGAAATATACTTTTAATTTAGAATCATTTATTTGAAAGGATACAAAAATATAAAAGGAAAAATTTTCTTGGAAAATAACTTTTTAAACTTATAAAATACTCTAATTACATAAATGTGTCTTGAAATATTCAAGATTGGCTATAGGGACCCCAACCCCAGAATTCTGGAGCCGACGTCTTATTTTATTATATTGGAATAATAAACAAGGATTGCATATCCTGAAGGACTAAATAGTTTAGTAGTTTTTGAAAAATATATAAAAACATAAGTTGTAAAATACAAAATTAATGAAAATACAATATAGAAATTAATTTATAATATCCAAAACTAAAACATTATCACTAAAGGTCATTCATAATATACTTCTTCATTTCCTGGGAAAAAATAAATCACATGAAATCGGTTGCCTTATGTGATCAGGAAGTGTAAATAAAATAGTGGAAGCATAAATATAAGGCATGTTGAATATCTAAAATAACACATGCCATTATAACATTAATTGGAGCAGAAATATGAAGGAATAAAAGTTGACTAAATAATTCTTTAATAAAACCTAACAATGGATATTATAATAGTAGAATAATTAGATGGACTATCAATTTGTAGTTTTATAATGAGGAAATGCATAATGGGAGACATCATAACCATACTTTCAAGTCCAAGTACCAACACAATACATAAATGGGTAAAAACCCAATCTAGTTTTTCTCATAAGAAGTGCAAATGTACTGAGGGTCTATAATTGGTTATACCTATCACCTAATAAGTCTATTTCATTACTCATATGAAAGGTTTTAAAAATAATCAAAAAATACATCCATTTTTAAACCTACATTATAAATGTAAATAACTTTACCCTATCAGTAAACCAAAACTCTAACTAGTCGGGGTAATATGGGGAATGGAATCAAAATAGAATGTCAATAATAAAACAAATCATAAAAAATTCCCTAAAATAGGTCAGATTATCTCATGACATAATAATCCAAATTAAACATAAGAACCATTAAGTCTGTGTAAATAGATGAATGTTTTCTTATAATGTATTCGATTAATTCTTGAGGGAAATTCTTTTTATTTTACAAAGAAGTGTTCTTCTGAAAAATCATTATATAAAACTAGAGGTGAACTAATATTGATTTTTCCAAATAATTTTTTTGAGTATAGAAAAATAATTGTGGACTGAAATATATTATATAGTTCACTTCAATATAGGTAAGAATTTTAGGACTTCACATTATAATGCTCTTGCGTTTGTTGAAGAATTTGAGAATGATCCTTTTAAAACATGTAAGTCCCCATTAGAGAATAAATGTTTTTAATTTGTATATATATAATATATTAACACAAAATATATTGGGATTACATTTTAATAATTAATAATTTAATTTGGGTAAATAGAGAAAAATATTAACACGAATGAAAATGTATGTTTGGGTAGAAAACTGATACCTTATGTCTAAATTTGTCCCGAACATCACCTGAAGGTCCTGGAATAAATAATTAGGCTCATAAATAATTTTATTCATAACATATTATACATGTATTTAGTTATTTATAATTTTATTAATTTCATTTATAGAAATTTTTATATATTAAAATATTGAATTCTATCATTCCATGGTGTTCATTTCCATTGTTTCATGTTTAGTTATCTTGATTATAAATAATATCATTCATATAAAACTGGTATGACTTTCAATAATTAAAATATAATGTTACTAATGAAAAAAAATATTAATCAATATTATTGTTTATTATTATTCCATATATGGAAATGATTAATTGGATAACAAGTTGTTGATAATCATTTTTCTTAATTTATGTTGTTTTTTTTATAAGAATAAACAAGTTTTATTTAATTATTTAATATCATTTATATAAAATGGTTTTATAACATTAAATAAAATAAAATAAATATTTTATAATATTTTCCAATCATAAAATTATTTTCAGGACCATCCCTGAATGATATATTAAAGCAAAAAAGTTCACCATCCATGAAGGTTGTAAATCCGCACCTCTAGGATAATGATTTCATTTATAAAATTAAATATAGAGAAAGATTAAGGAGAATTATAATGTATGTTACATTAAAAAGATATAATTATATTATATTTATGATATATATGATATCATGAGAATTTTAAAATATTATTTAATGAGATAAAAAGAAATAAAAATATATTGAAATTAAATTAAACAAAAAATGAAGATGATTAACCACTTGAATTATCCTTCTTGAGAACCTCTTTAGGGGAAGGGGTTTTGGTCTTTTTTAAAGACCATAATATATTAGATATAGGGGTGGACTATGTAATAGGATATGGGAAAAACATTTACCAACATCATGGCATAGAGTAGTGAGGAATATAGGGGGTGAAGGGTTGTATTTATAGTGGAGGAAAGGGGGGATTCCTAGAATTTTTTATTAATTAGTTTAGTATTTGGATCATGATTATGAATATATTAGATTAAATTGACTTAATAATATAAGGGTGGGGTTTGAGCTGGATATTACAGGCTTACATCATCATCACTTCATTTATGACCCAATAAATAATATATTTAGCATTTATCATTAAATATCAAATTTTACTATTCACAAAAAATTCATGTATTTATGAAAAATCCCGAAAATTCACCCTAACCATTTTTCAACAAGTAGAATTAAAAAAATCTTTATTTTATTAAAATAAATTTATAAATATGCTATATTTAAATTTTATTTAAAACAATTATTTAACAAAAAAACAGATTTTAAATTTGTAATTTATTTTATAACACAATAAATAATTAACTAACGTCCCTTAAAATTATCCTAAAACTATAAGATAACAAAATATTAATTGGTGAATAAATTATATTAAAAATAATTTTATTTTGAATAATTTTATTAATTATAATATTTTAATTAAAAATTTATGACTCACAATGATACCAATAGAGAACTATTAATTTTCAAAATATTCATTTATTTGTATAATGATATAATTAAATCCTGCCTTAATTTATATGGTTCATAAATTTTATTTATAAATTCATGGGTGTGATTACTATTCCTTCTGTTGATTATCTATTTATAAGGTTCCAAATACTATTTGTATGCTCATGTTACTATTTTATCAGAATAGGTTCCTTAACTTCTAGAAATACCACTTATTTCATTCATTCTTCATTTATTAAGATTTTATTATGTTCTATAATTGGTTTTATGGGATCTATACAATCATAAATATACATAATAAGGGAAATATTAATAATAAAATCACAGTTTTTCATATTCACCCCTACTATAGAAATTTTACCCACGAAATTTCCAAAATGTCAACTCATAAAAAGTCGTGTTTTGATCGTCATCATAAGTTACTCAGGCTCCCACATTTCCTCTTTAATTCTAGGATTTTATCAATGTACATTTACCAGCTGAGTCATTTGATTCTTCAATAACTATACTTTTGTTTCCAAAATCTGGATAGGAACTTCATAGAAAGATAAGTTAGGATCCAATTTGATACCTTTATAAGTGGCTACATGTGTTTGATTTGGAAAGTACATCATTAACCGAAAGACATGGGATCCATTGTTTGCCTTATAAATTCTAGACAACAATGCCAAACAATAATCCATATCTCCAATTTTCACCAAAAATGAAAATCTTCCAATATAACTAGGTCTTAGTTTCCCTCTCCTCCTAAATAATATATATACACCCTTCCATAGGGACACTTTCCAGAAAACATGATCTCTAACATGAAATTCCAAATACTTCTTTCGATTATCGATATACCACTTTTTCCAACATTTAGATTCTTTCATATGGGGTTGAATTGTCATAATCATCAATGTTGTTTCCTAGATAAGATATTGGCCTACGATATTCCTTTCACAAACTTTTTCCCCGCATTGTTGTGTATGAAATCTCATTCTATACAATTCATCATATGGTGGAATTTGAATACTAGAATGGAAACTGTTATTGTAGTAAAAATCATCCAATGGTAAATAATAATACCACATTCCCTTAAAATGAAGTGATCATGATCTCAACATGACTTCTATAGTTTGGATCTTCCTTTAATACTACCCATAAGTTTGTTGGGGATAATAAGTAATCAAATGAAGCATAGTATTCAATGCATTCTAAATACTATTCCATAATTTGGATATAAATCATGGATCAAAATCAGAAACTATTTAAATAGTTTCTCCATTAAGTCTTAAAAATCATTTATATATTGTTTTTTAAGGTTCTCTAGTGGAAAATATTCACATGTAGTAGAGAAATGTGAAAATTTGGTATGTCGATACACAATTACACATAGTGAATCATTATTTCATGGATTTTTGGACAATCCTGCATCAAAATCCATAGTAATGTCATCACATTTCCATGTAGTAATAGGTATAGGATTCATGAATCCTCTAGGTTGTTATATTTCTCCATTCATTTATAGACCAACTAAATATCATGATATATAATCAGAAATTTTCGTCATTATTTTGTCCCACTATAAATGATCCATCAACTCTCTATACAGCGTAGTGCTACCATGGTGTATAGATAAATTCTAACTATGGTCATCATCCAACAACATCATTTTTAGCTAAGTTATTGGCGAAACACATAGCCTCCACTAAAATTTCATAATTCCATTCTCACAAACTATGTCTAAAAACATCCCATCATTCTAAAAATTAAATATCATTTGAATATTCTCGTCATTAAACTAACAAAATTTAATCGATTATAGTAAATATGTCATGGAAACCTGTAAAGACCCGTAAAATTCAAGGGAAATTTTTTCCTAATTTTCATTGGAATTTTACAAGAGCGCGGTTTCTGACGGCACCTGATTCTGAGGCCCGGTGTTCCCGGAATCAATTTTCGAAGTTTGGCTCGAGTACAATCAGTGAACGAACAAGCGGGAATTTCTAACTTTTGAACCGGTTCCCGGAATCTTATTCCGAGGGCACCGATGGAACCGCATCGCCGATTATTTCTTAGGAACTCTTGTTCCGGAGTTGCGTTTACACGAGTGTTGATAATAAAAAAATTGTGGAAGTTTATTTTATAATTACACTACAATTTTTATTATTTTACTCTAAGTTTTAGCTCTTGATGGAAGTTGGGTAACCACCCAACCTCCCTTGGGAGGTTATGAGGGTGGTGGGTCCCACACGAACCCCACCACTTCATATCCTCTAAAACCCCCCCTCAACTCCCACTATAATTATGTTAACTTATGTTATAACCTATGACTTAAATGTAATGAGTTAATGAGGTGAGTTGTGTGTGGTTATTGAATTTCAAACTCTTGAAATTCATTTGTGTTGTTGTGTTAATAAAATAAAAAAGAGTCTTATTTTATTTTTGGTTAGAGTTTTGTCACCTTGAGAGAATTTGAGAAGCATTCTTCATCTTCTTCAACCTCGAAGAAGAACGCGAAGAACACCGTTCTTCAACGAAGAACTTCTCCGCTGAAGAACACGGTTCTTCTGCGACGCCGTATCCGCGACGCGACGTTCTTCTTCCGCGTCGTCTCTTCTACAACGGTTTTCCGCGATGAAATCGTCGTCAATGACTTCGAATCATCTCCTCGCGATGTCGACGTTCTTTTTCAGCGATGCCCGACCTCCGCGACGCTCGTCTTCTGCGGGTTGTTGACGAACACCGCTCTTAAAGCAGAGGTAGGGGATTACAGTTATTTTATTAAATCAATTCCGTTCTTGATTCTAGCATGTTGAACTTCGTGGTTAATCGACTAAATTTTATCGTTTAACGAGAGGGGGTCGGACAACACAAACACGGCTTAACCCCCTCCTATGTTCATGATTGTTTCTTTGTGAATGGAACAGAATGGCGTGGTGCCGTCGCACCATGCAAGAATCGCTCGACAAGTTTTACGCGACGCCGACGCGCCACGCCGAGAAGTAGAACAAGAACGCGACGCCATCGCGCCGCGTCGAAGGAAGTCAAAGGCGCCACGGCCGGAGTGGAGCCGCGGCGGAGGGGCGCGGTGCCGTCGCACCGCGCCGGACGACAAGAGCCGCGACCGGTTCCGGACCGCGGCGGAGCATGGTGACCGGCGGCCAGCCGGGCCGCCGGTGTCGGAGCCGGAAGGGGACCGACCCATACCGGTTCCGTTGAGAAGGGGGTCGGCCGGCCAGGTCAGGTCAGCCGGAAAAGAGAAAGCCGGGGTAATTAAATTCCCCCGGCCAGCACCAACGGCCCCCCATAATGAGGGGGGGCAGGCGCCCCCCGTTTTTCCAACAGCTCGGCCGAAGGCCGAGCTGGCAGCGCGCTGGGCGTGCTGCGTCCAGCCGGACCGGCGTCGGGCCGGTCTTCCGGGCCAGGCCGAGCCCATCTAGGCCGGGCCGCGCCGGGCCGGGCCGGGGCAGGTCGACCCGGTTCGGGCCACCCGGGGGGGTCTTGGGCCGGGTCGGTCCGGGCCCGAAACCCCCGTTATCGGACTGTTTGAGTTCAAATGCCCATAACTCGGGCTATGGACATCCAAACGACGCGCCGTCAGCAGAGAAGTGATACTTGGATCGAGACAGTCATTTAGGTATATCGCACTCATGGTTTCAGAATACTTTGAGTTCGGCCGGGTTGGTTCGTACACGAAACCAACCGGGACCTCAGAGCGGAAACGCTCATATCTTGAGCTACAGACGTCCGATTGACGTGCCATCAATTTTGTTGAGTTCCTCTTAGTGAGACGGATCTGTTGGCTTAATACGCCCGAGTTTTGGATGAAGGTGGAGTACGGTCGAGTTTGTTTTTCCTTAAAAACCAACTGGGCCCCTGGGACGAAAAAGCCAATAACTCTCAGACCGGGCGTCCGATTGACGCGCCGTCTGCGACGCTGAGTTCCTGTTGACGATACAGAACTTTTGGATACATCAACTCTGGACTTTGTGATAGTTGATGTATCAGCCTCTCAGCTCGTGGAGCGGACCCTCCCGAACGAGCTTGCTATGTGCGGGAACCCTAGAGCTGGTTCCGACTGCTACTGTGACAGCGACGACGACTGTGTAGAGATCCTCAGTGGATTCGACGACGACGACTACAACACTCAGCGATCCTATGTGGATCAGTGCTACTGATCCTGTGTGGGTCCGATCCTGTGTGGGTCAGCGCTCAGCGGTTCTGTGTGAGCAAGCGCCTACAGATCCTCTTTGGGTCCGATCCTGTGTGGGTCTTTGTGGGGGTTAGTACCTATCGATCCATTGTGGATCTGACGACTTAGATGGATCAGTGATCATCTCTATCATCTTTCGAAGAAGTATACCTGTGTGAGATGAACCTTGTTTACCTTCCTGTGTGGATTCTGTTGTGCTATCCTATGTGGATTACGTTTTTCTTTCTTGTGTGGAATACGTATACTTTCTTGTGTGGACTGAGTTGTACTTGGGCTCGGAGGTTTGAGCGTATTGGAATTGATGACTTAGGTATATGTATGGGAATATACCTAAGCAATGTCGGTTGTTACTTCGTGTTTGTATCTTTCCTTCATGGTTTATCCTTTGTGGATTTTGGGAGACCTTCGGGGGTCTCGGGGTCCCTACAGAGTAGATTATACTCACCCCTTCACGGGCTATGCCCGCACTACGTTGTGTTGGTTGTAGACGACGGAAAGCGTTGATCGTGGTTGAGGCTTGCCGAGTAGGACAGTACCTGGAGGTGGACCACAGGGCGGGACATACTCGGAGCGGACGGCGGGACCCGAGGAGTAGTGGATCTATCTGTACCCACCCTTCAGGTTGGATTTCCAGTGGACAGCTCGGCGTAGCATCTTTTACTTTTCATTTTCTGTTTTTTCCTTTCGAGTTGTACTTTACTTTCAATTTGGGTTTCTATACTGGCCCATTTACTTTTCCACACTTACAGTTGTACTCTGTTTTTACTTAGTGTTTACTTTTCCGCTTTCTTACTCTGTGGTGCTTGTTTACTTTACAAAGGCAATGCCTTCCCTGTTTATCTGGATTTACGCCTTGGTTCTAGTCGATAGCCCATGGCCTATGGAAGGCGGGCTTGGGGTAGTCACGACACGGGCCCCTAGGGTGGGTCGTGAAAAATTGGTATCAGAGGCAGTTCAGTTGTTTCGCAAAATCTTATCTTTTCTATGTGAAGTAATAGTGTTTAGAATATTGAGTGTGGTTATTAGTCCAGGGAGTCCAGTGTTGGTGCAGCGGCCGACGTATCCGTACACCAGGACCCTGACTTCTGATTTCCGACTTAATGCACGAAAACATTGATTTCCTGTGTGTTTCAATTTTTCTTTGTGATTACTTTGTATCAGCTCACCAGGTATACTGTTCTGACCGTGGCGCACCTGTTTCCTTTTCCGGATGGCCCCACGATGACAGCCGGCTAGGGTTCCAAGAGTCGATCGTGAAGACAGCCCACCAAGCGACGAGGCCTCAGTGCATGGCCCTTTGTTAGCAGTGGCACCGGTGGTAGCTCTACCCGCCGAGCCACAGATACTTCCAGCACCAGCTGCTGACGATGCACGTCACCTCAGTGCACTGCATGAGTTATAGCGCCAGCGACCACCCATGTTCCGTGGGGAGACAGACCCCCAAGCAGCCGAGGACTAGCTGGAGGCAGTGGTACGTGTGTTTCGGTTAGTGAGGACACCAGCAGACCTCATAGTGATCCTTGCCACGAGCCTACTTCACGCAGCAGCGGGACGATTGTGGAACTTGATGCTCCAGGTGCACGATGAGTCATCTCTACTTTGGATGGAATTTGAGAGCCTCTTCCGCTCGGTGTTCGTCCCAGCCACCCTCCGTGCGGTGTGCATTCATGAACTTCTTCAGCTGCGGCAGGGCAGCATGACGGTCGCTCAGTACTCGGCGAGATTTACCAATCTCTCGCGCTACTCGACCGATATGGTACGAGACCCATTCTTCCGGGACCAGACCTTTGAGCAGGGATTAAGACACGAGACCAGGGCATCACTGATCTCCCTTAGCATTCCGACTCAGACAGGACTACTGGAGCGGGCCCTTTTGATCGAGATTTTTCTTGCTGAGTCTACACCAGCGCCGAGACCCACCGCAGGGAAGCACGTAGCAGAGTCTTCTGCAGAAGGCAGTCGAAGGATGACACATGGGTCCAGGCAGACTAGACCCTCATGCAGACGACCTCAGGACACTGGCTCAGCAGTGCGGGGTACACAGCGCAGATCCAGTCTTTCGAGAGGCAGACAAGGTTACTCGTGCAACGGGCAGGGCCACATGTCTCGTGACTGCCCGACCCACCGTGCCGAGGAGTAGCAGACGGTTGAGGGACCACCGAGGCAGAGGCATAGGGTCGACCGTGGCGGTCCGCAGGGAGGAGGCGGATGAGGCAGAGGATCTGGCCGAGCAGCAGGTGGTGGACGACGCTTTGAGGCTCTACCACCACCACCACCACCAGGAGGTCCATCCCGACCATAGGGAGATGGCGGGCAGAGACAAGAACAGCTCCAGGTAGCAGAGGCCTATGACCACGGCGCGCCCGAGATGATTCGAGGTACTATCTGTGTCTATACCACCCTTGCTGCAGTACTTATAGACACTGGAGCGAGTCACTCTTTCATAGCCGCTGCCCTTGTTCGGAGCTCGGATATTCTGATAGAGCCGTTGACTCGATCCTTACGGCTAGAGACTCCTACGAAAGCAGACTCGATGATTACGCACTGGTGTCGGCAGTGTGGGCTTACTCTAGGAGGCGAGAGCTTTGGCTGGGATCTTCTTGTAGTGGCATCGAGGCCTCATAACGTCATCTTGGGCATGGATTGGTGGTCTATGGTCCATGCACATATTGACTGTTTTAGGAGCAAGGTGCGATGTGTACGCACCGACGGGAGCAGTTTCAACTTCACCGGCGAGAAGGGAGCCTTGGTAGCACAGGATGGACTTCTGCGGAGGAGAGGACAGCCCATCACTCATCAGTTGGATAGCCTCATCCTAGGATCAGTTGACGTGCAGAGTCCTGGTTTTCCTACAGTGGTGGATCAGTTTGCAGACTTTTTTTTCCTACGACGTTCCAGGGCTACCTCCTCGCAGAGAGGTAGACTTTTATATTGACTTGTACCCCGGGACAGCTCCGATAACTACTACAGCATATCAGATGGCCCCCGCCGAGCTTCGAGAGCTACGGGTACAGTTGGAGGACTTGCAGGGAAAGGGGTTCATCCGACCCAGTGTTTCACCCAGGGATTCCCCTATATTTTTCGCCAAGAAGGCGGACGGGAGCTTGTGAGTTTGTGTCGACTATCGTCTCCTGAACCAGGTGATAGTGAGGAACAAGTATCCGCTACCGAGGATTGATTACCTCTATGATCAGCTCAAGGGAGCACGGTGGTTCTCGAAGATAGACCTCAGGTCAGGCTATCATCAGCTCAGAGTTCGTGACGAGGACGTGCAGAAGACGGCCTTCAGGTGTCGGTATGGCCACTATGAGTTCTTGGTTATGCCATTCGGCATAACCAATGCTCCAGCAGTGTTCATGGCCCACATGAACAGGATCTTTTATCCATACCCCGATCAATTTGTCGTGGTCTTCATCGACGACATTTTGATCTACTCGACGACTGAGGAGGAGCACGCCTACCACTTGTGGGTTGTACTAGACACACTCCGAGAGAACCAGCTTTATGGTAAGGTCTCGAAGTTTCAGTTCTGGATACGTGAGGTCCACTTCTTGGGAAACGTCATCTCTGAGGTGGGAGTTGCAGTGGATCCTGCGGAGATCGAGGCAGTGTTAGCTTGGGAGCCACCCAGGAGTGTGACGGAGGTGCAGAGTTTCTTAGGATTAGCTGGATACTACTGGAGATTTGTGCCAGACTTCTACAGAGTTGCGGCACCAATCTCAGATTTGAAAAATAAGGGGAAACCCATCGTGTGGTCAGACAGATGTCAGCAGAGCTTCCAAGAGCTGACACAGAGATTGACCAGCGCACATATCTTGAGGTTGCCTGAGGAGGGAGTTGGTTACATAGTCTACTACGATGCATCAGGGACCGGACTCGGTTGTGTCCTGATGCAGCAGCGGGCAGTAATCGCCTATGGGTCACGTCAGTTGAGGCCGCATGAGCAGAACTACGCTACCCATGACCTGGAGTTAGCAGAAATGGTCTTCGCTCTGAAGACATGGGGACACTATATGATGGGAGAGCGCTTTACAGTCTTTTTTGATCATCAGAGTCTCAGGTACATCTTCTCGCAGAAGGACCTGAACCTGAGACAGTGGATATGGCTCGACTTCCTCCAGGACTATGACGTTGAGATAGTCTATACTCCTGGGAAGGGGAACGTAGTAGCCGATGCCCTCGCGAAGAGGACGGGCATTTAGCTACTTGAGGAGGCGACAGAGCAACTAGCCTCTTTGCAGATATCCTTCATGGATAGAGATGGAGAAGCCTTCCTTCAGTCTCTCACAGTCACTCCTGCACTTCTACAGTAGGTCAGAGAGGCATAGCGTGGGGACGCTGACTGTGAGACGCGGCGTGCACAGATATCCTTAGGACATTCACCTGATGGTTTCTCCTTTGGATCAGAGCACGAAATCCTTTTTAAAGGACGTACCATGGTACCATTTTCTTTACGGGAGGAGGTTCTGAGAGAGTTTCACACTTCTTCCTTGGCGGTACATCATGGAGTGGCGAAGATGTACCAGGATCTCAGACGATAGCACTAGTGGCCGAGCATGAAGAAGGATATGGCAGAGTTCATTTCTTGATGCCTCACCTGCCAGCAGGTGAATGCTGAGAACCAGGTACCAGCAGGCTTGGTTCATCCCTTGGAGGTTCCGGAGTGGAAGTGGGACGACATATCTATGGACTTCGTTACTGGACTTCCACGCACTTCCAGAGGTCACGACTCCATCTGGGTGATTGTCGACCGACTCACTAAGTCGGCTCACTTCTTACCCATCCGAGAGCAGGGCTCAGTGGAGAGTTTGGGACGTCTTTACGTTCAGGAGATTGTACGACATCACAGGGTGACATCTTCTATCTTCTCCGATTGAGATGCTCGTTTTACTTCCCGGCTATGGAAGGGATTGCAGGAGGCGTTCGGGATGCAACTACGTCTGAGCACAGCCTTTCACCCTTAGACGGATGGTCAAACGGAGAGGACCATTCAGACTCTCGAGGACATGCTCCGCGCATGTGTCCTTGACTTTGGTCGTAGTTGGGAGGACCACCTACCCTTGGTGGAGTTTGCGTACAACAACAGCTACCACTCCACCATCGGGATGGCACCGTACATGGCGTTGTACGATCGACCTTGCAGATCTACTTTGTGTTGGACAGACCCTGGGGAGTCCGCACTTGTGGGACCAGAGATGGTCCAGGCCATGACAGAGAAGGTCTAGGTCATCGAGGAGCGGATGAGGACAGCTCAGAGCTGGCAGAAGTCATACGCTGACAGGAGGTGGAGGCCACTAGAGTTCGAGGATGGTGACCACGTCTTCTTGCGGTTCTCACCTCGATGTGGTATACGGAGATTTGGTCGAGGTGGAAAGTTGTCTCCACGCTTCATCGGACCATTCCAGGTCCTCATCAGGATAGACGAGGTGGCTTATCTCCTGGCTCTACCACCTCAGTTGCCCCGGGTGCATGACGTCTTCCACGTATCTCAGCTGAGGAGATACGTGCACGACCCGACGCACATCATTGACCATGGGGAGCTTGACGTTGACGATGGGGCAACTTTTACGGAGGTCCCGGTGGAGATTGAAGATCAACAGGAGCGGGTCCTACATGGACGGTCGATTCCTTTAGTGCGCATCAGATGGCAGCACAAGAACCTCCATGAGAGCACTCGGGAGCAGGAGGCTCAGATACTTGCTCAGTACCCTCATTTGTTTCCCTAGTTTTGATGTATCTTTATGGGGACGTAAATCCTGGAGGTGGGAGTAATGTAAAGACCCGTAAAATTCAAGGGAAATTTTTTCTTAATTTTCTTTGGAATTTTACAAGAGCGCGGTTTCTGATGGCACCTGATTCAGAGGCCCGGTGTTCCCAGAATCAATTTATGAAGTTTGGCTCGGGTATGTTCAGTGAACGGATGAGTGGGAATTTCTAACTTTTGAATCGGTGCCCGGAATCGAATTCTGAGGGCACCGATGGAACCGCATCGCCGGTTATTTCTTAGGAACTCCTATTCCGGAGTTGCGTTTACACGGGTGTTGATAATAAAAAAATTGTTGAAGTTTATTTTATAATTACACTACAATTTTTATTATTTTACTCTAAGTGTTAGATCATGATGGAAGTTGGGTAACCACCCAACCTCCCATGGGAGGTTATGAGGGTGGTGGGGCCCACACGAACCCCACCTCTTCATATTCTCTAAAACCCCCCTCAACTCCAACTTTAATTATGTTAATTTAAGTTATAACCTATGACTTAAATGTAATGAGTTAATGAGGTGAGTTGTGTGTGGTTATTAAATTTCAAACTCTTGAAATTCATTTGTGTTGTTGTGTTAATAAAATAAGAAAGAGTCTTATTTTATTTTTGGTTAGAGTTTTGTCACCTTGAGAGAATTTGAGAAGCATTCTTCAACTTCTTCAACCTTGAAGAAGAATGCGAAGAACACCGTTCTTCAACGAAGAACTTCTCCGCCGAAGAACATGGTTCTTCCGCGACGCTGTATCCGCGACGCGACGTTCTTCTTCCACGTCGTCTCTTCCGCAACGGTTTTCCGCGACGAAATTTCCGTCAACAACTTCGAATCCTCACTTCGTGATGTCGACGTTCTTTTTCCGCGACGACTGACCACCACGACGCTCGTCTTCCACGGGTCGTTGACGAACACCGCTCTTGAAGCCGAGGTAGGGGATTATGGTTATTTTATTATATCAATTCTGTTCTTGATTCTAGCATGTCGAACTTCGTGGTTAATCGACTAAATGTTATCATTTAATGAGCGGGGTTCGGACCGCACAAACACGGCTTAACCCCCTCCTATGTTCATGATTGTTTATTTGTGAATGGAACGGGATGGCGTGGTGCCGTCGCACCACGCGAGAATCACTCGGCAAGTTTTACGCGACGCCGTTGCGCCACACCGAGAAGTCGAACAAGAACGCGACACCGCCGCGCCGCGTCGAAGGAAGTCGAAGGCGCCGCGGCCGGAGCGGAGCCGTGGTGGAGGGGCGCGGTGTCGTCGCACCACGTTGGACGACAAGAGTCGCGGCTGGTTCCAGGCCGCGGTGGAGCATGGTGATCGGTGGCCAGCTGGTCCGTCGGTGTCGGAGCCGGAAGGGGATCGGCCAACGCCGGTCCCGTCGAGAAGGGGGCCGGCCGGCTTGGTCGGGCCGACCGGAAAAGAGAAATCCAGGGGGAATTAAATTCCCCCAGCCAGCAGCAACGACCACCCATAATGAGGGGGGGGCGTGGTTACACAAGGGGGGAAGGCGCCCCCAGTTTTTCCAACAGCTCGGCATTAGGCCGAGCTGGCAGCGCGCTGGGCTCGCTGCGTCCAGCCGGACCGGCGCCGGGCCGGTCTTCCAGGCCGGGCCGCACTGGGCTGTGTCGCGCCCGGCCGGGCCGAGCCATGCCGGGCCGGGTCGACCCTGTCCGGGGTGGGTCGACCCGGTTCGGGCCAGCCGGGGGGGTCTAGGGCTGGGTCGGTCCGGGCCCGAAAACCCGGTCATAGGACTGTTTGGGTTCAAATGCCCATAACTCGGGTTACGGACCTCCGAACGACGCGCCGTCAGTAGCGAAGCGATCCTTGGATCGAGATTTCCATTTCAGTATATCTCACTCAAGGTTTCGGAATACTTTGAGTTCGTCCGGGTTGGTTCGTACACGAAACCAATCGGGACCTCGGAGCGGAAACGCTCATATCTTGATCTACAGACGTCCGATTGATGTGCTGTCAATTTTGTTGAGTTCCTCTTAGTGAGACGGATATTTTGTCTTACTCCGCCCAAGGTTTGGATGCAGGTGGAGTACGGTCGGGTTTGTTTTTCCTTAAAAACCAACCAGGCACTTGGGACAAAAAAGCCAATAACTCTCAGACTGGGCGTTCGATTGACGCACCGTCTACGACGTTGAGTTCCTGTTGACGATACGGAACTTTTGGATACATCAGCTCTGGACTTTGTGACAGTTGATGTATCAGCCTCTCAGCTCGTGGAGTGGACCCTCCCAAACGAGCTTGCTGTGTGCGGGAACCCTAGAGCTGGCTGCGACTGCTACTGTGACAGCGACGGCGACTGTGCAGAGATCCTAAGTGGATTCGACGACGACGACAACAGCACTCAGCGATCCTGTGTGGATCAGTCCTACTGATCCTGTGTGGTTCCGATCCTGTGTGGGTCAGCGCTCAGCGGTTCTGTGTGAGCCAGCCCCTACAGATCTTATGTGGGTCTGATCCTGTGTGGGTCTTTGTGGGGGTTAGTACCTATCGATCCTTTGTGTGTCCGACGACTTAGACGGATCAGTGATCATCTCTATCGTCTTTCGAAGAAGTATACCTGTGTGAGCTAAACCCTATTTACCTTCCTGTGTGGATTGTGTTGTGCTATCCTATGTGGATTATGTTTTTCTTTCCTGTATGGAATACGTATACTTTCCTGTGTGGACTGAGTTGTACTTGGGAATGGAGGTTGGAGAATATTGGAATTGATGACATAGGTATATGTATGGCCATATACCTACGCAATGTCGGTTGTTACTTCGTGTTTGTATCTTTCCTTTGTGGTTTATCCTTTGTGGATTTTGGGAGACCTTCGGGGGTCTTGGGGTCCCTACTGAGTATCTTATACTCACCCCTACACGGGCTATGCCCGCACTACGTTGTGTTGGTTGCAGACGACGGAAAACATTGATCGTGGTTGAGGCTTGCAGAGTAGGACGATACCTGGAGGTGGACCACAGGGCGGGACGTACTCGGAGCGGACAGCGGGACCTGAGGAGAAGTGGAGCTATCTGTACCCACCCTTCATGTGGGATTTCCAGTGGACAACTCGGCGTAGTAGCTTTTACTTTTCAGTTTCTTTTTTCCTTTTCGAGTTATACTTTACTTTCAGTTTGGGTTTGTATACTGGCGCATTTACTTTTCCGCACTTACAGTTGTACTCTGTTTTTACTTAGTGTTTACTTTTCCTCTTGCTTACTCTATGGTGCTTGTTTACTTTACAAAGGCAATGCCTTCCCTGTTTATCGGTATTTACGCCTTGGTTCTAGTCGCCAGCCCCTGGCCTATGGAAGGCGGGCTTGGGGTAGTCACGGCACGGGCCCCGAGGGCGGGTCATGACAAAACCATTTTAAAAAGTAGTGATACGTCCCCTATGTTTCTAAGTTACATAATTATCCATATTAGATCCATGTATATAGGATCCTTGTCAAACAAAAATATTTTCAAAACCCCTAGCTCTTATATTCTCAATTCATATTCTACCTTATTCTCTTTCCTTGGGTGGTAGTGTATTGAAAATCATAATCCATGATTACCTAGAACCATCACCTATTCCTCTTTTAAAATTATTTCTAGGATAATATATATTTCAAACTCTTTTGACCCATATATATCTCACATCGTTCACAATAGATATATTTTTCCACATATTCAGACAAAATATTATAGGTGCTAACTTTATATCAGTATTTGGATAGTTTTGATCTTGAGTTTTTAACTTCCTTGATAAATTTCTAATAAATATATATTTATGCATATGGACACAACAATGTCCTTTCATTGATTGATTACTATATATCAAAAATATCCCATTCCTTAATGGTAGATTCAGGATCATATCTTTCACTAATCTCCCCTTCATTTATTAAAAAAATTCATTACATTTTTTCCATATTAACTTATCCCCTTTACATGTACTCTTGGTTATTGAGTTAAATAACTAGAAAAATTCAAAATGAAATGTGGATAATAATTTGATAAACTAATGAAACTACATACCTCAGTTATGTACATTAGTGTATTCCATTACTAAAATACCTTTTTATTCATTGGATCAACTAATATTTCATCCTCAAATACAATACGGCCATGAAAATATTCTATTTCAAGCCAGAGTTCACACTTTCTAAACATCCCATATAACCTATTTCTTCAAAAAGTTTTTAGAATAATGGAAAATTTATTCCACTTGTCTTCATATATTTTGGTGTATACCATGATATCATTAATAAATACCACATTAAATAAATCATGATATTCTATAAAATATCTATTCAGTAGAAACATTAAAATAGAGGGTGCATTAGTCAGTTCAAAAGGGATTATAGTAAACATGTGATTCACATACTTACTTAGAGATGTTTTCTTCAGAATATATTCTTTCATCACTCATAATGGATGATATCTGGATCGTAGGTAAATCATGATAAAAATTATTCTATATAAATATGGTCAAGTCAAATCAATTATGAATTCAAGTTAATGAAAAATTGTTCTTTATCTAAATAAAATTGAACTCCATGTATTCAATGAATATAATCATGGATACATATTTCTGGTTAGTATAAAGAATATGATATCCTAATGTAGAAACTCTAGGGTTAATAAAACCCTTACTACTAAACCCCTCTAGTTTTTTCATCAGCTCAACTAATTGTATTGTGACCATTATATTAGGAGTATTCGATATATGACTTGTACTAGGAAATTAATCAATAAAAAGAAAAATTCCCACTGCAAAGGATATCTTTTTAAATCCATTAGAATCATATCAATTTATTCTTTCACATTAGGAACATCCTCAATTTGAATATTAATTTCCTCACCCATAGATATTATTTTATATTCTCCAACCCCCTAAGAATTTCATTCAGTAGAGATACTGGCTATGGATCTAGATAAGAATCAAATGATGAGGCATCTTATATCAGGGTAATGGATTATATTTCATTCCCAAATATTGTAACAACATTCTTCATGCAATTTATTTTTTCTTCATAATTTGAAAGCCAAACTATACCATGTATTATATCAAATTCAATCATGGGTATGATGATATGGTTAGAAAATAATGCATTTCATTCTGTTATAATGGAGACTAATCCAGACATCCTTGTTGAATGTATACATCCCATAAGAGTATTGGTAGATAAAACATTTATTCAATCAAATTGGAAATATAATTTTTTTTTGGAAAACACAGAAGACATAATAGAATGTTATGATCTTGAATAAAATAAAACAATTTCTATGCTTGAGGATGCGATTAACATACATTCCACCACCTCATTTTGAACATCAACCTGATTAGTTATGATCATAAACCATGGTCTTTCTCCCTTGTCGATCTCTAGTGAATTTTTCCTTGTTGTCTAGGAAATTCTGGTTCATAACATCACATATCATTATAATTATAGCATTGAAAATTTGTGGACTCTTTCTTTCCCTTTCAATCACGTGCTTGGGGGACTTTTTTTCCACACTTTCAACACTCTCCCATTCCCTTCAGGTAATTCCAGTGTGTTTTTTTCCACGATTCCAATACGATGTAATGTAAAATCTTCCCTTATTCTCCAATTAATTATTTCATTTTATAGAGATTTTTGCAGCCGTCTTCATTGATTTATTCCATTAATGTCATAAGACATAGATAATTAATATTCTGTCTTGATAGCAAGTGGGAAAATATCATCATATGATGATAAATTATAAGTGACTATTTCTCTTCAGAGGAATGGTTTTAAACAATCAAATAATTGATGAATCATTCTTCATTAATTCCATATGTTGTTTTAACCATTGCATATGACCTGGTATGGTTGTCTTCATACATCACAACATTATAATATTCTTTCTATCATATACTCAAGAATTTCCTATCCATATCCACTCATTATTCATGAAGAAAATATTATTATAGGAAAATTACCTTAAAATCATTTTATTGAATATTTTCAATCTTTTCCTCCTCCTTTTTTTTGAATCAACGACAACCATTTAAAAACATCACATGATAGATGATAAAATTCCATAACATCCTCCTTCCTTTCATTAGATCCAAAATTGAGAAATATCGTCACAAAATAACTTATCCACTTCTCTTCTGTGAATGGTTTTGTAATACCATTAAATTATTATGTATATTTCCACATAAATAATTCAAATATTTCATCTCCATGAAGTGGATAAGGATAATCAATAAGGTTATGGTTATTTTTCATAACTTATGTCAGCTATCCACAAATAGTTATAATTTTCTTGCACTAGTCATAACACTAGAACAAACATCACTAAATTTTATAAATGTGTAATACCTAAATGGTATATGTGCATTCATTTGGTTTCCTTTCCTTCCACTTGGAACCATTTATAAATAATTTCATACACTAAATTAGGGTATAAATCATAACCTATAATGTCGAACTAGAAAAGAACTTGACATTAATTGAAATTTTGTTCATGTCGAATCTCATAATTATAAGAATGTATTTATTGGTGAATTTTTTAAATTTAAATATTTTATACTGCTTTGTAATTAAAATTTACATTATCCAAAACTTATCCCCAAATATTTTCAAACCATGTGCGTAGTAAGGAATGATGTCATGTAGAAGGTTTCCTTGAGTCAATATTGGGACATCTTGTCTTAGTTTTTAAAATTAGGTACAACTATTCTAAAACCACATCATCTTGAAGTATCCAGACAATGATTTATTTCAATGAATATACACCTATTCTCTATCTAAAAAAATTACTTTTTTATTTTTAAAAGATTTTCCTCAAAGATTAACTTAGTGTTTTGTCCCCTATTTTATTTTTTGTATATTTATTTTGAATGGATTATACTAATAATCATTTAGTACAAACTATAAAGATCCCAACCCCAGTATCCCAGAGCTGGGGACTTATAATGTTACATTGGTATAATTAATAAGGACGTTTTATCCCAAAGGGCTGAAAAGTTATGTTGTTTTTGGAAACAAGATACAACATAAGTATTACACTACAACATGAATTTAAATACAAAATAGAAATTCATTTATAATATCCAAAACTCCAAGATTATCCCTATATATCATTCATAATATAATTCCTCACAACTAAGGGTTAATAAAACATAAGAAAGGGGTCATCTAAGGTTCTCAATAATGCTATGTAAAATAGTGGAATCATAAATATTTGGCATGGTGAATAACTAAAAGTACACATTCCATTAAAACATAATATTGATCATAAAAAAGTAACGAATACAAGAAAATTAAATAATTATTAAATAAAACATAACCATGGATATTATACGAGTAGAATAATCACATAGACGGTCAATTACTATTTTCCTAATGAGTGAATTCATAATGTGGTCCATCATAACCATAACATCAAGAACTCATGCAAAAACCATACATTAATGGGTAAAAACACAAAATAGTTTGTCTCATGAGACCTACTTATGCCTCAAGGGGTGAAAGAGGACCCAAAAAAAACATAGTATGTAAAATTTATTCCTAATAGGAAATGTGTAAGCACCCGGATTTTCATTTTAGTATGGATCATTATTTTTAGGTTGTGTTTTTTGGAAAAAGGATGATTTTGAAATTTTCTATGTACACATCGTGTACTCTTGAGTACAGGACATGTACCTGGTTCCCATGTGTAGCCAGGTACTGGTCATGTAACAGTCGAGTATATGGCTAAGTGAGTGACATGGTAGACCACCTAATGAGGGGACTTGTTGATGAATGTACATTTAATTTACATAAAATGAACATGTTGTGTACTTTTATTCTATATTTGATGAGTTAGAGTGGGGCCATGTCTCATCTCTTGAAAACGTTTCTTCTACATGTATTTCGTACATGTGAGAAATGTACGGTCGAATGTATTTGATATCCTACTGTTCATCCATCTGAGCTATTATTTAGATGTCTCCAGATGCATTGGATTCCCACCACTGAGTTATCACTTACCCTAGTGCCCGTCTTTCAGATTTCTCCTCTCTCTTGAGTTATGTAGGTTTGAACATTTTTACCATTTTTATAGATATACATCTTTCTTGGACAATTCAATGGATTATGTTAAATATTTTTTAGTGTAAAACATCGAGGTTGGTATTTTTTGACTTTCATTGGTGGTATTCGGATTTTATATGCTAAAATTTTCAATTACCCATGTTTAGGGTATTTCATGTTTTGGATTTTAACACTATTTAAAACAATCCATGGTTTGTTTGATTAAGAAAGGGTTATTTCATAGGCATAAGGTTTAATACCTTGATTATGGGTGTGTTTCCCATGTTTAATAGATTATGGTCGTAGGGTCTAGAATGCTTGTTAGGATTTCTTGTTTCTAGGCCAGGTGTTATAGGGATGGATTTTATGTATATATGAGATGAATGTGTATTTCATTATGAATTTATTTCCAAGGGGAATTGACTGTGATAGATTCCTGAGGTGGGGACTTTTAATTATGAATAGTTCTTAAAGTTGACCAAAGGTATTGACTGTGAGATCTACCATGGGGTCTTTGGCCAGTGGGGTTAGACTATGAGATATTCCCAGAGGGTAATTATATATTGAATGTTGGTGCATAGGGAATTAACTGTGTGAGGTACCAGGGGTCATTACATTTTATTTTTGTCGTGTATACCAAGAGGTATTGACTGTTTGAGCTACCCAAGTGGTCACTGTAAATGATTAGAGTCAATTGGGAAAAAAGGGATTAGTCTATGTGAGCTTTGTTAGAGGGTCATTATTTATTGATTTTATGGTTTGTTCAACCAGAGGGGATTAGACTTTGAGAACATTCCAACAGGTTTGTTTATGAAAGATTGTATGATTGTGACGAGTCTTTCTAGACAAAGTGGATGCTTGGGATCAGACATGCATGATTGATTAGATGGTCTTCTGAGGCATATTTTGATACAATTATACATTGGAATACAGAGTGTAGGCCGAATCCCAAGGTTACATTATTTAATTGTTTGAATGACTTATAAATTAACGTGAATGTAATTGAAAACTGTATCATTTTTTACTTATGATTAATCCATATTCTATTGCTTCATTTCTTCTTATTTCTTGTTCTATATATTCCCTGATTGTTTGGAAAAGATATTGTGTTGGTTTCCTACTAGTATTAATCTCACACCATGTATGGGTCATGATTTTGGACCCAAACATATTATATGGTTTCAGGTATAAATAAGGACTAGTTCACTTATACATAAGGTATTTGATTATTGTTAGAGATGGAGATCATGGGACCATGATAAGGCTTGCGATGCTGTTGGAGTTTACTAGTTTCTAGATTTTGGGTTTAGTATTGTATTTCCAGCATTGTGACTTATTTTTAATATTTCCAAGATACTTTTGACATGAATAATTATTTATATATATAATGTAGTTGTTTAGATTATTAGTCTTCTGTGGTTTAATTTGTTGAATGGTATTAATGATTCCGCTAAAATTTATTTTTTGTTTCTATTGTGTAACTCTACCAATGAGGTAATAGATTTCCCACTATCACACCCATTTCCCTCTCTAGTAGTCTAAACCCTCTTCTTTTTGGGGAAATGAACATGATACCATGTGGCCATCCGGGTACGGGGCACCTTTGGGTAGCACCTAGAACCAGATTGCTGCAATGTCGTATCAAACGAGAGTTCTTTTCTGATTTTTCATACTATTTAGATCCTATTGACAATGATAGGTAGGAATATGTAATTTTTAATAATTGTTCCCATGAGTGGCTAACCCATGCACAAGGAAATGCTATGTTACCTCGAATGATGCATTATTTTTGTTTTTTCAATTGATACAAATGATTGATTTTATTTTTTGTTGTTTCTATTGATATCAATTTGAATCTATTTCTATTACAACCTGGCAAAATGAGGGTATAAAATCTCAGGAATTAGACAGGAACTTTCTGTAGATCACAAGTCATTAATTCTTGTTAGGACATTTATGTTTCATTACTTATTGCATGTCGTTGTGATAGATGGTGTTCTAGATATGCATGTTCTTGTGGCATATTCCATGATATAATACCTGCTTATTTAGATAGAGTATTGATATATGTAAAGTTTTATTTTTATGGTCACCAAACATTATCTCCAGAGGTTTTATGGGCCCTCTTGGATCGGAATTTCATGTTCTATTATTCAACATTAATTTAATTTTTTCATGTTTGGAAGTGGAATAGGATTCCAATAATTGATTCACGAGAGTATGGGCTCTCACGAATCAGAATTTTTCATTACATGGGATAGAATTAAATTTAGCATGGATCTAGAAAAGTATTATAGGATTACTGTCTAGAATCCCAGAAAACATGGCGTGTGGTGTTATGAACACACACCATGTGCTCTTCTGTTCAGGAAGAAAAAAAATATTAAATACGAACAGTGTAGTATTTAATAGTGTGAATGAATGTGTGAGCAGAG
The DNA here is from genome assembly GCA_963277665.1 of Viscum album. NCBI lineage: Eukaryota > Viridiplantae > Streptophyta > Magnoliopsida > Santalales > Viscaceae > Viscum > Viscum album. Next base: position 1,477,368,804 of record OY728151.1, read on the forward strand.
ACACAAGGTTGGGAAACCTATGAAGAACACACTGTGTACTAGGATTACAAATCGTTTCGAAGCTGTCACTTATCTGACCGCGTGAATAATGGCATGGGTGGATAAAACATAGGTTATACATGCCATATCCCGTTCATGTAATTCATGATGGGTCGACCGTGTCTCTGACCGTGCGACTAAGGGCACAAGTGGGTTCAACATAAGTATAACATTTTGTGTCTAGGGTGAACACATCGTGTATTTTTACCGAGGAGAGAAATTTGTGGATCGAGCCATCTAAAAGAACATGAGAAGGAGGGAAAATTCAAGTGCACACTGTGTTTGAGGATAAACATGTCGTGTGGTGGGGTTTTACATGACCAGGTTTTGCATAGGTACATGACCATGTTAAATCCTAAGGGAACATGATGTGTGGTGGATATACACACTGTGTAACCATGTTTTGAAAAAAAAAGGAATGTTTTCTTCTCCTATTCTGTTATTGAACTTCTATGATTTAGTCCTTGATAGTATAGAACCGAGGTTTGTTCTTGACCATGAAGAGTCATTCCACCAAGACATCCTCCAGTTGTATTCCAAGTGCATGGTGATGACCAGACACCAGAATGGATAGTTTAGGGACTACCAATAGATCCCCATGTCATTCCTATCTTGTCCTTAGCTGTAATACCGAACTCAGGTGGTGATCCATAGTTCCATGTTGTTTTTTAATAATGGTATAGTCTTCTTGAGGATCATGACATACAACCTCGTCTATGGTAGAGGGGACCCGAGACTTCTAGAATAAGCATCATCACACATGTTTAGGGGACAAAGGACCACATTCTTTAGAGTCATGGATAGAGTCCATGATTACTATCATTGATCATTTGTAGATTCCTCCAGATAAGAGGGTGAATCTTGATATGTACATGCTATGGGATTCATCCATGTGACTGTGGGATGTTATCTCATAGGGGGGAATTCATTGTGATATGATTTGGTATGAGTATTAGAGGATCTTCTACGATTACTTTTACACTGAGACATTGATGGCCAATCGAGAATGAGAGTTCATGCATTTAGAGTAGGTCTCTCTATTAGTGATGGGTCACATATCTAATTTTATAGAGCTTCTGTACATTAAACCTCCTCCAAGAGGTGAGGAGTTATCCTTGGCTAGGCTCTTTGAGGATGGTCTTAGGTATGAAATCTGATCCCAGGTGAGTGCCTTTAGGTTGACTTCAGCGATAGCTTATGAGAACTAGGTGCTGATTAATGAGCTTAATCTGAGGGAATTGGTAGCCACAATCAAGGGCTGTTCATTATCCATGACTGGTACACCTTCGAAAGATAGCAGTAAGTGTCAAAGTAATACTTCATGTTATGTTTCTTCAGGTAGCTAGGTGGTATGATACTAGTGAGAGAAGAGTGGGAACACAAGACCTGAGTTCCTAAGAGACCCAATTGAGTTCTAGTCTTGAGGAAAGATGGCATATCTTCAGTGTTTTGTCCATTTTTTATCACCACCAGCGAGTGATAGGGGTTTTTTTGTGACACCAAATTCAGGAGAAGGACCAGTGGTTTCTCACACGTCATAGAATTGGATTTTGACTGGCTGCCCAGGTCGAGGAGGTAGTCATGGTCATGGTGGTCAGGTAATAGGTTTCCAATTAAATTAGGGTGGATCATCTCAGGGTAGTCATGAATGGTCATAGGGCAGCGGTTTAGGTCAAACATTTTCATGGAGAAGACCCTGTAGAAGGATGATCCCAGACCCTCTATTATTTGACGTACAATTATAGTTACCTTAGTTTTTTCTACTTCTCTTTTTGATATAGGGTCTTCATATGGTTTTATACATATTGTCACTATGGAGACTTCTGGTCTCTGTATCATTATTTATATGAATTTAATGACACTAGACACTCTATTGGGGATTTGGACAACCAGTGTACATCAGTGCAAGGAGTTACCTCTTGAGGATAGTGGGTTTCTCTCCTTATGGGACCACTATATCATTCATATTACAGGATACAATTTCATTCTTGGAATGGACTGGACGATATTATTTCTGTCCATTGATGAATTCTATCACTATAGGGTGAGATATAATTCACCAAAGGGAAGTTATTTTCTACACAAGGAAGAATTTTACGTTCAGGAGAGTATAGCTGGAGTGAGAGGTATATTTCACTATTCAAGGAAGACTTTATACGAGACTTTTCTTGTTTACCACTGGAGTGAGAGGAATATTTCACTATTAATCTTATGCTTGGAGAAGAACTAGTTCCAATTCATCCTTATACGTAAGCTACAATACAGTTACAGGAGCTCAAGAAGCTGTTAGAGGAGTTTCAAGAAAAGGGTTTCATTCAACCCAGTACTTCTCGTTGGGGTTCCCCTGTCCGGTTTTCAATGAATGTGGACTGTACCTATAGAGACCCAAAGCATGATGTACATGGGCAATACATTACTTTTGCATAATACTTAATACATAACAAAAACAGACACAAGAGGATCTTAATAGTTTAGTGACTTTGGAAACTTGGAATAAAATCTTCTCATCGTGGTGAAAGATCATCAACATCTCCATATAAAGAACTTCCACTTTTTTTCTTACCTAAAACCTTTCTTTATATCCTGGGGAAACGAAAACATGAAAAGGGTGAACTCAAATTCTTAGTAAGGGTAAGAATGGAAAAAATAAAACATACCATATACATTTGAACTTAAAAACATGAACATAATGTTTAAACATCAAATGCTTGAGGAATGACATAAAACATGGAAGTACGTAAGGCATAGATCATAAAGAAACATTAAGAATGATAAAATATCCTGAGAATAAAACACTTAATTGTGGCATCCATTAAGCACATGTAATGATTTCCATAGTAGCCAAGGCATTGCTTCCAAGAACATCTTAGTGGAAAAAGTCCCATTCTGAATCAAGTTCACTCCTCGTTTCAGTCCTCTAACACTGAACCAGATTAACTCACCGTTCCAGCCATGTCTATATCATGAGATATAAAATCATTACCCAATGCATTGGAGGGAGATATAGGTCCCAACCATCTCATAATTAAATCATTCTTACTTGTGCCACAAAATAAACATATATCATTCATAATATCCCAACAAATAAAATGGGTTTCATAAACACTATCCCATCATAACATAATCCATATAAAAGAAATGGATATCATTTCATAATAAGAAAAGTGAAACCTTTTAAATCATAGAGACATTATACTTAAAACATACACATATGAAATAATTTCGTTTTAGATGGAAAATGGTTTTGATAAAACACTTGAAATGAATTCTTTGAGGAAAATAACCTTTCTTCTTTAAAATCATTTTCTTTTCACAAAATTTCATGACTTTTTAAAATAATAGGATTTTTCATGAAAATAGTCATGAAATATTTTTTTAGGAAGCTTCATGAAAATCATGCTTTATAAAACCATAAAAAACTAGTTCATGCCGTATAAGTTAAAAAAACATTCTTCTCGTACTTTTGCCAAAAAAGTAAAAAAGTACCTCGTTGTGTAAACAAAAGAATGATTCCTTACATACCATGTAGTAAAATTCAAGAATGGGAAAAAAGTACTTTAAAAATACCTGAAAATAATTTTATAAAACATGGACATAGATGATAGAAATTACCCATGTAAATACTTATGAATAAGCAATCTCGGATAAAATTGAGATTTGCAAAATTATCCCTTACCTTAGGTCCGATTTGCATCGTAAGTGTCCAAACCTCCTGTATAATGATTTAAATAATGTTATTTACTTATTAGATAATCATATTCATTGTTATGATATCATATATGGTTCACTTATGACTTTCTATTACCTGTTCTTTTGTAAATTCCATGTTAAATAGCGTTTTGGGTAAAATCGTTTCATTTGTCGTCCTAGTTTTGACTTGTAATTATTCATATGATTACTTAGATAATGATTAATTAATTCAAGAATATAAAAAATGATTTATATATAATATATATTCATAATATACAAATATATAATAGATCGATAAATGGAAAGAAATACACCATTCATGGAGACGGTAGGTCGTACGTACGCATGAACACTATTTTCATTTCCTTATTGAATTGAATGTAATTAAGTAGGTGAAATATATATATATATACATAAATCCAGTAGAATTATTATTTCATATATTTCATGATTACTTATTATATATACTTTATAATCATTCTTGAAAGGTTATCATGGAGAGTGAATCTCATCGTGTCATGGAGAGGGTATTTCGTACGTACGAACGAGCGATGATATCATTCCCATGATTGTGGAATTGTATTAAAGTGTATGTATAATATTAAAGAATAAATAAAACTTTACAAAAATCATATATATTCATTAATTTCACCATTATACCCATACATGTAAGTTGGTGGTGGAAAATAGATTACACCACGGCGTGGAGACGATATTCCATACGTATGCACGCGCGGTGATTTCGTTTTCTGTAGGATGGATAGATGGTGAAATAGTGTTGTTTCATACTTATAATAACATATCATTATATGAGTGATAATGATGTTATTACTTCATAATGAAACAACTAAATAATAAGAAGTTGAAGAATAAGGAAGTTTGAAAGAATCGGTAGAAGAAATTACCTCTTCTTCGATACGCATCTTTGAAACCTCCTCTTAGGTCACTAAGATTGGTCTTTTAAGTAGACCAGGACCTCTAGGATCTTTCTAGGGAAAAGGAGAAGAGAATTTGGCAGGGTTTGGCTGAGAATGAAGGCTCAAAGTGGTGTGAGGAAGAGAGGGAGGAGGTTCCCTTTTATAAGAGAGGAGAGGGGCACCTTTGCAAAAACTAAAAATATTATTTTATTATAAAGCCATATTCGGTTTTAAATATCTCCAAATTGATTTATTTAGAAGCTAAGGTGGGTATGGGTCCACAATCCTCTCATACAAGAGAATTTGGACAAGTTTAGTTTACTATTTTAACATTATCATTTAGATTTAACTTTTAGTTAGATAATTTTACTTTTACCATGTCTTTTTGTGTTCTTACACTATAAGGTTAATAAACATACTATAACAAGCCAAACGAACCCCAAGTTTGTTATTAATAATATATATAACTTTATCTAAGTCATTTGGCCGAACCTTAGATTTTTAGAAATAAAATAACAATTAATAATATAATATTTGTTGTAAAAACTATTTTATGTCAATTTTGACACTATTTAGTAATTGATTTTTTTGAAAATTATAACAGAATGATTAGTTAGAAAAAAGTTACTTAAATCAATATTAACATGTCATATTAACATATAAAAGTATTTTAATTCATAAAAAGTCTCAAATTACATTTATTTGGGTATTTATAACATCAATTATGTCAATATTTCATTATTAAGATAATTACTTCATCATCATTGTGTCATAAATAAATTAAATTATTTAAACTCTAAAAATTACAAATATAATACCATTATGTAGGAAATATTTTTATCTTTCTAATGAATATTTATAGTCGAATTTATCTTATGTATAACCCAATATTAAAAAGGATTTATTAACTAAACATTGATTTTAACAATTTTAACCCTTCTTTAAATAAATTAATAATAATGTCCTAATCTAATCCAAGTGGGCCTAAATGGTCATATTATATTCCTAAGGTTGTTTTTGGTCTTATTACACTTTTCCAATAGAATTAGGACATTTTTTAGGGTAATAATAATATCATTTGTACCCTTAATTACCCTATTTACTTTTAACCGTGGTAAAAAAAGAAAAAAGTTACTATTCACCAAAAATTATTTTCATCTCATTGAACCAAATTTTACTTACTGACATCAACCATGTCTCTCGGATTTTTCAAATTCCACTCACAGAAGTGGTAAAATTAAGTTTTATGAAAGATCCTTTTTTTTAACTACCACTTAGTGGTTTCACTATTCGTCAAAAAATGAAAGTTTCCAGAAAAATACCAAAAAATAGGCCTAAGATATATTTGATATTATGAACTCAAAAACGATGTCTATTTTCCCAAATTCAAAACATATTAGTTGCATTTATTAATTTAAAAATTAATTCCCGTCATCAAAACAAATAGCGTGTTCTTAAGAGATAATAACTATCAATAGATCGACACTTGTTTATGTCTGGTTTAAATGTGAAATTACATCCAATGACCAAAATTGTATTAAATTGTAAAAATATATTCTAAATATAATATAAAACCACAAAAAATTAATAATTTATCACTATTAATTATTTCGATTAAAAAGGTTGTTTTTAATTAAAATTTAGTAATTTTCACTATTCATTAGAAAATGAATGTTATCCGAAAAGTACCAAAATTTCACCCTAGGCTAATTTCGATATTCCGAATCCAAAAATGAAGTCCATTTTGAAAAATAAAATTTAAAAAATTTCAAAAATTGGTTATTACTATTCATAACGGCTAGTTTTAATAATATTTTAATAGCATATCCTTGTTTAGTGAATCTCGGTATTGCGTACTACAGACTCTATCGAGGAAGGTCGCAATTGTGTGTAATTCAAGTCAAGTCAAGGATGCGTGTTGTGCAAGCTCCTTTTGGTGTAGCGTACAACACAAGACAGAATATTTTTCATAAAATCTCGGGATGTTACATTCTTCCCCCCTTATAATGAATTTCTCCCTCAAAATTCGTCGGGGTAATAAATGGTTTACTACTCGAAAGTTTCTTTAATAGAAACCCACATCGTAAAAAAGAATACCAAAATCAATTTTAAAAAAAAAGTATGAAATGTAACAGTTACCCAAATAAACTAATCACTGGGTTTCCACATAGGTGAAAATATGGATAAGAGAAATCTAACCATCATGTTCTGATGGAGAGTGGTAGAGAACATGGCTATGGAAAAGGCAGCAATCACAAAGCCATAAATTTGTGATGATCTAAGGTACCATCTGATTCATCAGATATAAGAGCACCAGGACAACATTTTTGGTTTTCAAGATCATTTCTCAAAAGTTGATGAAATTGGAATTAGAAGAAATACTTTCGTGATTTTGGTATAGTCTCACTGTTGGTCGTTCTTTAGATAATTTCCACTTCATCTCTTAATGAAATGAAGTTGAATTTTTCATTCATGATGTGTTAGCAGATCATGTGAAAGAATGATGGGTCATTCCATCTGTCTCAAACAGAAAGATAGAAATGTTATAAAAAAATACATAAGTCCATCTATAGTGAGATTAATCATATATGGTTCCTAAAATGGACTTTTACTTCATATATCATATTTCATAATATAATAAAATGCGTTTCTACTAAATAGGGACTTCTTGTAGGCCAGTGGTAGGCGATAAAGGCCAGTCGCACTTCGGTTGTGGGTTCGATTCCCACTGCCTTGTCCGACGCGATGGGCTATCGCCCGTCCTACAGGTTGTCCTTTTTCTAAAGCTACATTACTATAACATCCCATCAATAATATCGAAAAACTTATATCCTTAATCAATACTAACTTATCACCCACATAATCCATTCCAATCTTTAGGCTTATCCATAATACTGTAGTCCACTCTCATATGATAGTGAAAACGATTACAAGAGATTTCATATGAAAAGCATGTTAATACCATCGTTGATCCCCATATATCATAAGATATGTATTGTTGGTCACATTCCAAACATTCTAAGGCCTTAATCATGTATTCTCTTGAAAAAAAATGAATACCCATTGATCCTTAGTGAAAAAATGAATGCTGTCAAAACTTAACTCTTTCTATATACCAAAACCCCAAAATTCTATATACTCAAACCATGATATAACTATTTCCTTATATCAGTAATGAGCTCATGAATACTATCAAACATTTAATTTTATCCATATCCCTTCATTATGCACATATCATCTACATTCCAAAAATATCTGAATAACCATTCATGTATACTGGTACCATTAATCATACACATTCAAAACTCAAGGAAAGACAATAGTGTATCAATCCTTAGATGTCTCTTTATTCTATAGTACCATGAGATTACTTATACAACATTACACTTGATAAACATGTAATCATTCCACTACCTTCTTAAACAATTGAACGAACTTCAACAATTCTTTCATCTCACATATCATTTGTAGCCTCTTCATCATCATCAACATAAATACTACCCATACGGCCGTACTGATTCTCTTCATGAGACTTTCCCTTAGGTCATTGGTTTGCATAATGCCCGTACATTAAATATTTAAAACATTTAACCATTGTTGATGTCATAGCAATACCATTATCCTCATCCATGGTGTTAACTGAACCTTTTCCTATGCACTTACTGGCTTTGTGTCCTTCTATTCCACACCCAAAGCATCTTCTAGTTCCCTTGAAACAATCTCCACGATGCCTCTTCCCACATGATTTACATGAGGGAAATTGAACTTTCTTTCCTCTATGATCATCATGAAACTCCATCTTTCTCTTATTATCTGAGTCGGGAAACATACCAAAGTTGAGATTATTGATCATATTAAGAGATTGCTGATTAGGCATAATAACGATGATTGGACTTCCAGATCCCGTTTCATTTGGTTTCTCATGAATAATATCATTCCATTGTCCATTATATCCTCCATTATCATTAATCTTCAAGTTTCCAGCAATTTTCTAAAACCCAAAAAGAATAGTGTTAGAGGAAAAAATCATGCTAGGGAAAACAAAATAGTAAAGGGGGAGCACCCACAATATCTAACATCTTAGGTTAAATTCTTAGATCATTACCGTAGTTCATGGACTATATCCTATATGTATACTTATCCTTATGGACATCCCTAAACATACCTTTGAAATATCTCTAGATATCTCACTAACATTTTCGCATCCTAGTTTCCAAAGGTTGACCAAACCATTCCTCTGATACCAACTGTAGAGACTCGAATCATGATGTACATGGAAAATACATTACTTTTGCGGAATACTTAATACATAACAAAAACAGACACACGAGGATCTTAATAGTTTAGTGACTTTGGAAACTTGGAATAAAATCTTCTAATCGCGGTGAAAGATCTTCAACATCTCCCAATAAAGATCTCCCCCTTTTATTTCTTACCTAAAACATTTCATTATATCATGGGAAAACGAAAACATGAAAACGGTGAACATAAATTCTCAGTAAGGGTAAGCATGGATAAAATAAAACATACCATATACATTTGAACTTAAAAACATGAACATAATGTTTAAACATTAAATGATTGAGGAATGACATAAAACATGGAAGTACGTAAGGCATACATCATAAAGAAACATTAAGAATGATAAAATATCATGGGAATAAAACACGTAATTGTGGCATCCATTAAGCACATGTAATGATTTCCATAGTATCCAAGGCATTGCTTCCAAGACCATGTTAGTGGAAAAAGTCCCATTCTGAATCGAGTTCACTACTCGTTTCAGTCCTCTAACACTGAACCAGATTAACATACCGTTCCAGCCATGTCTATCTCATGAGATATAAAATCATTACCCAATGCATTGGAGTGGGATATAGGTCCCAACCATCTCATAATGAAATCATTATTACTTGTGCCACAAAATAAACATGCATCATTCATAATAACCCAACGAATAAAATGGGTTTCATAAACATTATCCCATCATAACATAATCCATATAAAAGAAATGGATATCATTTCATAATAAGAAAAGTGAAACCATTTAAATCATAGAGACATTATACTTAAAATATACACATATGAAATAATTTCATTTTAGATGGAAAATGGTTTTGATAAAACACTTGAAATGAATTCTTTGAGAAAAATATCCTCTCTTCATTAAAATCATTTTTTTTTTCACAAAATGTCATCACTTTTTAAAATAATAGGTTTTTTTGTGAAAATAGTCATGAAATATTTTTTGAGGAAGCTTCATGAAAATCAAGCTTTATAAAATCGTAAAAATCAGTTCGTGCCGTATAAGTTAAAAAAACATTCTTCTCGTACATTTGCCGAAAAAGTCAAAAAGTACCTCGTAGAGTAAACAAAATAATGATTCTTTACATACCATGTAGTAAAAGTAAAGAATGGGTAAAAAGGACTTTAAACATTCATGAAAATACTTTTATAAAATATGGACATAGATGATAGAAATTACCCCAGTAAATACTTATGAATAAGCAATCTCGGATAAAATTGAGATTTGCAAAAGTATCCCTTACCTTAAGTCCGATTTGCATCGTAAGTGTCCGAACCTCCTGTATAATGATTTAAATAATGTTATAGACTCATTATAGAATCATATTAAATGTTATGATATCATATATGGTTCACTTATGACTTTCTATTACCCGTTCTTTTGTAAATTCAATGTTAAATAGCGTTTTGGGTAAATTCGTTTCATTTGCCATCCGAGTTTTGACTTGTAATCATTCATATGATTACTTAGATCATGATTACTTAATTCCAGAATATAAAACATGATTTATATATAATATATATTCATAATATAAATATATATAATAGATCGATAAATGGAAATAAATACACCGTTCATGGAGATGGTAGGTCGTACGTACGCATGAACACTATTTTCATTTCCTTATTGAATTGAATGGAATTAAGTAGATGAAATATATATATATATATACATAAATCCAGTAGTATTATTATTTCATATATTTCATGATAACTTATTATATATACTTTATAATCATTCTTGAAAGGTTATCATGGAGTGTGAATCTCATCGCGTCATGGAGACGGTATTCCGTACGTACGAACGAGCGATGATATCATTCCCATGATTTAGGAATTGTATTAAAAAGTATGTATAATATTACAGAATAAATATCAATTTACAATAATCATATATATTCATTACTTTCACCATTATACCCATACATGTAAGGTGGTGGTGTAAAATAGATTACACCACGGCGTGGAGATGGAATTCCATACGTACGCACGCGCGGTGATTTTGTTTTCCGTAGGATGGATAGATTGTGAAATAGGGTTGTTTCATACTTATAATAACATATCATTATATGAGTGATAATGATGTTATTACTTCATAATGAAACAACTAAAGAATAAGAAGTTGAAGAAGAAAGAAGTTTGAAAGAATCGGTAGAAGAAATTACCTCTTCTTCGATACGCCTCTTTGAAACCTCCTCTTAGGGCACTAAGATTGGTCTTTGAAGTAGACCAGGACCTCTAGGATCTTTCTAGGGAAGTGGAGAAGAGAATTTGTCAGGCTTTGGCCGAGTGTGAAGGCTCAAAGTGGTGTGAGGAAGAGAGGGAGGATGTGCCCTTTTATAAGGGAGGAGAGGGGCACCTTTGAAAAAACAAAAAATATTATTTTATTATAAAGCCATATTCAGTTTTAAATAGCTTCAAATTGATTTATTTAGAAGCTAAGGAGGGGATGGGTCAACAACCCTCACATCTAATAGAATTTGGACAAGATTAGTTTACTATTTTAACCTTATCATTAAGATTTAACTTTAAGTTAGATAATTTTAATTTTACCGTGTCTTTTTCTGTTCTTACACTATAAGGTTAATAAACTTACTATAACAAGCCAAAAGAACTCCAAGTTGTTTATTAATAATATATATAACCTTATCTAAGTCATTTGGCCGATCCTTAGATTTTTAGGAATCAAATAAAAATTAATAATAAAATATTTGTTTTAAAAACTATTTTATGTCAATTTTGACACTATTTAGTAATTGATTTTTTTGAAAATCATAACAGAATGATTAGTTCTAAAAAAGCTACTTAAATCAATATTAACATGTCATATTAACATATAAAAGTATTTTAATTCATAAAAAGTCTCTAATTACATTTATTTGGATATTTATAACATCAATTATGTCAATTTTCATTAATAAGATAATTAATACATCATCATTGTGTCATAAATAAATTAAATTATTTTAATTCTAAAAATTAAAAATATAATACCATTATGTATGAAATATTTTTATCTTTATAATTAATATTTATAGTCGAATTTATCTTATGTATTACCCAATATTAAAAATGATTTAGTTATTAAACATTGATTTTAACAATTTTAACCCTTCTTTAAATAAATTAATAACAATGTCCTAATCTAATCCAAGTGGGACTAAATGGTCATATTGTATTCCTAATGTTGTTTTTGGTCGAATTACACTTATCCAATAGAATTAGGACATGTGTTAGGGTAACAATAATATCATTTGTACCCTTAATTACCCTATTTACTTTTAACCGTGGTAAAAAAAGTAAAAAGTTACTATTCGCCAAAAATTATTTTCATCTTATTGAACCCCATTTTCCTTACTGAAATCAACCGTGTCTCTCAGATTTTTCAAATTCCACTCACATAAGCGGTAAAATTATGTTTTATGAAATATCATTTTTTAACTACCACTTAGTGGTTTCACTATTCATCAAAAAATGAAAGTTCCAGAAAAATACCAAAAATTTGGCCTAAGATATATTTGATATTATGAACTCAAAAATGATGTATATTTTCCCAAATTCAAAACATATTAGTTGCATTAATTAATTTAAAAATTAATTCCCATCGTCAAAACAAATAGCGTGTTCTTAAGAGATAATAACTATCAATAGATTGACACTTGTTTATGTCTGGTTTAAATGTGAAATTACATCTAATGACCAACATTGTATTAAATTGTAAAAATATATTCTAAATATACTTTAAAACCACTAAAATTAATAATTTATCACTATTAATTATTTTGATTAAAAATTTTGTTTTTAATTAAAATTTAGTAATTTTCACTATTAATCAGAAAATGAAAGTTATCCGAAAAGTACCAAAATTTCCCCCTAAGCTAATTTCTATATTCCGAATCCAAAAATGATGTCCATTTTGAAAAATAAAATTTAAAAAATTTCAAAAAGTGATTTTTACTATTCATAAAGGCTAGTTTTAATAATATTTTAATAGCATATTGTTGTTTAGTGAAACTAGGTATTGCGTACTACACACGCTATCGAGGAAGGTTGCGATTGCGTGTAATTCAAGGAAAGTCAAGGATGCATTTTGTGCAATCTCCTTTTGGTATAGCGTACAACACAAGATAGAATATTTTTTATAAAATCTCGGGGTGTTACAGTATCCACATAATTTTCTTGGATTATTGGAAGGTAATCTAGTTGACACATATGAACCAGTATACCATAAAATTTTTTGATGATCTCTTTGATCATCTTCGTGGAGTCCTACTATTCTAGATGATTGATTTGAGTTATGATTATCATCAATTGTGTGTTAGACCATCAGATATACCTATTAAAACATTTTGGCATAGGTATGGTATATAAGAGTGTGTGGTTATGCCGTTCTGTATGAAGAATGTCCTGGCTATTTTCATGGAATTGATTATGTGAGTGATACATCCTTATATGGATTATTTTTTAGTAGTTTTATTTTATGATTTAATGGTTTACTCTCATAATTTAAACAACCATGCCACCCATATTCATATCATATTGAGTACAATGAGTGGGCATCAGTTATATGATTTCATCTCAAAAATCATCATTTGGATAGACCAGATTAACTTCTTAGGTCATGTTATCTCGGAGATAGAAGTATATATAGACCAAGAGAAAGTTAGAATCGTAGTTTCCGAAGATCATCAATAGGACGTCTTTGAGGTAATTATTTTTCAAGGGATGGATGGTTACTATAGACACATTATACATAACATTTAACTCTTAGCAACATAACTAACAGGAATGACTAAGAAGGGTGTGATGTACTTGTGGATAGTTACCTACAATTCATGTTTTCAGGAGCTGAAAAGGAGATTGACTTTGTCACCAAAACAAATATTTCAAGATCTGAGTAAGAGTTACAAGATTTATTGAGATTCATTAGGTATCGGTCATGGAACAGTTCTAACGCAAGGGTAAGGATTCATTTCACATAGGTATCGAAAGTGGAGGCCACAAGCGAGGAATTACCAGAAACACGATCTCGAGTTAACTGTTCTTGTGGGTGCTTTACACTCTTGGAGACATTATCTTTTTGGAGAGAATTTTATGGTGTTCACTAACCACAAAATCCTCAACTATATCATTACTCGGAATAATCATAATCGGATATAGTGATGGTGGGTTTATGACCATATGTGTTTTGACTTTGAGCTTGACTTCATGCCTGGGAAAGGCAACACGGTGGCTGATGCATTCAGCAAGAGTACTAAGATACATGCAATTCAAGAGGATTGCAATGAGTGCCATCTTATGGCTCTATTATCTGAGATGAATTTGGGGGTGCAATATAGACATGGTTATAATTTTTCTATTATATGCCTGTTACCTACACTCTCCTGGATCGAGTTTAAACGAGGTAGCTATTTGACTCTGAAGACCTAAACCTATGGGAGAGTGTGTCTGGTGGGGACCCTACTCTTGTGTGGACCATAGGTGAGGATGTGGTCATTCATTTCCAAGGATGTGTATGTGTGTCAGCAGACAAATGTAAGCAGTTGATTAGGGAATTTCATTACGCATTTTGGGAAATTCATCATGCTGTCACCAAGATGTATCAATATTTACACTTTCAGTATTGGTTGCCCGATATGGAGAGAGATGTAGCTAGTTTTTTCACGAGATATTCCACATTTCATCCTATGAAGGCAGAGTATCGATGACCATCATGGATTTTACAACAGCTACCCATTCCTGAGTGGAAGTGTAAATATGTCCTGATGGATTTATAGACAGGTTCAAAGAGGTCACCTTTGGGAATGATGCAGTTTGGGTTGTAATCGACAAGATCAAAAAGGTTACACATTTGATTCCGATCAATTATACCTTCAGTGTTGATGATATTGAAAGGTTTTACATTCAAGAGATTTTTCGTTTTCATGGGGTTCCACAATCTATCATTTCAGCTAGGGATGGCCATTTTTTATCATGTATGTTAGGGACTATAGAGTAATTCAGGTATACTGGTACTTCTGAGTACATCATACCTCCCCCAGATAGATAGACAGTTCGAGTGCATGATTTTGGTTTTGGAGGACATTCTTTGAGCATGCGTCCTGGATTTCAAGGGGTATTTGGAGATACACTTACCACTAGTGGAGTTTTCTAACAATAAAAGTTTATAGGTGAAGATTTATATGGAAACTTATTAAGATTTATATGGTAGGCCCTACCGATCAACCCTATGTTGGCTGGTGGAAGGATACACAGCTATTCTGGGACCTCGTATTGTCCAGTATAACACGGAGTAGGTGGAGTTGATTTGGAATAGGTTGGCTACTACACAGTAATTCCTAAAATCATAAGATGATTGAATGAAATGACAATGGAGTTCGAGGTCAAAGATTAGGTTTTCTTATGTGTCCCACCATGGGTGGGAAAAATGAGGATTAGGATACTGAGGAAGATTTCACCAAGATACATTGGTCTATTTATTATTATGGAGTGAGTCAGACCGATTTACTATCAGTTGCAGTTACCTCAGAGGTACTAGGCTATGCACAACAGATTCAATGTTTCTCAACTACGATGTTACTTTTCACACCTGTCTCACATTTTTTCAACCTAAGGAGGTTGATTTGGAGGTCTATTCATCCTTTGAGGAGCACCCTATTCAGATTGTGGATTAAAACACGATGGTTCCTTGTGGATGATCTATTCCCATGGTATATGTGTTATGGCATACCGGTTGATTATAGGACGAGACTTGGGAGAGAGAGGCCAAATTACAGTCATAGTGGCTAGGGTTGTTTCATGTTTCTTTTTGACCACCATTGTAAGGGAAATTCTAGGATAAATTTCTTTATGGGGGGGGGAGTATTAAAGAACATGGATCATCATTTCAGCAATAGATCTTCATTTTGGGTTATTTTATAGAAAAAATAATGATTTGAAAATTTTCTATGTATAAGCCTTGTACTTTTGTGTACACACCATGCTCCCAGTTTTAGCGTGTAACAAGGTATTGTCGTGTAACGGCCGAGTACATGGATGTGTGTGTGACTTTAAAAACCAACTAAAATGGGCGATGATTGAGGTATATACACGTTGTGTAAATTAAATGAACATGAGATGTACTTGTTTTTTAATACGATCATGCAAATTGGGGTCGCATATCATATCCAAAAAACATTTCTTCTTCCCATGTTTCATAATGGAGATCAATGTACGACTAAAGATCTTCGAGTTTCTCCCTTTCCTCTATCCGACCTCTGATTGTGAAGCTACCATGTGTGTTGAATTCCCAGCAATGCGTTCTATCTTCCACTAGATCCTTCCCAAATGATTTCTCCTATATCAAGAGTAATATAGGGTTGATAATTTTTATCTTTTTCATAGATATACATCGTTCATGGCCGATTCAAAGGATGATGTTCAAGAGTGTTCATCATATAACATTGAGGTAGGTGGTTTGTGACATTCTTTGGTTGTCTTTGGATTATAATTGCTAAAATTTATGAATATCCATGTTTAGGGTATTCTATGTTAATGATTCTAACCATGTTTAATACCTACCATGGTTTTTTTGACTGAGAAAGGGTTATTGGTTAGGAATAATGTTTAATACCTTGATTAAGTTCGTTTTTCCCATGTTTCATTGATTACGGTCATAGGGTCTAGAAGGTATGTTGGGATTTCTTTTTTTTTTTATGCCTAGTTTTGTTAGGATGGAGTTGATGTTTATATGACATGCATGTGTTTCACATTATGAATGTATGACCAAGTGGAATTTTTTGTTAGAGATACTTGAGGTAGGGTCTTTAAATTATGAATTGTTGATATATTTTACTAGAGGTATTGACTGTGAGAGATGTTTTAGGGTCTTTGACAAGAGGGGTTAGATTGTGAGAGCTACCCAGTTGGTCATAATTAACAGAATATTGGACTATAGGGAATTGACTGTAACTGCTTCCAGTGGTCATTACATTATATTGTTGCTATGTAGACAAATGGGGTATTTACCATGAGAGATACCCAAGTGGTAGTTGTAAATGATTAGTTCTATTTGTGACTAATGGGGTTTGACTGTGTGAGATTTCGTAGAGGGTCATTAATAAATGATTTTATGAAATGCTTAACCAGAGAGGATTATTCTATGATAAATTTCCCAAAGGGTTTCTCATGAATGATTGTATGATTGTGACAAGTCTACCAAGCCAATGCACAAGATTAGAATCGGTCTTTCTTGATTGTTTAGATGGAATTTTGAGACGTCTTTGTTACAATTATATAGGGGGTACATAGCTTAGGCTATATCGTGAGTTTTCATTATTCAAAATATTGAATAATTTATAAATGAAAATGAATGTAATTGAAAACATAATGATTGTTTACTTCTAAGTAATCCATAGTTTATTTCATCATCTCTTCTTATTTCCTGCAATATATATTCAGTCACATTTAAGCACAAATTATATGGTGGTTGAAAATTGGGATTCATCTCACTCCCTTTTTGGGTTATGCTTTGGGACCCAAGCATATCATGTGGTTTTAGGTATTGATAATGGAAAGTTCCCTTCTACATCAGGTACATGATTGTTGTTAGAGATGGTGAGTGTGGGACTATGCTGAGGCTTGCAATTCTGTTGGAATTTATTGTTTTCCATAATTTATTTTTATTATTGTATTTATACTATTGTGAATTTCATGGCAACATTCATAGATGCATGTGTACTGAATAAATATTTATATATATTTTGTATTTGTTTACACTATCAATAATCCACTATTTACTTTGTTATATGGTATTACTGCTTCTGCTACTTTTTACTATTTGTTTTCACAATGTTTCTTTACCAATGAGTGCATAGTTTTCCCACTATCACACTAAAGGCTCTCACTTCTAGTCGTTAACCTTTGGAATTTGGGGAAATGTGCTTGTGTATATATGTCCAATTGGGTATGAGGAACATTTAGGCAGCACCAAGAACCAGGACATTACAAATTGGGTGAAACATATTCAACCTATACATTCATTTTTAAACCAGCATATTAAATGTATATAAATTTTCCCAATGAGTAAACATAAACTCTAACCATTAGGTGTGATACAGTGAATGGTATAAAGATAGAAAATCTATAGTAAAACTAATAATATACCATTGAATAAAATATAGTAGATTATATAATAATACAACATTCTAAATTAAACATAATAATAAATATGAGTGTTGAAAAAGATGAAAACTATCCTTTAAAATTAGTGAGTAGTTATTGAGGGAAATACTCTTTTACATTGAAAAGAAAAGATATCTTGAAAAAAGAATTTTATAAAAAAAGTAGTCAAATAAGATATATTTTTCAAAAATTTGATTGATTTTATATAAATAATATTCATTTTAAACACGTTATAGACTCAACTTTAAAATAGGTAATAAGTTGGGAAGTTCCCTTTAATACAGGATAGTGTATCAAGATGGATTTGGGAAATATATTTTTAAACCAAGTTACTCCACATAAAAAAATAAGGATTATGAGTAGTACTTATATATATAAAATTAAAACATAGGTTATGAGATGTAAATAAGAATAATTATTATTTGGATTATGGTTATAAGAGAAAACGAGTTACCCAAATGAAAATTGAGGTTTTGCTAGAAAACCCTTACATTGTGTATAAATATGATCTTCACATGACCTTAAGTTCGAGAATTATAAAATTAGGCTCAAAGGTAATTTAATTTAGAACCTATTAGAAATTTATTGATTTGAAGTTGATTTTATTAAGTTAATTTATGTATTTTTACATTATATATAAGATTTAATTCGGTCATTTTGGAGTGTTCGTTTCCTTGATTTCCGGATCGGTTCGCTCGATTATAAGTAATGGAGTTCATATAACATATGTATAATTATATATAATTTGAATTCAATGTTTTTAATGAAAAAATAGAAGTATAATTGGGATTATTTGTTATTTTTTCCTAGATGATCATGAATCAATACATAAAATTTTAATGATTATCTATTAGCTTAATTTTTTTGGATATTCAATCATAATGAACTATTTTTATTCTATTGTTTAATACCTTGTTTATAGAATTTCATTATAACTTTAAATAAGATATAATAAATATTTAATAATCTTGTTTAACTATAAAAATGGCTTCATGACCATTTTTGAAGAATAAATTGATGAAATAAAGTCCATCATCCTCAAAGGATGTAAATAATCACCTCCTTGGTGATGATTTTTGTTTTTAATATAAAATAGAGAGAGAGTAAGAAGATTGAAAATGGGCTCTCCATTAACAAGATATAATTATAGTATATATATATGTGGGTGTGATTATTTAATTTCCATGATAATTTGTACTTATCAGGTGAGGGGGTAATATGAAAATAAAATAAATTAAAATGAAATTAAAAGAAAAATGGATAAGATTTACCTATTGAATTATCAACCTAGATAAACACCTTAGGGGAATGAGTTTTTGGTATTTTGGAATTACCATGAGATCCTAAAGATGTGGCCATACTGTGAATGAGTATTTGGAATGAAGTTTTACTAGATTCATGGCATATACGAGTGAAGATAAGAGGGGAAGGGGGTGATAAATATAGTGTATGAGAGCGTGGTTTTCGATAAATGTTTATTAATTAGTTTACTATTAGTCTCTAGACAATGAATTTTTTTCATTCCCATGGATAAATACTATAAGGAGGGATTTTTATTTTTCTATTTTGGGCATACATTGGCCATTCATTACTATGAATCAATAATTCATTTATTTATCATTTATCATAAATTTCCATATTTTATTATTCACAAACATTCATGTATTTTAATAAAATTCCAAAAAAAATAAAATCAATCATTTATCAATGTGTAAAATTAAAAAATTAACTCCATTTTATGAAAATATTTTTCTAAATATGATTAATTTAATTCTTAATTAAAAAAATCATTTAACCCATAAATACATATAGTAAATTTTTAACTGATTTTATAACACTCCGAAAAATTTACTATGGTCCCAAAAAATTATCCTAAAATTATAAGACAACATAATTTTGAATTCAGAATCCATTTTATAAAAATTAATTTTTTTTAAATAATTTTTTTAATTATAAAGTTGTAATTAAATATTTATGACTCACAAAAATACCAACACTTAATTATTATTTTTTAAAATATTCACTTACTTATACTATTGTATAATTATATCATAATTTCATTTATATTGTTCTTAAATTTTATATATAATTTCATGTGTGTGGTAACTATTCATTCTGCTGATTTACTATAATTAAGGGTCATACTATTATTGCTATGTCCAAGTTACTATTTCATCAGTATATGTTCGTTAACATCTAGAAATACTTATTATTACATTAATTCATTATTTTTAAAGATTTTGTTGTGTTATATAATAGATTTTATGTTATCTAAAAAATATGAAATATAAATAATAAGTTAAATCTCATTGATATAATTCTTGGTCCTTACATTCACTAATTTAGTATAATTTTTAAAAAGAATTTCCATTAAAATTTAAAGAAAGATCATTTAAAGGAGTTTCTTATTTAGAATAATGTATTAATGTTATCCAAATATATTGATTGTGTGTATCTATTTTAAATTAACATAATACAAGGTGAAATGAAAAAATCAATATAAGCTATATTGCAATACAAACTTAATTTAAAGGGATAATGCATCGTTATAGATGATTATTCATTACAATATAAAAATACATGACACATGGCCGTAATAGTTTAGTGCCTTTAGAAACATGGAAACAAAATCCTATATCCCGGTGAATGAACATCAACATTACCCATAATGATATCCACCATTAGTACATCTACCTAAAACATTCGTTATAATCTGGAGAAAGGAAACATAAGAAATGGATGAGCTCTAATGCCCATTTAGTGTAAACAAGGGATACGTGTCAGCATAAACATGAACATAATAGTATGTTAACATGATATTAACATTAAGATATCATACCATGTATATCAAATGTAGTAATCATTTGTTACCATATAAATATATGAACGTTAATATGAGATAAATCATAAGTAAATAAACACCATTTTCCATGAAATCATAACTAATGAATAAGGCATAGGATTTTTGGAATACATATATGAAAAAAAAATTATTCCATTGCTATATACCAAAACCTTCATAACATGATTGTATTGGGATATAACCTGTGCACCTACTTTGGGATTTGTTTAGAAACCCATGTACCCATGTTCAATTAGAATTATGCTAAAACTGTCATAACATCTTATTTTCGAGTTATGGATATAACCCGTGTACCCTCATTCTTTTAGTCTTGGGGTAAAACCAATGCGCCTTCTCATTTTCGAGAATTTGATACTACATATGTGCCCCCATTCATTTAGGTATCAGCTACAACCCATGTACTTTCTTGTTTTGGGGATTAGGCTACTACCTGTGTATGCCCTTTCATTTAGGCTTGGGCTACAGCTCATGTACCTTATCGTTTTTGGGATTGGGCTACAACGTGTGTACCCACATTCCTTTAGGATTGGGCTATAACCCATGTAAAATCTTTTTTTGGGCTTGGGATACTACTCATGTACTGTCTTTCATTTAGGGTTGGTCTACAACCAATACACCCCTTTTGTTTCATGCTTGGGCTACAACCCATACACCCTCATTATTTTCAGTTATGGTCTAAACCATGTGTTAAATTTTATTTCATATGAAAAATATCATTAACCATTTCATTGGAGGGAGATATAATTCCCTCCCTTCTCATAGTAAAATCATTCACCAATGTTCCACAAGATAACAAGACTATCAACATCTCCTGACCCATAAAAATATATAGGTCTTATAAATTTCAAATCATGACTCATAAAATGAAATGGGTCTCATAAAAATTTCATAAAAAAAACCTATAAAAAATATATAGGTTTTATAAAAATTTCTCTAAATCATATCCTATGAAAGAGAAATAGATTCCATAAACATATAAACCATGAAATGGAAAAAGTTTAATAAAAACGATGACATTAAGCATGAACAATTTAGGTAATGGATATGAATGGAAAATTTAGACCATTTCCAAAAAGGTTGTGTGTAAAATCAATGGATGGAATATTATATGGAAAATAGATTTGAAATATCTTTCAAAAACGTCTCTTGTTGAAAATATCATTTTTTCTCTAAAAAAGTCTTGTTAATACAAAAAACCATTAAAATCATTTTATAACAAATACCATGAAATTATATTAAGAAGACATGAATCCATTTTGAAATTATTTTCCATTGAATATTAATTATTAACCAGTTTCACAATTATTAACCATTTAAAAATGAAAATGGAATCTTCAAAGGAATAATGGTGGGTAAATCTGTACATGTCACACGATGTAAAAAAATAACATTTATTATGAACTATAAAAAATGTTAGAATTAATTCCTTGTATGGAAATATATAGGATGATTCAACCTATGATATTAGTAAAATAAAAAAGCTTACTGTTTTAAATATTATTATATAATGGTATAATATTCTTGAAAACCCTTTTTAAAAAACATGATTTCCAACCAAAGAATGTGTAATGTCAGTCATTATTTACAATTCTTTCTTACAAATATTATTTTCCAAAGAGTATAATATGTTACTAATATATGATTATACAATAAAACAATATTGGTTAAGGTAACTCATGAATATTGTTGAGATATTGGTCATAATATTTTATCAATGGAAGCAATAACATAAACAATCTCAGAAAGTGTTGAGATTGTCTCAATAAATTTTTATTACTTGAAAACATGGGATCATACTATCCATGTAATAAAAGTTAATTATATTAATCATAATATATCATGAAAATAATAATTTTCAGGGTATAATGTGTAAATGTGGAATTATATGCACCTTGATGAAGAGTTTAGGTTAATATCCAGACATGAATATTCAAATAAGGAAAATTGAGACAAATATTTTTTAACGATTTTGAAATTTTTGAATTATAAACCCCATGGAAGAAGGATCATAAATTAGAATGTAAATACCCATTATTTTTTGTGAATTATAAAAATAATACATTCATCTGTAGTACATACACCACACAAAAGGATACTGTGGAGAACATACCTTGTATCTCACATAAATTAAAAGTGAGAAAAAATCCCCATAACTTGTGTCCTGACCCTTTCCATTTTCATACTTGATTACTATATATTAAATATAAGTTTATTATAAATATCATAAGGAATAATACTATTATATATATTTCATTATATTTTTTTATTATAACCTTATATTACCTTCTTGTTAATGATCTTATGTTAAGGTTTTACTTCAGGTAGCATTCACTTTTCTCTTCCCATGTGTCTTAATTTGTTATATCTTTGGCCCATAAACATATATCATGATTCCAGAATGAAAAACATGATGATAATATGAGATGTATACTATATGTTTTTATTATAATAATCTGTATAATATAGGATAATGAAATTGGATACACCTCTCCTGGAGATGGTACGTTGTACGTACGCCTAAAGGTAGTTTTAGATTTTATTGTCATATTAATAGAATGTATGTAAATGAAGTATCAATATATAACAATGTATGTATATATAATTATTATATTAGAATTAATATATCATATATATCATATAATTTCCTTAAACCCATTCATAATGCCTTCCACGGGATGTATGAATGAATCGAATTACATTGAGGGGTTGGTAGTCCGCACTTCCTCAGTTGAGATAATCGTACTAACACCAAATAAAAAGTATAGATATCTGTTTTATAAAGGGAATACAGAATCATAAATACATACTTAATATAATATATGACATATATAAAGATATTTTTAGTCATAATGGCCACTAGTATTAATGGTAAATGAGAAATGGATAATAATAGTTTTGTGAGGTAGTTGTTCACCATACATAGAACTAGTTGTTAAAAATCCATTAGATGGAGGTGAGTGTAGGTTTAGGTCATATACTTTTTATAATAACTTCTTATTATATTTTGGATTCATGTTTTCTCACACATGAAAAGAATAAATATATTTTATGTGGTTAATAAGGGAAATAAAGGAAAGGTTCTTGAGAGAAGACATTAACTCTAAATCAGGAAACTCCATTTGGATTGTCGCAATAGGATTCCATGAGATTATTTATTCCTAAATAGTCTCTTTAAGGTCAAATGTAAGATTTTTTTGAGACTAATTGGTTAGATATTGGATGACCATAAATATTTTTAGAGGTGTTAGTAATGGGTAGAGGCGGTGACCTTTTATAGGGAGGGAAAAGGACTCACATGGAATTTTTAGAAGAAAATTAGATCCGCACTGGTGAATTCATATAAAAAATTCATAAAAAAAATAACGGAAGTTTTATACCATAAATATAGACATAAAATGGGTTTTTAAATGTGTATAGGTGATTTGGTCACTTAATGTTAATGTTTAGTCCCTAATTAATCTTAATTTGGTCTTAACAATTGTTATTAATTTTAAATACTTTTACTAATCATTTTGGTAAAATATTAAAATGGAATTATTAGAATCTAAATATTAAATAGAATATTCTGGTGTATATTAGAATTTTTTAAATCCAATCATAGGAGGGTAAATATTAATATTGGTTCTAATCCCATAGATGGGCTAAAATAACGAGTTTTTAAAGTTGGAAAAAGTTCAAAAGTTTGTAAATATTTTTTTTTCAGTTTCAAAGTGAAGTTAATAATAATGAATTCCATTTTATTAGTATATTTAATAGTCATATAATTTTACCTAAAAATTATTTATAATATCATTTATCATTAATAGTTAATTAGACAAAAATTCATATTTTTAACTAAAAAGCTGTAATTTTCACTATTCATTACAAAATAACGTTTCACAAAAAAATACCAAGAATTCAGTCTTGGATAATTTCTATAATCTAAATTAAAAAATTAATTTTATTTTATCCAATTATATTTATAAATGTGTTTAGAGTAACTATTATTATGAATATGTATTAATTCAAGAAAACAATATTTTTCACTTAAAAGTACATTATCAATAATATTATCATTCATTATAAATATATTTTATTTTTATAAAACAAATCTATTTCAAAATTAGTTATTACTATTTTTATTATCTCTGTTTTAATGATCTATTTTAAATAAATAAAATAATAAATAATAGATGTTTCGTATAAACTCATTATCGCATGCATCGTACGTCAAGTCGGTGTTGCTTGTAGGGAAAGTCATGATGGGATTACGTGTAGCACATTCCATGTTTCTATTATATGTGAAAGGATATTTTGATATAATTTTTTATGATATATAAATATATAACTATTACAAGTGTCATTCTAAATGTAAAATATTGAAATTATAAATTAATTCGAAAAAAATCTCAAAATCGTAAGGTGTTACATTTGACCCCCTTAAAATGAATTTCCCGGTCGAAAATCGTATGGGTTATCAAAGGATTGGTACTTGAATGGTTCATTCATCAAAAAAACATTGTAAAAATGAATACTAAAACAGCCCTTCTAATGGGTTACATGGAACCAAAATTGTTTCCTAAAGTAACATATAAATATGTTTCCACCTGGGAGAATATAGGTGAAAAGTGAAAACATGGATATGGAAGGAAAATCGCACCATCATGTTATGACAGAGAGTGACAGAGAAAAAGGATAGGAAAAAGTTAAAAACTAGAAATCCATATATCAATAATTATATAAGAGACATTTTGATTTATCAAAAATGTACATATATGCTAACATTTTTGGTTTCAAGAAAAGTTAATGTGTTTTCATTAAATGTTATACATTCATTATTTTTAGACAACATAAAATATTATTGTTTGTTGATATACTTCACCTCATTTTGTAAAAGAGGTTACATTTTCATTCATAATGTACTAAAAGACCACATGTTCCATTATATACCATCCAATTTTTCATTAGTTACCAACTATACATAATAGTTTAAACAAGCTATCCAATGTGCATAAATCCTTATTAGGAAGATAACACATTAATATAAATCACTTATTCTGATGTTTATCTTAAAATTTTCCTAAATGTTTAAACTCATAACCCCTCCAAAAGATGGAAAATCATGTCATTATAATTAAGGTTATGAAATCATAATAACCTTTATTCCCATGTATATTACAAAGTAGTTATTGGTCGTGACATTCCAAAAAAGTGAGTAACCTCATCATATATTCTATTAAAACATAGTAATAACATGAATTACAATAATTAATTATGGAAAACATGCATGATTCCTTATTATAATGATTACTAGTTGAATATCTTAAATCACAAATGTTTTAAATTTCATCCTTGATGACATTGAATTTTTTTTAGTAATTAGTTCTAGGGGAATATTTACCATCCAATTTACTTATTCATATGTAGTATATTTTTATTGAAATATTATTATCTTACCATCATGAATTAGTTAATGATTACCTTAAATTAATCAAAATATCACCTTTCAATAAAATCACATTTCTAATCTATCTTGACGATTCAAAATATTAATGTAAATACTCAACAAAAACATAAACTGAACAATCCAGACACAATTTACCATTCATAATTTTGGATTCCAAATATATAAATACATTAATCATTAAACATTATTATTTGGAATTTAATAGGTCCTTATTATGTTTATAATTAAATACTTAGCTTTGGGCATTGTGTTGGGTAATTCCCATGTTCTCCAAAGATAATATATTGAAATCTGTGACAACTCATCACTCTAGGACACATTTTCATGCATAAATATCATCTTCCACTCCATTTTTAGTATTCCTCAAGGTTCTTCATCCCTTATTCTTTACATTTAGAAATATGAATCTTCCACCCTCAATTTTCCTTACCATGAATGAAAAAATGTTCCTTATTTAGTCATTTAGAAATATCCTGATTGCTAACATTGTTAATAATATACCATGATATTTGATTCATAATAATCAAAATATCATTTTCTCCACTGATCATTCCATTTTCTTGCTCATCAAAGAATCTTACAACACATTGAATGTTGTTCTAGATACTTCTGGTTCTTTTCATTGACGAAAATAATAAAAATAGTATGAAAAATACTTATCATAGAAAAAAACCCTATAGTCATGAAAATAATTGCATATATTATGTCTAAATAATGACACCTTCCATAATCTATGACACCTTAGGTTTATCCTAAGGTTTTCATAGAAAACATATATCTAAATCCTTCATTATGGTTCATAAATAATATTTGAACATCAAAAGAATATCCCTTGGGGGTGTCAAAAAAAGTGTTCATCAAGTCCCATTGTCATGTAACAGATTACTGCGAGTTAGGCCTGGAATATATTGTTAGAGTTGTTACACTTATATACATCTATTAGAGATCCACATCGATTTATTGTATCAATACTGGGAAGCATTTAATTGAAACCCCTCACTCTATCCAATACCAAAATTTCATGACTTTTTCCTAAATGTTAACTCATCCTTATACTTATCCTTATATATATCCCTAGATAAATCCTTAGAAATATACCTTGGGATCTAACTAATGTTTTCTCATCCTACTCTCCAAAGGATGACTACACTTTTCCATTGATACAAACTATAGTGACCCAATCTTAATAAAAATTTATTTTACATCCTTTTATATAAATATTTAGTACATTACAAAAAAACACATTCCGGAGGACCATAATAGTTTAGTGTCTTTTGAAACATGGGAAAAATATTCTATCCTGGTGAAGGATCTTCAAAATCCAACATAATTATCTACACTATTAGTACCTATACCAAAATCATTCTTCGTAAAATGGAAAATAGAATCATAAGAAAGGGATGAGATCTGAGACTCAATAAGGGTAAACAAGATATAAATTAAAGCATAAACATGACCATTGTAGTATGATAACATGATCGTAGTATTAGGATATCATACCCAACATAAATATGGACATAAACCTGATTTATGGGATAAAACATAGTAGTTCATAAGATATGAATCATAAGGAAACAAACATCATAAGCCATGAAATAATGTCAAATAATAATATATACTATTTGTTTCATACATATAAGAATAGAAATCGTTATGTCCAGGATACCTACTGAGACTTTCAGCGCATATTAGGATTGGACTATGACCCATGAACCTACTTCAGGCTTGGGCTAGAAACCCACGTACCCACATTCATTTAATATTGGTCTACAACCCACATACCTTCTTGTTTTTGGGATTGTTATACAACCATTGTACCTAATTTCTTTTAGGCTAGGGCTACAACCCATGTACCGTGTCATTTTTTGGCTTGGGATACTACCCATGTACCGTCTTTCTTTTAGTATTGGGCTACAACCAATGTACCTTCTAGATTTCGGGTTTCTTATACTACCCATGCTCCGTCATTCATTTATTCATGGGATACAACCAATGTACATTATTGTTTTAGGGCTTGGGATTCAACACATGTTCCCTATTTCATTTAGGCTTGGGCTACATCTGATACACCCCTTTCATTTCTGGCATGTTATATAACCCATACACGCCCTTTTCTTCAGGCTTGGGATAAAACATGTGAATCATTTGAGATCATAAAAATTATATCATTAACTAATTAATTTTAGGGAGATATAGGTCCCACCATTCTCATAGTAAAATCATTCACACATGTGCCACAAGATAATAAAACAATCATCATATCATGTCCCACAAAAATATTTGGGAATTATAAACATCAAATAATGAACCATAAAATGAAATGGGAATCATTAAAA
The DNA here is from genome assembly GCA_963277665.1 of Viscum album. Lineage (NCBI taxonomy): Eukaryota > Viridiplantae > Streptophyta > Magnoliopsida > Santalales > Viscaceae > Viscum > Viscum album. The sequence goes on from OY728151.1 coordinate 1,477,397,562, forward strand.
TTTAATATGATTTTTTCCCATGATAAAAATATATTTTTCATAACCATATCATCAAATAATAACTCGTTAAATAGAAATTGATTTCATAAATATATAACTCATAAAAGAGAAATAGGTTTCATTAATATAATGAAATTAAGCATGAACCATTCATAAAAAGGATACGAATGGAACATTTAGATAACTATAAAAAAGGTAATGTGTAACATAAATGGATGTCATATTAGATGGAAAATATTTTGGAAATATCTTTACAAAAGTTTTCTTGAGAAAAATATCCTTTCACATTTGAAATTTTTTTGTTAAGACATAAGACCATTTAAAAATTAATTTTCTTAGAAAATAACATAAAAACATATAAATAATACATTAAATAATTTTTAACATATTTTTCTTTGAAATAAAATTTGAAACAATTTCTTAAATATCAACCTTTTAAAAATTAAAAGTAATCTTCAAGGGAATGAGAGTTGGAAAATCCGTAGATGCCGCACGATGTAAAAAGGAACATTCCTTTTGCACAATAAAAATGTTAGAAAGAATGAATTGTTTAGAAATAGAAAAGAATATTCACATTAAGGGATTTCTAAAATAAAAATGGAGAAAATTCCATTAAATATTATAGTATAATGTTATATTATTATTGGAAACCCTTTTTAGAAAACCTAGTGTTCAGACCAAAGAAAGTGTAAATTCGGGCTTTCATAACAACACATTCATAACTATATTTTGTAAAAAATAGTAGAATATGGTAATATTACATTATTATATCATGGAATAAAAGTTGAGTTGTAAAATCATGAATATTCTTGAGATATTTCTCATAATATTTAATCTTGGGAAGTAATATCATAAACATTCTTCGAAAGCGATGAGATTTTCTCAATAAAATCATATAACTCGGCAACTTGGGATCATACTCTCCTTGTTAAAAAAGTAAATTATTTGAATCTTATTAAATAATTAAAATAATTATATTCATTGTATAACATGTAAAGTGGATTTATATACACCTCTATGAAGAGTGTAGGTAAATAACAAAAGAGGAATCTCGATGAAGGAAAATTGAGACAAAACTGTTTTACAGATTTTGTATGTTTTTAATGATAAACCACATGGAAGAAAGATCATCAAATGGTAATGTTAATAGAAAATATTATATGTAAATGATTCATGTAATACAATAATTTTTAGTACATAAACTACACAAATGGAATTAGTGGCGAACATAGATCTTTGTCACAAAAATTTAAAGTGATATGAAATCCCCTTACCAAGTGTCTTGACACTCTCCATACACATACGAGCTTCCTATATGATAAATATAAGTTTATTATACATATCATAAAGAATAATATTCTTATATATATTACCATATATTTTCTTTTTATAATATTCTATTATCCACTTGTTAATAATCTTATGTTAAGGCTTCACTTTGGGTAATATTCACTTATTTTTCGTATGTGTCTTAATTTGATACATCTTTGGTCCTTATACTTATATCATGATTCCATAATTTAAACCATTATATAAATATTAGGAATATTTAGTATATATTTATTATAATAATCTATATAATATATTAGTATGAAATGGAATACACTGTTCATTGAGATGGTAAGCCGTACGTACTCATGAAAATTGTTTCCTTTTTTATTATCATATTAAAAGAATGTATTTAAATAACATATGCATATATATATATATATGTATGTATGTATAAATATAATTATTTCATTAGAATTACTATATTCTATATATATACATATATCATATTAGTACGTTAAACAGATCTTTAATACATTACATGTGATGTGTCAATGAATCACATCACATTGAGGGGGCGGTAGTCCACATTTACTCAAACCAAATTATCACATTAACACCGAATGTAATGTAAATATATTTCAGTTGTAAAATGAATAAATAATCTTAATTACATATTAAATATAATATATTACATATTTAAATAGAGTTCTCATAGTAATGGCCACCATAACTGGTGATAATGAAGAAATGAACAATCATCATTTCATGTGGCAATAGTTCTCCGTACACAGAAATAGTATGTTCAACAAACATTATATGGGGGTTTGTATATGTGTAGTTAAAGACCATTATATAGAAACATCATAGTATATTTATTATGTTGGTTTTTTTACAAAATAATGGAATAAATATATTTGAATTGGGGAATAAGTGGAATAAAGGAAATGGCCTTGAGAGAATATGTTTCACTACTGGAAAGATGTTGTTTCCCAACACTTCTATACCAACGGTTTGTAAAAACCGTTGGTATAGCTACCATTTCCCAACGGTTCACCAAAACCGTTGGGAAAGGGTGTGTTTTGAGCATCTTTCCCAACGGTTCACCAAAACCGTTGGGAAAGAGTGACCTTTCCCAAAGGTTCACCAAAACCATTGGGAAAGGGTGTGTTTTGAGCCTCTTTCCCAACGGTTTTGGTGAACCGTTGGAAAAAACAGCCAAAAAACCAACCTCCGGTCTAAATAACTCAACCCACCATAACCTATCCCAACCGTTTTGAAAACCGTTGGGATAGGGCTATCCCAACGGTTTTCGAAACCGTTGGGATATGTTATTTAATTTTTTTCCAGCCCTACTAACCGAGAACATTATATAAATCAAAATTTTAAATAATTATGATAATACATATATATATTTATGAAATTATGTTTAAAAAAGTTATGTTAGCTTAGTGGTTAAGTCGTTCGATTATAAACGAGGGGTCCTGGGGTCAAATCCAAGCGGATGTTTTATTTTTTGAATTTATATACCAACAGTTCCATTACCATTGGTATAGATTTCATATTACCTATACCAACAGTTTCCAAAACCGTTGGTATAGGTCTATACCAACGGTTTTTGAAAAACTGTTGGGAAATGCCTATCCCAACAGCTTACTTGGCTATGGTTCTCCAAACCATTGGTATAGGCTATACCAACGGTTTGGAGGCCTATACCAACGGTTCCAAACCGTTGGTAAAGGATAGTTTTCCAGTAGTGTTTCCTCTAAATCAGGCAACTCCTTTTTGTTCGTTCCAAAAGGATTCATTGAGAATCATTTTTCCCAGATGGAGGATTCATGGAATAAGTGATGATTTATGGAAGGATACTAGTTCATATCATGGAATAACATAAATTTTTTGATAGGTTTGAGGAATGGGTAATGGTGGGGCCCCTTTATAAAGAAGCAAATGGACACATAGAGAATTTCAAGAAGCAAATTAGGATTGAACATTTTTATAAATAATAAAAGTCATAAAAAATATACCAAACTGAATAATGGAAGGGTTATGGCAGTAATATGAACGTCCAATGTGTTTTGGATAAGTCTATAGGTCATTTGGGCCCTTAATAATAAGGCTTAGTCCCTAATTACGCTTAATTTGGCCTTAAGCACTGTGATTAATTTTAATAACTTTGGCCATTAATTTTGGTAAAAAATTAAAATGTTCATTTAAAACATAAAATATTATACTGAATACAATTAATTATGCCTATTTTTTGAAATTATAATAATATAAGATGAAAAATTAATTTTAGATCTAATCCCAGTGAGGAGATGAAATGATGGGTTTTTAAATTATGAAAAAGTTTAGATGTTTGTAAGAATTTGTTATTCAGTTTCTAAGTGATGTTGATCCTAATGTATTTAATTTTATTATTTCATATAATATTTTTATAATTTGAACTAAAAATATATTTATAATTATATTTAGCATTAATAGTTGATTAGACCAAAAACACAGTTTTTTTTCTAAAATTCTATATTTTCACTATTCATCAAAAAATGAAGTTACTCTGAAAAATACCAAATATTCACCCAAATGCTAATTTTTATGTTCGGAATGTGTAAATTATGTTTATTATATCAAAGTAAAATTTTAATTGTTCGTAAAATTACATTTATTATTAATAGTGATTCATTAAAGAAAATATTATTATTTTTACATAAAAGGAGTTTTCCAAAAGAAATTATCCTTCATTGTCAATATATTTTATTCATATAAAACCAAAATATTTGAAAATGTGATTTTACTAAGATTAATGGAAATTTTATAATTATCTTATTAAAATAATAAAAATAATAAAAATTGGTGTTTCATATAAACTCGGTGTTGTGTGCATCATATGACACATTGGTATTGCTTGTAGTGAAATCTATGTTTTTTTTGCATGAAGTGAAGGACATGTTGGTATTTCATGTGAAATATATGGTTCAATTAGTGTTCTATGATATATATGTATATATATACATACATACATATACATATATATATATTTAAACAACTATTTCTAGTGTCATGTAAAAAAGATAAATAATGAAAATATAATTTTACCAGAAAAAATCACAAAAACTTGGGGTGCTACAAGTTGTTTCACACATTGTAAATGGGGTACACATTTAACCCAATGAATGAAATTTGTGTAAAGAATCCCCTTACTAATTTTTAATCAGTCAAAGAGCATTCCTCATAAAATTAATAATTATCAAATGAAACATCAAATACCATGATGATAAAGAGATTAATTATATTATATATCAAAGAGATTTATATATACACCAAACACAAACGAATAAGTGGTGAATAAGACATATCTCACAAAAATCAACATGAGATGAGAAAATCATTACCAGAGGTCTTATATCCAACGTACAGGACTTAACCTCACATATAATAATTTTAACTATAATATTAAATTATAATATATTCTTATTAACATTTAGGATATCTTTATTATTCCATTTTAACATTTTACCACATTTTATTTAATAATAATAAATAAATTCACTATTTTAGGCGTTAATTGCATTATTTATCATCTGAGTTTTGTCGTAAAATTCCATGTTTCCATTCATAGGGAATATATAAAACATTTACATAACATAATTAGTTTCCTAAATATCATATTTAAAAATTATAATAATTATAATAATTTTTTTAATAGTGAAAATTAATTACATCGCTACGTGGAGATGATAATTCCTACAGAAGCATGTGTGGTGATTTCATTTTTCATAGGATGAATAAAAGGTAGAATTAAAGTTGTTTAATAATCATAATATATATATATATATATATATCATTCTGTATTTACATTGTTAGAATGGAAACAACACATGAAGAGGAATCAAATGATGAAATGAATTTCAATGAGTTGGTAAAAATTATTACATATTCTTGAGTGAACATCCTTTAGATCTCTTATAATGGGGTAAATATTTTTTATATTTTGAGTATCAGTATCTAAATAACATGGATAATAATTCTATGAGTATTAATGGACAACGTTTTATTGATCTATAGTGATCATGGTTATGAAATTAAATTAATTAAGGAGTTTCCATTTATAATTGAAGCGAGGGACATCCTTAGAAATACTCCAAATATTAAATTATAATAAATTCTTTTTGTGTTAAAAATACCACCAAATGGATGTGGATTATAATATAATATGAGATATGTGTTTAATATAATCATCCAATAAAAAATTGAAATGTTTTGGTTTTACTTCAAACAATGTCAATTTGGTTGAATTAAGTTAATATATCATTATTTTCATTATGATAACAATTTAGTTATTATTAATTTTTTGTAGTTTTTTACTTATAATATTCTAATTGGGACATAAAGGTATTATTTAATATATATATATATATATATTATTAATCAGTTTTCTATATTTAGATGTTTTTAAATTTTATTAAATAATTTAATAAAATAATAATTTGATGAAATATCATTAGTTTCAATTTTAACACTATTCATTTCATGGCCTTATGGAAAGAAATATAGCATGAAAACAAAAAATGAACAGTGAATACACAAATAATATTTCATAATCATAAATTAAATTCATTTATCTCTTTAATTAATTAAAATTGTATTTAATTTAATATTTTTATTATCATTTATTTTATTCTTTCATTATTAAAATAATTATGATGCCGTCATTGTATAATTGTTTAAAGAGGTTTTTTAATGAGGAGGTTCCTTATTCAAAGACCAATGAAAAAATTATTATACAAAGAAATAGGGGTTACGTGAGTCTGAAAGATGGAATAATTTTATAAACCATACCATTAAGAGGAACCAAATCCATTGGAAGTTCATCTATCCAGGTTAATTCATGGTTAACTCCCTTATTATCAGTCTCTTTTGTAACCATGTTTTATTAATGAAAGGTATGACTGACAATGTAAGCTAATCAACTAGAGTGATAGGAGGAAGTACATCCAATGGGTTGTAAGAGGACATGAAAGATGCACCTCACCATTCCAAATAGCCTTGGAAATATTGTTCTGACCTTATTGCATATCAATGGAAATGACATGGTTCATACTCATCATTTCATCTTCTAGATATGAGATGATTTCATAGAAACCAACAAATAATATGAGACACTACCCATGGTGGCTTCTGAAAATCATACCAAAACCCGAGGTTCCCAGATTTCCTTTAGAACTGTCATCGACATTCATTTTAATCCAACCTAGGTGTGGGGTATGCGAGAACACTTCAAAATTCAATCTTGTTTGATGATCGATTCGGCTAATCTAAAGTCATTGGGGGATCCCAAAATCATTAATAGATTGTTACAATTATCCTTCTTAATCAAGGTATCTTCCTGAATGGAAATGAGAATTTTCATATAACCAGTATTTATATAGGATGGGAAATTATTAGGAAGAAGAGTATTTCTATCATATCAGATCACATGCAGAATCTCATCAACATCAGTTATGAAATGATTCTTGAATTGATAATATTTATCTATATTCATTCAATTATTTAGTTGAGAGCTGATTAATTCATGAAGTAACCATAGGCAATACAAAGTGTCGAATATATAGTTCCCAAGAGCTGAATCTATAGCGCAAGATTGAAAAATATGGTTAGTATCATCTCAATGTTTTTTACAAATATGCACTTAGAGAAAATGCGAATACCAACATATTGAATAGAAACTTCAATGGAGGCTTTTTTTATAAAATACAAAAAACAAGATTAATCCTTAAGGGATTAATTCATGGCTTTTCAAAAGAATTCATTAACCGAAATTAGTATCAGAATTTTGAATGTTGTGGTTAAAAAAAATTGTGGTCTAGGATACCATTATGATTAGGTTCGGATATTATGAAATGATCAGAATTAAAATAGGGATAATTTTCAATATCATGAATAATTTTGTCATTAATAAAGATGTTATGATTATTTAAAACAACCTTGATTATACAGTTGTTGTGATTTAGTAAATTATTGGGAGGTAGCATGGAGATTAGAGGAACACTAGTGTAGTTGTACAACAAAACATTATTGGAATAATTGATACTGACCATCCATATAAAGTTAATCATGATGTTGGTAAAGGCTTTCTTAATGGATAAAAAAAATTTAATAGCTAATATAATTCATATTACATTTCTTTAAGTTTTCAAGGAATCCTTTTTGAGAGAAAAATATAATCATAATAATTATAATGTAGGTTCAAGTTACATTGGCTAGTACTGCACAATTAAAAAGGTTAAGGTTTTAAATTCCAAGGCCACCCTTATTTAAATAATTATAACAAGCAGTCCAATGAATGGTCACTTGTTTCCATTCAAGAGTGCTTCTAGTACAGAGTATTTTTATGATGTAAAAATGCATTTTATTAAGGAGACCAGTATGTGATTTGTAAACCATAAATGACTAGATCATTATAGATACAATTTTATTATTAATCATACATATTCTACCATCCATAGATATGGATTTACCTTTCTAAGAAGAAATTTGATTGAGTATTTGGTCAACAGTGTTAGAAAAGTAACTAGATTTGGGAATTCCAAAATAATTGTGTACACCTAGATAATTAAAAGGATAGAATCCTTCTATGATACCTAAATACATGATAATATTACCTTTTCTCTTAAATGTTAAATGTTTTCCTAATAATAATAAATATTTTTTCCTACTAATTGTTTCTCCAGAGATTTCATCATAATGTGAGTGGTCACTTTTGAGGCTTTGGATATTTCTTTTATCTCCATATAATAAAAGGATGATGTAATCATCATATAAATAATGTCTGTGAATATTTAAGTTCATATACTCCTAGGTAGGTTTATTCTTGTTTTGATTGAAAAGGGGAGTGAAAAATCTAATTAAATAAAATACATTATTTTAAAAAATAATGTTTGAGAGGGGTTAACTCGACTAACTCCCTTGGTATATTAAAAGTAACACTTTGGGGATCCATTGACAAGGATGGATATGGTAGCCTATCTGAATAATGAATTGATTCTATTTATGAAGGAATCATTTAAACCAAACCTCTAAAGTACCATTAAAATAAAACTGTATTCAATGGTATCAAATTATTTAATGATATGATGTTTAATTATAAAATTTCCCCCATTGGTGTGTTGGTTTAATGTGTTAGTGCATTTTTAGGCATGACAAATGAAATCTTTTATAGACCTACCCTTGATAAATAAATATTGATTGTATGAGAAAAATTTTCTTCATATAGTAGTATGTCTGTTAGAAATATGATTCATGATGATTTTGTAATGAGTGGAAACCAGAAGCATTGGTAAAAAGAGATTAATATTAGAAGCATTTTTCAATATGGAATTAAATTAATAAATTTCCCATTGAACCCATAAATAAGCACACCATTGGAAAAAATGATTTGCATGTCTATGAGAATTAGTTTGAATAACCTCCAAGAAGTGATGATTGAAACCATTATTGAAATCATATAGCCCTGGAAGAAGTATCAGGATTAAGTCTAAAAATATTGTCTTTTATTTAACTGTAAATAGGGATGATTAAATGATAATTGTTATCTTATTCATTCATAATATCTAGGATGACATCGGAAAGAAGGTCTTCGTTGATGTTTGGGTCATTAATAATATTTTCATAATAAGGGAAAAGATGATTAGCAATGTTATACACAATATTAATGAGTGTTTCCATGACTCTAAGAAAAGTGAGAGTTTTACAAACATTTTAGATCCTTCTAAGAGAGTTGTAGAACTTAGTGTTTTCTTCACCATCTGAGATCCATTTGGGTTTGATTATTTTCATAGACATTTTTTCTTTACAGGGGTGAAAATAATTATGTCTCATATAAGGGTTGATTTCATGTTGAGTATTTGAAGTGAAATATGATCTTTTAGTGTTTTTTGGAAGTTGGATAATTTAAATATCATGAAAAGATATGAATTTGTTAATTGGTTCATATATGGAATTACACCATCATTTATGACACTAATTAAGGTGTTTTTGGTTGATGATTCATGAAAAATAATCATAATAGTTATTTATTGACTAAAAATTGAATATAAAATACAATGATTTAGAAAAATCATCAATATTTTAAAATAATATATATAGTGTTAGATATATTTTGATTAACACCATATTAAAAATAATTAATTTATTAAAATATAAATTTGACGTCTTTATCTTTTCAAAAAATAAAATGTTAAAAATATACTAATCACATCAAAATGGTCCCAAAAATTAATAAATAAATTTAAATATAGAAATTATTTTTATTAAAAATAAATTAGTTTATAACCTACATTAGGCCCCATGTGGACCTATATTAGATGTCCAAGACAAAAACTGACATTATATTATTCTCATTAATTTAAATAATATAAAAGTAATTCTCCTCATAAGTTCAAATTAAAAAAATAAAATAACCTTCATAGGTGTTATGGTTATAATATAAATCATAGAGAAATATGTTTTAGTTTTTTTGGGTTATATTATAATCCTTATCATATTATTTTTACTCTAAATTACTCTATTTACCATTAATTATGGAAATAAAAATTTGAATAATGTTTATATACATATTGATGAAACAAATAAGAAGCATATTTACTAATTTTATACTTTATAAATCCAAATATGGAATCAATTTTCAAAAAATTAAAACACAAATGTGGTGGAATTTTATTTAAAATTGAACAAATAAAACACATCTATAAATAGTTTAAAAAAATGCATTGATAGGACCAAAAATGTACTTGTACGAAAATAAGATATAATGGTGAAAAAAATAATATAATTTATAACTATTTATTTCTTATTTTACAATGATATTAAATTAAAATAAAAAATATACTTTTAATATAATAAAATTGATAGTTTTTTAAATAAAATATATATTTTTTAATATTCAATTAAAAATAAATATTTTTTAAAAAATAAAAAAGGTACCCCTAACATAATTTATACATACCAATTTTAGAATGTAAGTCTATTGTATTCAATATTATTCAGGAAAGTCTCCTAATTTGGTTCTAAAAATAGTGTTCTATTAAAAGGCTGTGAAACTACATTTAGAAAATATAGAATTTTTTTCATAAAATTGGATTAATTATTATCATATGAAAATAAATATTACTTGTAAAAATGTAAAAATATTATATTGAATATAAAATATTTAAATTTAATTTTTTTAACACTCTCCATTCTCTACGATCGAATGGATATTTTATTCCTTTAACATTTAAAATAGTGTATCAGGGTTTTAAACACAGTGTTGTGGGAACCATAAGCTATCCAAGATGGTAAATTTCAATGTGACATGCCAAAAAATCCTTGGGTGTCACAATTGTGTATACTATATTGGATATATTCTCCAAATATGACCATAAACGTTTTTTCTCTATATGACTTATTAATGGATCATATCCATGAAATATATTACCTATCACTACATTTTTGTTAACTAATCATCCAATACGAATAGAAAAACCATTTATTTTAATGTAATTATTTTTTGAATAACTTGTCTTCCACTTCTTATATTTAATTGTTCTCACTAAGTCTTTGTACATCTTTTGATTTAGAAGACTATTGACTAAACCATATAACCATTATATTTATATTGAAAAATACCATAAATAGAATTGAATGGAACCAACCAAGAATGTAATTTAGTATCATTGGATAGAAATTTATATTCCATGGGATATTCATGATTATAGATGGAATTATGAATGTTTTCCCTATATGATGTCATTTTAATGGGATATGAAACTCATTTGCATTATTTGAGTTTATTATTATATGATGATTATTTATATTATACTGGATAAATATGTATAAATGATGGTGTGTTTTGACCGACATTTACGTCTTATTCATTGGGTAATTTTGATTTCTCATGAGTTGGTAAGGCTTGGTCATATTGATGTTTATCATAATGTTTTTAGAAAAATGAGTTTTCTAATATTCATATCCACTGAAATAATGAATTTTTTTAAATATGAATGGTAATTGTTTGTCTGATCTAATGATTTAATATTAATATGATGGTTCTTTGTTTCAATGTTAATTTTATTTACAGGCTTTGTATCATTCAATTTTTATTCCTCGTTGATAAGATATTACAAACTTATATATTATTTTCTCATGATTCCGGATTTTTTTATAAATTTATGCCATGTTGTTATTTTTCAATCACGATATGTTGATATTCCTTGATATATTCTATGTCATAACATATCTTATTCCAGGATTTATGACCAATTAATTAATTGTTATAATAATTTTTATATCATGATTATAATATGTGATCATCATATTATTACCTGTAATCATTGATAGTTATAAATTATGGTTATCCTTTCCAGAATTCTAAGCTCACCCATTTATTAATTTTCAATTTTCCCATATTAGGAAGAAAAATAATACATAATATATGTTTATAATATTATACTGTGTGGAGAAATTGTTGGAGATACTAAATTCTTGTTATGGATTGAGAAGTCTCTTATATAGTGGGAAAAAAGTTACATTAGTTGAAAAACTCTTGGGATTTATATGTTAATGATGTATCAAATTTCCATAAAATAATGAACATAAAAGTTCATGAGATCGTTATATAATGAAATATTTTCATTATTTCAAGTAATTATGAGATTGTCAAATTCATGGGATGTTATTTTGGTTATTAGAGAAAATCATAGAAAATAGTATGTATTTTTTTTATTATTGGTTGATGATATAAGGGTCATCATGTGGTTATAAGTTAAGTGTTATGATTATTTTAATGCAATAGATAACCGTTTACACTAGGTAAAGTAATATTAAATATTTTAGTGATGAAAATAATATAAATTTATTGAATATCCTACTGATAAGTCCATGGAATATTTTTATGTGTAGCATAAATTCCCAAAGCTCATGTAATGACATGATTATGTGGTTTTCTTAAAAATGAAATCCATTTCGTCATTATAGAAGTTGATGTTTCTATAGAAGGATTCACATAGGTGTAATCAATATGAAAATTTATGGTTGATTAGGGACTCAATATTCACTCAATTACATGATGAGTATCCTTAAGACTACATACATAGAATGACACTATGAAAATATTTTCATTAGTTAACCATATAAACATTAAAATTCATTAGAAATGACTCAATATGTTATGAAATTGGTTTATGTAATATTGGGGGACACTAACTAATGAATCCTTGATTGATCCACAAGTTACCTTCTTTAAACATGGATCTTATGTATTAAATTTTAATATTAAAAAATTTTGTGGTTTAGTTTTTATATATTCCCATACAATAATTCTTTAATAGTGTTAATCACTCATGTTAACTCGTTTTGGGTTTTGTAAATGGATGATCCCTGATGTAATTAACTTAATAATGGATTTTATGGTTAATAGGGATATGGATTCAATCATAAACCAAAGGAGTAAGATATAAATTCAAAAAACATTATGAAAATATAAAATAAGCTAGCACATTTTATGATTGACAACATGAACATATTTGAATTTCCAAAAAGACCATAGAAGTGAATGATAGAGTATCATGTATTTTTGCGTGACAATAACGATCAAGGATGGAATTTTTAACATCCTATGTGTCAGAAATGTTTATGAAATAACCAAGGAAAATTCCTCGAAGGAATATGGAAATGTTTTCTATTTGGAGAAGTAGGGAATATATAAGAAATATTATATGGATAAATAAATAGTTCAATCTAAATGGAAAAGGAAAAAATAGTTCATCCTAATGTTCCACTAGAAATTTACTCTCATAAATATGGGAAACATGAACATTATACAAGTTAATTCCCTGATCTAAGGGTTAATAAGGATGATAAGAATTTGTAACATACACAAGTAGGGAAATACTATAAAACCAAAAATATTGATTTTGGTTTTGAAAATGATGTAGAATGAGAAACCCCGATCAATCACTCCTAAACTATGAACTTTGTATTCATACCCTCTTAATCATATTCATATGTAATTAAAACCATAATATCATAAACCTAAATAATATATGTTGAATTATTAATAAGAAAATTTACTAGTATTTATATTATATACAATTTATATAACTCTAAAATATAATATTTTTATACTAATGTTATACTTATAAAATCATATTATCGTTTATTTAGTCAAATTTAAGGTCCTATTAGGCATATGTTGGCTCTCCTGACATAGACACCATGATTATTTCCATGTTAGTAAAATCACTTGTAAAAATCTTGCCATGAATTAAAATTAATATAAAGTGGACGATTAAATCCATATAAAACCATACAACCAATATATTTGGGTATTTATAATAAATTGTATAAATTAAAGAATACAACACTAGAAATATTCAAATTCTTGGGGGAAAAATGACATCACTAGTTATACCAAGGATACTGGGTTGAAACCTCATTTGAAATTAAATACACTGTTATTTTTAACTTATGGATTCCCATTAGAATTTAATTAGTTGTTAATAATTAAAACTTAAAAAAAATTATTTATGATATGGAGAGTATAATGACCACATATTTCACTATGTATGATCTTTAAAAAATATTATTTGAATAGATTGTTCTACAAGGAACATTGAAGAAAACCGAATTCATGAATTTTTTTCAAATATAACATATTAAAAATATCCATGGAACTATTGGGTTTTAATTAGATTAAAATTGTTAAGATATATATATATATATATATGTCATTTTATAGATATTTTCATAGTTCATTTTCTGCTGTATAAACTATTTTAATACAATTTTTTTTACATGATTCAAAATTTTCAAAATAATATAAAATATGTTATTGTAATATGATAATGTTTATAAAATTATAGATTGATTATTTAATGTAAATTTTATTGGTATTTTATATAAATTAAAAAATGAACAACTACAATTTTATAAAGTTATTTTCCTATGAAAATGGTTGCCATTATATTTCAATTTAAAATAAAAATTAGTAAATTTATTATTTTTACTTTGACAAAAAAAAACTTCATTTATGTATTTAAAATAGTAATATAATTCAAGATAATTATTTCCAAATATCCTTAAAAAAATTTATGTTTGGGTGAATAGAGAAAAATATAGTTTTTAAAAATACCAAAACATTAATGAAATTATTAGTGTATAAGTGTAATGTTAAAATTTGTGAAGCATATTATCAATAAAACTTATATATTTATAAGAGGCACAAAAAATTATTAATAAAAAAACTATATTTAAAAAACCTATGTTTGAAATATTAGATCATAAGTTGCACTATTAATTAAAATTATGTTTACATATTATAAATTTATAATTTTTAAATTTCATTTTTACCAACATTAATACATGAATATAGTTAAATTTATTGAATATTTTGAATTCGGAGGTATATATTCTTTAATAAGGATCATATGATATTTAAGAAAAAAATGAATTACATAGTTATAAACCACCATAAAAGACAAAAGGGAAAAAAGGGCTGACCAAAGTGGTAAATTGAGTAATATATAAAAACTTATTTCTAATTGAGTGATTAATGATTGGATCGACAAAAAAAATCAAAAATTCATTAATGTCCATTTTCATGTCTTTTGACTTTAGAAATATTTGTGCTCTGTATATTTAAAATAAATTTTAATATGAATTGAATTATCATAGCTTAAAAATATGCCTCTCCCAACCCCATCCAGACCACTCCAAAAAAAGTTCTTCGAAAAATGTTTCCAATTTAAATTCCATAGTATAATAATTCACTTTCTTACTATTTTAGAAATGATTTTGGATAATTTATTTTATTTCAGAGTATTATTCCAATTGAAGCTCAGTTTTCTTAACTTAAGTAAAAACTATTCCTAAATATTTTTTTATATCATTCCCTATAAATTTAATTTTTCCTATCTTTATATGATGACCTATGTATTTATTATATACTAAATGTTTTTATATTTTGTGATTAGTGGTTAGCCACCATTCTATTTTCCATTTTGGAAAATAAAAATGATATTTGTGAGTTTTTTTATTGACCACCTCCATAAAATACCTTGTTTCATCTTCCAACACAAATCAACATGAATATCCTTAGTGAGAAAAGTTATCAATAATTCTTAAATGAAAATACTGTTTATGATTATTAAATAATAAATCATATTATATTTTTCTCACTTTCCAATAAAAATAAAATCATCATCAATGAATTTGTGCAGAGTATCGACTCCATAGAACGCTGTATTCAATTTTTAAAAACTACCATTTATGGATGGCCCTAAATATGGGTTTAAGGGATAATTATAATCATCATAAAATTACTAAAATTATTTTATGAAAAAATTTCCAAACTATTGATAATATTAAAAATTAATGATCCTTGTTAATTCAGTCATCCAAAATTGGTGTACTTAGAGGAAAGAACAATTATCTCCTATTATGTATAAATATCATATATATTTGTTATTCAGGTAATTAAATTATATTCTGAATTTTAGCAATAATAAATTATTAAAAATATAATAATTCATGTAGAATAATGATATTTTTTAAAACCCACTTTTCAATAATACATTAATCTTGGTATGCTCATAGATGGGTCAGTCTAACCACCCATGTAAGTTTTTTTAAGAAATAAAGTCATAGATGAAAATGAAAAAAATAGTTTCTGATAACATGTAATATTAAAAAGTAAATAAGTATTAGTTTTTTCTGCTAGAATGTTATCATTAAAAATAAACACAGTAATTAAGATACCATCATTTATTCAATAAAATAAAAGTATCATTCTCATCACTTGTTTCATATTTATGTTAAATGAAAAAAATAAAACATAATGAAATTATAATGTTTTAAATATTAATAAATAGAATATTCTAGTAAATCATTTTGATTTATTAATAATTATTATTTTTATAATGGATTAAAACACACTTATTGAGAAACTTGTTCAAAATGGTCATGATTACCCAAACCTAATATTGAATACATTTAATTACTAAATAATATACACATATATAATAATTATATATGAAATTTATTAATGTTTATAGAAATGAATACATTTTTGAAATTAATCTTATGTATTGTAATTTTCTATTATAGGAGACTTGGATTCTTTAGTGGACATATGGAATTAAGATAAGGGGCTTTCAACCTCCATTTAAAATCCATGAAGCATGAATATTTTTGAAAATTTTCCTTTTTTGAAGTATTTTGACACTGAAAATTTGATATTTGTAATCATGAATTATTGTACATTCATGGTATTTCAAGTTCAGTTTTAGATTTCCTCTAAAAATGCGTTTTTATAAAAATGTTTCTCAAATTGTAAGGGTTTTATTTCCAATAATATCTTTAAATAAGGAGTGTTCATGAAGTATAACACATATAGGGAATTTTTGTCATTTATAAAATGCCCAAAAATTTCAGTTTTTATTAATATTGTTTTAAATTTCCAATCAAAGTTTCATTTCCCCATAACTTATATTTTTTCTAAAGTGTTTATTGTCATTGAAATTGAACTCATATCCACTTTTTGTTTGAGAAAATCCATTTTCAATAACAATATTCAACAAATTGTTCTATATATATCATTATATATTCCTCAATAGTTTATTAAAAACATTTTATAAAACATTTACATTTATTAAATAATTTCAAATAATTTTTCTCCTTTTCTATATGGATCGTTTTCATCAATGTCGGGAAAGAATAACATTTTAATATTTTCACTGTAAACACACTTTTAACACTTTATTCCTTTTTTATTAAATTTAATTGTTCCAATTTCATGATTTAAAAAGTAAATTATAATCCTATAAATATATATATAAATAACTGTTTTATTTAATAAATATTTTGGAACAGTCACGCATATTTCATTTTTCCTATTTGATTTTCCTAATGCTCTTAAAAAGTGTTTTCAGTTACATTATAATATTCAGATAAATATTATTATATATTAATGATATTTTTCAAATTCTATCAGATAAATTTATTATAAATATGAATTATGAAATTTTATTCGATATAATATGAGTTATACATAATTTCCATGATCATTCCTTACAATCCACCATGAATAGAGATAAATTTTCATTCAATTTATTTATCTTATAAAAACAAAATTTCTCCTTTCTATGATTGAATGGTGTTTAGTAGAAAGTCATAAATGGTTGATTTGGGAAATTAGTGATTATTTTATACACCATTTATCTTTATGGTTTATCTGTCATATACTTTATCGAATAGTTTGTACTATGAAATATATTTAATATCAATGGATAGGAATTCATATTCCAGGTTTTTATCATGTTTGTTTCTGTAATTATAATAATTTACCATATATTATTCCATTTTAAATGGGGATAAAACACAATTTGATTCCTTACTATAATTAAAATATGATGATACTTTATTTCATGTGGCCCACATATTTATGGGTGAAGATGGGAGGGATATGATATCCCATTTCAATTCACTATTTAATTTTGATATCTCATGAGTTTTTAATTAGAATATATAATGAATTTTTCCTCAATGGTGTGGGTATAATGAGTATACTCATATTTTAATGTTTGCAATTAATGATTTTTTTTACAACATCCAGGGAATTAAGAGTTTTCTCAAAAGGATTCATATTCTTCTAATAGTGACTCCTCCATATATTTATTTATTTTTCAGGATATGTTTTATTCCAGGTTCATTCCACTTTTTAATTGTATTATTCACTTTTATATTTCAATCTTAGAATTTAGGATTATTGTTTTTTGCATTTTATCGTGTTACTATTATTGTTTCTCTAGATATTTGTAAATTTCATGATATCTTATGTTGTTTTTAGATACATTATTCTGGGATTTATAATTAATGCTTGGTTGGGTATATTGTTACAATGAACCCTAATTATACCCATATGATCATATTATTCTAACTAGTAGTCATTTATTATTATCACATTTTATTACCATTTTTGATCATCCGATCCCACCCCTTTCTCACGTTTAAAATTCCTCATTTTATAATTAATATTGAATCATATAATATTTATATAGGAGTAACTTGTGTGGAGAAATTGTGGGTGATTTTTACGAATTATTATTAATTAAGAAGTGTATTATGTTATATTAAAAATTTCATATCGTAAAAGAATGAATTATTTTTGTTAACTAGTATTGTATTTTAATTCTATAAATGAAAAATCCAAAAAAAAACATGTCAATGAATTATAAATAAATACTTTAATTATTTATTATAATATTGAGATATTCAAATTTTTTGGGCTACCATACTAACCATGGGTTACATGGTATGTCCTAAGACCATTTTCAGATCTAGGAATGATACATGATGTGAAAGACCAACGATGAGTGATATAGTTGTTTCCAGAATACATTCATTAGGATGGGTTCCTACACTGTGACTTGATGTTATCAAATAATGGGACAAACATGGGTGAGATAGATTTCAAGATGAGTTTAAATTGAAAAACAGATTATGGGATATCCATGAGTGGGATCCAATTTGTATGTGATGTGAAATTTAATGGATAGACTCTACCATGAGTGATATGGTAGAGGTTGAGTACTGGATTTGGGACTATCTTGATCAAAACAATAAGTCTATAGATAGGGAATAAGACCCCTTTATACTTCTTCTAGTGGCTAAAAGGAGTTGGATGATACACTTCCCTATGTCCTTCGATATAATATGGGTTATGTGAATGATTTCATAAATTTATGAGTTATATTTCAGCATTTATCCATGGTATGTATGGTCAAGGTTTGTAGTTTCCTAGTAAGAACATAGTGACCTGATGCATAAGGCGTTATGGAGGCCAAGTATTCAGAATATTTATGACTCTCCGTGTTGAATTTTTATTTTCATCATTAATAACTATATATTATGATTTATACAATGATCCCCTGGTTTGACCCATCTAAGATGTATTTATCACAAAATGTATGCGAATCATATTGTGCATGTAAACCCTTTGTCTTCTTTTAGGTTGAGTACCTAACATATAGTGGACTATATTAGGGGTAAATAAATGGGTTTGTGGAGATTAGGTTACAATGGATCAAAGATAATATTAGGGACCTTGTGTGTGTTTTGTTCTTTTTTATATGTAGTTGGATTAGTGGGTTGAAATTTTGAATGCCTGATTGTTTGATTCCATAATAAATTGATATAGAAATGGGTTTTATTATGTTTTTTATATTATTTAGTTATTTATAAATGTTTAATTACTATAATTTTAGATAATGGTCTATCAATTTTATGGAGTAGGCCCTCACCACATGTTAGACGCCTTGGTATATAGGGACACACATTTTAGGACACATGGAACTACTGTTTGAATGGTGGTTCTCGGTGCGGTATTTGAAATAGGTATTAGATATTTTTTATCATTATATGTACAAAAATGATATAAATTTTTTCTAGTAATCTAACACACCTATATTTTATGATCTATAATTTTCAAATAAAACTATTTTTTTGGTAGCTTGTGTCACACAAAACATTATGTTTTATTAAATCATGATATAATATAACATTATTTTTATATCCTATATTTTCAATTGGAATATATTAATAGGACTAACTAAATTTTGAAATTTATATGTTCACTTAAGTATAGATAAATTCATTGTTTATTAATTATTTAGAAACAAATAAATCATTTGAATGTAAAAGAATTATTTTTCTAAAAAAATTACATTAATGCACATAAGTTATTTTTATCATAATAAAATAAATAAATTAATATTGATAATTTATTTAAATGAAATATCTATAAAATATGTTAAATATTTTTTTAACATTCATGAAATGTTTTTATAGGGACAGGATAATAATAAAATAGGTTTTATTCTTAGATATTAATTTTTAAAAGGGATTTTTGTCACGTGTTGTGTGATTATTTTAAAATTAATTTTGAGCACATATCAGAATTTAATTTTATAAAAAATATACCACATTTATAAATATTTTCTTCATCTTTTTAAAATTGCTTAATTTTATTATTAATCATTGTGAAAAGGAACTATGGTATAATTTATCTCAACTATAAGGGTTGAAGTTAGTTAATATAGGTTAAAAAATGGATAACTCAATAATTTTTCATCCAAATTCTTGTTGGATGAAGGTAATTAGACACATATCATCATTGGATCTAAATTGAATTTTTTTAATGTAAAATTTTCCTTCAAAATGACCTATATTATATTTCAAACAATAAATTTTACCAAATGTCACCTTCATATTTTAAATATCTTTTATCATTCCACATAAGAAAAAAAAGTGTTATGAAGTAATAAATGTGTCTATTTTGATCTTAAGGAAATTATTTTCCTTCTATAAATTTAATTATAATATTAACTAATATATTATAATGTTTTATTCTTAGAGAACTATGATTCAATACATCCCCATTTAATAAAAAAAATAAAATAAAATTTTAAAAATATTTATAGTAATATATTTTTCATGATTTATTGTGTTCAACGATTTATATATATCTATATGAAATATTAATGGGGTTTTAAATATTTATATTAAAATCACCCCTTTTAATTAATACATCTAATAAAAAAGTAAATTAATTGTGTTAGGAAAATAAAAATTATATTTTAAAATAAATAGAATTTTATTAAAGGATATAAGATTCATAAAAATTATATTCATAAAATTTCTTGTTACATAGATTTAAAAATATGACAAGGTCCATTTACAAGATTTTTTAATTTTATATTAACATTATTATCCACTAAATGTTATTAAATAATAATATTATGGTAATTTTAAAAATGTATAATAAAACATTAAAACAAAATGACAAGAGTAAAAAATGTGATCCCAACTTGTCAAAATTAAATTGTATTAGAGGATTTTGACTCATATTCTGAGTAACATTTAATATTGACAATTTGGAAAAATTATTAAATATAAATTAATTTATATTAATTTAATATTTTTAAAATTTCTAAGAGTCTCCCTTCCCTCAATTATAACTTGGAAACCCTCCTTTATATTCATAAATTGACTTTGATCCTTATAGATTAAGAAATTTATATCAAGTTATCTTATCCACATTTGTAACCATATTATATAGGTTATGTTCTTACCGGATGACTTACTCTATAGCTGCATATAGGTGGACAAAAAGATCCATTTCAAATAAGAGGAGGTTCCAACATATATAAGGATATCAGCCATATTTTAAGGTATTTTTATCACCCAATTATATCTATGGGACATATGCCTTATAAACCACTTGTCTATTTTGTATCATATATACTATCTATGTATTTAATATATGATTATTTTAATGAATATAAGGGATATAAATATCAAATCTATTTTTTAATACATTGGGATTTTAATATAAAATATACCAATGTGTTATGGATATTATGAAAGAACGACATTGTTTATCAGGGAATTTTATGATAATGTTTTAATTATGAAATATTATAAAATACCTCTTAATAGTAATATTATTTTTCTTAACCTCTTGTTATTTCTAAAAAAACATTTTCCCTTCCATTTTCTTCACTTTATGTACTGATGATATGAATATAATTTTTTAGGAAAACTAACTTTATTTCTCACATCCATTGAAAATTGAATTACTTTGACATAATTGATACCTAAAAATGACTTTAAATAAATGTTCTGACAATTATATTATTTTTATTAATTAATTTAAAAATATATAATAATTTTTACATAATGGAGGAATCTTCTCCTCATCTTCCAAATGATTTATTTTTTTGGCCTTTTCTACAATAATTTGAAATGAATTTTTTATTTTAATTAGCATGGAATGAAAAAAATATCCCACCATCATGACCAGTCTGTGTTTTTAATCATCCATAACCTATCTTTGAATGTTTTTTTAGTGAAATTATATTACATTTTATTATTGAAAATAATTGTCCTTTTAATTTTTTTTCCAAAATAGAATGGTTATTTTTCTCAATGAATTATTCACTGATCTTTAAAAAGAATTAAAAAATATGAAAACATGATTTCATATAAATTATACACTACTATGGGATATAGTTCAATGATAAAATAAATAATATTTCTATTGATGATTTCTGTTTACGATGATTAAGATTTTATAAAACCAATTCCTTTTCTCCGGGTTATGCGGTGATGAAATGTTGATGTGTTTATGAAACCTATTTCTTTTCCACAGGTTGTGATATTATTAACTGGTAATAAATCTCATTTCATTTCAAAGGTACTAATATGATGAATGTTTTTTTGATATTGAGAAACTTGTGTGTATTATTTTTTTGGGTGAAAGTGGTTATATTATAATAAAAGACAATTTTATTTTTATAACTAAGGATGGTGGTTATATTATTACCATGGATGATAGTCACATTATGACCAAGGATAGTGGTTATGTTATAACCCAAAATGATTGGGAACTATATCTCCCTCTAATGAATCAGGTATATATTGATATCTCTAGAGATAAATAGGTCAACAAAATGGAGTGAACTCAGATTAGTAAGAGACATTTTCCAACATGATATAAATTTTAGGGAACCATGTCTACTATAATGGTTCGGGGGTTAAACCCATTCCACTATGATAGTCTTGAAAATAATCTTCAACTACTAAGGAATTGTTTTTCAATACTTATAAGTATTAAAAAAACATATGTCTTATAAAGATTTTAAATTCTCATTGATCATTTTAATTTGTTCCATTTTGATTCTTGTATTATGAACTACTAATATTTATACCAAGACTCATGATTATAGTCTATTATATGTTGGTTATGATTTTTAAATGGTATACTCATTATCTAATACTATTATATAAATTTTTTTACATATGTGAACATTGATATTTCCTTTTTTAACCATACTGGACTTCTGAGCTCTCCCTTTATTATTTTTCTTTTCACCTGGTTAAAAATTAATGTACTATGTATTATATTTCAAATAAATTTACTACTAATAAAGAACATGGTTTGGGATGATGTATATTATTTTTTGTTTATTTTTTTGTGTTTCTGAAGGAAATAAATATATATGATTTTTGAATGGAAATTTATGTTACATAGTGAATATTCATATTTTAAGGTGTGATATCAATATATTAAAAATAAGGGTTTTTATTATTGCCATTGAATAATGGTTTAAATTTCCATTGGATTCTGTGATGATATAACATTAAAGGCAAACCAGGGGATATGTCTACGTATAAGATTAAATGTAAAATCTCTTGTTATGATCATAAATTAACTAGGTTAAACCAAATGTGAAATTAAAGAAGATTTAATTATTTAAAAAAACTAAAAATTATCTTTCATGATTAAAATATTTTAGACAATTAGTATGGTTTCTCACAATAAGATATTTTATTTATTTAATTGTTGTAACCTCAAGGAATCATGTTAATGATGAATATAATTGGACATTCAATGATTATCTTCTTGAGTAAATTTTTTTTATGGTTTCTAGAATAGAAACTATAATTATTATTCAAAAAACATTCCATATATATGAATCATTATAGACACACAAACGTGAAAAAAAGGGAACAATATTATTAGTAGTCCTTCATGACGAGAATTTCCCCTTTTTAGTGGTTCTGATGATCAACTAGTTTCTATGAATTTTGATTAGTATCATAGATAATATATTTTCTAACATTAAGTGAATGGTACATAAAAAAATCCTTGGAGTTCATCATTTGGAAGTTGAATCGGATAAATGGATGAATCTTATTAAAAATATTACATAATAGTGATAAATTAACTCTATGGGGTGGGATGAGTTTGCGAGGAAATATTTTAAAAAGTACCGCCCTCGTATTCTTCATGTAAGGATTGGGATGTAATTTATTGAACTATGGAAGAATTATTATGAATATTTTATTAC
This sequence comes from Viscum album, assembly GCA_963277665.1. Lineage (NCBI taxonomy): Eukaryota > Viridiplantae > Streptophyta > Magnoliopsida > Santalales > Viscaceae > Viscum > Viscum album. Next base: position 1,477,421,777 of record OY728151.1, read on the forward strand.
ATATAATGATAATTTTATAATACATTAAGGGTATTCATTTTGTTTAATCATCATCCATGATAGAAAAATTTATTGACTCTTTGGTTTCAAAAAGTCATGTCTCTATAAGAGTTCCCTATAAATTCTTATGTAGCTATGAATAAATATTTTGATATGGACTAAATTTATTAATGTACATTAGATATTATAAAACATCAAATAGTTTTATTAAGAAAATAATTATTGATTCTCATTAAAACTCAAATTAATCACATGGTGAAATTATATTAAAATCACTAAAATTCATGAGATGTGGTAAAACATCATTGAAATTTCATGAAGTGGATTTTGAAGTGTTATAAATGTGGGAGTAATGTCATATTTATAGTGAAGGTCTAAATGAAACTAAAGTTCTAGTTGATATACTAGAGGAATGGAAGATAAAAACTAATGATCTTCCCATCCTGTAATGCTTCATATTAATGGAGTTTGGGTATTACTGATGTAATCCTCTAATACAAGGGATAATGAGGATTATAATACACAATACCCATTAAAGATAAAGTATAATGGGAAAGATTATGAAATAACAATAGTTTATGTTAATCATGAAAATTAGTAAACATGTATCCTTCACTATAGTGTTTGGAATTTCATGTAGTATTTTTCATGAATAATCCATTTGAAAAATGTTAATGATCATCCTATTGTGAATTTATTTCTTATTAACATTAATTATCTCCATATACACATATTTTGGAATAATGTAATCACATTTCATATTATATTTCTTAAATGATGAAATAATATTTTAGTTGAAATTTATTTATATATTATGAGTGTTTATTTATAGAATTAAGGATGAATTATATTTTGCAATCTTATATGTATATATATAATATTCTCTTATATGTCACAGATATCGTAATCGGTTAATCAGTTTCATATTGATCCTATGTTCGATGTTTTACAAAACCATCATGAGGTTTTATGTGATTAGAGTATATAATTATTAACGTTATTTTGGTACACATTAACAAAAATACCAACCATTGGTTTTTTAAATTTTTTAGTTATATATTTATTTGATGAGGAATTTATGTACATCTTATAGACAAAATATTAATGTTTTTTATAAAATTTAAGGTTTAACATATCTTTGATAAATTTTAAATTATGTGTTATTGAAAATTGGGAACATTATAAAAATTATTTTAATATTTTTTTCAAAGAAATATATCACATTTGATCCAAAATTTCATATCGCATACGGTAAGGCCACTTGGTTTGAACCCACATATGAAGGGAGAAAAGTGTATGATTGATAACATGTGCTATTAAGATTTATTAGTTCTAGTGGCACAACATGAATATAAATATTTATATGTATGTATATCAATTATAAGAATTTCAACAATTTAATGATGGGAAAAAATATATATTAGGGGACGCTATATCAATTATTCATACTATAATGTAAATGGGAAAACAAAATAATGTATTTTTTTAAAAGACTCCTCCAAAATATTTAATGGACCAAATTATATTTGGGTTATATTTTATCACATTATGATGTTTCTAAATTTCATTTGAATAAAATAATACAGATCTCCTTTAAATATTTAAATAATATACATTATGTTAAAAGGTTTAATATATTACCACAATCAATTTTTTATTATAAGGAAATGTGGTTTACCTTGATATTCTTGTGAAGTCTCTAAATGAATCTGCATACATAGTTGGGTTTTCCTAAAAATTATCATCCTCATTTTGGTTTCAAGCATAGAATAAGCATATAATTGTAGGTGATATATTAAAATTTATTTTACATATTTCGTATTGGAACCATGAGTGAGGATCTTCCAAGTCAAATTTATAATAAATTAATTTGATATATGATGAAATAAATAAATGGGCTTCAAATATTTCATTATTTAGGATTTTGGATTGTCCAAAAAGGACCTTTTAGATTTTCTTCATTGCATTCTCAAGGATACAATGGTATAATAAAAATAGCAGTGATCCACATGTGATTCAATGACCTCTGAGTAAGGCTACACATTCTCTGGGTGCTAGCATGGAGACTCAATGGCTTGGGTTGTTAATTTTGGGTCACTAATTCATTGGTCTTGATTAAAATCTCTCTTGGGTTTCACAATCTTGATTGGGAGAGAGGAGGAGGAGTCGAGATATAATTATTTTTGGAAAATATTTCTTTATTCCAAAACATGTAATTTCGTTCGTATGAATTACACAATAGATGTATTCATCTATTTAGAGAGATTGGATTTTGGTTAGAAAAAATAATTGAAAACATATTTTAAATATAATTATTACCATTAATTAAATCTCAAGTAAAATAATAATATAAATAGTATTATTATGTTTTTGTGTGAAACCGTACAAAAAATGAAAAAATAATACATACTGACTCGAAAATAATTATTTTATCACCTACCATGGTCTTGGTCCATTCACACACCACCTTTATTTATTGAACAACCGAATAAATTTTTTATTCCATTAAATAAATATTTTATTTCATTAAAAAAAATTTCTTCCCTTAAATACATATTTTATTAATAAACATGTAAATAATTATTTTCTAAATATTCAGTATAAGTAATATATATATATATATTTACCAAAATATGGTGAATAATATTAATGTAATTTATTAGATTAATATAACTTAAATAAAATTATTCCTAATAATTGATAATAATATTTTTTCCATTAATTAAATTGATGTATAATTTTATCAAGACCACTTAAAACATGTAGTGTGTGACCCTTTGAGATTCTTTCACATTGGCATTAGGCGGGCTGGCATAAAGTCTAGGATTACTATCTTGCAATGATTCATGTCACTTAATAGAAAGAACATAAAGTCACAACGATGACAAACACATATGTAAAATCACTATGTAATATAATACCTTTCTCCCATATTCTCATCAATATGGTTGCATGATGATGTGATAAACAAATATACTTGATACATCTTTCTCTGAATATCTGAAATAAACTAACAATTACACCACGACAATTGAATTTTTGGAGATGGTCCTATTTAAATCAACTGGTTGAGATATCAACATATATGAATACGGATGAGATTAATACATTCTTGATTTATCCATTATTAAATGTTTATTCATGAAGCCCCCAACATACCCTACTTCCCACCATCATATGGAGTGATGGGTATCATTAGAAAATCAATGTTTGTGAGCCATTACATCCATTAATGATAATATTAATCTCTAAGGAACATTACAAATGATCTCATATATTAATATATGACGACACCAAAACACCCAGAATTCCTAATTGTAGGTATGTTCTCATAATCGCCACTTTTGGAGATTACCATGGGAAAACATCATGATATGAGGTCTCATCCGCTTACTAGTACTCACACCTGAGAGTATATATACTCTGTGTCCCATCATATTATATTATCCAACCACATAACTATATTATGAATATAGTCATTTAACATCAAGGTTCTCATCATAGCGAGGAACTACAATGACCTTATCAATACGACAATTACTCTTGAACATAATTATATTATGTCGATGTATAACAATGAACTATATGTAATAATATTTTTAATATAGTTTTAATTCATCAAATATTCATATAATAAAAGTACACATAGTTATTTATATGACAACAACTATAACATTTCATACATATGGATAGTATGAGTTAAAAAATAAATCCCTAAAGGATATCTTGAGTACTTCATCTATTGATTTAAAAGGTATTTTGGTTCAAAACCATCCTCTAGTAAATTATTATTAAAATATTAACTCTGATTGGATTATTTTGATGGATCCTTATAAAGCCTTTTAAGGAAGGAAGTGTAGAAGTCAAAAATGTTTGGATAAAAAAGGAGGAATAAAGATATAAAGACATAATATATAAAGTCAAATAATAGGTAATGTTATATCCATTCATTAACATATCAAGGTAGATTTATGTTGATTGGATATTTATTATGTCAATAATCTATGTGAATTAGAATTTAATGTTGGTGAAATTTTTTTTCTATAAAAATCCCTATGTAATAATTTTATGATATTAAAAATAATGGAAATTTAATATGAAGACCATTTCAAGATTCTTGATTGAGTAGGGAAAATATCTTATCACTTGGCGCTTCCACTAAACATATCTCATGTTCATGATGGGTTCCTCGTACCTCTCTAGGGGAACGAAAAAACTAATCCATCACTCATACTAAACTATAATGTAATACCAATGTAGAATGATCATTCTTATGAAGAACAAATAGAATACATCTTGGATCAAAGAGATAAATTTCTACAAAACAAGACTACTCATCTAGAGAAATTTTATCTAGATAAATCACAATTTCCAGGAAGCTATATCAGAATATAAATACATCATTAAACATTTATAAACTAAATTTCTGTAATATAGTGATGATTGTTATGGGAAAATTGGTTTTTATGGGAGGGATAATATAACACCCTATGATTTAATGAAATATGTTTTTTAAATAAATTAAATTTAATTGATATCATTAATTACATGAAATATTATGTTTAAAAGAAATCTGATATAATATTAAATTATAGTTATCGCATAGCTAATGAATTTGGGAATATGAGTGTGATTAAATAAAACATGAAACAATTATGGTTATATATCTATATATTAATTATTTGGGTATCAATTAATTAAAAAAATAAAAAAATTTAAAGTAAAAGAGTTATATTTATTTAAAAAAGGTTTTTATGTACCCCTTGTATTTATAAATTAATAAATTTATTAATAAATATTGGTAATTTATATTTAATGAAAGAAATATATTATTTAAAAAATAATTTTTTTAACTTTCATTTATTATTATTTATGTCAATGGGATAATAATAAACAATTTTTATTCTTAAAATATATTTTTTTATCTAATGAATTCCTTTAAATTTTTCATGATTATTTTTAAATTATTTTCAACACTTATAGAATTTGAATACGATAAAATGGTATCAGTATTTATAATCTATAGGTTAAATTTAGTTAATATTTCCCTATAAATCTTTTCAGTATAGATATTAACTATGGAAAAATTATAACCTCTATAATGTGTAAATCAGGTCAATATAAGATGAAACTGAATGATAAGGCCATAAATGATCCTTAAAAATATATTTGTATGAAGGGAGGTGTTAAATTACTAAATTCTAGTTCCTCCATTGTATTTGGGAGTTTAGTTCAAATTAAATCAATTATATAAAAGTAAAATTAATTATATTTTATAATAAATAATATTTTATTAAATTATATAAGATTCCTAGAAATATTATATTCATTCAAATAAATTGGATATGGTTGTAAACAATATCCATGTTCTATTTTTTGGTTTTTTAATTGTATAGTAACATTATTAACACCAAAATAGTTATAAACATTACTATTATGGTAATTTTCAAAGGGGTTACCGAAGGGTTTAAAAACTATTATGGGTAATAAACTGATCTAAACTAATAAATATTTAATTATATGAGAGTTTTTTAGTCATTATCATATGAAATTATAATATTATATATTTGGAGCCATTTGTAAAAAAAATAATTGATATTTATTTAATATTTTATAAAATTCTAAAAGATCCCCTCCGATCAATTATAATGGATCACCCATCCTTTCTCTTCTTCATTCCATATTGAGCCTTCTAGATTAACCAAAGTCTATGAATTTCCCTCCTCCACATCCCAAAATATATTCATGATTTTATGTTCTTCAAAAAATAAAAATATTAGAGACCATGAGAGGAGAAAAATATGAGTCTTCTCAATGAAGAGTAGGTTCCAATGTGAATAATGGAGGTCAGACCTAATGTATGTGATTTGTCTCCCACCTTTATTTATATGGGAACATACCTTATACACAATTTTTTTTATATATTATAAATAAAATCAATTTTATTTATTATTTTTATTATAAAATTATAAGATATGAATATCCATATAATATCATTTTTCTCATGGGGAATACATTTTAGAAGATACCAAAGTGATAAGGGTATTGTTTTACAACATCATTGTTTATCAGGTTTTTATGCATAAGTTATGATGAATAAATATTATAATATATCTATTAAGATACTCATTAAATTATTCTCTAATGTGTTTAAATGTCAGTTATGTGTATCCATTTCATTTTACCCCCTTTATGTACCCATGATATAAAAAGAATGATTTTAAGAAAAACAACTTTATTTCTATATTTATTAAAAATGGATTTTTCATCCATATCAATGTTTTCTAAAAAAATGAAGATCATTTTTACTATTATCTAGTAATTTTTTATATACATTTTTAAATTTTTTTCGGTATTTTCAAAAATTGATTAAAATATATTTTCTCTTTTTTTCAAATAAGTTCCTTTTTTAAATTTTATATAAAAATGGAAATGAGTGATTGATTTAAATTAAAAGAAATGAATAGAATTTATTGATGCCTTGACATCTTTATGTTTTTATAATTACTTTATATGTTTCAATGGTTTCATTAAAATAAAATGGTTTACATAATATTTTTGGATAATTTTTTTTTGAGAAGATATGTTCAAAATGAAAAGGTTATTTTCATCAAGAAATAAATCAGTGGTAATTTAATGAAATTTTTTTATATGATTTCATCAATCAATGTTAATTATTCTTTACTAGGGTCATGATAAAATGATACCATTCTTAATATTTCTCTATATTGTCTATGTTTATGCTGATAAGGTGTTTCTAAAAATCTTTACCATTCTATTTCATATATTAGGATAAAATAATGAACTGATTATGAAACCCATTTTTTTCAAGGATTATGATATGATGAACCACATACAAAACAAATTTCATTTCATAGATTATGATAAGACGAATGTTTTATGATATTTTTGTACATTTTTGAATTATTTTCATTATTTTATGGTAGTTATGTGAAGACCAAGGATAATTCATATGTTATAACTAGGGATCGTGGTTATGTTATAACCATAGATGATATTGTCGTTATAACCAAGTTATTTGGTTATATTTTAATGAATAATGGTGGGGAACTATATATTCCTTTAATAGACTAAGTAAATATTGATATCTCATGAGATAAACAAGTTTTGAATGTAGTGTGTACCCAATTCTAGAGGAGAATTTGTCCACTATCACTGTTAAAAGAGTGAACCTATACTACTATGATAGCTTGTGATGTTAAACCATTCAAATATAATATTCAACTAAATGAGACTCAACTATTAAATATTTATTTTTTATTATTATGATCATCTCACTAACTTATTCCTTATTTCTATGTTATTATCTCAAGGACCATGTTATAGTATTCTTTTAGGATTCATGTTTTATTAACTACTATGATATATGTCATGACTCATGGTTATATTCAATGATATGTAGGATGTAATTTTCAATTGTTATACTCATGTTATCATACCATCATGTCCATGTTATGATCAAGTTATCATTAATATATCTTTTATTAACCCTTATTGTTCATCTAATATAACCCTTTCTTATGATACCTTTCCTTGTGTTATAAAAAAAGTACAAAGTGTGATATTTCAAAGAAAGGAGTTAGTTATAAACTACTTAGTCGGAGATGATATAGATCCTTTATTAAATAATTTTACATATGTTCATGTTTCCAACAACAACCAAAATACACATATTTTGGTGTGGATAATTTTGTAATGTAATGAATATTCATCTCTTAATATAGGGTATCTATAAATGAAAATATAGGTAACTGTATGTAATGTGTTAGTGCCTATAATAGACCTCATATTGGGGCATTATGAAGATATTTTTTTTCTGGTCTGTATTGGTTAACATGGGTAAATTAATGGTGTACATGTTTTTTATTTCCGTCATTTAGATTTTCATTGAATATAGGGCATTTACTGAAGGTAGTTATTTCTGGTTTTGGTTCATATCCCATTAGTAATATTCTAATATGAGGGAATCATATTAAAATCATTGGACTCTCACAAAATATACCTTCTGGTGTGTGATTTTATTTTCTATAAGATATTTAGTTTTTGAATGTATTAAAAATATCATATACAATATTTTTATGATATTGAATGTGTTTTAAAATTATGTACTACTGAATCATGAATTTTCTCTATTAGATGGTTATGTGGTTCTTAGGGTATACCATTTTCTGATAGATGTTGTGTAGTCCCTTTACCAAGGGATGTGTAGTCATTCATGGTGGTTTTTTATAGGCATGGATCACCTGAGTAATGATAAGAGGATAGGAATGAGATTCAATGAGGATACTTGTTCACCTAATTTATGTTTCCATAAAATCTTATATAGTATTTTCCAATATAGATTATTTTTTAGAATATACATAACTGAACATATTGGTTATTTTAGAAAACCAAGCCAGTGGGTGGAAGTCATGGGAATATATTTTTCATGGTATCGTGGTAGGTTTTATGAGGAATGATTTGTTTGACTCTTGGCCTATCAGTTACAGTGTAATGAAGAATGGGTCAAAAATCCTTTTTCTATAATGACTCCCATTTTTTTAGTGATCATGATGTTATCATTCTGATATATGTTTTGAATAATATGTTTTTCAGGGTAGGTTGAGTGGTTTTTCCATTAGAGTATAAATTAGATGGCTTGTAACTCATGTGAGTGTGATTCTTATAGTAGAATCATGATTTATGGGAGTCTACATCCAATGGGAATAGATGTGACAAGGTTAGATAGTGGCTGGGGAACTATGATAGGGTTATCTGTTGGTATCTCCTCGTAATAAGTATAGTGAATCTTAGAATGAATTTCTGAGGAAATCATTTATTGTGTGTGGTATGGATCACATTCTAGTGTACCAAGATTGATTCTATCATATGTAACCGAACATAGTTGGCCACCTGACCTTAAAATTCCCTCTAGGTATGCCAAAGGTAGCCACCTAGTAGTGATGGTCTATGATGTTAGAATTGGGAGACAATACCTTCATGAATAGAGTTTTCCACAATAGTAATTAATAATGATAAATAGTGGAAATATTAATAAATAAACATTTTCATATTAAAAAATCATGCAGATAATAAATAAGAGGAAGCTAAATCAATATATGATAAAAAAATTATATTTACATCATTAATATATAAAAATTGGTAAGTACATAGGATATAATGGAATTGAAAAATACAACATTCTAAACAAAGGAGAGAAAAATACAAAAATATTCCTCCTATATAATCATGATCATATGGCTGGTCTACTTCTCCCATACTCTATCCTATTGTTGAAAATCAAGCTTTAGAAGCTGGGTAAAGTATGTTTGAGTACAATGGGTGGTCAAATAATGGTTTGATATATACATAGTAGGTCACAACTAATAGTGTCTTATAAAAATATATATGGTGCATATAAAATGAAAATAATGAATACTTATAAAGGTTAATAAGAAAAAAAAAGATGTAAATGAGTTGGCTTAGGATTCCAATGTACACCAGCAAAAAACTACTTACATTGGGATAAGACTTAAGATCCTTGAATTGGTAACTATATGTATAAATATATATTTTCCAAATATTTAGGGAAGTTATTATCCATATATATGTATTCTACTTCTATCTAGGATAGAAGTTGTAGCTCATGCATCAATGGGTATTAGTGTGGGTCCTCTAAAATATCAAGGGACACCATGCCGACATATCGTATTTAATTTTGGATTCCAATCCATAATAATGTATTTAATTTGGGACATCATTCCCAAAAATCTCATGTTTGTGGTTAATAATTCAATAGTATCACAAATATTAGGTATTCCATGAATGATTATCACAAACGGAAGGGGAACCATGCCTGAATATCAAAAAAAGAATGGATAACTTATCAAAGTATCAAAATTAGAAGGGACATCTTGCCTGAGTATCATGAATAAAATTTAATCCATGCATTATTATCTTAATTATATGTATCTTCATTCTTGAGTATCATAAAAAAGAAATTCCATGTCTGAGAATAATATTTATATGTGGTTTGTTATATATTATGGTAATACAATGGTTGAATTACAATTCATTTATATCACAGTATTTCACTAATGTTTTTCTCCTTAACCATTTGTATAACACAAAAATAGGTCACACCACTTCAATCCTCATTAATTATAATGGTTCGTCCAATTGGGTTACAATGAACCAATCATAGAAATTAGTGTGTCCATAAAAACATTTAATAATTAAATGGAATCACATGAGAACTTCGTAAGTGTTGGAAATTGTCGAGGTGGGAACCCTCCAACTATAAACATGGGTATATGGGGTACCACATACATGTAATTAATTTTGAAATGAGGAAAATATTAATGTAAAATAAATTCATAGAACATCTGATGTGTGGTATGATAGATCATGTAATAAAATGACACATATTGAAGTGTAAAATACTAGGACACCCACTATAGGATTGTAGATGATCTTTCATTTGTTTTATACCATTTAATGGAGTTAGAATAGAATAAATCAGAAAAATTGGAAAACTAATTGAAAATGGTGTATTAGCTCACACAAAAATAGAACCAATGTTGGTAAAATAAACTGATAAATGAGGGAAGTGGATTGAATATACTACTGACACTAATCCCACATAACATACAATTATTGAAGTAGATATTCTATGAGGAAGAATCCACAATTCCATGGTAGGAGGTGAAGCATGAAATCTCCTATTTAAATTTGTTTCTAGAGAAAAGAGGGTATCTATTAAAATGGTGGTTTTAAACCTGTTTTAAAGTGGTTCATGATATATTCATTACATGAATGGAATTCACATCATGAATTTTGTTGGTAATCTATTTATCTTCCTGGAAAAATCATTTAACGTTGTTAATATGAGTAAAATTATTGATTTATTTGAAGACCTGTGAAAACCCATGGGGATTGGATAGAGTAAATCACATTGTGAATTAGTTCTACATCCTGGTTGTATCCCCTTTCTACCTTTCTTTCCAAAAATAATAGACCAACCCCTATTCATGGTTACGGGTCCTTAATCCAAAAGGAAACCTGAAATGGGTTCAAATTAATTTAAATAATTCATACCTCTAAAAATCTATGATTTTACAACCTTCACTCATTTAAAAAAGTCGTCCCCAATTTACCCTTCTAATGGTGGTGAAACATCATATGAGAAATGTTTTTGGACACTTAGGACATACATTGACCTACATCTCCATGGTTGTGTCTTGTACATGGTCATTCTTCTATAGTATTCGTTTAATAGTAATTTTCCTACCTTGGAGGACCACCATGCTCTAATCAATGATATATAATGAATTCTCCTCAAATGTTGCATCTGTCTCCAGTTATATTTCCTCATGTTCAAAAGAATCATATGGGTGTGAAAAATAAATGAAAAGATATGATAAAAGGATGACATCATTGATGTCCTAGCATCTCAGTGGTATGTCCTGTTGAAATGAAAGTATCCCAACTCTCCCCATGATATAAAATTCTTTACTTAATTTTCTGAGAGCTTAACATGTCTCTGAATCTGTCAATGAACTAGTCTACGAGAATCCAACATTAATATATGATGTACCACCAGGAACTCTATATGTCGGTGGTGATGATCGACGTGGGGATTCTTCCAATACTAAGTTGTTTTCATGCACCTCTAAATAATGTTTACCATATCTAATTTATATTTTACAGGATGAGGTCTCATTATCACTACATCACCAGACTCTAAACTTCATAGGGCTGAATTTCATGATCTTCCGTATAGGCCCTCATATATATCTATAGGAATAGTTTACTAAAAAATTTTATTATAAGAAATCGCAACAAGAGTTTGGTGGTATTCTCAAGAAACTCTAAAATCTATATTGCATTCTGGGATCATGTAAACTAATCCTAATATTATTTTCATGGATTAACTATCGTTCTGCGGGTCGTATGTTGTACATAGATACATTGTTGAACCTAATGTTATAAATAACCCTCTCTAAACCCCTAATTTAAATCGAGTATCTTGATTTGATATGATAGAAAGAGGAATACCATGATGGTGTACAATATCATGAATCTTAAACCACCAAAACTCATCGATGGACAACACCTATTAGATAGGTAAGTCGTATATGACATTTTCCATCATAATTATGGACACCTATTCTTCATCACTACTTCATGGAGATCTTTGAAAATGTATCTCAATGTCCATAGTGACATCATACAATTTATAATATAGAATTAACATAAGATTTATATGTCCCACATTATACTCATTTTCCACCTTCACCTATTGACAGGTAGATCATATTGTGAGAAAACGTACAATCTAACTCTTTATACACGTAAACCAATACTCACAACGTATGTCTTCGTATAACATAGTAATACCATGTTGTAAATCGCAAAAAAATGTGTGAGAATCCCACATAAATAATTCTCATATTTCTAATGAATCCCAAATATATCCATTTTGAAAATGATCGTATCCTCAATGATAACCCAACCAGGCAGTGTGTCCTTGCCTGAAACCCTGTCCATTATGTCTATTCCTTTTGGATATGAAATAATTCTCATCCTTACCCATTCCCAAAGGGTTGAATTCACTGCCAAATATTTTAAAATATGCTTCCTATTATATTCCTAATCCTCAAAGTCCCTAAATTAAAATAGGTACATCAACTACCACTCACTATTGACCTCATAGATGTCATGTTTTTGAGATTTCAAACTCAGAGTGTCTGCAAGTGAATCTAATTTTAATATGTATAGGAATGGTCAATGTGAATGAATAATGTTACTCTACCCACCTATGCTTCATGATATTGAATCCAAACTATGAGGAAATATACATTGTACTTGCGTGGTCTGTTTAAATACCTAAAAAATCCCCTAATAAATCATGACTCTAATAGTGTAAATAATGAACCAAAACTGCTTTCTTGAGATCATGTATAACATAATAACATCTGTGAGGTATTATCTAGTGGGACCTGTATGAATGAAAATTATCTCTTAAAATAATAACTATTACTAGAGTAATTCCAAAGTTATTACAAAAAACATTATAGATTATTTCAATAGCAAGAAAATTCTAGATTTGTGTTGAATTCAGTCTCCCTTCTAGATTCAGAAAGGTAGTCTAACATGTGTCTATCTATATAAATATTACTCCATTTGTATTCTATCCCACGATAGGTTTGTCTTGGAGTGCAAATTCCTAAATAAAATTCTAGTGATAGCCAAAAATCACAAATAAATGTTGAATTTAATGAAATTATCGGTTTGACCCTAAGAAATTATAGTGCTCACCTTCCCAACATCAACAAATACTCTCACCTATAAAATGATATGACCGATGAAGTGAACCTTAGAATCCAAAACTGGAATTTGGAGAGATTAGTATATATTTGGTGCTCTATAAATGTATTTAGTATGACCTCAATATGTTTGGTATAGGCATGTCATGTCCAAAAATACACCAAGATTTCAACCATGAAGATCACAAAACATGAATCCAAATACGGGTGAAAATTTTGATTCATCAAATACATGAAAACTAGTATAAAATTTTTGAGACTGAATGGAACAAACAAATACTCATATAATTGATATGTAACCTAAAATCTTGAATGATTTATTTTTTATGGCATCATACATGGTGGATGGTAGCCTGACCTTAATTTGATCTTAGATAAAATCATTACTCCTCGAATCAGGTTGAGGAGACCATCTAAAAGTTATATTGGATACTAGTTCAAAACCATAGGTTGTTAAACATATGGTAATACAAAAAAACATGTGGTTACCATCTATATTCATCAATTAAAGGATAGGTTATCCCCATTAATAATAACATGTTCATATAAAACCCTTATCTTCCAAGTAATCTTACTACTTATTATGTAAATGGAGAATTATATGTTTCAACAAATAGAGATAAATGGAGACTAGATTTACTCCTAGAACTATTTATATAGTTAACTAAACATCTATCAATGTATCTTATATTGAGGAATATTCAAGTTAAATCATTGAATAACTACACCATAGGATAGAATTCCACACATGTCACACCCAAGTTGATCATAAAGAGACTATCCATCTAGGTCAACAATCCACCCAACCCCTAACACACAGGTCCATCTCAAATCACCCAAAAGTCATAGTAACCATTATTAATATATGTTCCACCCATGGTGATTCTAATGTTTACCTATGGAAAAAGAAATAAATGTGAGAATGATAAGATACTGACCCGTCCATTTTAAGAATGACATAGTAACCTATCACATCATGGATGAAGAGATTCCTAGAAAATCGATACCTAGCTACCTCAAAGGGCACTCCTTATATGATATGGAAGTCTCTGATCTAACCCATATTGTTGTGTCTAGGGTTATAATAAAAAACGTATTTTATCTCTTTTTGATGAATTTGAATACATTACATAGACATAAAATAGTATGAAGAACAGTTAACAAATAAAGATGGTACCAAAATGAAGGATTCATGAATAGTACATCTGGATATATAATTTCCGGAACTCTCATCCATTGGAGTGGGATGAACTATATTGATATGGTCATATCTATATACTTGAGAAAAAAAATTGATAACCTATGTTTGTACACACAATTGTTGTTATTGTCTAGATGCTAGCTACCTTATCCATGACCACATACTTAGTCAGATTGGATAGTAATACTCCTAATACCTATCTATAGAGGTCCTTTTGATCCAAATGGTGAAATATATATATATCATATCCCACTATGAATATACAGAAGAGCCTTGCAGAAGTGCTGAAGATGGCCCAAAATGCCACAAAATTACCATTCAAGGGTATATTTGGGTCACTCTATGTTCTTATGAAAAGGATTTATTCACTGGTGTCATGCTAATATATTATTAGTGGGTTTCATATGACTAATTTTTTCCACAATTATTGAATCAAATATACATTTCCTTCAACTCAAGGAGCCAGTCCCCTATCAAATAATAGAACCACCCTAGCCCCCATTATTAGATTCCCTCGGGTTATGCTCATTGATGAGAGACTGGTTCACAATCTCTAAAAAAGTGTTAATCAAGAAAAAAATTTACAATTATATAACGGAGTACACAAGGACGTATTAAAACTTCCTTGTTGTCCCCATATCATCACCAATAATAGTTGGTGTGAAGTGATGATGTTTAGTGAAATGATTTGAAAACTACATCACAAATAGAGAACCCTATTGTTGGATTAGAAGGTCTCTATCATGATCCTATATTTGTTTTTGTGTGATGAATTAAAAAATAAATGTTTTTATGGTGGACCACCACTATTATACACTAATGTCATCCAACCATGTTGATAACATACTACCAATGCTGGGCAGATTCATAGAACATATAAGTAGTAACTTGAACATCTTATTTGTATGAGTCTCTATATAACAAATAAAAGATATCAGGGTCTCTATCCATGACTATCTATCCCATGAATTTTCACCCCCGAAATATATGGGAGGATAATGTTAGTCAAATTCTTATGTTAACGCTACCATATTTTGGTATGTCATGGTGATCACTGTATAGACTACATAAAGAACATGAATATCTCTAAAAAAAAGCATAAGAGCCCAATGGAGGAAGAACATGTGGTTCCACTAGTTTCACAAAAACAGTTAATATTGGTGGCTCAATGCCAACCACCTTTAGACCATGGTCATGCCCACCCTCATGGAACACGACTCGAGAATGTTGTAGAGTCATATCTCTTCAATTTCCATACACACACCACAAAGATGATTTAAAAATAGACAGTATCAATGATAACATAAAAGTATAGGTACAAATCCATCTTTTAAACTGGTCATACCTCTCTTCCTACTCCAAAATATAGGTCTTGGTGATAATTATGGTCACCAAAGTGATAAGAGGCCATGCCTACTACCCACTTCTACGATCAGGATAGGGTAATTGTATCATGTAACACCACATAGGTTTCGGTATACGTAGTGTCAATTTTAAGGTATATAGAAAAAATCATTTACTTTTCATGTAGAATGCCCATTTTACATAAGAAATTTCATTTAATGGATTATTTTCAATCATGTTTATTCTATTATATATATATATATATTTATATCATGGGATGGTTAGATGTGACACAATTCTCAATTTATAAAGTCCCGTTGTCATAATAAAATTTTTTATGGAGTGTCATGTAACTATGAAAAGGTCCTTACATCCAATTTTAGGATGTAAGTGATATTATACAATAAATTGATTAAATAAATCATCATTTACAAATTATATAATTACGTGATTCATAAATTATAATTTTTATTCATTTAATAAAATAAATTAACATTTCATCCAGTAGAACCAGTAGTCCACATATATAGGTAAACACTACTTATATTGTTGAATGATCATTAATTAATCTAGTTATTTTATCCTAATAAGAATCATTAGCATATTTCCATATATAACAATCAAGGAACTCAACATAATCACAGTCAATATAGGAAATATAAATACATTATATACCATTAAGGAATGTTGTTATGTGAAGGATTCGAGCTACTCTTACAAACACCTTCGTCTAATGGTTAAATAACACATTGTTTCTGTGGATGGCGAATTACTGCCTCACGAAACGATGATTGTTCAATATTCTTTTAACACCTTCAAATGTGGCCATTAAAATGTCGCTATATTTATATATGATATATAATAGTTTTATTTTTTCCTTAAGATTCTGTATTTTTCATTTATGGAATACCATTATGGTTTCCATTATGGGTAAACGCGATATCTTCATTTTAGGAAGTGCGGACTACCGCTCCCTCAAAGTGATTTGATTCATTAATGCCATATGTGGGATGTATAGAGGATATAATTAATGTTATTAAATATGTTATACTACTGGAATTATAATATACCTTTATATCTTTATTATTTCATTCCATTGAATACAAAAAAAATGAAATGAAAGTAGCGTTCATGCGTACGTACGGCTTACCATCTCCATGAACGGTACATTTCATTTCATATCTCCAAATGTTATGTACTATTATAAGTACATATATATAATAGATATATATGTAATATATTACATCTAAATGATGTGTATCATTCTAGAATTATAATATATATCTCTCTCATTTTGTTTTAATTCCATTAATATGAAAAAAATGAAAGTAGTGTTCATGCATACGTACGTCCTACTGTCTCCATGAATGGTGCATTTAATTTTTTATCTCCAAATGCTATGGAATAGTATAAAATGAATATATACTGGATATACATGACATTTAAAACATAAATATTATTCTGGAGATGATATACCTATAACTACATAGAAAATTATTTTCCAACAAGTTCAATTTTTACTTATGTACTGAACATCGACGAAAATGTCTGATATGAACTCACTTTATTAACCAATTATTATAACATTATAATATGTGATATGAACTGAATAATAATATTTAAAGGAGGTCCTTAAGCAATTATAAATTGATAAAATTTTATTATTCAATAGATTAAAGAACGATCGAGTCATGTCGGACATGAGGTAAGGGATCCTAAACTCTCTTTCTTCTTAAGTACACTCTTTTATGTCATTCCTTTTAAGATCATATTTATTATGATTGGGATGTTCTTTTATATTAATCATACTGTACTTTTTATGTTCGTATGGTGAGAGATCCTATTTTCTCTCATCAATCCATTTTGGATGTTTTGAGTGGCGCCGTTAGGCTGCCGAATTTTTGTAAGAGATCTAACCTCTCTTTTTTTAAGTATTCTCATTTATGTCACTTCTTTTAAACTCCTATTTGTTATGATGGGGGATGTTATTTTATATTCTTCTTTCTATACATTTTATTTTAATATGATGAGATACTCTATTTGATATCATCAATCCATTTTTGGAAGTTTTATGTGGCGCCGTTAGGCTGCCGAGTTATCGTAAGGGATTTCTCATCTCACTTTTATTCCCGTGAGATTTATGCTACATTTGACACCATTTCCTTTGAACGGTTTATGTACTTCCCATTATTATAATCTTTTTGTAATATAATTTCATATATGGGTACTTACATATTCATTGTGTGACCCTTCTTCAATGGGGTGTACGTTTCGAATGTTACCCAAGTCGGTAAGGGAACCTTTCACCCTCCTCTTTTTAAAAGACTTCTTTTGTTATGTATTTTAATTCAAATAATATTATGTTGGGATATGTTCTTATATATCCTTATTAATGTAAATTTTATGTCCAAGTGGTGAGATACCCTTTTTATCTCTCATCAACTCATTTTATGATTTTTGAAGTGACGCTATTAGGCTGTCGAATTTCTGTAAGGGAACTTCTTAATCCACTTTCAATTCATTGGGTTAAACCTCTAATTCTTTATTTTATTATTCCAAGATTATGTGTGGAATCTCTATGTTGTAGTTTCCACAAACCTTTTTCTAGATATACTATTTCTACACATACTCATCGCATTGATAAATTCTTATGTAATTTAGACGGACTTGTATCAGAAATCATAACTCAATCTCATTTCATTGAGATAAATATCTATGTCATTGGTTTTGTTTTTCCATGATTATGTGTGAATGACCTCTGATTTTTTTACACTTAATATCCACTTATATTTTGTGTATTCATATTTTTCAAACATAATCATGTAATTTATTTATCCTTAATGTAAGGATACCGACTTTGTAAGGGACTTCTTCTCAATCTCCTTTCATTGAGGCATATTTGGTTTTACACACAACTTTCTTTTATACGGTGTATAAACCCCTTTGACTTTTAATTTTATTAAAAAGGAATCTTTTTAGATGAAGCGTTTTACTAAACGACAAAAAGGAGTGTTTCTTTTAACGTACGCGGTGACAACGACCTTTTCCGGCACCGCGAGTATTATTTGGTCTTTGGATTCCTCAACAAGACGTAATGTTTTTTAAAATGAAATAAACATCATATACTCTTTTACATATGTTGGTATTGAAAATGGTTTTTATAAAGGATTTTTTATGTCGATATATTTATGTGATATTTTGTGATCGAAATGTGGAAATTTTTTCTTTCCATTATATTTGTTTAATGTCTTATGATTTTATAATGTTACTTGGACATTATGACGGGTGGTGCCATGAATACCAGGATGGGTGGTTACGTTATAACCTCCAATGCATTGGGTATGGAAGTTGTCCATATGGCTATTCCATTAAGTATGTATGGAAGTTGGCTGTATGGCTATTCCATTAATTATGTATGGAATTCGGCCGTATGGTTATTCCATTTAGTATGTCTGGAAGTCGACCGTATGGTTATTTTATTTAAGTATGTTTATGTCCCAGGTTACCTTTTTTATGTTATGTGTTCTTTATATGGGTTTTATTATAATCTTTTGGTTACAAAAGGGTAAGTAATGATCTTTTATTCATTGAAGAGTTTTTTTACTACTTAGAAAAGCTGAAACGTATTACTTTGATAATGTATACATGGTTTACTTGTTGTTTGAAAAAATAACAGTTTTCATTCTTTGTGTATCCCTTACTGAGATTTTTATGCTCATCCCAAGTTTTTGAAATGGATTTCACAGGACATAATGTGGAATAGGGTCATGGATGGGATCAAGGGAAAGTCATGCTACCTAAAACATGGAACTAGACATGTTTCTTTTTAAGAGTTTTTATTTTATGGAAACTTAGTAGAAGTTTCTACTTTGTATTCTTTTGAGATGTAATAATCATGTCCTAATTCTCTAAAACTCTAAACCTAAAGAGATCCTCAATGTGAATTATTCTTTTAATTCAATATTAAGTAAGGTTTAAGGCTGGGGCCTTATAGTTGGTATCAAAGGTTGGTTTAGATAACTTTAGAGGTTAAGGTATTCTTTAACCATAAGTGACATTACCATAATGCTTAGAATTTCATAAAGAGTCCTAGTTTTAGATAAAGTGAATGAGTAAGTATATCTTAGTGTTTATCTTCCTCATTAGTACATGATGTATTTGTTGATATACTCACACTAACATTTCTGTTTTTAGTGAATGGATGGATCTAGAGGGCACCAAAGTGACAATAGGTTTGAAGGAAACTGTGGTGCTTCTATGATTAAGAGACTGGATGAAATGGGGGATTCAATTAGGAAACTCGTGGTTGTTCTAAACCAACTATCAAGCAGTCATGATCAACCGCTTGTACCTTGGTATGTTCTGTAATGCATCATGTACGAGATGACCAATCGATGTGGAAGTTCAGGTAATAATTATAAAGGAAATCATTAGGGTTTATATGATCCTTACTTTTGAGGTAATTATGGGTTGTCATATATTATGATGGAAAATGAAATGCATGAGATAAAATTGAGGTTAAAATATGTTATGATTATTTTTGAAGATTTTACCTCGTTTTGGGGAATGATTTAATAATTTTATAGTTTTGGAAAAAGGACAACACACAGACCGTGTGACAACCCGTCGCGTCGGACAAAGGTGCAGGAATCGAATCCACAACCAAAGTGTGACTGGTATTTATCACCTACCACTGGATTACGTGAAGTCCCTGGTTAGTTTGACTAATTCTTTTTAGTTAGATGATTTAAGGAATCATGA
This sequence comes from Viscum album, assembly GCA_963277665.1. Taxonomy (NCBI): domain Eukaryota; kingdom Viridiplantae; phylum Streptophyta; class Magnoliopsida; order Santalales; family Viscaceae; genus Viscum; species Viscum album. The sequence continues at coordinate 1,477,442,411 of OY728151.1, forward strand.
TTAAGTTTATTTTGGGTTATCTATGGAAATGATTAACCAATCATGGAGGATATGTGATTAGGTTAATTACTTTTCAATATGAGAATTTAAGAGCAACTGATGTTATTTGGAGACAAAAGTTAATTTGTATCTTGGAAGACTATGTGGTTAAATCTTTCAAATATTTGGGTTTCAATATTAGATTGGTTTACTTTGATGAATTTTATGGACAATTGTTTATCGAATGGTCTTCATTGAACTTTGGGTTTTTTTGGACAAATTTTGGAGATTAAGAATGGATTTTATTTTTATAAAGGATTATACTATTGTGGGTTATCTGATCTTATAATAAACATTTTGGTTTTGGATTTTGTCTAAAGAAATGGGAAATATATAGTTTTCTTTTGTGGATTAGGTGATTCTCAATAAGTTGATTATAGTACTCTTAATGCGAACAAGTCTTCCTAAAAACTCGTCTTTTGCAGAAAATATGAGTTTGATTAAGGAATCTAGTAAAAGTTGAAAGTCTACGTGACAAGTAAGTATGTTTAATTATGATTTTGTTAAGCTCAAAAAATAAATTCCTCAATGAATAGTAACTTAAATCAAAAATTTTGTCTGCTAACTTTTCCTACTGGGGAACCGAATACTGTTTAACCCATCACATGTTTGAGATTTTCTTGTGGTTAACTCTCTCCTATACATGTTTACTATCACTCTCCATCAAAGCATTACCCTTTATTTTCTCCTCCATATCCATATTTTCATACTTGGAATCCTAGTATAGGTTATATCGAGTGACATTTGTACTTCTCTCCCATTCTTTTAAAGTGATTGTTTTACCGACTCTTGTTCCAATGTCGGACTTTCAAAGATGTTTTCGAGCCCAATTTTGAAATTGCGAGGATGCAATTTCCAAAAGGGGGGAAGAATGTAACACCCCAGGTAAATAAAGAATATGAAATTTTTATATTTATCCCTATTTGTGAATAAAATGTAAATATTAATTTAAAGGGAACGCTATGATCGATGGCTTACCCAATACACAACAACGAGTTTCTTTGAAATCTTACTTTGCACTCTAATAATAAAATAATATTATTTTAAATGGTAGTTAACGCCTAACCATTGTAATGGCGGGAATGAACAGAACTAAATACAAAATCATTATATATGTTTGTCAAATATTTTTTTACTCTTTACAATAAATGTTAGAGGATTAAAAATTCGAATGAATCCATTTTTAAGCGTAAACATTCTAATATTCTTTAAAAGGTTGATTAACCACCTTTTGATGGGGAACCTATTTTAAATCCACTTTTTTACAATTTTATGTGTTATGTTTTACAAAATAATATTCTTTATTAGAATCGGGACATCAAAATTTTCTTTTTGTAAATTTTTGGTATCTTTCTGATAAAGTTCATTTTTTAATGAATAGTGAAGAATGTTGTATTTTAATTCAAAACCAATTTTTAATATAATTTATTTATATGATTAGATTATATTTTGAAGTTTTTTTAAAGTAAAATTATATTATATTTTTACCATTTAATCCAATAGTGGTCGTTGGAATTAATTTCATCTTGAAATTGGACTTAAACTAGTGTCAATCTTTTGATACTTATTGTTTCATAAAAACACGCTATTTTCTCTGACAACGGGAATTAATTATTAAATAAATTAATGTAAATTATATGTTTTGAATTTTTTAAAATAGACATCCATTTTGAATTCAGAATATCAAATAGATCCTAGGGTGAAGTTTTGGTAATTTTCTGAAAAACATCAATTTTTGATGAATAGTGAAACCACTAAGTGGTAGTTAAAGAAACTGATTTTTCGCTTAAATGAAACTTTACCACTTCTGTGATTTGAATTTAAAAAATATGACATATATGGTTGTCATTATGAATTAAATTGTGGTTCAATGGGATTAAAATAGTTTTTTTGGTGAATAGTAACTTTTAAGTTTATTAATTTTGATTAGAGGTAATTAGTGTAATTTAAGGTAAAAATAATGTTCTAATAATATGAAATGACCTAGAAACATGTCCTACCCTCATTGGATGTGTCATGGCCGACCAATAAAATCCATGGGTCAACTTGGGGACCCCATGGAGCCACTTTGGTTGGAAAATGACATTAATACCTTTTTATTTAATGTTAAAATTAAAATGTCACAAACATGTGTTATTTTACTAAAAAAAACATTATATGGGGTTATACAAGTCATATTTTTGACTATAATTATTCATTATAATGATAAAACGATTTCATAAATCATGATAATTTTTTTTATAATTTTTAGACACTAAATAAATTAAATTATTTATGACACCATGATGATGCAACGATTACATCATTATTTAACGATTTAAATAAAATAAAAAGATAACGTAAAATCTAAGACCTACACTTCTCACAAACCTATTTTATGGGTGTATTTAGAAACCTCATCACCATATCTTCTATATAAATCAATGTGTGACCATTAAAATCCGAAAATCATTTGAAAATAAAGTAACATTTTGTAACTTTCCAAGAGTGCCCCTCCTCTCCTCTTATAAAAGGCCCCCTCCTCTACCACCTTACACACACCTCTCAAGCATTTGGCTCGGACAACCCTTCCAATTTCATCTCTCCACATCCCTATCTTCATCATTGAAGCCTCACTTTGGGCAGAATCCTTTCCAAGGAAGCCTTTGAGCTCAAATCAAAGGAAGTTACCCGATTTAAAGGTAATGTCTTCCCTTGGGTTCTTTTGTTTTATTTTTCTTATCCAATCCCATAAACTCTTTTTATTAGTTTATTTTGTAACAAAAAAAGTATCCTAAATATACTAGGATGTTTTTATGTGAAGGATTCGAGCTACACATACACACACCTTCGTCGAATGGTAAAAGAACATACTATTTCTGTGGATGGCGAATTGCAGCCTCACAAAATGATGATTGTTCAATACTCTTTTAACACATTCAAAGGTGGACATTAAGATGTCACTATATTTATATATGATATATAATATGTTTATTTTTTCCTTAAGATTCTGTATTTTTCATTTATGGCATACCATTATGGTTTCCATTATAGGTAAACGCGATATCTTCATTTTAGGAAGTGCGGACTACCGCCCCCTCAAAGTGATTTGATTCGTTAATTCCATATGTGGGACGTATAAAGGATATGACTAATGGTATTACATATGTTATCCTACTGGAATTATAATATACCTTTATATATTTAATATTTAATTCCATTGAATGCAAAAAAAAGAAATCAATGGAGCGTTCATGCGTACGTACGGCTTACCGTCTCTATGAACGGTACATTTCATTTCATATCTCCAAATGTTATGTACTATTATAAGTACATATATATAATGTATATATATGTAGTATATTATATCTAAATAATGGGTATAATTATGGAATTATAATATATATCTCTCTCATTTTGTTTTAATTCCATTAATATGAAAAGAAATGCAAGTAGCATTCTTGCGTACGTACGGCCTACCGTCTCCACGAATGGTGATTTTAGTTTTTCATCTCAAAATGATATGGAATAGTATAAAATGAATATATAATGGATATATATGATATTTCAAACATAAATATTATTCTAGAGATGATGTACCTATAACTACGTGGAAAATTATTTTCCAACAAGTTCAATTTTTACTCATGTACTGAACATCGACAAAAACATCTGATATGAACTCACTTTATTAACCACTTATTATAACATTATAATATGTGATATGAGCTGAAAAATAATATTTAATGGAGGTCCTTGTGAAATTATAAATTGACCAAATTTTATTATTCAGGAGATTAAAGAATGATTGAGTCATGTCGGACACGAGGTAAGGGATCCTACTCCTCTCTTTCTTTTTAAGTACACTCTTTTATGTCATTCCTTTTAAGATCATATTTATTATGATTGGGATGTTATTTTATATTACTCCTACTATAATTTTTGTGTTCATATGGTGTGATACCCTATTTTCTCTCATAAATCCACTTTGGATGTTTTGAGTGGCGCCGTTAGGCTGCTGAATTTTCGTAAGAGATCTAACCTCTCTTTTTTTAAGTACTCTCATTTATGTCACTTCTTTTAAGATCCTATTTGTTATGATGGGGGATGTTATTTTATATTCCGATTTCTGTACATTTTATTGTAATATTATGAGATAATCTAGTTGATCTCATCAATCCATATTTGGATGTTTTAAGTGGCGCCGTTAGGCTGCCGAGTTTTCGTAAGGGAATTTTCATCTCACTTTTATTCTCGTGAGATTTATGCTACATTTTCCACCATTTCCTTTGAGTGGTGTATGAAAATCACATTATTATACTGTTTGTGTAATATAATTTCATTTATGGGTACTTACATATTCATTGTGTGAACCTTCTTCAATGGGTTGTACGTTTCGAAAGTTACCCAAGTCAGTATGGGAACCTTTCACCCTCCTCTTTTTAAAAGACTTCTTTTGTTATTTCTTTTAATTAACATACTATTGTGTTGGGATATGTTCTTATATATCATTATTAATGTAAATTTTATGTCCAAGTTATGAGATACCCTTTTTATCTCTCATCAACTCATTTTATGAGTTTCGACGTGACGCCGTTAGGCTGTCGAATTTTTGTAAGGGAACTTCTTAACCCACATTCAATTATTTGCGTTAAACCTCTAATTCATGATTTTATTATTCCAAGATTATGTATGGAATATCTATGTTTTAGTTTCCACAAACCTTTTTGGGGATATACTATTTCTACACATAATAATATCATTGATAAATTCTTATGTCATTTAGACGGACTTGTATCAGTAATCATAACTCAATCTCATTTCATTGAGTTAAATATCTATGTCATTGGTTTTGTTTTTCCATGATTATGTGTGAATGACCTCTTATTTTTTTAAACTTAATATCCACTTATATTTTTTGTATTCGTATTTGTCACACATAATCATGTAATTGATTTATCCTTAATCTAATGATACCGACTTTATAAGGGACTTCGTCTCATTCTCCTTTCATAGAGGCATATTTGGTTCTACACACAACTTTCTTTTATAAGGTGTATAAACCCCTTTTAATTTTAATTTTATTCAAAAGGAATCTTTTTATATGAAGCATTTTACTAAACGACAAAAATGAATTTTTCTTTTAACGTACGCGGTGACAACGACCTTTTCCGCCGCTGCGAGTATTATTTGGTCTTTGGCTTCCTCATCAAGCCGTAATGTTTTTTAAAATGAAATAAATATCATATAATCTTTTATTTATGTTGGTATTGAAAATTGTTTTAATAAAGGATTGGTTATGTCGATATATTTAAGTGATATATTTTGATTGAAATGTGGAAATGTTTTCTTTCCATTATATTTGTTTAATGTCTTATGATTTTATAATGGTACTTGGACATTATGACGGGTGGTGCCGTGAATACCAGGACGTGTGGTTACGTTATTACCTCCAATGCATTTGGTATGGAAGTTGGCCGAATGGATACTCCATTAAGTATGTATGGAAGTTGTCCATATTCCATTAAGTATGTGTGGAAGTCGGCCGTATGGCTATTCCATTAAGTATGTGTGGAAGTCGACAGTATGGTTATTACATTTAAGTATGTTTATGTCCCGAGTTACCTTTTTATGTTATATGTTCTTTATATGGGTTTTATGGTAATCTTTTTGTTTCTAAAGGGGAAGTAATGATCTTTTATTCATTAAAGAGTTTTTTTACTACTTAGAAAAGGAGAAAGGTATTTCTATGATAAAGTATACATGGTTTACGTGTTGTTTTGGAAAACTAACAATTGTCATTATTTGTGTATCCTTTACTGAGCTTTTTATGCTTATCCCATGTTTTTGAAATGTTTTTCACAGGACTTAACAAGGAATAGGGTCAAGGATGAGATCAAGGGAAAGTCATGCTACCTAAAACATGGAACTATACATGTTTCTTTTTCAGAGTTTTTATTTTATGGAAACTTAGTAGAAGTTTCTACTTTGTAATCTTTTGAGATGTAATAGTCATGTCCTAATTCTCTAAAACACTAAACCTGAAAAGATCCTCAATGTGAATTATTCATTTAATTCAATTTTAAGTAAGTTTTAAGGCTGGGGCCTTATATTACTGGTCATATGAGCTAACCCCTTTCAATGTTTTATTTTTCCCCGGATGTAAAGTAGTATTTTCTGAATGACCTATAGGGATAGTATGAGGGGATATGAGTGTGGTCTATGGAGACAATATGTTGTTTTAGTTTTCCTTTTTATCATGTAATGTAAGACATGTGAATGTATCAAGTGATTCCAAGGCTACTAAACTAATCAGTCTTTTGAGACTTGATCTTTTGTGATCATGCCAATGTTATGTAATAATGCACCGATCCTAGTTAACTGGGGTCGTGTGTTACAGTTTCTATCAGAGAAAGTTTAGTACAAAACATGGAATCTAGGTTTAGCTAAACTCTTATTAGAGCACAAAGACATAATATGGACATTGAGGATTTTTATAGAAGAAATTCCTCAAATTTTAGTATTGTAATGATTTTGTGAGTTATCTGAGAAATACATCCATGTCTGGATACGATCAGGTAGAGGTGGCTCTGGCACAAATGTACGTAGCAGTAAAACCCGAAAACACCGCTTTAAGACAGACTCCAACGGGAACTGGTGCACGACAATGGGTCATGCTGCACTCTTGGATATGACACTCCTGGGGGAGATTCTTTGGATAATTCTCATTTTTTACAAACCATTATGAAGGGTTTATGAGTATACACTTACTCAACGAAAAAAATTTATGGATTATATCCATAAACTGTTAAGTCTACGATTGGTATTTTACAAGTTTGTAATTATTCATTGCATTTCATAAACTGACCTAGTATATTCCATTGTATAGAAATGGTGCCCAGTTAATGGAATATGAACTCTACCATTACATATGATCCAAAGAGTAAGAAGGATCATATCTTTCACGGTATTAAGCAAACATTTAGAAGGTAAATAATCTCCCATGTATTATCAACATATGAAGAAATAGTATCATTTGTTAATAAGATAAGTAAATAATTCTCTAAGTCCTATGGATTTTAAGGGAAGTAAGTGAATAAAAGGATGGAAGAGAGAGAGATGGATTAAGGGAAGGAGGAAAATAAGAATTTACCGATATCTGATAACTATGGGATGAAACACCCTAGAACATTCCTAACGGGAATGGTAGTTTGTCATAAGTGTGGAAAAAATGGCACCATGTACATGACTGTAATAGTAAGAAAACATCTTCAATTGTACAATGCTTCATCTACAAGGAGTTGCGACACTATGAGAACCAATGTCCAAATCATTAGAGTATGCCCCAAATGATGCTATTGGATAACAATCATGTGATGATACTACCACAGATGAGGAGGAATGATTAGAGTTATTATGTTTTTATTAGAGAATTATGTCATTTGAGGGTTGTATCAACAATGTATTGGTTATAATAATTATGGAGTTAATAAGGATTGTAATTCAGTACTATTTCATTAAGGACTTGATATTGTATGGAAGAATGAAAAGTGACACAATTGTAGGTTAAATGTTTGGAGAATATATGGTTGAGAGAAAGATGAAAGATAATATGGCTCTAATACCGAGGTAGTGATTTTGGAATAATACATGATTGATATGGATAAATTATATTGGATATTCTCGAATACATTGAATATTATTAATGATTTGTATATTCCATTATTGTTGGAGTTTAAAACATTTTTTCATAGAAGTATCACATCAAGTATTCTATAAATAATAAGGGATCATGAATGTAATCAATAAAGTTTTCTAGTAATTTAGTATGTTGCAGTGTTTTAAAAGAATACATGATGAAGGTGTTCACATATTATTACACGAAAAAATGGATCTTCATTGGTTTAACATCCTTATAAATTTTGGACTGTGATTTTGGATAGAAGTATTTTGGATAATTTTAGTTTGAGATTATTTTTGGATTTCCATAAAAGCACAACCCGGAGGACGGGCAGCAATCCGTCACGTCCGGTAAGGCCACAAGACATGAACCTGTAGCCGAAGTGTGACAAGGGTGCATCACCTACCACTAGCCCACGTGATGTCCTGGATTGAATAATGTAGTGTTTTTAAAAAAAATTCAGGTAGATGAATTCATTTTTTTGAACCCAATACGAATTAAATAAATAGAATATTATTTTTAGGTTCTATTATCTTTTAGAGTGAAGGATGAGTTTGTGGAATAAATTAGTTAAAGGATGAGACTCCACTTTACAAGTATATATTTATATTCTTATATTATTCTATGAAGAAATTAATTCTTATACTTTAGTGAAGGGATCTTATAACAAAAAAGTGTGTTATCCTTATACCATATTTTTTGTTGAACCGATGGCTTTTTAAACCATCATAGATTGATGAATTTAAGGCCCTCAAATTTACACTTGTTTGTGATTGATGACCTCAATCACTATCTATAAATATTTTCATTTTCCCTCCAATTATATGTGTCTAATTTCCCCCAATGTTCTCCTAATCTAGATCATAATTTGGTGGTGACCCTTTCGTTTCCCTTTTCCTCTTATTAAGACTAAATTTTTTTTAACATGATTTCTGAATTGGGTTTTCCCAAAGGTATTTTCCATTTCAACCATTTATTCTTGAAAAATAATTTCAAATTGTGAGGATGCAAATTATTGAATGAGGGAATAATTTAAGACCCCAAGATTTCATAGTGCGTTATTTCTTCAAAGTAATTAAATAACTTGCATTACACGCAACACTGAGTTCTAGCGCACCATGACTTACCAAAAAAGCCATTGAAAAGTGGGTTTGAATAGTAATAACATAATTTTGAACTTTATATAATACTTATAATTTTAGAATACATATTATTATTTTCATAGACATAATGTTAGAACAAATACATTTATTCAGATAAAAGATGCATTTTTCAAAAAAAATGAAATTTTACCGCCGTTTAATAGGGAAGCCTTTTTAAATCCAATTTTTGAAACTTTTATATATTCAATTTGAAAAAATGATCTTCTTTTTTAGAATCGGTACATAATAATTTATTTTCAATAATGTTTTGTTGTTTTTCTGATAACATTCATATTTGGGTGAATAGTGAAAATAATATATTTTAACTGAAGACATCTTTTTTAATAAAAATAATTTATATTGTTAAATTATACATTTTAATGGTTTTTAATTATAAATAGATTATATTTTTACCATTTAATTCAATGATGGTCATTTTATGTAATTTCACATTGAAATTGGACATAAACAAGTGTCAAACTTTTGATAGTCATTATTTCTTAAAAATACGCTTTTTGGTTTTGACAGTGGGAATTAATTTTAAATTAATAAATGAATCTTTTATGTTATAATTTTTTTAAAATATACATCATTTTTGGATTTGGAATATCGAAATTACCTTAGAGTGAAATTTTGGTATTTTTCTGATAACTTTCATATTTTGTTGAATAGTGAAAATTACAAAATTTTAATTCAAACAACTTTTTTAATTGAAATAATTAATTGTGATAAATTATGAATTTAATTGATTTTAAAGTATAATTAGATTATAATTTTTCCTTTTAATCCAATGTTGGTCATTGGACATAATTTCATATTTACACTAGACATAAGAAAGTTTCAATTTTATGATAGTTATTATTTGTTAAAAACATGTTTTTTGATTCGACAAAGAGAAATAATTTTAAATTAATTTCTGCCACTTCTATGTTATTAATTTAGGAAAATGGATTCCATATTTATATTCAGGACTTCCAAATTGTGTAAATAGGTAAATTTTATTTTTAGACATTTTTAATAATTACTTCGGTAAATATTCTATTTACCATGGTTAAAGGGTAAATCAGGTAAATAAGGGTAAAAAATAATATTATAATAATAATAATTTACCGTAAAAAGTGTCCTAACCCTATTTTTTCATACATGTCCGACCATGGAATATTTGGGTCGATTTTGGGATCCCATGGATCCACTTGTAAGTGATAATGACCCTTTATATTAAATAAGTTAAAGTAAATACAAAAATGACATTAGCATATATCTTTTAGCAAACAAAATTTACATATGGATATATAAGTTATATTTTCAACTATAAATATTAATTAGAAATCTAAAAATATTTCCTACATAATGGTATTTTATTTTTAATTTTTAGACATTGATTAATCAAATATATATATGACACAATAATGAACTTGTATTTACCTTATTAATGAAAGAATCAAATAATTGGTATTATAAATGATAAAATAAATAACATTTGATAGTTTTGATGACATAAACGAATTTTATTGGTTACTATGACATGTTATGTTTTCTTAAATTAATTTTTTTCGAATTAATAATGTTGTAGGACTTTAAAAAAATAAGTTTTTAAATATTTTCAAAATTGTCATAAATGGGTTTCTAAAACATATGTTATATTATTAATTGATATTCTATTCCTAAATTATAAGGATTGGCCAATGGAATTATATAATGATAGAAGTATCATTAATGGACCACTTGGGGGTCTCTTGGATTTATATAGAATGATTATTAACTATATAATATAACAATACAAAGTGACATGGTAAATGTCAAACTGTTTAACTAAGAGTTAAATATAAATGATAAGGTTAATATAGTGACCCAAACCAATATAAAATCTATTGGATGAAATTTTTTATACCCATAACCACCTTATACTATGAAAAATATCTTTATTAGCTATTAGAAACCGAATATGAATTTATTATAAATTAATACTTTAAGATTTTCCTAAAGAGCCCCTCCACCCCCTTATAAAAGGACACCAATTCAATCCAATTCTTCATAACTTCAAAGCCTTTTGGTTTGACCGAAGTCTGCCCAAATATACTCTAAACTATCCTAAATTAATCATAGTGGATTCCTTTAGTCATAAAACCTACTTAATGAGCCCTTTGGATCAAATCCAAAGGAAGACCCCAAAAGAGAGGTAATAAGTTCACCAACTCTTTCATGTTCCTTTCTTCTTCAACATATTTTACATTGTTATTTACATTCTAAAAAAATAACTCCAGTATATTCTATAAAATGTGATGTTATTATAAATATGGTACAACCATATTCAGTATTCTATCCATCCTTTGAATGACATGTCACTATACGTGCGTACATACTGCTTACCGTCTCCACGCCGTGGTGTAATTTTTATTCAAAACATTATTATTTGGAAGGTTATGATATTGATGTGTAATTGAAGTAAATAATAAATATAACAATATAATTATTCTCTATATATGATATTCCATCCAATTATATATAATTTTAATATCAAAAAAAATTATATTTTCACTCGTGCGTACTTATGGACTACCGTCTCCGCGAACGCGATGAGATTCATTCCCCATCGTATCCATTCAAGTATAATTATCATTTTGTGATTAAAAATAATGTTTAAGGACTTTATTTCATTCTGGATATGAATTTAATACAACCTATCCCCAAAAAATATGGCTTATGTAACAAAACATATTAATGAAAATGAGTAAGTTAACACCCAAAACGATGATAATACTAAGATATCATTAAAAAGGAAATGTTAAAAGATCATATATGATATCATAATTATGTATATGGTTCATGTATAATTTAATAACATTGTTTTAACTATTATACAGGTGTTTAACATACCATCGACTAAATAAAATTACAAGGTAAAGGTTTATTTCACAATCTCTTCATTATCTGAGGTTGTTAATACGTAATTATCTACTGGGACCTCTTAATCATCCACATCCATGTTTCTCAAAAATGTATTTAAAATCATTATTACTATTTTATAGACTATGTGTTAAAGTCATTTATACCCTTGTTGACTATTTATATGATTTTTTAAAGGAATCATTCCGTCTCTTTCAAAACAAGGTCCTTTTTATCCTTTTCGAGAAAATTATGGTATAAATGTTCTTTTTTTAACTTATACGGTGGGTGCGACTATTTTCCACCATTAGAAAAATTGTCAAAACATCCCGTACATGAATAAAAGTATATTTTGAATGTAAATGTTTTATTTTATAATTATGTGACTTATAAATTATTTCAAAATGAAAATTTTATGAATTTGTGAATGGTACACTTTATCATGATCAGAATATTAAATGTTTTAAAGATTTATCTTTGTAAATATTTTTAATTAATGTCCATGTTTTCAAAATTATTTTAAGGATTTATTTATATGGACGTTAATGTTAGGTAATGATATTTCTTTTAAAAAGTTTCATTGTGGTATGGGACACATTGATTCAAAATTCTCTTTTAACGTGCTTCCTTTATAAATGTGTGACTTTTCAATGATTCCCAAAAAAAGAGATATTTCTCTCAAATAGTTTGGATTTCATATATGTCAACATCCTTTGATGATTTTAATCTTATTGAAGTTGATTTATTTTGATACAAAACATCCAAATTGTATTGAAGGTTTTGTGATATGTTTGACTGTGGATGTGTTATTTTTCTACCATTCATGGTTTATGTAGAATGTATTGAAATTTAGTATTCCAGTTTTAATATGAATGTTTATATTATGTTTATACCTGTTCATATGAGGAATTTATTGTAATTAATATGTTACGGGTGGAACCCTCTATAGCACCTCGATGCATCGGTTGGTGTCATGAGACAAACTAGTGTCTTGGAAAAAGGCCTTGACAAAATCTTATTTGTAGTCTTGGCATGAGGCCTTGACTATGTGGTTATGATAGTCAAGAATTATGGATTCCAACATTATGAAAGTGGTTATTGATATTGCATGTGATTAATCTCCTAGTAGAATATCCATGTTAATAAGTAAACGGCATTTTTTCATTTTATTTTTTTCCATATTATGCTGAAGTTCATGTTTAAAAGGATTTTGTTTTAGTTATACATTGCCTTCAATGTTTATGATTATTTAGGAATGTTTCCACTATATTTTTTTCTATATTGGGCATCTAAGATAACCCCTTTTATGTTTTATTTTTCCCAGGATGTAAAGAAATATTTTACAAATGACCTGCAGGGATAGTATGAGGGGATATGAGTGTGGTCTATGGAGACAATTTTTTGTTGTAGTTTATCATTTTATCATGTAATGTAAGACATATGAATTTATCTAGTGATAACAAGGATACTAAATTAATAGGTATTTTGAGACTTGATCTTTTGTGATCATGCCAATGTTATGTAATAATGCACCGAATCTGGGTAACAGGGGTCACGACATTACAGTAAGGAATCAATTTGATAATTATGAAGGATCTTTATAAAAAAATTGACATTAACTTCTAAATTTTTTTTTGTTAAATTTGAATTAGTATTAATTATTTTTATATGTATATGGTTTTTCATTCAATGTATTATGTTGTTGGTTTTTTTGTTTATAATTTCTTTAAATACTTTGAACAAGTCTTTTATCGATAGAAAAAAATGTATTCAATTTTTTTTGAAGTATGATGATGGAAAATGGATGGACCAAAAATAATGACCATATTCCACTACTTAGGGACTATTGGGATATACACCTTAACCCATATAATTATTTATCGTAATAGTTTTCTGAGTGATGTAGGTTTTAATCAAAGATTTAATCAATGGGGTGAGTATATTTTATTTCATGATAAATATATTATTTTAGTATACACTAGAGACCATTATAGAATTGAAATTGATGTTGGAGTATCACAAGATGATTTATATGAGAGGCATAAATCAATTGGTGTCAAAGAAAAAATAAAATTTTCATATCACAAAAGGCCATGTTTGTTAGATAACTTGATGATTAAATTAATATATTGTGGTATATATTTTTTTAGGTATTTAAAAATATTTATAGATATTTTTTAAGCTTTTAAAAAGAAGAGATTATCTACATTTTCATTAACAATGATATGTCATCTAATTTATTTTCAAGTTTTCAAAATATTCTAAAATAAGAATCTAATAATGATTTTCAATATGTGTTTTTAGAGAAGATATATAACGAATTTAGGGACAGTTTTGGTAGAAGATTAAATATTTTCTCACATAAATTATAAAATATGAAATGTCTTATGAAGGAGGGAAGATAATATATTTCTAGTGGTGTCATCCTGGGTACCCATTAGTTCACTAAGAAGTATTAATAACAGGCTTTTTGGATTTTTTATTTTCTATATATTGTCAAGATATGTGTCATTGAAGTGATAGGGAAACAGTAAAGTGAGTAAGAGGTCCATGTTTCGTGTATTTATGGAATTATAGGACTACAATGGAAAACTGTAACGACTCTAGCTTTTATAAATAAAATTTCCTTAATTAATCAATTAAATTCAATATTAAATAAAATGTATACAGAATACACATGAAATTATTTGTTTATTTTGGATTTTCATATTATATTGGATTAAAATGACCATTAATAATTGTAACCATTTATAATATATACATTAAATAGTTATCATGATTTTATTATATATATATGATTATGAAAAAGGCCAATTGATACAAACAAAATAATTTTTGGCCTCATCCAATACGATCATACTCTATGAAGCCCATTTGTTAGAGCTTTCTAACGACATAGAATAACGGTATTTTCCATTGATCAAGACCAATATAATATTCAATAATTAAATCATGATTGAATCTATTTACTATAGAAGTTCATGATCATCATGATCATGACCCAAACAATATTCTGTTAAAGAACCCGAGAAAATATCACGATCACACAACATACCTTTAAGGACATTACGTGTTGTAATAATAATTGATATATCAATACTATACTTGTAAATTTTTAAATATTTTTTTCCTTAAAATATTTACTATATTTATATTTTATAATATTTAAATGAGAATGAAATTTAATTTTATGGAAATGTATTGTTTCAATCAAGAAAAAAATTTAACGAATTAATTATTTTGTTGATTTATATATTATTTTAATAAAATATTATTATTAAATTATTTTTATTAAATATGATTGGTAATATATTTTTACAATGGAAAAATATTTTTTATAATATTCATAAAAGATTATTGTTTAAAAGACACTATTTTTCAATGAATGATTATTGTTTTTTTAAGTGTAAACTCCAAGACATGGACATTTATTGTATAAAATAAATATTATTTTTCAAATTAACATATCATAATTAACAAATGGTGTTTTATTCATAATTTTCTTGGACATTCAAAATTCTTGGGGGAAATTAAATACAGTATAAATGTATGATGTGTATTGTGAAATCATAATGACAAAAAAGTGATATAATTTATTGGATAAACGACACCCATTACCAAATTTATATTAACCCATTATTATAGTTTGTTTTTTATGTTTGTTAATAGATTTTATAAACAATTTTTTAAATCCTAAAAACCCAATATTATATGTTAAGGGTTTAACATCATTTATTTTTTATTATTACTCACATCTACATCACCAAGGGTAATGTTCTACTTATATCAGTACATAAATTTTTTAATTAATTAAAACTAAATAATTTTGTCTTAAACCATGGGAAAACCATTGGAAGGATTTTGGTTTTCAATACATTATTATATAATGTCCAAAACTAGTGTTTTGGAAATAATAATAAACTCCCCTCGATTGTCCTATATAATACCACCCAATATCAAATTTCTCTTCACTAAAAAATATATGATCATGAATATTATCTTCCCATACCACTATATATCCCACTTATGGTGCATCCAACCTCTCAAAAATATCATCACAATCTTTTGTAAACACCCTCTCAATGTATGGAATACTCCACTTCTCATATATATTTATGCCATGTTTTTGACTTTTTTAATTCAAATCCCCATTTTTTATGATATATTATGTTATTAAGTATCTATAATGCTTATATTATTATTCAAAATGGATTTAAAACCACTTTAAGTTTGATTAATAAGTCCCATTAATCTTTATTTACCCTTATTATGGACGTTTTCCAACAATTTTACATGAAAATCATTTGTTTTATGAATAACGACCACCATTTCCAGTAATGCATATTTACCTATATGTATATATCCATTATTATTTTACGTTACTATATCCCACATTCAATAATCATGATATTTAATGAGATGAAATATGATCTTATGATGAATGATATTTTTTGGAAACTTATGCATGTAGATAATAAGAATGCAACTGGTGGGCCAAGAATTATACTTCCCACTAATGTATTGGGTAATGTTTTAATCTCATGATATGAAATGTGTTCAAATAGTTAGGTTATCTGATAAAAAATATTTATTTTTATCTTTTTAATTTTTTTGACACATTTTTTCATTCCATGTTTTAATTTTTTGGCACATTCTCAAGTTAACTTTATGTTATAATCATATATCTTGCTTCAAGATTAATGATTATTTTTTATAATGGAATTTATTTCCCATTGAAATTATTATTGAATAAAATTTAATAAATTCGCCTTGTAATTATTTCATTCCATTATTGGGATTTATATATCTCCCTTTTCATCTATTTGTCCCCAGGTTATCATGTGACTTTTTAAAAATAGAAATGGTTTTATATTTCTTGTGAAATATGATTTCAATAATGTTTGTGTTTCCATGTATCAATGTAATATTATATGTAACTAGTATCCAAAAGAATGTAGTCCACATATAATTTTTTTTATTTTATGTATCCCCTTATGTAATAGATCATTATTATGGTTTATTAATTATATGGGTTTCCATGCTTGGTATGAGAGAATTTTCTAGTTATTTTTTATATTATTATTAGAAAAAACTAGAGAATAATTTAAGGATAATAATGAACATAGTAAAAAATACCAAAAACAAATATGTATAGTGTAAATTGCTTCTATGAGAACTCCATCGTATCTCAATACAATATGTTAATGTTGATATGTCATAGTAATAACTAGGGGTAAAAACACTAAAAATGGTGTATTGATCGATACTCGATCATGAACTAGTGCATGAAAGGAATCCTTATCGAATATTTGTGTTTGTATTATTGTGGTATATTATATGGTAAATTCAAAAGTCTATTATGAACTATTATTGAGTTAACCAAAATACACATATGATTCCATTTTAAGAAACATATCATGGATAGCATATATTTAAGAACTGAAATTCAAAGGTTATAGAATAAAGGTCATTAATGGGTTATCCCATTAATTATTATGGTTAAAAATATATATGTGTTTAATAATTTAAAAATTATCACTCTTATTTTCATATTAATTTTATTCAATTGAAGTAAATGGGAAGAACTAATTCAACAATTAATGTGATGAGTAATGTGATAACTGTCCAAATGAGGTACTCAGACTGATGGGAGTAATAATTAAAAAAATCAATACTATACTATCTTAATTGATTTATGTTTTTATCTGAAACATAAATCAGTAATCCTGTACAATTCCACCTATAAAAAATAAAATTTCTATTAAAATATTTTTATACAACAAAGGCCCCCAACATTCTGTGGATCTACATATCACTTTCTTACAAAATAATATATCTTCACCATTAAAAATATATTCATATATCAATGCTCTACGAAATTCAATGTCGTACAGGATGTCTATTATATAAATGGAGAATATGAAAAATGATAGATGTTTGTTAAAAAGATATATCTTAAGGAGGATATCTAATTGATGGAGTGGAAACAATTCCAAAAATTATACATTGATAAATATATTACTCGAACTCTGTGACTTAAAATGTAGAGGTATATTCATTAACTTAAAAAAGGATGATGAATATATCGAGGAAAAAGAGGTAAATTATTCGAGAATGGATGATATGACTATTTAATTTTCAGTCCATCCAAATTTAATTCTGATCACTCCTTCGGTTCGGTGAATCTAATTCTATGGGAACTCCTCAGAATTTAGAACATTAATTGTTTGTTTGAAATTGTAAATTATTCCCTCATTGTTGATATAGAGATAACTGAATCATAGGTTTTTTATGAGAATAAGAAAAATAAATTAGAGTCTAATTATAATGATTTGATGGATAATTATAATAGCTAAAATAAATTTCAACATCGCACTTGTAAACGGTGTGGGAATAAAAACCTTAGAAAATTACGAGAAGAAAAAAGGAAATGATTTAGATAAGAGAATCAATGGAACCTAGATATAAATTTCTGATAGGAGTAACCATCCAAATTTATGGAATAATGCAAGGCTCTGTTCAACCATTTGCCAATTTACACTATTTTATTAGTATTGAATAAGTAAAATATAAGATTCAATAAAAAAGCCAAGGGATGTTGATGAAAACTGACGATAGTTATCTCCAAAGACTAGAGGTAAGGGTTGTCTTATTCTATCACAACATCAGTGGGAGATCCTAATAATGATGTGAATCTAGGTAGACTATATATTCATTGATGAATTTTATGGTTACTTTTGGATTTAGGTTCGATTCATTCTTTCGTATCCTATTAGTTGAGTAGATCTTTACATACAACACAATAAAAAGGGGGAAGAGATATAGGTTAAAAGAGTAAAGGGGGAAATTATTGGATCCCATGTATATAACTCCCTTGATATCAATATTTGTGGTATGAACAACCTATAAAACCTTGTGATGCACTATTTAGTATAATTTAGTGCTATTATGGGTATAGATTATTTCTCCTTATAAAGATCCAATTTAATTTTTTTAGAGAAATAAATAACCCTATGTGACATGAATCACCCTATGATTCTAAAAACGTTCATGGAGGAAAATGAATCTTCTTTAGTAGCAATATAAAAAATATGGATATTATTTCCTTTTGAAAAAGTGTATCATTCCCAATTGATTTATACTAATGAAAATACAATCCTTGATTGTATTCTAATTATAATGGAATTCAATGATGTGTTCCCCGAGTAATTTTTTTTCTGGTGGAACCAAGTCTATTCATTGTTGGAAATTGATTATGGTTTGTCTTTGTTTTTAATATTCACATAGAAGATCCTAGAGTTATAAGGAAAAGAAGTTTTATATTTTGTGATTATAATATTTTTATAGGTGGATTATTTTTCTCATGTTTTACAATTATTTAAGGTCCAAATTTTGGAGGATGGATTTAATTTTCAAATGTCAATTTCCTTGAAGGGATTATTAAAATACAAAATATGAATGAGTTTAATGAATTATGGGATTCGAGAAAGGTGGTTAATGATGACCCAATTTTTTTATCATGTTATTTGTGATAAAAATGAGAATCATAAATGGATATGGAGTTATCCATGATTACGAGAATTGGAACATCATGAGCAGTGATGGAAATCTCTATAAATAAGAAGTGTTTTGTGGATGTTTTTGATGGAAAGATCCATAGTTATAATTATCATTTTTAATAGAGAATTTATATGGAGCTTTGTGATAGAAGGTTCTATGTGGATTTTCTTTTGAAAGATAAAAAAAATCCATGAATATGTGATGGATCATTGAAAAAAGATGAGACAATTAATATGGCTACCCCTCTTCCCATGAAAACAAATTTCAAAGGAAAATCCATAATCTATTTGATTTAATGAATCCATGGGATCCCCAAGATACATAAATTCCCTATATTCTTGATCATAAATAAAGGAATGTTAATTATTTATTGATACCAATTATTTTGAATAATTGATTTTGTGAGATGTTGGGGTATTACACATTGAAATAGTTATCTTCCTAAAGTTGGTTATTCCCTAAAATAAGGGTTGATTCATGTAGGAGCTTCACGAAAGAATGTTTTGAACAACATTTTTTAGTTGAATAGTGATTTTAGAGTGAATCAACTCATTTCTATGTTTCAAAACGAGTATCATGCTATATATGGAGAAGGAATTTAATACCAATACATTGAAGCGAACTTCATTTACATATATAGAGATAGACTTCTCTCAAAGTAGTGGGCAAGGGTGAGTTGATGGGAGTATTCTGAGGGACAACATGAGTTATCTGGAAAAAAATTAAAACGTTAGTGTTCATGGAACATAGTGACTATGTATAATATTTTTTACTACATAACTACCAGAGATTAGTGGATACTGAATGACTGATAATCATTTGGAGTATGATCCTTGGAGTAGCCTATAGTGGTGAAGCATTTAAAATTGTTGTGTTTTCCTTCTACATGTTAATGATTGATTGCTGATTGAATCCATGATACTTGATTAACTTGTTACCACTTACATGGGAACAAGATCAATCAGATTAAAAACAATTTGGCCACCCTAATTCATCCCTCCCCTATCTGGGTGATTTCGGGTTTTACAATTTGTATCAGAGCTAAGGATCAATTTTTTGGATTAACTATAACAAATATATTCTATTATGAAGAATTCAGTTTTTTCTAAGTCAATAATGAAGTAACATTTTTATGATGATTAAATTATCTATAAACATAAGTCAATATCCAGGAATATTCTGATGAACATGAAAAAGAAAGTGTAGAGGGAGATTAAGTAGCCCCACATTGATAAATTACATTCAGTTAATTTTTCTCCATGACATTATAATAATGATGATATATCATCCGTGAAATTTAAAGAGAATGTTGCGTAGGTTTCCAAAAAAGTAATGGACAACACTACTACCTCATATAAATCATCATTGTCCAGTGATCTAGAGGAATGTTTGAGAACCTATGAAATTTTTCCCAAAAATGATGATCCTTGAACTTGTTGTGATTTTTATCAGTGTAAAATCTCAAATTAATTTTACATTAAGATATTGAGAAATTATTTTCATGATTGTACTAAAGAAATAATTGTCATTTTTTTAGAATCATTCAATGTATATAGGTAGAAATCACATAGTTGAGTAATGTATCATATTCTTGGGAACAAATATTGAAAATGAAAATTCTAGAATGGTTTCAACATTCCAAATAGGTTGAATCCTTTGAAGATACAAATAGTTATCCTAAAATAACATCCTAAAAATAATTCAAAGAAGGTTAAGAGATATTTTGAGTCAAAAATATTCATGAAGAAATTAATGATGTTGTTGAAAAAAAATTGAAAAATAGAACTATTGTCAATGGTTTACAATTAGAAGAAACATCCAAGAAGTTCATTGGACTTGACTCTTTGATTTAGAATAATGTTAACAACATGAAGAAGAAATTTTTAGAATGAAGAGGATTGTAATGAAAATATGATAAAAATTGAAGAACAAGAAATAATCATTGACATGAAATGACTAGATTTGGAATATAATTTAGCCAAGATTGAGAAGACACGAATTAAGAATCCACAAAATAAGGTAACTGTTATTGTTCGTATTCATTATTCCTTGGAGGAATCTATTGTATGGGGACCTTCAATGTGTGATAAGAAGATCATGAAATCTTTTGATGATCTCTCTCATTTAGATGAGAAGAAATGGGATACATCTATACTTTGTTTAATTACTCCAATGAAATTATAATGAAGAGTTCATTTTATAAGAAAAATAATGAACAATTATGGATGAAGAAACAAGGTAAGAACCCCACCACCATGAGTAAGGTGGATAAAAAAGTGTACAGAAGATGATTACTAAAAAATATCACAAAAAGTCATGAAGATGATTCAACAAACATAAAAAAATGATATAAGGATATCAATGATTATGGGTCAATGTTGGTGATATAATATATTAGGGAATTTGGAATTGGATTATTGCTATAATCCAATAAATTTAATAGTGAAAAAGAAATACTATTTCTGGGGGGATAATTTCGAAGACAAAGGAACATTAACTACTAGTCTAGATGAAGTTTTTTACTAAAAAATGGGAATCTTGAGAACAACTATGATGAATGCAATAGAAGTGGCATAAAATTGGTAAATGTTTATTTAAACATGAATTAATAGTTGATATAAATAACAAGACCACAAATTCTGGAAAAGAATGAATAAGCTCCATTGGGATGAAATAAGATGTACGCTGTGACCATAAATCCTCTCAAGAGGTTATCAGAGATGTAATTTGAGAAGAAACTAGATTCTAAAAACTATAAATTGAAGGGCAGTTCATCCAAGAGATCTACTCAGATGAATAACACATAGAAGAAACCATATGGAAGATCCAATCTTGCTTTGAAGGTTCCTAATGACATCACAGTTATCTGGGTAGAATATTTGGAAAAAATGTGGAAACATGATGATTAATTAGACAATAAGTGGGAAAAAGGAAATGAAAAGATTCAATGGGATGAATAGAATTTACATGAGAGTATGGAAAAAATGAAAACTCAAGTGTTAATTAATTTTTGTGTGAGATAGGGATCAAATAAATTCACCTTACAGAAGGATTATTAAACTTAATACCAAAGAAAGAATAATTCCTAATGGAGAGTATTAATGTATCATCTGTGATGGCTACTATGAAATAAAATTATCCACACAGAGAAGAAGATATTGTTAAGAGATCCATGCCACAGCAACATAAATCCGAACTTATGATCAGATGTGAGTGTATGAAGATTGGATCAAATGCATGAACATGGATGAGAAGTTTATTTCAACCAAGTAGTTTGAATTGATAAATCATGGAGAATCCACCTTATTCCCCTATTATTTTTTGTAATGTGTTTTGGATTACAATACTTGATATTGAAGGTGAGTTATTTTTTTTGTGAGAATCTAAAAATAATTGAAGCATGTCAACTCTTGATAGCCAAGCTAAAGAAGTCATCATATTTGAATGATTCCTCTATTCGATATTCAAATATAGATAAGATAGAGGATCATTTTTATTAAAAAAAGTAGATCCATTGTAGAACATTAGGATAAATAATGTACTATCATGGACTGACCTAAATTAATGTATCCTGGAAAAAACATGATCAAGAAGATAATATTTGGGTATTTTTTTAATATTGTCCAAGATGACAGTCACAAGTTGAAGATTCATTCTGTTTTATTCTCCATACATAAATTTCTTGCATTCATTCTCGATGAGATCCACCATTATGAATATGCTGAGAATAGTTTCCCCTGAGGAGGGAGGAAAAATGATGAATAAGATTCCTTGATCATTATTTCATGTTTTATCTAAGATATTTATTATGGATATTTATTGAATACCATGTCATTAGAAAATAGTGTCTCTCTGGTCATAAGATAGATTCAGATGCTGGAATAGTGGAAGAATTGTAAAATATTCTGGTATCACATAAAGATTATGATTCATAAAGTGAATCAGAGTAAGAAATGATGGATGGAGAATCTTCATTTGAACCTCACATTGGAACCATAAGAGAATAAATTTACTATACCAATAATATTTGGGATTTGATACCTCCCAAAAAGATAATAATATTAAATAATTATGAAAATTATACCTTCTTATCCATTCTATAACCATCATTGTTTGAACTAGCTATAAAAGATATTAAACAATAGATGGTTTAGATGATGAAGATACTTTTTATCCTGTAGAAATAGAAGAATCAATCATACTTTCCCTATTAATGGAAATTAAAATAATATATATTGTATATCAGATTAATGTTATAATATTATTCATGAAATGTGTTCCGGTATAAGAGGTCTACATTGAACAAATAATTGAATTTTTAGTTGAAAACAATGAAGAAAAGGTGTGTATATTAAATAAAAATATATGTTTTGAATGAGGTAGGGATTAGTGGATGAATTTTCCAACCACATGAAATCATAATTTGAAATGTATATGATTGATGAACTCACATTTTTCATGTGGATCAAATTGTTTCGGAGGAAATACCACACCTTTATTTTATTGGAATAGTATTCCGGAGAGATTCTGAAAAATTTTAATATGATTGACTCTAAACCAATGTTGACTCTAATTATAGTTGCAACTAAATTTGGAAAGCATGAGGATGGGACTTTTGAAGATCCCAATCTATATTCTAGAATCATAAAAATCATACTATACTTAACTAAAACTCATCCAAATATTGTATTTATAACATTCTTAGAGGCCTGCTGTCAAAGTAAACCAATGGAAGAACATATGGAAGATTTTAAATGAATCATGAGGTGCACACGAGGTACTCAAACTTGTGGATTTTTCTTTTCTTCAAGAAGAGATAATGAACAATTTGTATTTTCAATTGCTGATTTGGATAGATATGTTATAGATTGAGAGTCCAAAAGTGGTGGAAAATTCGTTTTTTGTAAGAAATTTATGGGATGATTGTTTAAGAAATATGATGTACTTCTCATAGTAATTCTCCAGATGAGTACATCTCCTCTATATCGGTTTTAACATATATAATTTGGATAAATAAACAATTAACTGTTATTGGTGATGAGGTGAAACAACCAATGGTGATTCACTATGATAACAAGAGAACAATTGATCTTTTGAGGAATATTAGTCATAATAATCATACAAAACACAATGAAATTAGCTATCACTTCATCAAGGAAAAATTTGATTGATTCATGGTTAAAATGAGTCATTTTGGAAATAATGATCGATTGGATGACATACTAACTAGGCCATTGTCTGCACATTTCTTCAAGGATCATTGGTTAATCTTAGGTGTTCAAATACCTCCCAGTGTAAGAGGAAGTTTTAGTTTTTCTCCTCTCCACATTGGTATTAACTATTTTTACGTGTGTATGAAAATAATGTAGGTTTATGAGGGAGATACGATCCAATTAGAGTATGATTTGAGTTCAATAAGTAAATATCAATGTCCTTGGGTTTATTTCCAATAAGTATATAATGGATAAATTCAATGATTTAGTGTTACTATGATGTTTTTATGGTTTTCTGGTTGCATAATAATTATAATGGAAAAAATAATTCAGTGTTATGAGGAAACAATCAGAGATATCATTGACTTATTTAGGAATATCCAAATCACAGGATCCCAATTCACGTTTCCCCTCTTATTTTACACCATAGTAATTTCTCATTTACAAATAGAGTGTTATCTGAGTTGTTTATTCCAAATCAGTTTTTGATTACATTTGGTGCTTCATTAAATTTATATACAGATTTCCAAAATAGCACAATGAGATATTGCTGAATCCAAGACTATTCTTTTACTGAAATGGAATATTGTATGTTTTTTTATCATCCCTCACATAAAAGAACAAAGAGTTATAAAAAAAAATTGACCTTACTGTTTAAACTGACAATAGTTCTGATGGATGCGGCGTTCCCATGTGCTTCCAAAATTTTTGGGGTCCAAAATTTAAGGGATGGATTTTATTTAGAAAATAGAATTTCCTTGATGTGATCTTGAAAATTTGGAATACCAGGAGTTGCTCAACGAATAGGCTTCATGGAGGGTGGTTCATGATTGCGCGAAGGTTCTGATGGTCTTCTTCCTGATTCCGATGTGTATCATGACCAGATAACATAATCACTATGATTACGAGAATTGGAGCGTCATGAGCGGTGAAAGAACACACCATGATTACATAGATCACTGCATAAGTTTTTTATAGAAATCAATATGGTTATGATGACCATCATGAAAATTTAATTCTATTGAGATTTGTGAAGGAATGAGTTGTGGGATGTTATTTTTGAAAGATCTAGAAAATCTACATGGAGGAAGTGGAGCAGCATGAATAAAGAAGACTATAAATATGATGCTAACCTTCTTCACATGAAACAAATATTTCTAATGAAAATCAAAGAAATTATTTAATTTCAAAAATCTAGGGGAGCTCTATGAAACTAACATTCAATGCAAGGTTGATCATTGAATAAAAAGACAGTTAATTCTTGAATGATTCCAATGATATCGATTAAATAGTGCTTCACGATGATGGGTTATTTTGTGTGGACTCGTTGAGCTTCATGAAGGATGATATTCCATGAAATCATGTTCTCGTTTCAATGTTTATTTTCATAGGAGATTCATGAAAGATAGTTTTGAATATGAATTTTTATGTGAGCAGTGCTTTCAGATTGCATCAACTAAGGTATTTGTTGTAATAATATTCTCATTCTATATAGGGAAAAATAATTTAATGATAATCCATTTAATCATCCATCAAAAGGATAAATAAAGGTATAATTATTTTCGAGCAGTGGGAAGGGGGATTCAATGGATGTGTTCTAATGGACACAGTGAGTTATCCCTAAAATATTCTAAAGGTAGTTTTCCTAGTACATAGTGACTGTGTCTAAACTTTTGTATTCCCAAACTTATAAAGAATAGTGGATTTTGGTGTGACCGAAAATCTATCATCATATGCTCCTTGGACTAGCACTTCATGGTGGTCAAAGTAAAACTGATGTGTTTTCCTTCTATATGATAATGTTATATTGCGGATCGAATCCATGATAAATGTTTAACATGTTCCTACAAGTGTGGAAACAATATCCATCAAATTAAAATAACGTTTTTAAACCATGATTCACCCCTCCCCAATCAGGGTGCTTTGGGGTCCTATAACTTAGCCTTCCCCAAAGCCATTAGGTTGACTTCTTAGCCATTCTATGACCCTCATCATTTCCATTATCCAAGACTCC
Organism: Viscum album; assembly: GCA_963277665.1. Taxonomy (NCBI): domain Eukaryota; kingdom Viridiplantae; phylum Streptophyta; class Magnoliopsida; order Santalales; family Viscaceae; genus Viscum; species Viscum album. The sequence continues at coordinate 1,477,468,925 of OY728151.1, forward strand.
GTAGAGAATTTTCACTATTGATGTTCTGAACATAAATAAGAAAATATATGATAATTTGGATAAAGGGTTTATAATACAATGTGATACACCATGGTGTGAATTGGTCATCTTCACCAGGATAAAATATGGGTCAATGCACCCTTTCATTGAATATCTTGATCTTAAAAAGATCATGATAAAGAATAATTATCGTCATTCTTGGATTGATGACTTCATTGATCAGCTCTGTAAGCCCATTATTTTTCTATGGTGGATCTTTAGAAGGGATAATATTATGTAACAGTTTTGAAGGAGGATATACCCATCACTTTTTTTCATACAAGGTATGGGTAATAACAGTTCATTTTGAGTAAATTGGGATCACTAAATCCCCATAGATTACAATTTACAGGATGAATATAGACTGTATAGAATATCATGGAAACTTTTTGGTAGTATTTATAGACAATATTCTCATTAAATAGAAAATAAATAATGAACTTAAAAAAAATTTAATAGTGTTTTGAATACCATGAAAAAAAGAAGCAACATATGGGATGTACAATGAATTTGGATAATGTTCAGACCATGTGACATACCTGGGGCCTATTATCACCGTCAAATAGATATTTGTTCACCCTTCAAAAATAAAGGTAAAAAATTGATGGCTAAGAAAAACCTTTTTATATTAATCTATATTTTACTTGGATTATTTGGGCACTATCATTGATTTTTGAAAAAATTCACACTATTTTCATCCTCCAAACCATGATTACTCATAATAGAGTAATGTTTCAATATAATGATGAATGTTATGAATTTTTTAAAGAGATTAAATAGTTTATAAGAAATAAAACTGTGAACACATTACCCACCAATAGGAAAAGATTTTAATCTACAATAATTCATTGAAAGGGGATTGGTTTGTATAGTCTTGCAAGTTGAAAAAGTGATTGCCTGCTCCTCCTCCCAACTAATCATTCATGAATAGAACTACACAACTCATGATCTATAATTGGATGTAGTGAGCTTGGAATTAATGATTTTCATAGTTATATATCTAGGGGGTGTGTAACATATATACATAATATAAAATCCTCATGTATATAATCAATTAATAGAAGCATAATATTAATTAACAAAGGTGGTTAGTGCTGATCAAGAATTATTATTTTCCAATCCTTTACCTTCATTGAAAATAAAAAAAAATATGAAATATACATTGATTTTAAAGGATCCAAAAACTCTATCTACGATGAGGATTTTATGGGATTCGATATTCATGGGAATTGAATGTATTGATATTGCAATAACCAAATAATCTCTATCAAACTTTAATCAAATAACTACCCAACCACCCATTCATAATTATATCAATTAGTCTTCGAAAGATGACTTGGTGCTACAGAATAAGGTAGTGAATATTTTATAGTCCAAATATTTAAAAATAAGGATATATAAATTTTAGGACCCAGAGAGGTGTCCCATAAAAATAGAAACTAATGAGGGGGATTTTGGGTGATTTTAATAACTCAGCATTCTCTTTTCTTCCTAGAAGTTTAATTACATGTATATATATATATATTAAAAAATTATAGTAGGGGTAACATGAAAAAAGGGATTGAAAAATTCATATCGTGTGTCTTGGTTTGAAAAAAATTCAAGTATAAATGATTTATATCAAAGGTTATGAAGCAACTAAATCATATTATAGTATGGAAATAGGAAAAAAACATTTATTTCATCACAGGACTCTCATGAAATCTAAAGGAAATAATTTAATATTGGTGGATGTAGATCATTGTACAGTGTGAGATCATTTAATTATTATCATTAAATATTTATCTCTTGAATAACTCACTAATATATAAATAATGTAAGTTGTATGTCTTCATGGAGGCCCAAACTCAAATGTATCAAATCGTGACTTTAGGATTGTCATGAGGATTTTGAAAATTCTTTGGAAAATTTTTAATACAAATATGATCTTCATGATAACTTATCTCTTTCATGTGTATTGTGAGTTTAAAATTGACATTCAGACTCTAGATGATATGTTTTGATCATGTTCAATGTAATTACATTGATATTGATACAAACAACATTCCTAAGTGTAGTTTTCTTATAACTATAGTTTTCATTCTGGCATTCAAATGACACCCTATGATTATCTATTGGGAAGAGGTTTCAAACTCCAATATGTGGAGATGATGTTGGGGATTTAATGATTATGGTACATGATATTGTGAAATATATAATGTATAAGGTTCAAATAAATCAACATTATATTATATCTTCACAATGATGAATAAACTGTTGTGAATTCAATCATTGATGAGACCAAGAGTTTGAGGTATGTGATATATCGTCCCATTATATATCAACACATGAGAAATTAATTAGTATTGGGAATGAGGGAATGATTTTTCCTAGATACATATTCCACATTGAGATCCATCATCACATCGTAGCAGTTGCATATTGAATAGAACTCCCACATATCCAATCTCAAGTACACAATGTGTTCCTTGTATCCCTCTTCAAAAATAACAAACTAAACCACTCATATGTACTAAATCCAATGGTATTAACATGGAATAATTATCACTCATAAAAGGATGGTCTGGGGAAGATGTTATATACTAGAGAAAATGTTATACAAAGTAATATAACTTGTATAGTTAAAGTGTTATTACAAAACCATGATATTTTGGAATATATATAGAAACTATGAGAGGTTTTGAAAAAGGAGTGCATTATTTTGTTTTAGTATATGTAATGGAAATTCTGAGGGATAAATTTTTGACGGGGTAATAATTTAATTAAATCAAATATAACTAATAATATTTTCTCCATGATTAATTGAAATACCTTATTTTGGGTTGCCAATATTAAAACACATGAACTTATTTGGAAATTTTTTAAATATTCATCCTATAGAATTAAATGATTGATAATAATAATGACTTATTGTATTAACGGTTTTGAAAAATGTTCATTTTATTAGTATATAATTGGGATTATGAAAAATTATAAATGATACAAATGAATGAAGTTTTGGTATCAACTACTTGGATCATACCATATTAAACTTATTTACCAAAAAATCCAATAGAGTTCATGTGATTGTTATTTTCCCCTGATCAAAACCATGATGAGATTCAACAACTAATTCATGAGTGAAATTGTTTAAAATATAAGTTCATGTTTTTATCATTATCATAACCCAAACCATTTTAATTGATCCAACCTATGAAAATTTCATGATAACACACCTTACCCTTAATGCATTTACTAGTGAATTAAAGGTATATGTATCACGACCATAATAGTTTGAATTTTTTACTTTTTATAAGATAATTTTTATATTTATCATTTACTGTTATTAAGTTGTTTTTTTAATGATTATATATTTATTTGATAATGATTAGCTGAAAAAATTTTATTTTGGATATCTATATATTCAATTAAGAAGCTCTATTTATCCGATCTCAATTTTTTTTAAAGATGTTGATAATTTAATGAAATAGTATTATAAATTATTTATTGTTATATATAAATGATAATATATTTTATTAAGTCAAAAATAATTTTTATATGGGTAAGAAAATAGTAATTGTCAAAAATCAACATATTTTTCAATAAATTTTATTTTTTATTTAAAACTGTAAATTATCATACATATAAATTTTCAGGGAAAAAAATTATTTTCTTTTGAAATTAGAACATAGAAATTAAAAAATAGTGATTTTTCATAATCTTTTAATATTGTAAAATTTATGGGTAAAAATTAATGACAGTATTAATATATGTTGTGTGTTATGACATCATAATTACTGAAAAGTGATATAAATCATATAACAATTCACGTTTTTCTAGGCAGACAGTTGGAGAAGAAATTTGAATTTATTATTTCATATACTGGTATTTAGAAAACTAAAATTTTACCCAAGATGATGACATCGGTTAATGTATTTGACCAATCTATTTGTCTATAATTGTGGTGTTTTACCTATGACAATAGTTTCACAGAATTATGAGCTTTGTAATTTTTAGCGTAATTGATAATATTAAAAATTTATTCAACTAAATATAAATTTATTAACAGATGATTGTTTTGACGTATAAATTGAATGAATTGTCAAATTGAGATTTATTATAAGTTGTTTTTTCCAGAATATGGTGTTTCTCCAAGGTGAGGCATTAACTCTTGATAGATGATGAAGTCGGTTCTAGGGCCCTTTTTTATTCCTTTTCAAAATTAATATTCATCTATTTTGTTTTTAAATATTACATTAGAATATTGTGTCGTGCGACCGACAACGAAACATGGAGTGACAGAGACAGAGGGGTGGAGTTGATGGGAGGTGACTCCATGGTTCTCGGGAGGATAAAAATCGTCATGTAGCTATTAAGGACCATGAATATGGATGAAGATTTAGTAGAATCTTCTTTAAGGTATGTTTATTTGTTTCTTCCATATATTCATATATATTTTCCCATTTCTATTATTAAGGCCCTATTTTGATATAATATGATCCCTTGGTGGACGTTCTATATCCTATACAGAGGAAAATGAGGATTCTATCTGATTGGAGGGGTAACCCATTTAGAAGTTCTAATCACATGGTGTGTAGTTCAAGAACACATATAGTGTGTTCTCTATATTTGTGGAAGAATATATTTATATATGTACATGTCCTATATAGGGTATACTATCTAATTACTATTACTCATCCATGTAATCGAGTACCTATCTAGACATCCCATATTGGAGCCCATGGCTTTATAGAGTGCACAACTAGAAAACATATGAGTTTCATGCTGTGTTGATGTGAACATGTATGCTAAAACACAAGGCCATGCCATGTGAGATACAAAAAGAGGTACCCTAATTAGGGTAGACACAATTTTCGTGTCCAAAATTCTTTGTACATTGGTATCACATGACATTTTAGCTTAATTAAATTCCAAATTTAGGCTTTGAGGGTACACATCCTATACATTGGTATACACACTATGTAATCCTCCTTGATTCAATTTTTAGGGTTCTTCCTGGTTGATGCACCGAGGATGGAATTGGTACATGATTACTCTATTTGGAGTATATTTCCATGTAAATAACAATGATGAAACATGGTAGGTGATTTGAAGTCTACTGTGAGTCATTTTTTGGCATTTTACAAAATGGAAATTTTCATTCATTAGTTATCTAATCCAATTATCTAATGAGGGTGAGACCATTAATTTGAATTAGGCTATGAGTAATCTCTCTAGTATGATATTCAAATACATCTTCTTTAATTCTAAGATGTTATCTAATATTTTTTCCCATGTGATCCCATGTATGATTCTGTTAAATTACTATTATTTCTGACTATCCCATATGTGATGTCATTGCCTACACATTGAAATGTGGAATATATTATATGATCCCTTTCACACATTACTCTTTCAAAGAATCCCATGTATGATGCCTCTCCTTATATATAACATTTCAAGGATGCCATGAATGAATCCTTTGCCTTTATAAATTCTAATTGAGGATCCCTTGTAGGATGAATCATTATATATAATGTCTATGAGGATCCAATGTATGATAGAAATTCTATGTGATGAATATGGGGACCAAGATGTTACCCTAGAGTTTGATCAATCATGTACTAGTACACTGTGTTTGGGTAGATATTTTAGAATGTGTAACCTTATAACCCATTCTATACATGTAATACTAATATACTGTGACCAAATTAGTGGGTAATGAATTAATCCACCCTCATTATTTTTTTATTTATTCACATGTTTACTAATAATGTGGTTATCATTACTTTAGGTGCTTCCATATCAATGATTAGTGAGCCTGATACGATGAAAAAATCATTATTGGGATGCCTAGACATATTTAAAAAAATTTAGCTTCTGAAGCTTTTTTATTTTTATATGTTATGGATATCTAGACATATTAATAGTTACCTAATTTCTAATACCATGATAGAATTTTGGAATTATTGGGATTATTAAATGTATCTTTTTGGATCTGGATTCTAATTCTTTTCTTTTATATCGTTTAGATGTCCATAGGTACATTCAAGGAACTATATTTTAAGCTTCTGATTATGATATTCAGTCCTCAAATACCTCCAATTATAATGGTAATTTTTTGGGTGTCTATTGACAATTATACACAAGAAATGTATAGGAATACATTCTCCTTGATCTATTATTTTCTTGAGGTGTTGGACATGGAACTCTTCACAATTGATTTAATATATAATAAGGGAATGATTACATTATCTATGAGAGATACCAAGGATTCTCCCTTGGGTAAGATGGATGTACCATTACTACATCAAATAAGTGTATATTAAAGGGGTGGGGATTTTGATCTATTTAAATGAATGGATTCAAAACATTTAATTTTATCTAGAAAACATTCCTTTTTTTGACGACTTAAGGGATAGAGAATTATGGATTATCTGTGTTGCAATTTCATGATTTTCTATGAGTAATGACTTAGGGTTCTACCAATAATCCTGATTTACATGTATTGTGTGGGATGAGATCATGCTTAGTGAAAATTTATATGAATGGATATGAGTATATGGAAACATATATTATCATGATTTTAGGATTGTATGGATGATCCAATATATAGGAAATGTGTCCCCCTATGGTGACATAGCTTGATTAAAAACATTTTATGTTCTTGCGGAATCATGTATTGTTGAATGGTAATATGGATCCAAGGACCAACTAATTATACACAGATTGAGCGGTATGAAATCTAACTCAATTCCAACTTCACAGAATGTCCACATGATTGAGATTTATAGACCAAAATATTTACTATAACTATTTATGTTATTTTCACCTTAATCATTTATATATGTGTGTGTTTGTATATTTATATATAAAGAGATATATTCATACAAAAATATAAATATATATATATATAATGAAACATTTGCAGTAAACCTGGATCATTTTCATAGAGTTCAACTATGGTTTCACTTGGTTCATTTTATCTATCATTTCCAATTGGTCCTTGACTAGGCTGATCATATTACATGATCATGAAATCAAGTCATCATATTAATAGGTTCATTATTAAGGAAGACTACTAAGATTTTATTTCACCCATGTACACTGACCTCAGTGTGCATGAAGAACATATGTATGCAATTCAGGTTAAGCATAGATTGCACGATTGATAGTACTGATGCTTTTGGATTCATGATTGGGTAGGTCCACTAGTGTGGGTTATTTTTATTACATTTGTGAAAATAAAAATTGTCTTGGAGATTAGGTATACTTTTTTGGATCGATGTTACCATAAACTCCAAATACATTTCTTAATCGTCCATTATATTTTCCAACCTGTATGGTTAGCCTACTGTACAATCACTTTTATATGTATAACATGAACACTGGGGTATTTACTGCATTCCATTAAAATTATTACTACCTTGTTTATAATTATTACTTCTTCATTTTTTTATACATCATTGGAATAAATCTAGTTATTTATTCCATTTATTATTCTAATATGAGGGAATTAACTCCCAAATATCAAACACTGTTTCCTTTATTCTATTTGAAAGCCTCAGGTGTATGGGTATGAACACCAAAGGCCTTTTATAAAACCCTCTTGGGACACCAAATTTGTGGAATCTGGGTCGGGATATAAACAATTGGTATCTGACATGTCATATTCTTATTGATTTAATATTTTTGATATGTGGTATATGAATATTAAAAATTTGTTGGGATCTATTATGAATATCATTCTTGTGTGTTGAGAACACGTGATCTAATAGAAGTTCTAGGTTACCATGGATATAGAATTTGTTTTCCTGATATGTGATGTTGTAGTTTCTTGTAATTTTTCATTGTGAGAAACACATGTTGTATCAATTTTATGATTTATTGATATAATTATAGTTCATGTCCATTGACAAGTGTCTAGTGATTAATTTTCTATCTAGGATGGAAATTGAAACAGACATATCATGAATCATATTTAGTGTGTAGGATTAACATATTATAGACCTAATAGTGTTTTATTATTGTTATTGATGAAGGAGAATCGTTTAAATTTTCAACATAAATCTAAATAATGTTTTCACATATAGTATTTATATGGAATTATACTCATTTTTTATTATATATATATATAAATATATCTATGTGTGTGTGTCTGTATTCCCTTCTGATGGTAGGTCGTGTGGATTTATACTGAGACATAAGATCATAACACTTATGACACATTACTCATCCATTGGAGGTGGGTTGAACATATTAGCTTGATATGGAACAATATTACCTTGTGTATACCCCATGAAAGGTGTTATTTCTATGGTTTGGGTTTTTATTGTGTTAGTAATATCCTATACATCTTTTATTTCATACCTTCGAATGGAATTCAATGCCATAGATCCATATATATATATATATATATGATATGATGGTAATCATTGATATGATGATGTAAAAACTCTAGTACCCCTTGTGTTTTAATTTTAATAACCCATACTTTCAATTTTGCTGATCTAGTCAGGTAACATTATACGATGCTAACAGAAACTGAAATTATTATTGGGAACTAGACCACAATGGGGTATTATAGTATGTGGATGCACGATGAGTGTGTGTTCATCATTCATTTATAAGATATAATCATGACATTCAAGGAGGAGTTCAATATTAATATGCTTAGATAATTTCAATCCCCTACTAAGATGATGTTGACAATTTTTACATTTGTTGTTTGTTGTTTTATTAAACGATTTTAGAGGGAGCCGATAGGTCAATTATATGCCTTATGTTGAGATGATTGAGTGGATGACACCACATGATATGTGACCTTATTTGGGGGATTGAATTTTTGGAAAGGTTTCTAGATCTAGGTACCAACATATGATATAGGATCAGTACAATGTGGTGGAAGTCCTAGAGTGTAACACCTGAACCCCAGTTACCCGAAGCTGGTGAATTATTTAAATACATTGGCATGATACAAGGAATCATGTGCTGAAATACCGATCAGTTTAGTTGATTTGGAATTACTACATACATACATAATTGTTACATTGCATCATGAAATAATGAAAAACAACATTATGTCCCATTTTGAACAAACTCATATCCTTTTCCCTATCCATGCAGGTTAATTGTAATATACTTCGTCACGTCCTGGGGAAAAGAAAAAATAATAAAGGGGTGATATTAGATGCTTAGTAAGGATAACAATATAGTGGAAACTATCATAACTAAGAATAAAAAATATTTTATGGAAATGTATAAGAATAAAACACAAGACTTTTAATCATAAAAATCAGTATAATATGGGAAAGATAAATCAAATAATTCCATTTACTTATTCACATAGATATTAAACTAGTCGAATAATCACATTTAATATCAATAGATAATTTCATAATGATTGAATGCATAATGTCTTACATCATAACCACATAGTCAAGGCCTCGTTCCAATACTACAAATAATATTTCATCAAGGCCTTATACAAAGACACAAGATTTTCTCATTAGACCTACCGATGCATCTAGGAGCTATATATGGCTCCACTCGTCACATACTACGTCCAATGAATTCCTCATATGAAAATGTTGATACATGACATTAACATTCCTATTAAAACTAGCATACAAAATGTCAATACGTTAACCATAAATCATGAATGGTAAAAAATAGAACATTCACAGTAAAAAATCTCACAAAAACTTCAATGGAAGATTGTATCATGATAAATAGACTTCAAATAAGTGTACAATCCATCTAAGGATGTCGAAAATGTTGAAATAAAAACAATTTGTGATAAATATCTCATTCTATATTGAAATAATTTAAATTTCACATAATTATAAAAGATAACATTTATTGTGAAAATATTCTTATATGCTTGTAAGGGATGCTTGGAATGTATTATATTGGAAAAAATATCCACACCCACTGTATATGTTAAAAAAGTTTCATACTATAATTTTTCTAAAAGGACAAAAAGTACCTTGTTTTGAAAACTACAGAAATATTCCTTTCAAAACATTTTATAAAAAATCAAAAAATGGTATACATGACTTTAAACCACATTATTGGAATTATTAAAAAAATTAAATAAATTTTTATGAAACATGGTAGTGGATGATAAAGAAGTCCCAATAGATAATTATGTATAATCATCCTCAAATAAATAAAGATATTGTAAAATTAACCCTTACTTATTTGGTAACTTAAAAAACACACACCCCATAAAATGATAATGATACAATGTTGATGTAAATACAAATAAATTAAATTAAATTACACTAATAATAAAATTATGGGTAGTAAATAAACCACAAAAAGGTAATAGGGAAAAATATAGTGTGAATCTCACAATAATAAAAAAGTGAGATGAAAACACCTTACCTCATGTCTGACATGACCCGTTCATTCTTTAATTTCCAGAATAATAAACTTATGATATTTTATTCTTGATTATTAAACTTTTTAATGTTTATTATTCATTTTATATAACTTTTTACCTTTATATAACAATTATTTGAGTTCATATCAGACATTTTTTCGATGTTCGGAATTTGAGTTAAAATTGAACATGTTATAATTATAAATTGTCCATGTGGAAGAAATTACATTATCTACGCAGTGATTTTAATGATTTATATACAATATATATCAAATATATCCACTATATATTTATTTAGAATCATACATATCATTTGGATATATGAAAATGAAATGCACCATTCATGGAGACGGTAAGCCGTACGTACGCATGAACGCTACTTCAATTTCATTTTTTTCATTTTAAAAGTAATGAAAACCAAATGATACATATGTATATTATCATTTCAGTATTAAAATAATATTTTATATACGTTATGTATGTTCATTAACACAATCCTTTATACATTCCATGTATGGTATTAACGAATCAGAAAACATTGATGGGGAAGTAGTCCACACATCCTAAAATTTTATTATCGTATTTACACAACAATAAAAGATAAAAGTTTGTTATAAAAGAGAATTAAATAAGATTAGAGATAAAATTAATATCATATATATCGTATATAATTACAGTTACATCATAATGGCCGCTATAATAGGTGGTACAAGAAGATTTATTAATCATCGTTTCGTGAGGTAGTGGATCGTCGTCTAGAGAAACATTTTGTTCTATACCCATTAGATAGAGGTTTGTTTAAGTGTAGTTATAATAATTTTCATAAAAACTCATATCATATTAAGGATATAGTTGTTGTTATAAAATAAAGAATGAATGATAGTTTAGGGGGTTGAAGAAGTAAATTAATACAATAGAACATAAGAAAAGTTGTTACCTTTTAATCAGGTAACTATCTTTGGTTTGAACCAACAAGCTTCCTTGAAAAGCCTTATTCCTAAGGTAAGTCTTATAAGAGGAATGTATTGATGTAGGGAGATTAATTGGGACTAGTTTGGTTGTTCCAAGGGGCTGGAGAGGTATGAGTAATGGGTTATAGGTGATGTATTTTTATAAGGGAGGTGAGGGGATCTTTAGGAATGTTTGAAAATATTATTTAATTATATCATGATTTTCTGTTTCTGAAAATACAAAACTCATTAAAGTAGAAGTTAAGATGACTCTTCTTCAAAATAAATTCATCCAATAAAAATTTGACAGGTTTTGGATATTGTGTTAATTTTTTTAATCTTATTTACTTAAATCATTCATTAATGAGGTAAACACTGCATTATTATTATGTCATAAATAATATTATTTATTTGATGTCTAAAAATTATAATAAAAATAACATGATGTAGGAAATAATTTTATATTTTAAATAAATAATTAATTTTGAAATGATATCTTATATAACCACATGTAAATTGTTTTTACATAAAGATATATGTTTACATAATTTTTGCCTTTACGTTAAATTAATTTATATAATGTGTCATTATAACTCTCCATGTGGCTCCATGGGGTCCCCAAATAGACCCAATGATGCCCATGGTCAGAAATATAACATAAAATAGGAATAGTAAACATGTTAGGGTAATTTAATAATATTATTATTATATTTCTTTACCCTTATTTACCAGATTTACACTTAACCATGGTAAATAAAATATTTACTGAAGTAAATATTCATAATGTATAAAAATAAAACATACCTTTTAACCCAATTTTGACATCCTGATTCCAAATATGGAATAAAGTTTTTCAAAATCAAAACACATAACTGGAAAAAAGTAATTTAAAATTAATTCTCATTGTCAAAATAAAAAGCGTTTTTTATGAAATAATAATTGTCAAAATATTGACACTTGTTTATATCCAATTTCAATGTGAAATTACGTCCAATGAACAACATTGGACTAAATTGTAAAAATATAATCTAATTATATGTTAAAACCACTCAAAGTAAAAATTAAACACTAAAAATATTTTTGATTTAAAAGGTTGTTTTGAATTAAAATTTTGTAATTTTAACTATTCATCAAAATATAAAAGTTATCAAAAAAGTACCAAAAATTTATCCAAACTAATTTTTTATGTCCCACATCTAAAGAAGAATTAAATTTCACTAAATTATATATATATGTTTGTCATTTATTCAATTTAAAAATGGTTCTCCATTAAACGGTGGAAAACTACATTTTTTTAATTTTTTATCTGGAAAATTGAATTTGTCTTTATATTTGGACTAAGAAAAACAAAAGATGAATGCTATAATTATATGTGATATAATTAAAATGGAAAATTTCGTTATTACAATTCATAAATTCTTTTTAAACTTATAATTTTATAGGTTATGATGTGTTTGAACTCGGTGTGGTCTACATATCACACTATTGTTTTAATCAAAGATAAACATACAATAGAAGCTTTGGATGTTACATTTATCCATCCTTCAATAAATTAAATCCTAGAAATTTTAAATTTTTCTTGTAAAATAAATTATTGACTATTGAAAATACCTTTGGGGAAAACCCCCATCAGAAATAGGGTTAATAAAATGTAGTCTTAATAAGTGGGAAAGGGAAATGAAAAAAATCCCCACCAACTTATAATCTCGATTAAGTGATCATTGGTGGAAATTAGAAACACATATTTGGAGGGAAAAAGTAAATATATATATAGGTATTGATTGAGCTCATCAATCAAAAACAAGTTTAAAATCGATGGCCTCAAATCCATCAATCTATGATGATTTAAAATATAATCAGTTCAACAAAACATAAGGTATTTTTATAATACCTTTTTGGTTTTAATATCCCTTCCCTAAAGTTTAAAAATTAATTTCTTTAAAAAATAACAGAGAAAACAATATACTAGACAATAATAGTTACATCCATTAACTAATTTCTACCAAATACTTATCTTTCACTCTTAAAAATAATTTAACTCAAAAATATAATATTTATCCTAATAGTATAAAGTTCCAAAATTATACCATGAAGGAAAATAATTTATAATAACCAGGGACATCATGTAGGATAGTGGTAGGTGATAAATCCTTTTCGGACATTGATTTTGGGTTCAATTTCTATTGCTTTGTCCGAGGCAACAGGTTATCTCCAGAACCGCAGGTTGTCCATTTTATAAAACTATAGTATTATAATACTCTAATAATAATCTTAAGAAATATTTTAACTATAAAAAATAATATCCAATGTTCAAATTAATCCATTAAAACCTTTATAGTTATCCATTGTAATTCTATCCAAACTACTCTATAATGTCTCTAAATTCCTAAATCAATTGTAACATCATATTCCACAAACAACATAATGTTTCTCTTATTGTCGCATAACAAAATATGAATACCATCATCATAATAAAACCTTATTGAAAAAAATTACTGCAGTACAATCCTTATATATATCACATTCTTATTATAACATGAATATAATTATTGAATCCAAAAACACAAATACATTAATTATTTCACTTATAATATAGTAACAAAAAAATCTTGGCTTTCCCCCATGGCCTTTTCTTAGGTAATTTTCCTTGGAGCTTTAGAAATTAATTTGTATAATAAACTATTTATCTATAATTTTAGAATTCAACATTAACAAACTATTTATTTCCTTTGAAATCATGAGATGGGTGAACTTTTTCACTACAATTGTAAAAAACTCTCATTCCCTTCAAGAAAGTAATAGGATGTTTATTTCAACATTTATTTCATGGTGGATATTCATCTTTTGCCTTCTTCCCTTTATTTTCATTTCTAGAGTGATCATCTGATCTCTTCTTCTCCCGATTTGCTTTAATGTTGTAAGACATAGAAAATTCTTTTTCTGTTTTGATAGCACATGAGACTATATCTTCGTATGATGAGAAGGATTTTGAGAAAAAACTCGAATTGGGAAATGTTTTAAAGCCATCAAATAATCGATCAATATTACTCCTTGGGTTACCAATATTATCTGTAGGATTTCTTACTAACCTTATAATGTTATCCTCAATCATTGAAACGTTATCATCCTCATTTCTCCTCGGACTCGGGAATTTCATTTCCATGTCCGCTCTATGGTCACGAGGAATGTATTTTTATAATAAAATTACATTTAACTCCCTCTATTCCATATTTTATACTTTATCATATTCATTTGTGTTTTAAATCAATGAACACCATTGATCCGCATCTCCTGTGAGGCAATAAACTGCCATGGAATCTTTTTCCCTTTCGCTACTCCCAAAAGAATGAAATATTTTCTCTAAGGAACTTATCCATTGCTCAGTAACAAGTGGATTTGTAGTACCATTGAGTGTTATTTTTTATTTCATCATGAATCGTTCTATCATTGATCGTCCATATTGTAGATTAATGTTCTTTATACGGGTAAGGTTATTATTCATAACCTGAGTGAGTTGTACCAGTATGGTGATAATTTGATTAACACTACTTTCATCACCTACTCCACTATAATATATTTTGTAGGAGGAATGTACCTACATGGCTTTCGTGGGATTATACTGTTTCTATCCCTTCCCCCACATGCCATTTCTAAATAATTTAATACACTAGAATAGTTTATCAAGCACAATACATAATTCCAATCCTATAAAACATTTAACGTAAATTGAACAATTTATGGATATGATACATAATCATAAAAAATGATTTCATTGAGGAGGTATATACTCATAAATCATTCATAAAGGTTTTTATAGAAAATGTGAGTTATCCAAAGCATATCCCCTGGGTGTATCGTAAACAAGAATGCAACAAGGCACGTTGTAGTGTACTAGGAATCACCGGGTCAAGACCAAAACACTTTTCTAGAGTTTTCACTCCTAAGTAAATCTAGTCGAGAGAAAACTCTACCTTCTCATATCTAGATAGGGATGTATTTCTTGGAATACTCACAAAATCTCTACATTTAAAAAATTGTATGAGGTTCTTCTACACTTATCATCAAAGTTTATCTTAGGGTAATGTGATCTAATCAGATTTTTTCTAAATCTATTTTTAAAGGCTTGTTCTAAAATGCCTCTAATACCAAATATAATATCTCGAACCAAGTTACCCAATGCCGGTGCATTATTTTAAAACTTTTTCATCATTCTATGAATCATGTCCTGAAAGACCGATCCGTTTAGTAGTCTAGGAAGTACTAGATACAAACATAACTTTTACATTCTATCATGAAATAAATAAAAACAATTGTGTCCCCTATTGAAAACACTCATATACTTTTTCATATCCATTTTGGTTAATCATAATATATTTTTCCCATCTTGGGAAAAAATCACAAGAAAAGGGTGTGCTCAGATACTCAATAAGGATAACAATATAGGGAAAAATATTATAAATAATAATAAAACAAAATAATAGAAATGTATAAGAATTAAATAAAATCCTTTTAATCATAAAATTAATCATAATATGGAAAAGATAAGTCAAATAATTCCATTTACATATTCCCATGGATTTTCTACTAATCGAATAATCACATGTTATATCAATAGCTAATTTCCTGATGATGTAATGTATGATATCGTACATCATAACAACATAGTCAAGGCCTCGTGTCAAGAATAAAAATAATATTTTTTCAAGGCCTTTCTCCAAGACACTAGTTTATCTGATGAGACCTACCGATGCATCATGGAGCGAGATCAAGCTCTACTCATTACTTACTAAGTCCAATCCATTTCTTATATGAAAATGTTAAAACATAACATAAATATTTGTATTAAAATTAGCATAAACATATCAATACTTTAACCACAAATCATAAATTGTATAAAAATATCCAATTCATTATCAAACATATCCCAAATTCTTCAGCGAAATATTGTATCAGAATAAATCAACCTCAAAATAGCGTAAAATCCATCAAATGATGTTGACTTAGATGAAAAAAATATATGAGAGAAATATATCCTTATAATTTGAAATCATTTAAATGTCACATAATTCTAAAAGAAAACGTTTATATTGAATTTATTCTTATAATATTGTAAGTGATGATTTTAAGGTGTTACAAAGGTGGTAAATATCTGCACCCGTTATATATGTTAAAAAACATTCTTTCCATAATTTGATGAAAAGATAATAGAGTACCTTGTTTTGAAAACGAAAGAATGATTCCTTTCAAAAAAATTATAAAAATTAAAACAAGTGTATACATGACTTTAAGAAATATTATAGTAAATTGTAAAAATGTTTAAAATAAATTTTTAAGAAACACATATGTTGATTATATGGATGTCCCAGTATATTCTTACGTATAAACATTCTTTGACAAAAAAAGATATTGTAAAATTAATCCTTATCGATTTGGTAACTAATGAATCATACACCCCATGAAAGAAGAATCATACAATAAATATGTAAGTACAAATAAATTAAAGTACATTACACAAAGAATACAATTATGGGTAGTACATACACACACAAAAGGTAATACTGAAAAATATAACATAAATCTCATAGGAATAAAAAATGAGATGAAAACCCCATACCTCGTCTCTGACTTGACCCGTTCAATCATTAATTTCCTAAATAATAAACTTATTCTAATATATATTTTCATAAGAACGTTTTTCATGTTTATTATTACTTTTATATCACTTATTACCTTGCTATAACAATTATGTGAGTTCATATCGAACATTTTGTCGATGATCGTAACTTGAGTAAAAAATGAACTTGTTATAATTATAAATTGTCATAGTGGTAAAAATTCTACTATGTATAGAATGATATTAATTATTTATATAACATATATATCATATATATATATATATAGTATATATGTTTTAAGAATAGTCTATATCATTTGGATAGATGAAAAGGAAATGCATCGTTCATGGAGAAGGTAAGTCGTACTTACGCATGAACGCTACCTCCATTTCATTTTTTTCATTTAAAAGGAATGAAAACAAAATGATACAAAAGTATATTATTATTCCAGTATAATATGATATTTTATATATGTTAGGTATGTTCATTATCATCATCATTTTTACGTTCCATGTATGATATGAATGAGTCAAACCCCTTTGAGGGGTAGGAAGTCCACTCATCCTCAAATGAAATTGTATTCCATGAAAAGATTAAAGTTATGTTATAAAATAGAATTAGAGAAGATTAAAGATAAAATTAATATCAAAAATATCATATATAATTACATTTCCATTCTAATGTCCACCATAAGGGGTGCTAGAAGAAGAGAGAACATTCATTATTTCGTGAGGCAGTAGCTCACCATCCACAGAAACATTATTTTCTATACCCATTAGAAAGAGGAGTGTGTACTAATAGTTCAAATAATTCACATAAAAAAAACCTAGTATATTGGGTATACTGGTTTGGTTATAAAATAATAGAATAAATTTTTTTGTTGTGGTGGAAAATTAAAATAAATGAAAATAATTTAAGATAACATGTTACCTTAAAATCAGGTTACTCTATTTGGTGTGAACCAAAAGGCTTCCATGACGTTTATTCTGCCTAAGTTAATGATTATAAGAGGAAGAGAGGGATGTAGGGCGCTTAATTTGGAAGAGGTTGGGTGAGCCATGTGGTTTTACAGGTGTGAGTAATGGGATAGAGGTGATAGGTTTTTATAAGGGAGGGGTGGGCCTCTTTAGGAATGTTTAAAAATATTATTTTATTATATAATGATTTTCGGTTTCTAAAAATCAAAAAATCATTAATGAAGATGTTAATATGACTCTTGTTCGAAATAAAATCATCCAGTAATAATTGGATAGATTTTTTATATTGTTTTAATTTTTATAATCTTATTAACTTAAATCATTCATTAATGAGGTAAACACTTCATCATTATTGTGTCATAAATAATTTGATTTATTTGATGTAAAAAAATTATTAAAAAATACAATGATGTGGGAAATCATTTTTTATTTCAAATAAATATTTATAGATGATATGATAACATATATAACCCCATGTAAAAAATATTTACATAAAGATATATGTTTATATCATTTTTGTCTTCACTTTAAATTAATTAATATAAAGTGTCATTATCACTCAAAATTGACCCAAGGATGACCATGGCAGGACATGTATCAACCAATAGGAATAGGAAAAATTTTACGGCAATTTGATAGTATTATAATAATACTTATTTACCCTTATTTTCCATATTTACCCTTTAACCATGGTAAATACAATATTTACTGAAGTAAATATTCAAAATGAATAAAAATAAAATTTACATAATTACACAATTTATAACTCCAGATTACATATATGGAATCCATTTTTACAAATTAAAAACACATATTTTGTAGAAATTAATTTACAATTAATTCCTTTTTTCAAAACAAAAAATGTGTTTTTAGAAAATAATAACTACTAAAAGATTAACACTTATTTACGACCAATTTCAATGCGAAATTACATAAAATGATCTCAATGGGATTAAATGGATAAAATATCATTTAATTATACGTTAAACCCACTCAAATGAAAAATTTAATACTATAAATTATTTCGATTAAAAAATTTGTTTCCAAATAAAATTTAGTATTTTTCACTATTCATCGAAATATTTAAGTTATCAGAATTGTTACAAAAATTTATCTAAAATAATTTTTCTGTCCCAATTATAAATAAGAATTTAATTTCACTAAATTTCATATATGAAAGTGTCAAATATTGGATTTAAAATGGGTTCCCCATTAAATGGTTGAAAAACTACTTTTTTTTTAAAATACATTTTTTATCGTAAAAATTTCATTTTTTCTTTATATTATATCTAGTAAACAAAAAAGACGAATCATAAAATTATACTCAATATATATATAATTCCAAATGTGGTCATTACTATTCATAGACACTTTTTAAATTTCTAGTTTGATAGGTCATGGTGCGCTTGAACTCAATGTTTCATACATCACTCACTATTGTATTATTCAAATAGAAACTTACCATGGAAGAATTGGGTGTTACATTCATCCCTCATTAAATAAATTGGATCCTCACGATTTTATATTTTTCTTCAAAAATAAATTGTAGAAAATTGAAAATACATTTTTGGAAAACCCACATTTTAAATAGGGTAAATAAAATGTAGTCTTAATAAGGGGAATGGGAAATGAAAACAATCACCACGATATTATTATCTCAATTTGGAGAAAATTTATGGAAATTGGAGACACATAATTGGAGGGACAACATAAATATTTTTAGGCAGTGATTGATGTCATCAATCACAAAAAAAAGTGAAAAATTTAGGGCCTTAAATCCATCAATCTATGATGATTTAAAATATCATCATTTCAACAAATCATAAGGTATTAGGATGACACTTTTTTGGTTTTAAGATTACTTCAACAATGTTTAAGAATTAATTTATTCATTGAATAATAGGGAAAAATTTGTTTTGACATAGAGATTTATATCCTTTAACTAATTTCTACCACAAACTTATCATTCAGTATTAAAGATAACAAAACTCAAAAATATTCAACTTATCTAAATAATATAAGGTTCCAAACATAAACCATGAAGGAAACCAATTTATAATAACCTGGGACTTTCTATAGCTAGTGGTAGGTGATAATGCCTTGTCTCACTTTGGTTATGGGTTCTCTTCCTGTAGCTTTATCCGACGTGATGAGTTATCACCCAACCTGTAGGTTGTCCTATTTCTAAAACTATAGTATTGTAATACTCTAATAATATTGTTAAGAATTTTTTTATGCTTAAAACATTATTATCAATTTTCAATGTAATACATTCCCACATTTATATTTATCTAAAATACTTCTGTCCAAACTCTCTCAATAAGGACTCTTAATTCCAAAAAAAATTGTATCCTCAGATTCCCCAAACAACACATCATTTCTCTTATTGACACATACAGAAAATATGATTACCTTCATCAAATTAATACCTTAATGAAAAAAGTACTATAGTATAATCCTTATATATATCACATTCTTCTTCTAACTAGAATATAATTCCTGAATCAAAAATCATAGATACATTAATCATTCCACTTCAACTATAGTCACAACATAAGAATGGAATTTCTCCCTTGTCCTTTTCTGAGGTAAGTTTCCTTGGACCGTAGGAAATTAATTTTCATAATGACCCATTTCTCTACAATTAAAACATTAATTATTGATAGCCTCTTTATTTCCATTGCAATCATGAGCCTGGTGACCTTTCTCTCCACATTTGTAAAAAACACTCGTTCCCTTCAGGAATGTACCAGGGTGTTTCTTCCCACATTTACTACAGGATGGATATTCAAATTTTCCCTTCTTCTCCTTATTTTGATTTCTATATTGTAAATCATATTACTTCTTCTCATGCTTTGATTTAATGTAATAAGACATAGAGAATTATTATTTTGTCTTGAGAGTTCATGAGACTATATCTTCGTACGACAAGAAGGATTTGGAGACTAATGGTCAAAGGATAAATGGTTATGACCCATCAAAGAATCGATCAATATAACTCATTGGCTTATGTATATAATCTACAAAATGCCATTCTAACCTTATAATGTTAGCCACATACTTTGATACAATCACATCCAGCTTTTTCCATAGACTCAGAAATTTCATTTCCATGTTTTCTTGATGGTCACGAGGAAATGTTTTTCATTGAAAACACTTAAAACTACCTCCATTACATATTTTATAATTAATAACATTTCATTGTGTTTTTAATCAATGAAAACCATTGATATGAATATCCTGGGAGGTGACAAACTGCCTTGAATTTTTTTCCCTTTCACTACTCCCCAAATCATGGAATATTTTCTCTAAGGAACATATCCGTTTCTCAGCTAGAAATGGATTTTTTGTCCCATTTAATGTTTGTGGTTGTTTCCTCATGAATCGGTCTAATATTTATCCTCCACATTGTGGATCAGGGTGCTTAATACGGGTAAGGTTATTATTCATAACCGGAATGAGTTTCCCCAGTATGGTGATAAGCTGATCAACAGTTCTTCCACCACCAGCTCCACTATAATTATCTTATGTAGAATATAATTATCTAAATTGATTAGGTGTGTTGATATAATTCTATTTCTTCCACTAGGTTCCATTTATAAAAAATTTCATATACTATATTCGTATAGGAATCACAATACATAATTTCAAACTTGTAAAACACTTAACATAAATTGAACAATTTATGGACATACTCCATAATCCCAAAAAAATGATTTCATTGAAGAGGTATATTATTATAAATAATTTATAAAGGATTTTAAGGAAAATTTGTATTATCTTATGCATATCCCCCAGGAGTGTTGTAACCAAGAGTGCAGAAAGGCCAGTTGTCATGTACCAAGATACCCCAGGTCATGCCCAAAACTCCTTGTTGGAGTTTTCACTCCTAGGTATATCTATTCCAGAGCATCCTCTACCTACTATTATCCAGATAGGGATGTATTTCTTTAAAAACTCACAAAATATATATATTACCAAAATTGTAGGAAGTTTTTTAATACGAATCCTAAAATTCAATCTTAGGGAAATGTACTCGAATCAACGTTTTTTATAAATCATGTTTCTATGGTTTTTACTAATCTTTATATGATGCCAACTATAATTACCCAACCCCAGTTACCTATATCAGGTGAATTATTTTAATACAATGGCATGATACAATGAATAATTTCCTGAAATATTGATCTCTTTAGTATCCTTGGATGTACTAGATGCATAGGTATGTTTTACACTACTTCATGAAATAACGAAAAAATACTTATTGTCCCATTTTGAACACACTAATATCATTTGGCCTATCCATGTATTCCAATAATAATATACATATTCACATCCAAGGAAAAAAGATAACATAAGAAAGAGGTGAGCTAATATGCTCAGTAAGGAGAACAATATAGCGGAAAGTAGGATAAATAAGAATATAACAATTTAAGTAAATGTATAATAATAAAACACAAGCTTTTTCAACTTAAAATTTATCAAAATATAGAAATTATAAATCCAACAATTCCATATACTTATTCACATAGATTTCTACTAGTCAAATAATCACATTTAACATCAATAGCTAATTTCATAAAGATGGAATGCATAATGTCGGACATCATAAACACATAATCAAGGTCTCGTGCCAACACTACAAATAATATTTTTTCAAGGACTTATTCCAAGACACTATTATGTCTCATCAGACCTACTGATTCATAAAGGTGAAATAGAGGGCTCCACCCATCGATTACCATATCCAATGCATTCCTCATATGAAAATGTTGAAACATAGCATAAAAATATTTATTTAAACAATCATACAAAATGTCAATACTTTATCCATAAATCATGAATGGTAAAAAAATATCACATTCACAGTCAAACATATCACAAAAACTTTGATGGATGATTTTATCATAATAAATCAACATCAAATAATTTTAAAATCCATCAAAATATTTTGACATAGATAAAATCTAAACTATTTGATAGGACAATGTATTTCTATTTTGAAATAATTTAACAGTCACATAATTATAAAATAAAACATATATTTTGAAAATATTATTATATGATTGTAAGGGAAGCTTTGAAGGGGTTATAATAGTGGAAAATAGTTTCACCCGCTATAAAATTTTAGAATCATTCATACCAAAATTTTCCAAAAAGGACATAAAGTACCTTGTTTTAAAAATGACAGAATGATTCTTTTGAAAAAAATAATGAAATTTAAAACAAATGTATACTTGAATTTAAATCATATAATGTGAAATAGTAAAAATATTTTGAAATACATTTTTATGAAACTGGGATGTGGGTGACAAAGATGTCCCAATAGATACTTACGTATAAACAACCTCAGATAAACAAAGAGATTTTAAAATTAACCCTAATAGATTTGGTAACATAGGAAGCATACACCCCATGAAAGAAGAATTATAAAATGAATATTTAAATAAAAATAAATTAATGTAAATTAAAAAATGAATTAAATTATGGGCCATACATACATCACACAAAAGGGAATAGTGAAAAATATTTCATCAATCTCACGGGAATAAAAAGTGAGATGAAAACCCCTTACCTCGTGTCTGACTTGACCCGTTCATTCTTGAATTTCATGATAATATATTTATGATAATTTATAATTTCATAAGAACATTTTTTGTTTTTATTATTCCATTTATATCACTTATTACATTGTTATAACAATTATTTGAGTTTATATCAGACATTTTATCGATGATCGGAACATGAGTTTGAAATGAACTTGTTATGATTACAAATTGTCCATGTGGTTGAAATTCCATTATATACAGAATCTAATTAATGAATTATTTATCATATATATCATATATATATCCATTATATATGTATTTATAATAATCCATATCATTTGGATAAATGAATATGAAATACACCGTTCAGGGAGACGGTAAGCCGTACATATGCATTAACTCTACTTCCATTTAATTTTTTAATTTTAAAAATAATAAAAACAATATTATTCATAGGTATATTAATATTCAAGTTTAATATAATATTTTAAAAATGTTATTAATTTTCATTGATACTATCCTTTTTATTTTCAATGTATGGTATGAACGATTCATATCACTTTGAGGGGGCGGTAGTCTACACATCCTAAAATGAAATTATCGTATTTATACAACATGAGAAGAATAAAGGTGTGTTATAAAATAGAATTAAATAATATTATAGATAATATAAATATCATAAATATCATATATAATTATAGTTCCATCATAATGGACACCATAAGAGGTGTTATAAGATGATTGAACAATCATCGTTTCGTGAGGCAGTAGGTTGCCGTCCACAAAAACATTATGTTCTATACCCATTTGATGGAGGTGTGTGTAAGTGTAGTTCAAATCCATCTCATAAAAACAATATAGTATATTGATGATACTAGTTTTATTATAAAATAATGTAATAAAGATAGTTTAGGTGGTTGTAGAAGTAAAATAAAAGAAAATAACTCCAGGGAAGACGTTACGTTTAAATCGGGTAACTCCCTTTGATTTGGACCAAAAGGATCCATTTAAGTTCCTCTAGCCTATGGTAATGATTATAAGATGAAGATAGTGATGTATGTAGATTAATTGGGAAGGTTTCGGTTATGTCAAGGGGCTGGAGAGGTGTGAGTAATGGGTTAGAGGTGACTGATTTTTATAAGGGAGGGGAGGGGCTCTTTAGGAATGTATGAAAATATTATTTTATTAGATAAATATTTTCTGTTTATAAAGCTCCAATAATCATTAAAGACGAATATAAGATTAATATTGTACTAAATAAAATCATAAAATACGAATTAGACTTGTTTTGGATATTTTTTAATTTTTATAATCTTATTTATTTAAATCATTCATTAATGAGGTAAACAGTACATAATTATTGTGTCATAAATAATATAATTTATTTGAAGTCTAAAAATTAAAAAAAAATTCAATGATGTAGTAAATAATTGTAGATTTCATATGAATATATATAGTTGAAAATATAACTTATATAACCCAATGTACAATTTTTTTTATAATTGATATATGTTAATGTCATTTTTGTCTTTACATTTAATTAATTATTATAAAGTGTCATTATCACCTCTATATGGATCCATGGGGTCCCAAAATTGATCCAACGATGACCATGGTCTGACTTGTATCAAAAAATACGAATAGAACACATATTAGGGTAATTTCTTATTATAATAATAATATTTGATTATCCTTATTTACCAGATTTATCCTTTAAACATAGTAAGTTAAATATTTACTAAAATAAATATTCATAATGTATAAAAATAAAATTTACCTTTTTACACAATTATTAACTCCTTAATCCAAATATCTAATACATTTTTCTAAATTCAAAACACATTAATGAAAAAAATAAATTTAAATTTAATTACCGTTGTCAAAACAATAAGCGTGTATTTAAAAAAATAATAACTATCAAAAGACCGACACTTTTTTGTTTTCAATATCAATGTAAAATTACATAAAATGATCATAATTAGATTAAATGGTAATAATTTAATCTAATTATATGTTGAAACCGCTCAAATGTATAATTTAATAACATAAATTATTTCGATTTAAAAAGTTGTTTTCAATTAAAATTTACTATTTTCACTATTTATCAAAATATGAATGTGACAAGAAAATTACAAAAAATTTGACCAAACTAAATTTATAGGTCCCTCATCAAAATAAGAATTTAATTTCACTAAATTGAATATATAAATGTTTAAAATATGGGATTTAAAAATTGTTCACCATTAAATGGTGGAAAATCGCGTTTTAAAAAAAATACTTCTTTATCTGAAAAATTAAAATTTTCCTTATATTATATCTATGAAACAGAAAATATTAAATTTAAAACTATATGGGATATATATAAAATAAAAATGTGGTAATTACTATTCTTAATAGTTTTTTAAACATCTAGTTTTTTAGGTCGTGGTGCACTTGAACTCGGTGTTTACTACATCTCACGCTATTATATTATTGAAGGAAAAACATATCATGGTTGCTTCAGGTGTTATATAGAGACCCTTATTTTCGTATCATACCCATTTTGGTTGACAAGTATATTTATCAAGGGAATCATGTATGTAACATTATTCCATATTTATATATTCCATCTAGGAAGTGATTTTGTTTATATGTTCTTATTGAGAAATATTCATGGTTTCTAGTATGGTGTTTTGATATAGTCTTGATTATTCCTATAGATTCTATGGAACCAAATTGGATGATCTTTTTTCAAGATTGTATTTGATGGGATGAACAGTTTGTGTTCCAAGATCAGTTGATAAGTAGTTGTGTTGTTGGTTCTTAAATTTCAGAAAATAATTTCATGTGATGAGAATCCTTGGAAATAACCATGGTATGAGTGAGGATACATATTTTTTAGAGGGGTTCCAAGGGAACATCTTTTTAAATGATAATTATGTATCAAGTATCATGATTATCAAGGAATTGTTATTAATGAATCATTGGAGCGTGAGTCAGGTGTTGGTGGTATGTTGTGGTTAGGCATATTAACAATTAAACAATAACTCGATGAATGATCAAGTTGGATCTGAGTAATGATATTTTTAATGAAACTCTAAGGGTTTTAGTTTTTGGGAGTTATTATATAATTTGGAGTTCCCTTATATAGAATATGAGATATCGATGAAAAATCGAGTGTCAGGAGGTGGTTGACCCATGGCTCGACAAGGATAGACATTTTTGGGACAAGTGGTTTCAAAAATTAGTTCAATGATGGTATGTCCTTGTTGATGTGAGTGTGTCTCCATGGTAGTTATACATGCATACTAATGAAATTTGAGAGTACTCTTTGTTAGAGAAGACTTTTCCCTCACTTGACACCATCATGAGTATGTTGATTGTGATTCATTTATAGCTATGATTTTTAAATGTATTATCTATTGTGATGAAGGAACCTATTTAGGTATTTATGATGGAGTATTATATGATCATACATATGGTGGGATGTATAACATTTGTAGTTTGAAGGTGGTGACACTCATTTTTAGGTAAAATCTGGTGATTTCAATGGAAACTATTCTTCAGAATAGGGAGTAGATGGTATTTTAATGCATCGAAATTCTTGCTCAAGTATGAGTGCTTTGGAATTTACATTCATAATGTTCGGTGATGGACTATGGGTAGTCCTTTAACACTAGAGCTTAGTTGAGAGGTGAATATATGTTCTTTCCTATATTGGGTTGTATCTGATCATACATAGTTACAGTTTGTCTCTAATGGAGGTATTGATAACGCTATGAGACTAGAAATTTTAATGTTAGGTTACTGTAGTTTAATGAATGCTCAAGATGAGAGCATGAATGAATTTTTCTACCAAGGCATCAACTGGATGTGAATGTTTGTGGGGGAGAGGTTATAACTAAACATGTTTTACAATACTATAAATTTTAGTATAAATCTATTTTCTTTTATTCCAGGTGATCATAATATGTAAAATGGTAATTCTCCACTAGAATATAAATTTATATAAATTATAAAGCAACTTCATTGGTCATATAATATGTTTTTTATGAGGTATAATATTATTATATAATTACATTGTCATTTTAATTTTAGAAAAATATTTATTATTTATTTATCATAAATAAAATATTAATTTATTAATGGATTTTTGGTTGACTAACTCGTTTGAATAGAGTGTTGGACTGATATTAAATCTCCAAAATTGATTCTGGAATGGTGTATTTTTCATAGGTGAGGAATATGATCAATTTGGACATCAAGACCGAGCATGTTCCAATATTTATTTTTCATTATATTTATTCATATTTCATCATTCATTTTTATTTTATCTATTCCTTCCATGGTTTATCATGTACTACAACTATGGGTATCAAATTTTGCATTAATGAGAGAGAAAAGTGGAGAGGGTGATGGAGATATGGAGTTCTATAGAAAATAAGGTGGCACAATAAAGCTTGATGGGATCATGATAATTGTGTCACAACCTGGAAGGTGGGTGGGAGTGAAGATTTGGAAGATTCCAACCAAAGGTAGTTAATTTTTTGTTTATTTAATATATCCTCATAGATTTACCTCACACTATTTTCTAAATAAAAATTATTACTACTTAAGAACCCATGTTGGTCAACATGTATCCTCTAGAAAGTAATATGGGGTTTCTATATGATTTTATGGGATTTTTTATTAGAAAGACCAATCACATGGTGTCTAGTTTAGGAACACATGTTCTGTGTTATTCTCATTATAGGAAGATAATATTTTCTAGGTAGATTCCATGTAAATGGTATACACTCCATATATTTGTACTCATCCAAAAATCCAAGTACCATTCCATAGATAATGTGTGTTGAAACCTGGTTGTGTATAGTACACAACCAGAACCCATGTTGGATGCACCTCATCTAAATGAACATGGACAGGATAAAAAATGGTCAGGCCATGTGAGGTACTTGGAATGTACCCAAAGTAGGTTACATGATCTGAACATGTCAAACTCTCTATGTACACTAGTTTTATATGTAATTTCTAGCTTAAGTGCAAGACCAGTTGATTCATTTAGGGTACATATTATGTACTCGAGAAGAAACATCATATACTCCTCCAGGATACCCTTTATATGTTATATTCTATTTTATAACCTATAGTTAAAATTGGGCACTTACTTATCCATTTTCAGTATCATTATAAATATAATGAGATTGTAAATCCTTGTATATAACTAGAAGACTCTTCAGTGTTTTTTGGATTTTTAATAAATAGGGAGGTTCTTCTTCTGGTAATCTAATGAAACAATCACCTGATAGTTATACCCATGATTCGATTTGGGATATGATCCATAAATCTATTATTATATTAAAATAAAATTCATATAATTCTAAGAGTCCATCATTTCTTTTTACGTAGAGGATCTGTTATAGGATTCATCTACAATATAACTATTTCTAATGGTGCTAGGTTGGATGTATTCACTACTTACAAGAACAGGGAATCCTTTTTGGGATCCCATTCACCTATTTCTCTTTCCAATTAAACCTATATAGTATTCCTCATATAATTTATACCATTTAAAGGATCCCATGTAGGATGCCTCTACCTACATACACTATAATCTAGGGTCCCAAGTAGGATTCTTGTTATTATATTCCTTCTCCAATTATATTGAGTGGGGTGTCTCCCCTATGAGTTGTATTAAGGGACCTAGTAGGTAACTCACCATTTGAGTAACCCCAATATAATATATTGGGTTTTTATAGAGATGGTGGTGGTGTAACCTTAAAACACATTCCAAAATTTTATTCTAAATGGGCTGTGATTTTAGTGGTGGGTAATGTGTTTGTGCACCGTATCTTCATAATTTTTGAATTCCCTTTTCATTACTAATCAAAAAATGATTTATATAGGTTCTATTTAGTTTTTTATGATGAACCTGATATGATGCGGCATTATTTTTTGGAATTTCCAAACGTATATCCTAGGATCCAAATTCATATCATTTTATTGATTTTAATATAATTTTATACTGAGACATATTTCATAGGATACATAATCTTACACTCTTATTGATTTTTATATTATTGAGATGACTATAAATATTCCATGGGATCTAGATTTTGATCTCTATGATTTTTATCTTCGGTATTCCCACAGTTACTTCCTGGGTTCTAAATATTTTGATTTTTATTATGATATTTAGGCATGGAATTCTTGTGATTTTGATGTACAGGCATGGAATCCCTATTGATTATGATACTCAAGATATGGGGATGATTAGTACCTCCCTAGTCAATTAATTTATCATGTATTTTAACATGATTCTCATCACCATTGGTTTGACATTTCCCATATGGATGATTATTATATCCTTTAGCGACATCAAGGAATCTCCCTAGGGTTGGGTGGATGCTCCATTTCTGTATTACCCAAAAGTACATCCTGTAGATGGGGATATTGAGCCAAATATATGAATGTATTTAGATCATTTACTTCGATCTAGATAGCATTTCTCTTACAGATCGATTAAGATTCATCCCCTAGTTTATTATCCACATTTCAATGAAATGATTTTCATTGGATTAGAACCTAGGATTTAAACATTTAATTGTATTTACATATATTGGATGGTCTAGAATCTGGAGCAGTGACCAATTATTGGATTTTTTTGTATATAAAACATAATTTATTATTTTACTTGGAGGTGATTATATGTGACACCTGGGATAGGACACATATAACCCTATATTGATGCAGTATGATAAAAGACATTTAAGACGCTATTTAATGGATATATTATTCATCAGGAATAAAACCACAAGTATAGAAAAAATATATATATAGCCGGAGTAGTACAACATTCATCTCTATTCTGTTTTCATAGGATTTCCACATGATCAAGATTTAAGGACATAAGGATCGATTGAATATGTTTATCTAATTATTTACCTTATTTAGTTATATATATATATATATTATATGTGGGTATATATATGTGGTTATATGTGTATACACATATAAATATATACGCACATGATGTAAATTTTATAATTGTCTAGGATAAAATTCCTAGGGATCGATTGTGGCTTCACTTGATTCTTTTATTTATAATTTTTAGTTTTTTGTCAATTGGGATGAGCAAGTTAGATGAACATTAACTTATGAGAATATATTTATAGGTTTATAATTTTTGTGTAAAAGAAAAATTATTTATGACCCCTATATATAAACCAATTATGTGTATAATACTTATGTTATATTTTCAAATGGAGAATATATTTCATGATGGATCCAGCTAAGGAAATGGGTTTCAAGATTTAGAAAGGCCCCTAAAGTTGATAATTTTTTTCGATATGGAGTAGCTCGATAGTGTCTTTGTGCCGAAGTTTATTTTCTGGATTAATGTTTTAATGAGACCACTATTAGTTTATTTTAGTTTCCTTTATCTACTCCATCATTAATGGTTAGACTAGTTTGTTATCATTGTTTTATGTTTGACATGGTCATTTGGTCCTTTACTGCCTTCCATTATATGTGTTACCAACTTTTTTAAAATTATTTTTTTCTAAATATATTTATTTAATTACTAGGATGATATCTATTTATAAAAACTATAGAATAATATGATATGTGGGAATATCATCATCAATGTCACTTCTAGGCCCTCACTGCTAGTCAATATCCTCTAGAATACATTGAGGTATGTGTGCTGCCTTATGGTGAACTAGCTTAAGGAACCAGAACAGTGGGACTGAGGTTGAGACATTACAATATATTCCATAAAGGGTTTCCAGGACCAAATTTAATTTTCGGTATTGAAATATTGTTTCCTTGCTATTTGATTAAAATAATACACTTTTTATTCCCCCAATATCAATATGACATATTGTGGTTTTAAAATCAATTATCAATGAACATGAATCACATCCACCACACTAAGGGTATCTTTTTAATAAACATGGATCATAAAATTTTAATATAATGAAAAAAATTCACATTTGTAGAATCCATGAAAAAAACCATGTAAAGGTTTGTGGTTTGGAATCCATTATTTATATAGTCCAAAAGCTACACATGGTAAATAATAAAAAATTCAACTCTCTTTTCATATATAAACCCACCAAAGAAACAATTTATATTCACTAAAAACAATTTTATCATCACTATAATAATCCTTACCCTCAATAAATCCCCCCCAATTTTCCCCCATGCTCTCAAGAACCTCCTCACATGTTTTTGGAAAAAGAGTCTTAGGTTCAGGGATGCTCTCTTTATCCTCTTCATTTATAATAAATTTTGTCATTTTTATTTTAATTGTAAATGTTTTTTTTGGATTATGTTTTTATATATACATATTACTAAAACTATGGTTCTACTGTTATGATATATCCATTTCAATCTCATTAATCCCTCCCATTAATCATTGATTACCCCCTTTATGTTACCTAAAATATCCTATGCTTTTCCATTCCATAATTTTTTTTCCAATACTCATCCCCATTCCCACTAAAGGGTATTAAAATAGGTGTACTTATCATTTATTTACTGGGTACATCCATGTATGTATCCCAAACTCCATAATCATGGTATTAAATTTGATAAAATATGATCCTATGTTGAATGATTTATGTGGGACACCTATGCATGTGAATAATAAAAATGTGAACGGTGGTCCCAATATTATAGAGGATAGAAATTCATTTTTAAATTTTTAAAACTCATCATATTACACGTAATGTGTTTAGGAGGTTATCCTAATAACAATACGTTATTTTTTCATTATTATTAGTCTTGAAATATGTTTATAATGTCATATTTTATGTTTCTTCCACATTCACAAGTCTCCACTATTTTATCATTATATTCCATGCTTCAATGTTCAGGTTTTTCCATTTATCACCCATTTTATATCTTTTTTAAATTACTAATAACTAACAATCAATAAATTCATCAGTTTATGATTTTTTTATTCCCTTAATGGGAACAATATCTCACCAATTTCTTATGTATCTACATAGGTTACTTTGTGTTGTATTAAAAAGGGGAAAAATTTATATAAAGATAAGGAATTTCATGACAATATTTTTGTATTTATATATCAATTTGATATTAAATATACCTAATCATTTAATGAAACTAGGATCCATGCTGTTTTTGGAATGTTTTTTGTGTACTTCTATGTAATAAATCATGAAATAACATGTATTAATGACATTGGATATCATGATATCATTGAAGATGCTACCAAAACTATTTTATATGGTAAATTGTATTATCTCAAAAATATTAATGAAGTTATATAATAATATTTACAATTTTTTCAATCACTTACTTAAAATATTTGGTAAGAGAAGTAATTGTACGATGAGTTTATAAACAAAAAATATAAATTTTTAATTTTATTATTCAAGAGGTATAATAAATAAATAAACATTTCATAACATGATCGATGTTTTCCTAACATTGGCATAAGTCATATGTTTTTTTCATAAACATTATAATTCAAAATCATTTATTTAGTCACGAATAAAATCCAAAAATATCATAGTGGATTTGGTTTACTCCTTTTTCCATTATATACTTATTCAAGGATCACTCCCAAGACTATGATAAAGGAAAAATACCAATATAAAACTAGGTTCACTCCCCATTCCAATCATTATTATCTCATAAGGTATCCGTAATTAGACAATATATTACACAGATAAGTAATTCTAATTCCAAACATTACGTAATGAAAATAATTTATATTGGTACCATAAGATCATAAATCATTCATCATATATAATAAATCTGGTAATAGAAATGGGTTTCACAATGATTTAAATTTGTCATCATAGTATAACCTATGAAAAATAAATGGCCATCATAAATATCTCATCAACATCATCTTAAACCATCTAGAGAAATAATATGGATTATATCATTGGATAATATCCGTAGTAAATATTTTGTGATAAAAAAAATATGTCATCATATAAAAATATATTCCATCTAATGATCACATGGAACATTTTATAAGGAAATTACACTTTCACTTTGACATCACTTGTTTAAAAAATATGAATTTCCAAAATAATAAAGAATCCTTTTTGTATGAATAGAATCATGGAAACTCTTATAATAAGCTAAAAGTCACTATTCTTCCTTGATGGATGCAATTTTCATTCATGTTTTGTATGTTAGAAAATTGATTCTAATAATATATTCTATAAAATATCAATAGTACACCATTCATAAAATGATAAGAATATCCATTTTGAACGATTTTGTAAAAATTAATACATGGGTAAAATTAGTTAAAAAGTCAAAGGATATTAGTAATAGAATGCATTAATTTTTTTAATAGAAATGTATGACTTTCAACAAAAACCCTGAAACACAATTTTTTTTAAAAATAATTCCTTATATTACCTATGTAGATAAGGATAGAAAAATGAAAAAACAATTATCCAATATTAATAAGAGGGGATGAAAATTTATGATATTATTGAGTGTTATATTATGAAATTATATATTTATAACATAATCATGAGAATCCATAGTAAATAATGCGATTATAACGTATGACCTATACCTCAAGTTCTACTTGCATTGAAAGCGCTCTAGCATCATCTTCTTTTATTGGTATCATTTAGATCCATTTTAATAACACTTGGGCTCATTTTTTATGAATAAAAACCTATTATTTTTAAGAGTATATTTTATATGATAATTTGGTAATTTTTAGTCAAGACATATGGCTCAATGTAACGAAACAAGTAGATTGAATGGTTTTCCTTTTATAAATAAGTAAATTACACACTTGCAATTACCTAAAAAATTAAATTTAATTAAAGAATATATCATGTATAATTATTCAAAATATCAATTAATTTGAATAATAGAAGGATATATTAGAAATATACTAATCTAATTAAATTTGTATAGTATTAATGTGATTTTGAAACATATATTTTGGTATGACCCTATTGAATAAAAATTTAAACCTTAACTTTCGTAATGATATTTTCAGTCATAAAATGTTATAATTTTACTTATATGGTAAAAAAAAGCTCATAAATGAAAAATCATAATTTTTTAGGATTTTTCATCACAAATATCTTATTAAAATATCGTTATGATTTTTAAATATTTAAATAACATATTATTTTTTAAAAAATATAATAAATTTCTTTTTTTATAAAAATTTAAATAATTTCAAATTATAGATATTTTTATTTTATCATGATTTTAATATAAACATTTTACACCTCTATTATATTTATTATCAATCTATAAAATTCATAGGTAACTATATATCTGCAAAAATATATTAATTTTTTAATTTTATAAATCATTTAAATGATTATTATACTACCTACAAAAGTATTATTTCAGTGTTGTATTACTATTAAAGATATTTAATCGATCAATATTAATTAAAAAATTATAAATCTACAAAAAAATAATAAATATATCAAATTGAAATTTTGGAACAACAGTTATCCAATTTTTATCATTATTTACAAAAAACTGTGTCATTAATGTCAATAGACAAACATTTGGGAATATTCAGAACATAAAATTTTATAATTTCAATTATTGAGGGAAAATGAAAAATTAATGGAATATATTCAAACATGTAATGGTTTTTGTCTAATTTATCCCATAAAAATATAAAGGATGATTTGGGTTTATTATTAGGCCTTATTTTATTGTTATAACCATGTTTTATCCCTTTAACTCTTACCTATGTGAAAAATATTTACCACAGTTATATTAATAATTACCATAAATAAAGGGGTTATACTTTTAAATATTAATAAATTTTATTCAAAATATGGAATCAATTTTATCCGAATTTTTTTAATAGAAGTTGCATAATTTAATTTTAAATAAAATTCAAAAAAAATTGTGAATTTTTTTTACAAAAATAAGTGTTTTGAAGAATAAAATGTTTTTATAAGAAAATCCTAAATAAAATTATTTATAATTAACTTATCCTAATTATTAATAATATAAATTAATTAATTATCTTTTAAAAATATTTTAAAACAATGTGAACGTTATAAAATTCATTAACCTAAATTGATGTTTTCTATTAAATAATTAATATTCATTATTCACCAAAAGATCAGTCCTTTTACAAAATTATAAAAAATTAAATTTAATAAAATTATTAAATTATGATTTTAACAATTAGGTACATTTTTTGAAAAAAAATAAATCTATAAGAAATCATTTTTATTAATTAATCATTTTTTTGAAATATTCATTTTTGAGAAAAAATATATTTTTGATGCCTATAAAAACTATACTAAAAATTCTGTACGTATTTATCAATATATTTTTTTATCTAAAAACATTATATATATTTTTAAATTTTTTTCACATCCACTCCACCAATTCAGTTTCTAAGTTATAATGGTATACTATACTTTTGTTCATTTAGACTCAGAGTTTCATATATCACAAGATATTGAGAAAATAAGTTTTCTTGAGGAGAAATATATTATAAAATATCCAGGTGTTACATTCTACCCAAATTAAAATGATTTTTACCTCAAAATGCAATTTATTTGATACATAAAATTTGGATATCTATTTTTCCTGACATCCTTGGTTCCCGAAGTAGCTTCTTATAATTTTTTATTCCTCATGAGAACATTAACCATGTGAGAAGTCCACTTCTGAAGAACATTATATCAATGATCCAATTTTTCTTCTTGGTGTCAAAAATAAGAAATAACTTTATCTATTGATAAACAGTATGATATCACTATATGATATAGATTACTTATTTATTTTCATATGGGAGATACAAGGAAGTCATCATTAAGTTGATAGATATTTTGGGGAAGTACTAACAGATAAGTACCATCCAAACATAGTTATGAATATATATGGGTGAAAATACATAGGGATTAGTTTTACCTTATTTATATATCTTAAGACCTTCTTTTATGGAGACATTCTCATTAATACCTTCTCACTGACTTCTAATTTCATATTTCAATGATGAATATTATCATATATTTTTTGGGGACCCTATGGTACCTTGATGTGGTGCTAAAAGGATTCAACTATCTCTTTCAGGTTCCCAACCAACATAGTTAAAAATATCTTCCTTTATCCAAATTCATACTATGAAATTTTATTTCTACACTTCATTCCATCGAGTTCTTCATAATAATCCATTTTAGTTCTCAATTGGAAAGAATTGTTGTAAGAAAACTTGTCTAAAAGAATGGGTTTTTATCAAACACCATAGAAATCCACAGAAAAAGATCACATCATCACATATGGGTTTTAATGGTTCTCTTAAACTATCCTTCTATTTATGGGTGATAAGAAGTACTAAAACAAAACTCAT
The DNA here is from genome assembly GCA_963277665.1 of Viscum album. Lineage (NCBI taxonomy): Eukaryota > Viridiplantae > Streptophyta > Magnoliopsida > Santalales > Viscaceae > Viscum > Viscum album. The sequence continues at coordinate 1,477,505,751 of OY728151.1, forward strand.
ATTCCAAATCTTACTAAAAACTTTTCCACAACATTGAGGAAAACATCATATTCCAATTACATTCAACTAAATTTGGAACTCCATGAAACCATACCACATCACTAATTTATATTTTTTAAATTTGATCAACATATGAATCTTAATCGATTGAAATGAAGTTTGATGATTTTATAATATTATAAACTATATCACAAATATAATTTGTCCATTTTGATGTAATGGGGAATCTGAAGAAAATATATATTTTTATGTTCTCCGAATTCAATTATATTATTATTAATGTTTGTAACATTCCCTTAGAAATATGTATCCCACACTTAACATGTTTAAAAACAATTAACTAAGAAACATGACCATAAATATCATTAATCATGCTTCACCCCTGAAAATAATCTTTTACATCAATATATGTATTCATTTTTTGTGTATGAATACATAATGATTCACTTTGATCTTTATCTAACAACTACCTTAAATATAGTATTGGTAGAAGAAATTCCAAATTTTTTAATTGTGTTCATTCAATAAAAATTAGGTTTTGACTCATGTATAATTATCTTTTTCTTTTTTATATCTACATTTTACCTTTTTATTCCTATTTAATCATAAATTGGAAAGATAGTTGAACACTCATTTGAGTAGGAAAATAGTTCTCCTATTCCTTCAATATTTTAGGATCTATACATTGTAATTCCAAAAATATTAAATATTTTTATCCTAATAATTGATTAAAATACATTATCCTTATGGATCACAGAATATTCTACCTTTTTCTATTTTATAGGTTGTTAATGTATTACGAATTCATAATCTTTAGTCCCCTCCATCTATCGTATCAATTAAGATTCATGTATTTCTGAGAGAATATATTATTTTACCATTTATAATCAATATATATATATATATATATATATATATATCACAATATTCTCCATAATGATAATGAGTCAATATATTTAATAAAACGTTTACCTCATCTAACTCTAATTTCATAGGTTGGAAATTTGTTTATGAACATTCAATAGGCATTAGGTATACAATATAAAAATACAAACCATTATTGGGATGCATCCATATCAAATATTTGATGCATCATTGTAGATCACAATCCCTTATCCACTATAGTGTAGTGTAAGAAATTTTTTGTATAGTATCCTTCTATTATGTTCCCTGTTATTCTTCCTTACATTAATCTTTAGAAAGTAATGTTGACCCCTTTCGAGTTAACATGGTTTAGTGGATTTTTCATCCTTGAGAAATTTTATAGAAATTGTAAATAATATCTAATAAATCAAGGAAAACTATGTATATTAGGAAACATGGTTGATCTGGTCCAGTGTTAAATAATTTCTGTTGTTGATATATCTAAGGATATTCCTACACATGAGATTATATTATAGAAAAAATTAAACATATTATATCCATAATTCACTATTTGTAATTTTTTCATAAAAATTATATTTCAATAGGGTCTATAGTATAATACACAACTAATACGTAGGATATTACTTTGTTTATAAATATATATGAATATCATTTATAAATACTACCACAAACTGATCAAGGTAATACCAAAAAAATCTATTAATAAATTCCATGATGATTCTATTGCAATAAGTAAGATCAAATGGAATCACAATAAATTCATACTACGTATACCTTACATATAAGGTCTCCCTGAGAATGTGATAAGTTTTAACCCACAAATGATAGCATCCATATTGAAGATAAATCTTGGAAAAAAATTCTAATTCCCAAAATTGTACAAAAAATACATCATTACATAATAGATAATACATGTGGTCAATATTCATCTTTTATGATTCTGATAATCAAAAAAGAGTTGCATTGATCAATATTTATATAAAAAATTTGAATTGGTGCTCCACAAGGTGATTTAATTATCTGAATAAACACCTTTTTAAGATTATATTTGTATTACTTATTCAATACCTATAATAAAATCAATGAAATTGTATATAGTGTATTTGAAGTAGGTATAGCACATCATATGAGGTCTATTAAGAACTCAACATCACGATTCGAATGTATACTGGGAAACTATTTTGGAAATACTTCAAAGATTCTCTTACAACATGAATATATTTAATGTTGATTTTCACTGGAACAAATTAATATAAGTACCCATTTTGAATAGTAATCCACACCAATAAAATGGATGTAATTTCAAATGGAAGGTTATATTTATATTTACACAGATATAAGATCATTGTTTTTTTTGAAAAAAATTTAAATTCCTTTCTATGACAATTGATGTTCGATTTATTTAAATAATGAAAATCTTTTTCAAAAATATAATTGAATTTAAAAAGAGTTAGAATAAATTGATTTTGAATTTGTAGATTCAAACAGACATCAGTAAAATTAGTATGATAAAAATGAGATCCAATCATCATAAATTTAGGATTTAACCGTACCAATTAAGCATTTATTCATTATTTTGGAATTTTTATGCCCTTATAAAATTCATTATATATAAATGAGTATGATGATCCATTATCATATAAGACATTTGAATCTCAAGAGTTGATAGTAAGTGATCCTTTCATCACTTTTTCATAATACCCCTAATCAATAAAAGTGATCACATGAAATTAACCAATCATTTTGAGGTTAATAAGTTATTCGAATTTATCACCAGCATTCACCATCATATTTGAGAACTTGTTATAATAATTCTCAAACTCCTCGAATTTCAAAACTACAGTGTGGTTATTGAATTTTGGGGCTCCCTCACTATATTCTCATCATTAGAAAATGTATTATTCCCTTCACATTTGAAATTAATTACTTATCGAACATAATTTCAAAAAATATATTTACTAGTCCTCTTAAGATAATTTCCCCTATGAGTCCTTCCATGCTTTGATAATAATGGAATGGTAATTTATTCTCTACCTAGATTTTAGAATTACCATTTATGTATACCTTTTTTTCTTATCCGAACGATGATATTAAGGGTCAAATCTAAACATTTGGTCAACATTGATAACACATCTAAAAATTTATTCATCTATTTTAATTTCTCTTATGGATAACTCCCTATAGATTCTTGGTTTTCTGAAAATGAGGAATTTTTAAATTTAATTTTAGGTTGGATGATAAAACCTGACGCGTACCTAGTTTTTTCTGTAAAAATATCATCTAACGTAATAATGGATTAATAATTATTTGGTATTATCTGAAGAATATATTTCTACATTTTCATATAATTACTTCAATGAAAGTAGATATTTAAAATTATTCTCTTAAAATAATATCCCTCAGTAGAGATAATTTTATATCTTGTCCTCAATTTTAATTATATGAATAAAAAATTACTATTCTGGTCCTTCCTAAAAAAAATATCCAAAATAATTTTTTATGATTTAAAAACATGATAATGGAAAATATATGTTCAATGGTAAAAATCCATTTTCGTGGAAACGAATGGGTCAAAAACCCACAAAATTTAAGTGGATGTTTCTTCATGATGTGCTAAATAGAATATTGATCTATTATTGGATCATTTTTTAGCTCATCATGATTCATGCCTTATGAATTTTGTGTAAGAATAAAAATGATATTTTTCATTCCATCTCTCATAACAATCTGTTTTATTTGAGAAATTCATTTCATATAATAACATATTCATCATCAACATAGTTCCTTCAGGTTCCTCCCATTGAATAAAATAAAAAATCATATTTTTTGTGTAACACCCCATTATTTTAAAATTAAATTTAATATATCATGTAATGAGTGAATCCTTTATTCCCTATGATACAACACTTTGTTATAATCTAGTCGTAAAACGTAGTAATATTAATGGTAATAATAACTATTAAATATTATTTATAATGGTTTCAAATAATTAAAACTTATTCATAATGAAATATATATTTCATTGTAAAATAAACATCATTTTTGAATTTGGAATACTAAAATTAATTTATAGTGAATTTTTAGTATATTTTGAGAAGAATCATTTTTTGATGAATAATGAAAATAATTTATTATTGTTAAAAATGTGTTTTTTTAAATAATTATTATAATTGAAATTGACATTTAATGTCCTAATATATCAATTAAAAGTATATAAATTCAATTTAGATCAATGTAATCATTTTTCTCCTGTGAAATTATGTATAAAAATGTATTTCCCTTTTTGAATGTTCTTTTCATCAGCCTTCTCTCCACAATTACCAGATTATCAATAAATGTATTTTTTCTACTTCATTTACATGAATTTTTAAAGTCAAAAATTCACTACTGTGATCGGTATGATATTTAGTTAATGATAGGATCTACTTAATTTTGGGTTAATAGTAACATGACCCTTTTGAATAGTGATGTAACCCTTATGTATAGTAATATGACCCTTATGAATAGTAAATCATCCAAATGAATAGTAATAGAACCAATGAGTGTATAAGTAAAATCTATGTGTATTATGAAATAAATTATGATATAATTATAACATAGTATAAGTAAATAAATATTTTAAAAATTATTAATTAAATTTTGATAATTTATGGATAATAAATATCTAATTACAATATTAAAATTAATAAATTGATTTAATAGATAATTAATTTCATAATATGTATTCATAAATCAATAATTGTTTCTCCTATTATTTTCAGATAATTTACTAATAACTTAGATAATTTTTCATCATATTATAAATTTTTTTATAATTTTAAAATCAATATTTTTTGAGCAAATGATGATTTTAATTAAAAAATTTATTTCTTATATATAAATAATTTTATTAATTAATTTTGGTTAGTTTTGGAATTCATGATGTTGAAAAATTGGTAGGGTGAATGTTTCGGATTTTTTGAAATACATGAATATTTTGTGAATAGTGAAATATGGTAATTTACAATATTTAAATTATAATAAAAATACATGAAATAAAACATCATGAATGATGTAATAACCCTTATTTCTATCTCACAAGAACTTAATATTGTATTTATTTACCAGAATCAACTCTATTTCTTGTCTTCATGAAAAATTATAATATAATGAATAAAATATTGTAAAATCACTCGTCTTTTGCATTAACCCCCCCCCCCCTCACCCCTCGTCTCTTCACTCATCTAAGCCTTAAATTATCTCAATGTTCGGACCAAATCATATTCCCTAGTCTCTCCCAATGTCCAAGATCTCTTCATATTGCAAATAGTCCACAAAACATTTTCCTAGGGAGGATCTCAAGGAGGATAATTCAAATGGTAAAATCTCTTCTATTTTCATTAAATTTAATTTTCAATTTTCTTTCAATTATTATCTTCTCCTAACATATTATTTTCAAATGACCTTTATAAATCAATTATCATATATATAATTAATGTTTTCATATTAATTTAATATCTTTCCCTAAACTACTATCTCCCACTTTTATTTTTTTTAAAAATCATTGTCTGGGAGGTGCCGAATTACAACCATCTTGGATGATGAACAATCATTATTCAATTTCCCATTTAAGTAATGGAATGAATGAATTTTTATGGTCAAAAAATATTATATATTATATATTATATATTATTCAGTGTTATAGAACTGTAATATATTCCTAGTACTATTCACACAAGAAAACTAGTTCATGATGATTGAAATACAACTATAATAATCTAAATGATTATCACCAATGTCTTATATAATAACTCATCTTCATAACATATAAAAAATGTATTATATAACTATATAATCTTATATATGTTCATATTTATCATACCAAACCTTGTTTGGAGAATTTTGTCCCATCCACATGAACTACATTACTTATAAACAAGCAAACTGGTCTTGAAAATCTATAAAAGGAATGCTCTAGAATGATGATATTAAACACTATGCCTCACGAAAATGTCCATAAATAAATATAATAAAACAATAATTAAAATTATAAATATATAAATGGTTGTGAATTATTTAATTAATGGATTAAATTTGATTACCCAGGACAATATGGTCAATTGTAGAACACATTCGTACATAAGGTAAGGGGTTTCTCATCTCACATTTATTTCCATGATATTTCCATTATTCACAACTTATTTCTTGTGTGTGGTGCAATTATACAACCCATTTATGTCCCATATAATGGATATACTTACCTTTATGTAATCGAATATTTTATTTTTTGATCATTAATTTTATATGGAATATGGTTCGATTGAATACAAAGTGGAAAGGGATATCCTAACTAAATTTTCATTCATTGAGTTAAACATATAGGTCACTGGTTATGATTTTTCCAAGAATATGTGTGAATGAAATTTTATTGGATTATATTATATATACAATTATATTGTGTAGGTTTATATTTTCTATACCTGATTATGTTATTGATTTTTTGTCACTCTAATGATATGATCTTTGTAAGGGTTAATTTCTAAATCTCATTATTATCCAAGATTGTTTACAAGTAATAATTTATTGGGACTTATTTATCATTCATGAACATTTTTTTTAATGTTTTCCAAATGAATATTTTAATGTTTTTAGGTAAGGAATATTTATATAAAACATTTTTTTAAAATTTATTGATTATTTATTGCTCAAAATATACCTCAAACATGTCAATAATTTCAAAACGGGGTTTATGGATTTATTTATAATTACAATAATATTCTAAAATATTAATTTGATTATTTTTTTTCAAAGTATTCAATTTGGTATGTGATACATTGATTCAAAAATTTATATTTAAATATCTTATTTTATATATGTGTGTCTTCAGAATAAATGATTTCGATGATAAAATCACATTTTTCTTAAGAAAATATGAGTATTTTATAAGAGTATGTTCTTATTTTTCATCACCCTTGTTTATCCTTATGTTTTTTTGGTATTAATTATTTATCATATTATCTATTATATTTTATTGAATTTTCTATGACTAGTTTAATCGTGGATGTGCTATCTTGATACCATTCATTATATTACTCTAAATGTTTAGTGAATATGATTACTGATTGGGGAATGTTATTTCCAATTCATTTATAAGTTTCTATACAGTGTTTATGTTGAATATATTTCAACACATTCATATGGGATTGAATTGGCCACAGTATGTGTCAGGTGGAGACCTCTATAGCCCCTTGGTGCATTAGTAGGTCTCATGACACAAACTAGTTTGTGTTTTTACATGATTATGTATGGTCTTGGCATGAGGCATTGCTGTTATTGTTATTATTTCCCGAATTATAAATTATCTCACTATAGAAATATTAATTTATTTTCTATGTGATTATTTTACTAGTATAATATCCTTAGTAATGTTTTTATTATTGACTTATTTATTCATCTTGTGTTCATTCTTTATTATGCCCATGTATATCTTTAACGTCATGTGTTTTTATTTTTTCTCTATGCCTAGTGTTTATGATTATGGATACATACATTATATTACATACCATTACTATGAATTAATATCTCACCCCTTTATTTTCATTCTTTTCACAAGGTTATGAAGGAGAGATCATTGTATAATCATTCAAGGATGTAGTTTATTTAACTTTAGATTATTTCATTTTTTATTTTATTTTCCATGTATATTATGGGTATCATGAATGTAATTTTTCCTTATAAGAATGATAAACTATTCAGTCCCTCAGGATTTTAATCCTTGTAATCATGAAAATTTAATATAATAATTCACTAACATTAAGAAACTGGGGTTGATGCTTTAAGGTTCATATCAAAATAAATTTATTAGAATATATGGGATATAGATTTAGAAAAATGATGATTATGGAACTAAAACATAATGAATACACTGAGGATAAGCATACAAGATCATGGTATAATTTTGATTAGGAAGAGATAATATGGAACTTTTTTGAAATACATCCATGTCTAAATACTATAAGTGGATATCGTTCTGGAAGATATGTACCGAGGAGTAAAAACTCCAACATGTTGTTCTGGGCCCGACTCAAGGTATCCTAGTACACGAGAATACTGCTTAATAAGCCCCTGGATTGACACTTATGGGAGAAATTCTTAAGAAAATTCACATTTTATTTACAAATAATTATGAATGATTAAAAAGAAAATTTGATACTAAAACCCATGTTTATTACAATTATATTAGGTATTTGTAATTTAATCAAATTAATTTAAGTGTTTATTGATTATTAGGATTGTACATTATGTTTCATATTTTTATGATCTAATATATAGTATTCCATTGTTTAAAATGGTGCCAAGTTGAATGAAAGGGAATTGCGTCAATGCACATATTCGAGAGGGTAATAATGGTAGTTTCATCGATGGGATTAAGCCTTCCTTTCGAATGGGAAATAGTATCTAAAGAATACTCATCATATGAGGAGATAATATATTATAATAAAAAAATGGATAATAATTTTTATAAGTATTATGGATTCATAATAATGTAATAAAATAATAGGAAAAATTAGAAAAGTATGGTAAAGGGAAAAGGAAAAGAAGTATCCTCCCACATGTGATAATTGTGGAACGAAATACCTTGGTATATGCTTAAATAGAATGAGAGTTTACTAAAAGAGTAGATAAAAATTCCACCATTCATGTGATAGTAAGTGTATCAAATAGTTTTCGAATGTGCTATGTTTCAACTGTAAGGAGATTATAAAATACAAAAATCAATGTCCCATGTGTCCAAGGAATTTACCCTAAAAGAATATAATTGATTATTGTTATGGTTATGATAATTCCAAATATGTTGATAAAATATTAATTTTTTATGTTTATATTAAATTATTATTTCATATTGTTATTTTATAAAAGATGTATTAGTAATAAGAGTTATTGAATATATACGGATTGTATTGTAGTAATATTAAATAATGGATTTGAGTTTGTGTGATGTTAAATATTTGTTATAATATATTGTTAAAGGAAATAAAGTCCTTAATATGTTCCTGATACTATGATATAAATTTTACAATAAATTATTATTGATTTGGATAACATAAATTGTGTAGCACTTACTATCTTGGATCTAAATAATGTACTCTCAACAAAGTGGTAGAGTTGACAACATTTTGGAGTTATGTAATTTATCTAAATTCCTATGTTTTACATTAGTAATAAATAAAAATGAACATATTCAATATGATTTTTTTTGTAATTGAAGATATTAAAATTAATTAAGTGAATATAATGAGAATTTACTCACATGTTTTTATGTGATGATTAAGAGTCACTATTTTTTGTTTTATAATTTCATTAAGGAAATTCAGTGACCTTTTTTAAAAAATTTTGGATAATAATATTTTGGAAAATTGAAATATTTATAAAATGGTTGAATTTGATCTATGGACATGGTTTTAGAGATTATTTTAAACTATGATACAACTTGTTTCATGAAATGATGTATGAATAGGTATATGTGGAACTGAAGGATATGAATTTGATTATAGAAATGTATCAAGTAATAAAATTTCCTTATATTATTATTGAGTGATAGAATTTTTCAACATTAGGTAAACGATATTGAAATAATAAATTGATATCCTAGTACCTTCTTTTATGATGAATGAAATGTTCCCTTATATCACCTTGGATTTACAGACTTGTCAATGTTAACGTCTACCATCTTACATATCACTATCCCTCAGAACATCATAGTTAGGTTTCTCTTCCATGTGCATATTTTCATGGATTTTATTAAATTTCATAATATTATTTTATTGGTGGATTTCACTTATCTCTTTACCTCTTTTTTGTATGAATTTTTATGAACCATTAATAGTTTTACGATTTGGGTGTACACAGAAAAATTTTATGGTGTCATCATTCTTTTCTCGAAGTGAAAATTTCAAATTGTGAGGATGAAATTTATTAATGGAGGGGATTATATAACTACAAAAAAATTTACAACTAATTTAATATATCTGGTAATTTATGGAACCCTAATCCTCTACGAAACAACACATTTATATAACCTGTCCATTAAACATAGTAATATTAATAATAATAACTACTATTAAATGTTATTTATATTGGTTTCACATAAATAAAACATATTAATAAATAAATATATAATTATTGGTAAGTTAAACATTATTTTGGAATTGGGAATTTAAAAATTAATTTTGGGAGAATTTTTTGTATTTTTCTGAGAAGTTTCATGTTTGATGAATAGTGAAAACTAATGCATTGTGCTAAAAAACTATGTTTTAGTTTAATTTTTTTATAAATTGAATTTCTTCATAATTTAGAAATATATAAATAATACATATATTAATCTAATTTATATCATTTAAATAATTGTTTTATATTGAAATTAAATATAAAAAGATTTTGATCTTTTGAAAGATCTTTTTACTCGCTTTCTCTCCAAACTTAGAGGATGAATATTAAATCTATTTTTGATAATTCAATTATTGGAAATTTGAAAAAAAATTAATTAATTAGTGTTATCAATATGATATTTTGATTCTGATATGATCAACATAATTTTTCTTGTATAGTAACTTGACCTTTTTGAATACTGACATTTTTTTTATGAGTAGTAATATGAAAATTGTGAATAGTAAATCCTCCCAATCCATTTTAACATAACCCATTAGCATATAAATAATATTTGGACAGATTATAATTTAATATATAATATAATTTTATCATAGTATAAGTATTGGAATATTTAAAAAAATTAATTAATTGTTGATATTTTTAGGGGTAATAATATTTGATTCCAATATTATAATAACTAAATTGATTTATTAAATAATTGATTTTCATAAAATGTATTCATAATTAAATATCTTTTTGTCTACTGATTTTAGGATAATTTACTGAGACCATTGTTAATTTTTCATGATATTATAAAATCTTTTATAATTTTAAAAAAATTTTTTTTTGAGTAAATGGTGATTTTAATTAAAAAATGAATTTCTAATATTTAAAAAATTATTTTCATAAAAAAGAGTTCATTTTTGAATTGTACACATTGATAAATGTTTATAGTGATTAATTAGGAATTTTTTAAATCTGTGATTTTTTTGTGAATAATGAAATATTGTAATTTGTGGTATTTAAACAATAATATGACAATGTGAATTAAAAATTCATACATTATGTAAGAAACAGTGGTTATAAATTACATTAACTAATTAATGTATTTAGTTACAATAATAAACACTATATATTGTCTTTGGAAAAATAATAAATTGGTGAATAAATTAATGATAAATCATCCCTCTATTCCACTATAAAAACCACCCCTCACCCCATCCTCTCCCAACACCTCTAAGACATAAAGATTGTGAATGTTATAAAAAATCCTCTTACCTAGTCCCTCCCCACGTCTAGTATCACTGGTTCTTAAAAAAAGACCAAAAACCCTTTCCCTCAAGAGTTTCTCAACGAGGATAATTCAAGTGGTTTACTCTCTTCCTTTTTCTTTTAATTTTATTTTCTATTTACTTTTTGTTCTTATCTTCTCCTCACATACTATGTCCAAAATATCATGATATCTCTAGTATCACATGTATACATAAATGATATCATGTTAATTGAATATAATTCCTCGAACTATTATATAACATTAATTATTTTTAAAAACAAATTCATCCTCTGAGTGATGCTGATTTACAACCTTCATGGGAGATAAACATTAATTCTTAAATTTATCTTAGAAAGCAAGTCATGAAACGAGTTTTATGGTTGAAAAAAATTATAAAATATATATTATGACTTACATAATGTTCTATAATGAGAATATATTACTAGTACTAATTCATACGACAATACTAGTTCATGGTGATTGACTTAGAACCGTAATAATCTAAATGATTATCACTGATGTGTTATCAAATAACTCATTTTTATAACATTAAACAAAATTGAATTATATAACCAAAAAATATTATATACGATCATTATTATTAAATAAAATAAATTTTAGTGAATTATATCCCTTCCACATGAAATCCATTACATACAACCAAGAAAACTGATCATGATAACCATGAAAAGGAGTGCACTAGAACGATGAATTTCAACTCTATATCAAATCAAATAGGCATAAATGAACATAAAAACTATAATTAAAATAATAAATATATAAATTGTTCTTATTTAATTAATTAGTGGATTTATTTTTATTATCTAAGACATTTAGGTCAACTGAAAAAGACATTCATCCATAAAGTAATGGGTTTCTCATATCACAATTATTTCCATGATATTTCCATTATTTACAACTTAGTTCTTGTATGTGGTGTATGTATAATAACCATTGACGTTCAATGTCATCAATATCATTATATTTATGTTATAAAAGGTATTATTTGATGTTCATTAATTTCATGGGGTATATTGTATGATAGATTATAAATTGTTAAGGGATATCTTAACTCAATTTTCATTGATTGAGTCAAATATCTATGAAATTCGTTAATTTTTTCCAAAAATATGTTTGATTGAGCTATAAGTGTTTTATATTGTGTATCCAGTTGTATTATATGGATATATAATTTTTATACAGACATATTTCATTTATTTTTTATCACTTTAATTATTCAATCTTTTCGAGGGTTAATTTCACAATCTCATTATTATCCCAAATTGATTACACATAAGTATTTATTGGGACATATTTATCATCCATGGCCCAATTTTTTAAAAATAATAAAGAGGAATATATTTGGGGTTTTATGTAAGAAATATTTAATTAAAACATATTTTTTAATGTTTCAATGTTTTCTTCCCCTAAACCTTTTTTATTCATGACCATGTTTTCAAAATGTGGTTTACAGATTTATTTATAAGGACATTAGTATTATTAATGATTACATTATAATTTTTTTCTATCTATTCAAAGTCTTATAGGAAACATTGACACCAAAATCACTATTTAAAAGACTTCTTTTATAAAATCATATCTTTTGAATAAATCATATTAAAGTAAAAATGGTTTATTTAATAAAGAAATTTTGTTGATTTTATAAGAGTAATTTCATATTTTTAAACACTAATATTTTTTGTTATATTTTATTTGTATTGATACTTAATGTTATAATCTATAAAATTTTATTTAATGATTTATGATTTTTTTACCATGGATGTGCTTTCTTGATACCATTCACCATAATACACTGAATGGTTAGTGATTATTTTTATTATTCAGAGAATGTTATTTAGATATTTTATGTTAATTTCAATATGAGTATTTATGTTAAATATATTTCACCCCATTCATATGAGGAATTAATTAGACATAGTGTTTGTTAGATGGGGACCTCTATATCCCCTCGGTGCATCCGTAGGTCTAAGGACAAAAACTAGTTTGGGTTTTTACCCATTTATGTATAGTGTCGGCATGAGGCCTTAACGGTATGGTTATGATGACCTTCAATATGAATTTACTCATTAGGAAACTAGAAATTGATATTCTGAATGATTATTTGACTATTAAAATATCCATGGTTTAATTTTTATTTTGGAATTATTTATTCATCCTTTATTCAAGTCAAATTATCCTCAAGCATATTTTTAATTGTATGTTTTTTTAGTTTTTACCCATGCCTAGTGTATATAAGTAAGATGACATAGGTTGTATTACATACCATTATTGGGAATCTAAGCTCACCACTTTCTTTTGATTCTTTCACCTAGTTTATAAAGAGTAAAATATTGAATATGATTTCAAGTATGAACTTTATTTCATTTTATATTGTATAATGTTTTATTTTATTTTCCCATTGTATTATGGGTTTCATGAATGTTATTTTTTATTCCCAGAATGCTAAAATATTTGTTCCATTAGGATTTGATTCATTTTAATTATGAAAATTTAATAAAATAACGCACCGGCTCTTGGATACTGGGGTCCAGGCACTATATTTTAAAACAAAATAAGTTTATTACAAACCATAGTAACTAGATTTTGAACAAATGTTGATTATGGAAAAGACCTTAATGTAGAAAATGGAGATAAGAATACAAGAACATCCTAAATTTTTTTAAGGAAGATATTATGATGATATTCATTAAATTACATCCCTATTTGGATACTACAACTGGATATGGTTCTGGAAGAGATGTACCAATGAGTAGAAACTATGACAAGGTGTTCTAGGCCGGGCTTGGGGTTACCTAGAACACAATTATGGGAGTTACGACCCACCAATTGTGGCACTTCTTGAGGATATTTTTAGGATAATTCACATTTTATTTATAAAAAATATGAAGCATTTAAAATTAAATATGTCCCCAAAAAACATTGATTATTATTATGAGATTATAATTCTGTAAATTTTTAAAATTATGTTATGAATTTCGAGAGTATTGGTATTATAGAGTATGTTTTTATAATACTATGATCTAAACTATTTTATTTCCTTATTTAGAAATGGAACTTAACAAAAGAAATGGATATCACATTAATAAAAATTATCCAAAGAGTACGAATGTTCATTTCATCGATGGTTTTAAGCTAGTGTGTCGAAGGATATTAGTTTCTGGATAATTATCATTATATGAGGAGATAGTGTATTTTTATAAAAATATTGATAATGAATTTTTAATTATTATGGCTTCATAAAAATGTAATAGAAGAAAAAAAACATGGAAAAATAAAGATTATGGGAAGAAGGATGAGAATTATTCTCCCACATGTGATATTTATGGAAGGAAACACCTTCGTATATGTTTAAAATTAAGGGGAGTATGCTAAAAGTTTGGATAGAAAGTAAAACCTACAAGTGATTATAAGGGTAAAAAAAGGATTCAAATGAAAAATGTGTCAACTATAATGAGACTAGAAAACACGCAAATCAATTTCCCATGTGTGAAAGGAATATATCCTATAAAAAATAACGGATCATTGTTAAGATTATGCTACTATCATAATTGAAAAGAAATGATTAATTTTCATATATTTATATTTAATAACTATGTCCTTTGATTGTTTTTTTAAATGTGTTATGGTTATAAGAATTATTGAATAAATAAGGATTATATTACAATAAAATTTCATTATGGATTTGAGGTCGTAAAACATTAATCTATTGGAACAATATATGGTGGAAGGTAAGACAACCCATAATATGTTCCAAATACTTAGATATCAATTTTATAATATGGAATGATTGTTTTGGAATACGAAAATTGGGTAGCACTTACTGTCATGGATCTAAATAATGTACTTTCAGCAAATTTTTAGAGTCTAATACATATTGGAAATAAGATATATATATATCCAAATTACTATGACTTGAATATTTAATAAATAATAATGAACATATTCCATATGGTTTTGTTGTAATTCATGTTATTACAATGCATCAGAGAAAGGAGAATGTACTCACATTTATGTATGTGACGATTAAGAGTCACTAGATGATGTTTAAGAAGTTTAATATAGAATTTTAGTGACCTTATTTATAATTTTTTTGATCATAATATTTATGAAAATTAAACAATTTATGAAATGGTTTAATTTTATCATTGGACACAGTTTAATAGATTATTTTTCCCTATGATAAAACATGTTCAATAAAATGATGTAGAAATAGTAAAAGGTATAATCAAAGGAGAATATTATGTTTATAGAAATGTATAAAGTACATATATTTCCTTACATTATTATTGAGTGGAATAATTTATTAAAATTAGGGAAATGACCTTTAAATAAAAAATTATATCATATTACCTTGTTTTTTTATGAATCAAATGTATCATTGTGAATTTATGAATTTGTGATTGTTACCTTCCACCAAGTTCTCTATCACTATCATTCAAACATCATAGATTGGTTTCTCTTACATTCCCATCATTTCAATATTTGTTATTATTTTTTATAATACTATTTTTATTGGGAGATTCATTTTTACTTTACTAATTTTTAATAGGAATTTTTATAAAACCTTCATATTTTATGATGCGGGAGTTGAAAAAGTAATGTTCTAGTGTCATATTTCAATTCTCAAAGATAATATTTGAAATTGCGATGATGAAATTTATTGATGGAGGGGAAAATTTAAAACCCAAAGGATATAAAAACAAATTTATAATAACCTCTAATGCATGCAACACTAAGTCTCTGTGAAAAAAAAATTGTTATAACCTAGGCAGTAAACATTGTAATATTAATAGTAATAACAACTATTTAATGTTATTTATAGTGTTTTCACATAAATATTTACATATTCATATTGAATTAAATAATTATTGGTAAAATTAATATCATTTTTGAATTTGTACTGTCAAAATTAATTTAGGGTGAGTATTCTTTATTTTTCTAAGATGTTTCTATTTTTGATGAATAGTGAAATATAAGGCTTTTTTGAATAAATATGATTTTAGTTTAAAAAATTATTTTAATTTAAATTTATTCTTAATGTCACATGATATTAATTATACATATATTAATCCAAAATAGATAATTGTAATCAATTTTTTATATTGAAATTTGATATAAAAACATATTGATCTTTTGAAAGATCTCATTTTCCAGTGTCTCACCACATTTATAGAAATATAATTAAATGTAATTTTTCTATATCTATGATTTGAATTCAGAAAAATGGAAATAATTTTTTTTGATTATTAATATATTTATATTTTGAAATGATCAACGTAATTTTTGGTGAATAACAACTTGTCCTTTTTTAATAGTGATGTTACCCTTATAAATATATATATGGCCCTTATTAATATTAAATCCTCCAAATGTATAGTATCCAAACCCATTAGTGCATAAATAAAATTTAGGCATCATATAAATCATTGTATAATGTAATTATATAAAAGTATAAGTAAATTAGTATTTGAAAAATTATTAATTATGTGTTACTATTTCTATGGGTAATAAATATTTAATTAAAGTTTTATAATTAATAAATTGGTTTAACAGATAATTAATTTTTATAAAATTTATTCATAGATCAATATATTATTATCCAATGATTTGAGGATAATTTACAATGGCCTTAATTAATTTTTCAGGGTATTAAAAAATAGGTTATACTTTTAAAAACTATAACTTTGCTTTTTTCCCTGTACTATTTTCAAATATTATACGGATTGATTTCAAGACCAGGCACTAAGATGGAATCTAATTCCATGGAATGGTGTGCCCATAAAAATAGTTTGAAAATAAATTAAATATTCTAATAGCACACACATGAGGTTCTCAAAGACAATTTTAATAACTCTTAAACATGATCTCGTATAAAAAACATGAGGGCATGGTTGAGAATAATATTGTGGATATACCCTTGGCACGGATTAAATTTAGACAGTGTGGGTTATGTCTAAAACAGTTTTTGTGGTAGATAATGGGAATAAAATAATTTAATAAAAAATATTTTATTAATGCATCTACTTTTATTTTTATTATGTTTTAAACAAAAAATTTAGTGTAAGATCATAACCCTTTAATTTTTCTAGAGATGTGATGAAATAACATCTCCAGAAAACATTAGTGGATGAAAAAAGATTGATATATGGGAACATCTCATGTTCGATGAACCATGCCAACATAAAAAATGACACTTTTCTCTTTGTCAGTGATCGAACCAAATTGAAATAGGGCATAATGTTTTGAGTTATTTTTCATGTCCTTTAATTATATGAAGAACATATACCAATAAAAATTCAGATCAGCCCATTGATTGATCATTGTTGCGGGATGGGATATTATATGTGGAATTATAAGAAGAATGATCTTCATTCCTCCTAATTTATCATTCTAACATAAACATAATTAGGATGATAGAAAACAAAGGTCTATATTAATTATTTTGGGTTTCTCTTTGTTGTTTTCTCCCTCTTTTCACCACTTTCTTCACTATTGGATCCCTATGGAAACTGCTCGTCCATGACAAGCGGCTCCAAATAGGATCGAACACGCATAATAAAGTAGAATTTACAATAGAGGCAGGATATGTGCATATCAGCTGCAAGGGAGCTTAGATCTATGACTATTTCATGTTTTAGGAATCATATGAGGCGTGGTAGTCTTTGTAAGGGACCACAGTTGTGGTATTGGTGGAGGTGGCCAACACCACGGGTGGCTGCTCTGTGTGGTACAAGGGTTGTGAACAAGGGGGTTTGTGCGCGGATGCCTAGGAAGAAGACACCCAAGTAGGTTGTCCCCAATGAACATGGTCGGCCCAAGATGGCATGTCTGAGTGATCATGTTGATCTATTTGGCTTGTGCTTGGGTGGGTCGGTTCAAGATAACATGTCAGTCTTAAGGGATTAGGCCTAGAGGTCTAGGTTGAGTGCAGTGGACCGGGTTTGGCCAAGCAGGAAGGTTAGACGTGGTTCATACCAAGGTCGAAGAAGATGGTGTTGGGCCATGGTTGACCTCTCTGGTCGACAGTGACCCATGGTAACTCCGGCTATCATAGTTGAGTGGAAGAAAGGGGCGGTTGACCTCCATATTCCCCTACAACGGTTGGGGGAATGATTGTGTTCATCCCAGATGCCTAGTGACCCCCATTAAAATTCCAAATGTCCAAAACATCTAAATGGGGTGACCATGTAATAATCTAACTATGGTTTTGAGACCATGATGTTGAGATGGTCCATTTCAGTTATTTGGTGCATTTTTTTAGACTAGTAGAGGTTGACAGAATTTAAATTTTCTTTTCCTTGAGTGTTTCGTACGATATTATGTCCACATCACTTGTCAGTAATCCCATATTGAGGCTAACCCATAGATAGAGTTTGATATCATCAAGGGGACTGAATTTTGATCCCCAATCACTACTAGTAGAGTATTTGAAATCATGGATCCTCTCCGCCTAGTTGTCCACATCAGTAGGGTCTATGGTATCCCCCAAAATGTTTGGGCATGATCCTCAACATTGATGGTTTTCCCTATTTGGGTATGTGGTATCCCATAGTGTGTCTGGGTGTGATCTACAGTATCCACAGGTATGTCTAGGTGTGATCTCTTCATTGGGTATCATATTATTCTTTGACCAATGATTTCTTATTGAGTGGGGTCCGCATGATCATAACCTCATCATGAGTGTCTATGATGATATCATGACCTGAGGAGCGTGTTCTCCCATACTGATCTGGCTTCAATTAGAATCTTGTGGCTAGTATTTGGTTTTTACCTACCTCTAGAATACATTTCATGGATTGAATATATCAGAATATTCAAGTTATATGTATTGTAGGAATAAAACTATGTAGAGATTATTGTGATTTTATTTGTGCTTTCAATTATGGTATTCATTTTTGTTATTCCATTTTGGTATTCATTTGTGGTATTAATTAATGTTATTCCATTGTGGTTTCTGGGTTTCTTATTGATTGATGTTATAAACACCCCTATATAGCCTTTTCCTGCACATATCATGTCATATGAAGATGATATACCTTTCCATGGAGTCCTAGATATACCAGGACCGGGTGGTGTATTTTGAGACCAGACAGACAATGGATTGTTCCAACATAATTTCATATATTTTTAATTATACCACATACTTATAGGTTACACATATTGTCAAAAAAATCATTGTGTGGGCATGTTCTTGTCCTTGTTTACATTCCATCACGTTCACTATTATACAATGTATGTGGTATATAATGGTTTGTAGGAATTTTAACTTAGTGTTTTTACATTTTATAATTTTTGTCTTGGATATTTTTGTGTGCATATAAGTATTTTAGGATAATTCCTCCCATAAGTCGGAAACTCTTAATCGGTGCTGGTCACCAGCCCCTAGCCTATTAGAGGTGGGGTCGGGTAGTCACAGAACATGCTCCTCAGGGACGACTCAGGAAAGAGTGTTATTAGAGCAGTCAGTTCTTCTTTAGGATCAAGAGTATGCGAGGTTGGTTTTGTAAAATAGTGTTAAGTGTCATGAGTTCAGATTTTATTCTAGGAAATCTAGTGTTTCTATGGTGGATAACAGAACCATAAACCATGTCTCTAATTACCAGTTTTTCAGATCGATGCATGAAAAAAATGGTTTAAGGGATAACAGTGGTATATGCATCATATATGTGTAGTTTTTTCCATTTTATTTTTATTTCCAGTGGTACATATTTTTTATTACAGGATGAATCTATGTAGATAGCTAGCCAAGATACCACTAAATGATCATGAGGGTGAAATTCTTAGTGATGAGGACTCGGTATATAGGCATTTAATAGAGATGGAACCACTGGGTGGTTTACTAGCAATACTACCAACCATCAAGCTACACATACTACCAGGACTACCAGCTGGTGATTCATGAATGACGTGGGAATTTCATTAGTTTTAAAGGTAGTGAACTCCCAGGTTTCATGGAGAGATAGACCCCTAGAAGTTCATGGAATGACTAGAGGAATTCACCCATGTTTTCCACAATGGAAGGATGCCAACTGATATATGGAATTCCTTACTGTGAGAATTTTTTGCGGATCTTCGGGGCGATGGTGGAGCCTAGTGACTCAGTCACATGACGAGAAAACTCTATTTTATAAATACATTAATAATATCTTATAGGTGGAGTTATATATGGCCATTTTGTGATCAGTATGGATTACAGAGTTTCTCCATCTAATTCAACATTGTATGATTATGGTGGAGTACTAAGTGGACATTAAATTTTTTTTATGCTACTCCTTTGATATGGTGAGAAGCTAGATCTTCAGGGGTCATACCTTTGAGCAGGTATTTCATCGGGACATCATGGGATTAGTTGTACACCTTAGCATTCCAACCTATAATAATGTACTTTGAGAGGGTCCAACTACTGGAGAGTTTTTGGGAAGATCAGACACCACTATTTGGTGATATCAATGGGAAACATGTAGCTAAGACCTCGGGAATAGGTAGTTGATGGAAGTCACAGGGATCCAAGTGGGTCAGGTACGTCAGGATGAAATCCCAATACTGATGTTCTATGCTGCAGGGCTCCCATGGTAGCTCGATTCAATCCAGTGACAGATGGTGTTACTCATGCAGCAGTCAGCGACATCATGAATGATATTTCCCAACCCGTCTTAATTCTGATCTCGATACAGTTGAGGGAATCCCATGGACGAGGAAGATAAAGGAGAAGGGTGTTCCATTGGAAAACATACAAGGAAGATGGGTAAGCAGGGTATCGAGAGGTGGTGGAAGGTTCGACCTATTTCAACCACCACCTCCAGGTGGTCTACACTTGGCTACAGAATAAGGTCTTCATGGACGAGGACATAAATAGAGTATGTATTCTTATGACCCTGAGACTAGATGAAAGATTCGAGGTAAGATCTTTGTCTTTCACCCCATTGCATCAGTTTTGAAAGACACCAGTGTTAGTCATTCCTTTCTTCCCAAAAACCTTATTCGAGACTTCGAGATTTCAGTTGAACCATTTACTCGACCATTACACTTGGAGACTCCAACAGTAGTAGATTCAATTATCACACAATGGTGTTGAAAGTGTGACTTCACTCTTAGAGGAAATAGTTTTGATCCGATCTCTTAGTTGCAGCATTGCGGCATTAAAATTTTATTCTTGGTATGTTCTATTTAATCATAGTTAATGATTATATTTACTTCTTTAGGAATAGAGTGTGTTGTGTCTGTAGTGATAGAACTATATTTTACGTTATAGGTGATCATAAAACATAGGCAGCATAGGATGGACTCACAGATAATAGGGTGCAGATTATTACTCATTAGTCTTATATCCTCACCCTCTGTGTAGTGAATGATATGATTTATTGGTTTCCTATTGTGTTGGCTGAGTATGAGGATATCTTCTTTGATGTTGTTATAGGATTACCTCCCCACATGAAGATTAAATTCTTCATAGATCTACACCATGGTAGAACACCCATATCTACATAGGCATGTCAGATGACTCTTGAAAATCATTATGAGCTTAGGGAAAATTTTGAGGACATACAGAGGAAGGGCTTCATGAGACCTATAGTTTCACCCTTCAAAACCCCAATTTTTTTTTCCAATAAGGGAAATAGGATCTTGATTTTTTGTGCGGATTAAAGGTTCTTGAACCAGGTTACCATGATGAAAATGTATCTACTACCAAGGGTTGATGATCTCGTTAATTAGTTGAAAGGGGTGCGATGGTTTTTGAAGATTGGCCTCACATATATCTATCACTAGCTACATGTATATGATTATGATATACTGAAGATAGACATTATATGTCTTTATGGCCACTAAAAATTTATGTTGATGTGGAATGGCCTAATTTACTCCCTAGAAGTGTTCGTCTGAATCATGATATGGATATTTCAACCTTACCTAGACAGGTTCATGGTAGTCATCATCAAGGAAATCCTAGTTTACTTGATGTCTAAGGAGGAGCATTCGAGACTTGTCATGATGGTCTTGAACAGACACTGATAGAAATAAATTTATGGGAATAATTCTAAGTTTTAGTTATTTATTTAAGAGGTCCATTTTCTAAGACATATTATCTTGGAGGCTGGAGGTGTTATTGATTCAGGAATTGTGAAGGCACAATATCAGTGGGAGTCAACATTGAGTTTCACGAAGCCGCATAGTTTTATTTCATGGTAGCTTATTATTGGATAATTTTACCTGACTTCTCTATATTGAATGTACCCTATATTTCATTGACATGAAATGGAAATCCATACATGTAGATAGAGAAGTTCCATTAGTTGTTTCATGAGCTCATGAAGAGGATAAAGAGTGCCCCCATTTTGAGGTTTCTAGAGGAATGCGTTTAGTACGTGTTGTGTTGTGATACTTTAGGGACCATGCTTTCTTTTTTTCCAGATGTAGGGGAAAGCAATAATTTACTGTTTTTCATTCCAACTGAAACCGCATAAGACGATCTATGTGACCCACAATCTTAATCTAGTCGTGGAATTCTTTACATTGATGATGTGGAAACACTACCTTGTGGGTGAAAATTTTATCATCTACTATGATCACAACAGTATCAAGTACATATTCTCTCATAAGGATATCAAATTGAGGCATAAAAGATGGATAAAGGAATTATAGGACCATGAATGTGACATTTTCTATACTTCTAGGAAGGGGGATGTGGTGCTAGATGCTCTATGAAAGAGATATAGTTTCCAGTTGCTGGGTGAGTTGTCAGATCAGTCGGCCTCGTTGCATATATCCATTGTAGATGGAGATGATGAAGCTTACCTACATTCTATAGTTTTCACCCCTCCAATATTATATCAATTCATGGAGGCAGAGCTTGGGGATAGCTACTGTGAGAACTTACATGCTTAGCTATCCACATGTCATAATACTAAGGGATATTCTAAAGTTGGGGAAACCATCCTTAATTTCATAGGGTGCATAGTGGTACCAGTGTAATTGTGGGAGGAGGCTCTAATGGTTCATCACACATCTCCATTTTTTATATATCTAGTTCTGTAAAAGATGTACTAGGACCTCTAACATATGTTCTGGTGGTCAATGATGAAGAAGGTAGTTGTATAGTTTGTTTTTATATGCCATTCATGTCAGCATGTGAAGGATGGGGCTAGAATTCATTACAGGTATACCACATACATCAGGGGGACATGATTACATATGGGTGATCATTGATTGACTCACCAAGTGATCCCACTTCATACAAATCTAGGAGTAGATTCTAATAGAGAGCTTGGGACCCCCCCCCCCCACATTTTGGATATAATTTGTACATAGAGTTCCATAAACTTTAATTTCATATCATAATGCTCGCTTTACATCCCGGGTATAGAAGGGATTACAAGAGGCATTTGGGACCCAGTTATGCTTGATCACATCATTTCTACCACAGACTGATGGCTACAATGAGAATACTATTTAGGTACTAAAGGTCATGGTGGGGGATTTCAAGTTGGACATGGGACATATTTGGGAGGATCACGTTCCACTTCTAGATTTACCATAAAAAATATATATAATTCCACCATTCGTATGGAACCATTTGTGGATTTTTAATGGGGACACTCCAGGTCACCACTTTACTAGATTGAACCTGGAGATTCAACACTCATGGGTCCGAAGTTGGTGTGATCTACAATATAAAATGTGAGGATCATCTTGTTGTAGATAAATATTTCACAGAGCTTTCATAAGTCTTATGTCGATATGTGGTGGAGTCCTTTCGAGTTCGAGGAATGAAACCATGTATTCTTTGGTTTTCACCATAATGTGGATTATGAATAATTTTCTGGTGATCTTTGATATTTCTGATGTTAATCATCCCTCTCTAGATTCTCTTTAAAATTTTAGAGGTGGCATATCTCTCAGCTCTAACACCGTAGTTACATTAGGTACCCGACATCTTCTAAATGTAGTAGATGAGGAGGTACATGCACGACCCATCACACAACATCGACTAGGGAAGGTGGACCTCAAGAATTGGGTGACATTTTTAGAGTAATTGGTGGATATTGAGGATCATTACGAGGGGATAATTTTAGGGTTTTCGATTTCTCTAGTGCATGTCCAGTGGTAGAATGGGAATCTATAAGAGGGGACAAGTTAGTTGGTGTCACATATTAATACTCAAAACCCTCAAATATTTTGATTAGAATTTTCTATGGCTTTCGAGAATGTTAATCCCAAAGGTAAAGAGATAGTAATATCATGTACTTTTCAATATACTATTTTTCGAAATTATATGGATTTATTTCAGATGAGGGGTTGAGACAGTGTGCAATTCCTAGACCTACTGTGCCTAGAAAAATTATTTGAAAAATATAAAAAAAAAATTATAAAAGAACTAACATGAGGGTTTCCTAAAAAGTGGAATAACTATTAAAAAAGAGCCCAAATAAAAAATACGAGGTCAGCATTGACAGTATAATGACATTCTTACCCTAGGAAGATAATAACGTTAGGCAGCGTGGGTCGTTTATGAAAAAGATTTTGGTCAATGTAAACTGAATAGAATTATTTAATAGAACTTATATTTTTATTTATAACATTTATATTTACTAATTATTTTATATAAATTCTGGGTTATCATCATAACACTAGAATTTCTCTATAGACATTGAGAGTGAACATCTAGAGATACTGTTGGGGGGGCGATAATGGATCGATCAAACTACAAATCTTGGATTTCGAATACAATGCTAATGATGACAATGACACATCATTATTTAGAAATTATCAGAAACAAAGTCAGGTAGGTCATGTTTTTTTGAGTTGGTTTACCTATTTTTGAATTCCACAACGAAAATGGTCAAATCAAAAAATAGGTTTACCCACAGATTGACAATTGATGAAGTATTTGATATTATCTGTGGGATTATTGGAATAATGATATTTATTACTATTCTGTTTTTCATCTAAGAGAAACAGATTTTGGTTGACAGAAACAAAATATGAGGTTCATTCATTGGGGTTGATCTTTGTGCTTTTCTCACTCCTTTTTTTGTGCTCTTAGATGTTGGATCCATGTGGTCCTGACACAGCCTTTCTATGTGGCTCCAAATGAGATCAGAACCCCATAATAGAGGAAAATAATCAACCATGGTAGGATCTATGTAGATCAAGACCCGTGGAGCTCAGATCTATGATCGTTCCATGTTTTGTTAATTGGAGGAAGTACGGTGGTCCGTGGAAGGGACCACGCCATAGAGCGGCCGATGGAGGTGGTTGGAATAATAGAAGGCAGAACCACAGGAAGATACACCACATGGGATGCCATGGAGGAAAATATATATGACATGGTGGGTGACCAAGGGGGATCTAATCATGGATGATGTGGCATGCATGCAGCTGACTAGATGCCCTGCACGTGAGCGGCTAGGCCAAGCAGGCCGGGTCGAGAAAATGTGTCTGGTTGAGCCAACCAGCTAGGCCGAGCGGGTTAGGCCAAATGTTCAGGTTAGTCCAAGTGGGCCATGTGTGTGGGTTAGACCCTAGGCGACTAGGGTGGAGTGGAGACAAGGATAACCATGGCGGTCGATTATGAGCAATAATAGCTCCAATTTTTGTGGGTGCATGGTAGCACTGGGCAGTCAACCACAGTGGTTGGTCCACAGTTCTGATGACCCCTTTAAAATTTCTAATGACCATTAGTTATATAGGGAGTTTACAATAGTCGATCCATTTATATATTTGATACGATTTAATTAAGATTTCACTTTTGAGAAAAGTGTGAGTTTTTAGTTCAGACCAGTATAGGTTGAGAGTATTCCCTTGGTCCTTTTTCTCATTGGTTTAGTACCACATTATGTCTATATTTATGGATTGTAATCCAATATAGAGGATGAGTCTTTTATTGAGTAAGGTCACCCTCCAAGTTATTGGAGTGTGATCCTCTATCACCCCTAGTGGAGTCTGTGGACTCATGTTACCTCTATGATAAGGGCATTGTTCATCTACTTAGTGGTCCATGTTTGTAGGGTATGTGGTATCCCCCAATGTGTCTAGGAATGATCCCTTATTTATTATTTTGACCTAGATTTTCATTGTGGTATACACCAATGTATTTTATTGTGATTTGTGGTATCCCCGAGTGTGTTTGGTCATGATCTCTTTGATGTGTATCATAGTCTTCCTTGACCAAGCTGTTCTCATTGGGCAGGGTCCAATGAGATAGACCACTTCATGAGTGTCTCAAATGATATCATGGATTAATATTTGAGTCCACCCATAACTGGGGTTCATCGAGAAGAACACTATGGATTTAATTTTTTTTTGGCTTACCTCAAAATGGTTTGTCGTGGATTGAGTATATCAAGATATTCTTGTAATATGTATTGAATATATATATATATATATACCTATGTAGAGATGACTATGATTCCCTTATTGATTTCCACTATGGTATTACATTTTGTTATTCCTTTGTGGTTTTGGTTTGTCTTAATATGTATTGTTTAACTCACCCATGGAAGGGATTTTCCCACAAATGTCATGTCTTTATACATGACCATCCTTTCAACAATGTCCATGATAGGAAAATACCTAGCGGTACATTGTGAAACTGTACAGACCAATGTGTGTTCCTACTAAAATTCATATAGGATTCCCAGTATCACTTTTCATATGGGTAGGAATTTTTGTAACTATCATTTTTTGAGGGATTGTTTTTTTGGTTTATATCCCATTACTTTAACTATTGTAATCATTTTGTGGAATATAGTGGTTTGTATGATTTGTTTACTTAGTGTTTTTATATTTATGAATTCGTGTCTTGGGGATGTGATCATGCATATCGGTACATTTGGATAATTCATACCATTTTTGGGATATTCATACTCGGTGTTAGTGTCCAACCCCTAGCCTATTGGATGTGCGCATGGGGTAGTCACGGCACGGGCCCCTCGGGGACAGGTCTAGAAAAAAACTTCATTTTTAGAGTAAATGGTGATATTAATGAAAAATTAAATCTATCACATTTAGAGGACTATTTTCATAAAATTTAATACATTTTTGAATTGTAAACATTAAAAAATGGTTATGGTTGTTTTTTTCAATTTTTTTGAAATACATGAATTTTTCCAAAAGGTGAAATAATGTAATTTATAGTATTTAAATTATAATATAAATACATGAATTAAAATATCATGCATTTTGTATGATCCAATGGTTTTAAATCACATTAACTAATTACTTTTTTTAGTCAAAATAATCTACAATATTGCCTATCTCGAGAAAAATAATAAATTAATAAATAAAATAATGAGAAATCACCCCTCTCCTCCACTATAAAAACCACCCCTCAACCCATTTTCTCCTCACTCCTATAAGTCTTTAAGAATGTGTAATTTCTAACCAAATCATCTTACCTAGTATCTTTCCATGTCTATGAGATCTTGGACTAACCAAAAGACTAAAACCCGTTTCTCTAAGGAGGTTCTCAGGGTGGATAATTCAATAGGTGGACCCTCTACCTTTTCATTTAATTTAATTTTCATTTTACTTTTATTAATATCTTATCCTCACCTCCTCTGACCAAATGATAATTATAACTCTATTATCATATATATACTTTATTGATATGATGTTAGTGGAATATCATTTTTCAAGATTATATCTCTTTCTTTTTTATTTTTAAAAATGAAATCATTATGTGGGAGGTGTCGCTTTACAACCTTCATGGATGACGAACCATTGTTCCTCAATTTCCCCATAAAGGCTAGTAACAAGAAAATTTTAATGGTTGAACCAGATTAAAATAGAAGTATAATATCTTAATAAATTTTCTGTCAAATTTTCTAAAACAAGAATATACACCTAATAATAATCCTTACAAACAAACTAGTTCATGATGATTGAAATACAACCATGAAATTCTAAACAATTATCACTAATGTGTTATCTAATAAATCATACATGTAGAGTATATCCAAATGAATTATATAACCATTTAGTATTATTTATATACATTATTTTCTTATAAAATCATTTTTTTATAATTATATTTATTCCACAAAACACAAGTACTTATAAAAAAGAAAACTGATCCTGAAAACCAAGTCATCAATGATCCAGAATGATGAAACTAAACTCTATAAGTCATCAGTTAGTCCATAAATGAACATAATAAAACATTAATTAATAGAATACATGTTGAAATGGTTTTTTTTAATTAATTAATGTACATAATTTTATTATCATGGATATTAAAGTCAAATGAAAAACACATTCGTGCATTTGGTAAGGGGTTTCTCATCCCATATTTATTTCCGTGAGGTTTCCATTATTCACAAATTATTTCTGGTATATGGTTTATGTATTCTACTTTTTGAGGTTACATATTATTATTCACTTTATCTTCTTGAATTTAAATTTCTTATTAGATTATCATAAATTTTATGGGGAATATTTTTCGATTGATTACACAGTTGTAGGATATATCTTAACTCAATTTCAGTTCTTTGAGTTAAACATCTATGTCATTGGTTATGTATTATCCATGAATTTATGTTAATGAGATATGATTGTTTTATATGGTATATCCACTTATACAGTGTATATATATTTTTATCACACATAATTATTTCATTGATTTTTCATCACTCTAATTATATGATCTTTGTAAGGGTAAATTTCTCAATCTCATTATTATCCAAGATTGCTTAAATGTAACTAGTTATTGGGTAATATTTAGAATCCATGGCTATGTTTTTTATAATATGTCAAAATTTATATTTTTAATGCTTTTTTGAAATGAATATTTAACTAAAACTAATTTTTAAATGATTACATGATTTATTCCTCTTAATATTTCTAATTCGTGTCTATGTTTTCAAAATGGATTTTGAGGATTTAGTTACATGGACATGAATATTTTAAAATGATTATTTTCAAAATATTCTCAAATTATTCAAACTATTATGGGTTATTTTTATTATAATGTCTCTTATTAAATGTATTCTTTTATAATTATGTTGCTTTTGAGGAAATGTATTCATAATAAAAAATTAAAATTTTTCTCTAGAAATATTGATAATTTTATAAATGAATTTTCATCAATTTAAAAATCATATTTAATTGTTATATTTAATTGAGATTAATCCTTTATGATATCATCTATCATGTTTTATTGAATGGTTTATGATGAGTTTTAGTGTAGATGTTCAATCATGACATCATTCACCACATTACTCTGAATGGTTTGTGATTATGTTTACTAATTGGGGAATGTTATTTACATTTCATATGGTAGTTTCAATATGAATGTATATGTTGAATATATTTATCCCTTTTA
Organism: Viscum album; assembly: GCA_963277665.1. Taxonomy (NCBI): domain Eukaryota; kingdom Viridiplantae; phylum Streptophyta; class Magnoliopsida; order Santalales; family Viscaceae; genus Viscum; species Viscum album. The sequence goes on from OY728151.1 coordinate 1,477,535,378, forward strand.
ATGATATGAATTAATTTTACTTAGTAAGTGTTATGTGGGACCCGTTATATCCCCTCGTTTTGTCAGTAGGTCTCATCGGACAAACTAGTTTGTGTTTTTACTCATTTATGTATGTTCTTTGAATATGGACTTAGCGGTTTGATTAAGATGTCCCAAATTATTAATCCACTAATTATGAAGCTACTAAATGATATTACATTAGATTATTCGACTTGTAGATTATCCCTAGATACATTTCCATTATGGCATTGTTTATTCCGGTTCGATTCTTACCATATTATGCTCTAATATATTTTATAATGCATGTGTTTTTAATTGTTAAACATGACCAATGTTTATGATTATGATACTATTTGATGTATTATATAAACATACGAAGTATCAAAGATCACACCATTCTTATTTTTCCTTTTGCAATGTTATTAAGAATAAAACATTGAATATTCATTCATAGATGCAGTTTATTTCTTCTTATATCGTATCATGTTTTATTTTCTTTTCCGAATATTTTACGTGTGTCATGATGTAATATTGAATTCTAAGACTACTAAACAAATTGGACCTTCAGGATTTTTGTCCTTGTAATCATGCATATGTAATAAAATAATGCTGATACTCTGGGAATCTAGGGTCAGGGAATTATATTGAGAAACAATATTCATAAAAGGAAACCACAAAATCAAGAAAACAAATATCTGCATATAAAAATCATGACACATTAGATTTAATATATGACACAAAAGGTTTATCACTGGTCATTCATAGTCATTATAAATTCAAATCCTTCGTAATGGTTCGTAAATGAAATCTGATTTATCCAAAGAATATATCTTATGAGTGTTAAACAAGATGCCTTGTAAGGCCACACTCACCATGCACCAAAATGATGGTCAATATATACTATATGGACACTTTTTGGGGTTTTTACCCCTAGATGAATATATTCTAAACCACATTCATTTATTTAATTAATAAAGGGATGTGTTTCTAGGAAAAACACAATCTTTTATTTAATATAAAAGATGATGTTATCAAATTTGTAGTATTATTCTATGGGTTCTTGAAATTGTTTTCTCATCCTAGATTGCATTGGTTACATAACCTTACTCAGATACCCACTATAAGAACCATACATTTCATACATAATTATTAAACTTATTTAATGAATATTAAATAAATAGCATTATTATCTACATGAGAATCATATAGGTATTCTGTCTTCTGAAAAATAGACACATAAAATATTGGTCATAAGAAATATACATCATATCTCATATAGTCTATCATAACCATTATCATTCATAAACATATCATACATAAAACATCTCTTCTTATTCATGGGGAGGGAAATATAAGATATGGAGAGATAAAATTCTCAGTAAACTATAAAAAATAAGATATAATTTTTCACATAAATAAAAAATGAGAATAATTGTATGAGAACATGAGGTTAACGTTAGTAAAAAAATTCCCATGATAAAATATATCATAAACTCCAGTCATTTCAAAATTATTCAAAATTTATAAAACATGATTCATAAATGAGTAGATACAAATTAAAAACATTATGTAATGTCCCATAATTTCAATGGATATTTTTTAAAAAAAATAAAGAGAATTTTACACGTCCATAGTTTCTGATGGCGCTTGATTTCGAGGCCTGGTTTGTCCGGAATCAATTTTTGATGTTTTACTTGGGTACATTCAGTAAACGTGCGAGTGGGATTTTATATATTTTTAACCGGTGCTTAGAATTGAAATATGAGGGCACTGTTGAACACACAACTCCAGTTTCCTCTTATGAAGACTTTCACCTCGACAGCGGATGGTCAGGAATAAAATTTAGTTTTTGGCTTTTTATAAAAAAATAATAAAATAAAGTGTAGCCACGCTTTATTTTATTCCAGGTTCCATGTGAGTGCAGGTAGTTGGAACATCTACATGAGAGTTGGTTGTGGGACTATCACACCCTAACCTCCCATGAGAGGTTATGGTGTTGGGGCATACCCAAACCCAACCTCCCATGTGAGGTTAAATGTGGTGGGGACCACACAAGGCCACCCAATACATCATTAATGGGAGGTGACCTTAACCTCTCAACTCTCCCACATTAATTAGGGAGATCCTCTACACCTTTCCCCCCATTATTTTTTTAAGCCTCACCAGCCTCATTAATTTATAGCGTTGTCTCATTTAATTAATCAGCTTTTCAAATCTTTTGAAATTTTCCAACTCCCCAATTAATATGCCATCACACGTGTATCAAATTTGGTGGATTCGTGTAATTAATTAATCCAATTAATATTTTGTGACAACAAAATTAATTGAATTCTCACTCTATTATTTTGTTGGCATATCCTTTTGTTAGAGCTTGGGAGAACCCTTGTAGAACTCTCTCTCAATGAAGAACATGAAGAATGAGAATAATTCCATTTTATTCCTTCTTCAACCAGGGAAAGAAAAGGAAGCGATACCTACGATGAACACGGACAACGTCATCTTCGACTCTTCTTCTACAGACTCTTCCTCCTCTAATATTGATAGAACAATGTCTGCCTTATAGTGAATCTGTCTACGATCACCGAATGACAAACGTGTTAGGGGGAATTTATGTTTTTTTATTTATGAGAATAAACCTCTGTTCTTCATCATTTGTTGAGAACTTTTTTCCAAATGCTATCACCATGAAGAGGAGGTCTCAGACCGCATGAACATGGTTTGACCCTCCCCTTTTATTATTCTTGTTGATGATGACAGAGGCGGTACACATGGCAACAGTGACGAAGACGGAAGACAAAGGCCACGCTTCCCGCGGACTCCGCGAACCGCACCGCTGGCCATGTGGCCCCCCACACGTAGCTCCGCGGCCCACCGCGCCATGCCGACGTGCTGCCTGTGCCCTGCCGCGCTACCCGACACACCCCCCCGACGCCCTGCCAAGCTACCTGGCGCACCCCGCAGTGCCATGTCGTCTTGCCCAGTGCCCCCCGATGCCCTGTTGCGCTTCCCAAGGCACCCCGCGGCGCCCTTCTAACCTACCTGGTACCCCCGCGTCGCCCTCCTACAATGCCCAGTGCACCCCACAGTGCCCTCCCACCCCCTGGTGCCTGATCGCGCTGCCCTGGTGCGCTGTCGCGCCCTGCCCAGTGCACCCGCGGACTGCCTAATGGCCAACCGGCCTACCCGTGCCCCGCATGGCCAGCCCACTGGCCTCCTGGCTACCGGCCTCTTGAGCCGACCCTTGGCATCCACCACATTGTCAATAGCCAAATCGGCCCGGTCTCCCGGGCCGAGACACTGAGCCGCCTACATGGAGACAACATGGCAGAACCGCCCTCACGGTCCGCTGGGTCGGGCCCAGCGAACCAGGACAAAACATAGAGGGCTGACCCATCCAATGGGTTGGGTCAGACCCATTGAGTCTGACTAGGACATCCCAAACAAGGTCAGCCCAGAATGGGTTGGGTCGGGTCAGTCTGACGGGGTCAGACCGGCCTCGAGCCCAATACTGACACATTACCTTCTTGGGCCATATCATTGGCACCGGACATCCATTTGACCAACCGTCAGTGGCTCTAGTATTCTTGGAGCATAGCCTTCCCTTTGAGTATATACCAAAAGAGTTCTGGGTATAGTTGAGTCACAGTCAGGTTGGTTCGTACATGAATCCAACCAGGCCCCTCGGATGTAAATGCCAATTACTCACAGACCGGGCATCTGATTGACGCACCATCTATTGCGTTGAGAGCCCTATGACTTGTCGGTCCTTTGAGATGATATCACGTGAGACTTCATGAAACTTGGAGTATCGACCAGTTTCTCATGGAGCATATCCTCCCAGAGATGAGCTGACAGAGTGCGGAAACCTAGTAGCTGACAGAGCTGACAACTGCTTGACCGACTCGACTCAGAGTGATTCGACTAGCCTAGTGGGGAGCACCTAGTATTTTGCGGCAGACCCATGGTAGAGGAGCACCTAGTATTTGGTGGTAGACATGCGGTACTCGACAAGAGGATTACCTCTGGAGGAAATTTGTGGGAGTGCCCGATATTTTGTAGAAGACCCATAGCGGATGGAGTTCCCTGTATTTTGTAGCAGACCCACGGTAGTCAGCAAGAGGAGTACCTTAGTAGTCCACTGTTAGTGATAAGTGCCTCGGTGTCGCTAGAGGCCCACTGTACTCAATAGAGGTGGATTTCTCCAACAGTCATCGTTTCAATAAACAAATTCATGGTTTGAGCTGAGTTAATGACCTTTGTGTTTTCCTCATGCCTGAGATGGGTTACTTGATAACTTAGGTATATGTTTGGGCATATACCTATGTAATGGTTATCTGTTGAAATCATACTTTTTGGTTTATTCTTGTTGGATTTTTTGAGACCTTGAGTGTCTCAGGGTCCCTACTTAGTATCGTTATACTCCCACCTGCACGAGATATGCCCGCACCTCGTTGTGTTGGTTTCAGACGACGGACAGTGCTAACAAGGGCTGAGAGTGCCAGGACTGGACAGTACACGGAGGAGGACCTTGCGACGTATCAGAACATGGTGGAGTCTGACATACAGGGAGTGTTGTGGAGGCCATATGTACCTACCAATCAGGTAGGAACCCTGGAGGACGATCCAATAGCTTCTTTCATTTTTCAGTTGTTTCTCCCCTTTTTCAGTAGTACTTTTTTTATAGTTGGGCTTGTATTATGGCCCCCTTTACTTTTAGTACACTTTTTGAAGAGAATTTACTAAGTGTTTTCTTCCGCTTGTACTCTGGTTGTGTGTGTTTACGTTTTATAAAGGCAATGCCTTCTCAGTTTTAAGGAATTACGCCATTGGTGCCAGTCGCCAGCCCCTAGCCAATGGAAGGTGGGCGTGGGCTAATCCCAATACAGACCATGGGGGACGGGTCATGACAAAATGGTATCAGAGGATGTCAGTTCTACCAAAGAACATAGGACTCTAATATTTCTTTCTATAAAGCAATAGTGTTAAGGGTACTATGTGTGGTTTTCAGTTCCGGGAGTCTAGTGTTGGCGCGGGCGGCCGACGTATCCATACACTAGGACCCTGACTTCTGAATTCTGACTCAGTGCACGAAAACACTGCTTGGTTATGTGTTTTCAAAATAATTTCATTAAATAAGCTCAACCAGGTCAGCTCACCAGGTATAGTCTTTTTACTGTGCCACATCTGTTCTTTCAGGATGACTCCCCATGGATGACCAGCTAGATCCCTAAGAGTTGTACATACTGACAGCCCGCCGAGCGATGAGGCATTAGTACAAGGCCCTCTTCCGGTTGAGTCACCAGCGGAGGCTCCTGAAGTACTACTCCATATTGGGCCACTAATTCCACCAGCCCCGGAAGTAGAGATTGCATGCCGCTTGAGCACGCTGCAGAAGTTCCAGTGCCCGAGGCCACCTTGGTTCAAGGGAGATATGGACCCGAATGCGGCTGAGGATTGGCTGGAGGCTGTGGTGTGAGTCTTCAGACTGGTAGGGACACCTACCAAATTCATTGTGATCCATACTGGCAGCCACCTTCAGGCAGTATCAGGCAGATGGTGGAGCCTGATGCTCTAGGTACATGACGAGGCGACACATCTATGGGAAGACTTTGAGAGCCTATTCCGGGAGGAGTTTGTACCAGCCACCCTTCAAGCAGTGTGGATATAGGATCTACTAAATATATATTAGGGTAGCAAGAGTGTGTCTCAGTACTCATCAAGGTTCACTAACCTCTCGCACTACTCCACTGATATGGTACAAGACCCAATCTTTAGGGCCCGACCCATCAAGCAAGGACTTAGGTGAGATATCATAGCTTATGTTATCTCCCACAGCATCCTGACACAGATGGGTGCGTTGTAGCGATCCCTCTTAGATGGGAGATTCCTTGCTAAGCAGTCTCCAGTAGTGAGACCCACCACTAGTCGAATTGTAGTGGAGTCCTCTATGGCTGGAAGTAGACAGATGACGAAGAGGTCCAAGTGGACCAGACCCAGAGGTGGATGACCGCAGGACTCAGGATTAGTTGTGCGGGACAGCCAGAGTGAAGACAAGGCCAGACATGCCAGGAAAATATAATGTTACTCTTGCGGCGGGCTTGGTCACATGGCTCATGACTTTCCGACCTCCCACTCAGATAAAGACTGCACAGTGCAGACAGAAGTCGTATGCTGACAAGAGACGGAGACCGTTGGAGTTCGATGATTGTGACCACGTCTTCCTATGGGTATCACCTCGAAGAGGTCTAAAAAGATTTGGCCGAGGTGGAAAGATATCTCTGAGATTCATCAGATAGTTCCAGGTCCTCAACAGAGTAGGCGTGGTGGCTTACTGCGTGGCTCTTCCAAATCAGTTGCACTGGGTGCATGACGTCTTCCATGTATCTAAGCTAAGGAGATACGTGTGTGACCCATCCCACATCATCAACCATGGAAATCTAGAAATAGATGACGGGTGACATTCACGGAGGTTCCAATGGAGATTGAGGGTCAACAAGAGCAGGTCATACATGGAAAGTTGATACCTCTGGTGCGCATTCGCTTGCAGCACAGTAACCTCTAGTAGAGCACATGGGATCAGGAGGCTCAGATGGGTGCTGAGTACCCTCTTTTGTTCCGTTAGTGTGAGATGTAGCTTACGAGGATGTAAAACCTTGATTTAGGGATAATGTATAGACCCATAATTTCGGAGGGAATTTTTTTTAAATAAATGTAAATTTTACGGGTCTGCAGTTTCTGACGGCACTTTATTCAGAGGCCCTATGTGTCCGAAATCAATTTCAGAATATTTTATCGGGTATGTTAAGTTAACGAGCGAGCGGGATTCTATATCATTTGAACTGGTGCTCATAATTGAAATCCAAGGGCACCATTGAACTCACAGCACCGGTTTTTACTTAAAAAGACTTTGACCTTGAGGGCGAATTGTTGGGAAATAATGTTAGTTTTTTTTCTTTTTATAAAAAATTAATAAAATAATGAGTAGACACACTTTATTTTATTCCAGCCACCATGTGAGTGCGGGTAGTTGGAACCTCCACTTGGGAGTTGGTGGTGGGACCTCAACACCCTAACCTCCCATTAGAGGTTATGGTGGTGGGGCCTACCTAAACCCAATCTCCCATGTGATGTTAAATTTTGTGGGGACCACACGAGGCCACTCGACCGCACTTTAATTGGAGGAGACCTTAACCTCTCAACTCTCCCTCATTAATGAGGGAGAGCCTCTTCACCCCCCCCCATTAATTGTTTAGCCTCACCACCCTCATTAATTTGTAGGGTTGTCTCATTTAATTCATAAAATTTTGAAATCTTTTGAATTTTACAAACTCCCCAATTAATATACCAATGCACCTGTATTAAATTTGGTGAATGCGGGTTATTAATTAATCTAATTCAAATTTTGTGCCAAAAAATTAATAGGATTTTCACTCTATTATTTTGTTGGAATATCCTTTTGTTGGAGGTATGAAGACCCCTTGGAGAATTCTCTCTCAATGTAGAATGTGAAGAACCCGAAGAACACCATCTTCATCCTCCTTCAATCGGGGTAAGAAATGTAAGCGACACCAACAAAGAACACGGACGATGTCCTCTTCGACTCGTCTCCTCCAGACTATTCCTCCTCCGATATTGATGGAACGAAATCCACCCTAATGAGAATCCGTAGATGATCACCGAACGACAAATGAGGTATTGGGAATTTGAGTTTTTTATTTATGAGAATAAACCTCTGTTCTTCATCGTTTATTGAGCACTATGTTGCCAATATCTATTGCAATAACGAGGAGGGCACAGACCTAATAACAAAGGTCTGGCCCACCCATTTTCTTTTTATTATTGATGATGACGGAGGTGGTTCACGTGGCGACAATGAAGAAGATGGTAGACAAAGGCCACCATACCCATGGCCTCTGCGAACTGCACTGATGGCCAAGCGTCGCCCGACCCATGCCCCATAAGCTGCTCCACGGCCCACCGCACCTCTTCGGCGTGCTAACCAGGCCCTGCTGGCGCCCTACCCGGCGCCCCCCAATGCCCTACCTTGCTACCCAGAGCACCCCTTGGTTCCCTTCCGCGTTGACCGACATGCCTGCGGTGCCCTACCGCCCTGCCCAGGGCCCTTCCGCGCTACCCGTCGCACCCCGCGGGGCCCTGCCTCCCTTCCAGCCTCCCCTTAGCACCCAGTCGCTCTACTCGACGCACCCTGCAGCGCACTGCCACCCTACGAGCCCCCCTGGTGCCCTCGCACGCTTCCCTGGTGTGTGTCACGCCCCCCGTGCCCTGCCGCGCCCAACTCATTTTACTCGTGGCTTGCCCGGTGACCATTCGACATGCCCGCACCCCGTGCGGCTTGCCTGCTCGCCTCCCAACATCCGGCCTCCTGGGTCGACCCGTGGTGTCCCCCGTGGTGTCGCTGGCCGAACTAGCCCGGTCTACTAGGTCGAGTAACCGAGCCCCCTATGTGGAGACTACTGGGTAGATTCAGCCCAACCGAACCCTAGCCCAATACTGACCCATTTCCTTCTTGGGCCATATCTTTGGCACCGGACGTCCGTTTGACGAACCTTATGCAGCACCGGTATTCTTGGAGCATAGCCATCCCTTTGAGTATACCCCACAAGAGTTCATGGTATAACTGAGTCATGGTCAGGTTGGTTCGTACACGAATCCAACCGGGCCCCAGGGTAAGAGATTCCAATTACTCACAGACCGGTCGTCCGTTTAATGGGCCCGTCTTTTGCGTTAAGACCCCTATGACATGGATGTCCTTTAAGATTCCTTCACATGAGACTTTATGACACTTGGAGTATCAACCCGTACCTCGTGGAGTGGATCCTCCTGGAGACGTGTAGACAGAGTGTGGAAACCTAGTATTTGACAGACCTGACGACTGCTTGACCAATTCTACTTGGAGTGATTCGACTAGACTAGTGGGGAATGCTCGGTATTTGGCGACAGACTCACGAAACTCAACAAAAGGAGTACCTCTATAAGATATTAGGGGGAGCACCCGTTATTTGGCAGCAGTCCCGAGACACTCGACAGGAGGAGTACCTCAGCTGTCCAAGGTTGTAGAGAAGCGCCTTTGGGTCGCGACAGACCCACTATACTCGACAGAGTAAGAGTTCTCCTAGAGCCATGGTTTCGATAATGAAAATACTGTATTGAGATAAGTCAATGACCCATGTGTTTTTCTCATGATTGATATGGGTTACATGATAACTTTGGTGTATATATGGGCATATACCTATGTAAGGGTTATCCGTTGAAATAAAAATTTGTGGTTTATTCTGTTTGGATTTTTGGAGACCATGTGGGTATCAGGGCCCCTACTGTGTATCGTTATACTCACCCCTGCACGGGATATGCCGGCACCTCGTTGTGTTGGTTGTAGACGACAAACAATGCTGACAGAGGCTGAGAGCGCCATGACTTGAGGGTACCTAGAGGATGACCTAGTGATGTATCAGTACGTGGTGCAGTCTGACAGATGTGGAGTGCTTTGTAGGCCCTCTATACCTACCCTTCAGGTTGGAAACCTAGAGGACGATCCAGGAGATGCTTTCACTTTTCAACTATTTTTCCCTTTTTTCAGTTGTACTTGTTCTTTACAGTTGGGCTTCTATTCTGGCCCCCTTTACATTCAGTACACTTGTTATACAGCTTTTTCTTTGTTTTTTCTTCCGCTTGTACTCTAGTTGTCTTTATTTACATTTTATAAAGGAAACTCCATCCTAGTATTTGGTAATTACGCCTTTGTTGCTAGTCACCAGCACCTGGCCTATGGAAGACGACCATAGGGTAGTCACGATATAGACCCTGGGGGATGGGTCGTGACACTTTACTCACCAAAACAAAATTAATTTTCAATCATTAGAAATTTTTAAATTTATTTTCTATTTCTTATACAAGTACATTTTCAATGTTTTTTGTAAGAAATATATATACTTATTTCATCTCTAAAATTAAAAAAAAAACTAAGAAAAAAAGAAATTATTTTTTATTTAAAATAAATTTTTGGAATCGAACATGACATCCTTTTATCCTAAGGTAAAAAAATAAATATATTAGATTAATGAGAGATAAAATTTGGAACTGTTTTATCTAAAATAGCATAAATGACCTTATTAATAGAAAATGGAACAAAAAATGTAAAATATTGAATTTTTTTTAATATGGTCAAATATCAACATTAAAGTTAAATTAATAAAAAAATTTGGTTAATTTAAAGACCATGTTTCTTTTTCTAACCCTATTATTCAAATTTTACCATTACCAAGGTGATAATTATTTTCCACAGTTACTATTCATAATGAAAAAATGGGACCTATTCTAAAAATGTGAAAATAATGATTTCAAAAATGTAATCTATAGAGATATTACTTTTTCTTATATTACTATTACATCATTTTTTAAGATAAAAACGTAAAATCTATGCAAAACCATGATTTAGTTGTTTAGAGTATAGGGAATGCAGGGACCAAACATAACATTTACATAATAAAAAATATAAATTATCTAATTCTATTATCACTACATTCTTATTGGACCTCATGTACTAATTTTTATAAGTAGTCATCTGAGGGTATACATAAAATAAAGGGTTGAGCTAAATGTCTAGTATGAGGATAGATAAGAAAGTGAATCAATATAACATGGTTGAGAATAATGATAATCATCATAATAAAAGTACAATATCATCATCATAATCATAAGACGAATAATAATATGAATTCATGAAATATGTAAATTCATAAAAATGATCCATCATTTCATTGTGGTCAAATACCACACATAGTTTTGAACTATGCTAGGATCATGTTAAAAGCTAACGTCTGTGAATAATTATAAAATAATAATTTTGAACAATGATAGCATCAAATTCTAGAATATTTCAAAATATCACATTAGATATATCACATTAACCAATACATAGTGAAATATATAATCTTGGGAGCACCCCAAAAATCATCACATTATCATAATCATGAAAGCCACAAAAATATTACATCAATGTTAGATGCAAAATAACCAACATAATTGAAATGGAATTCATTAACATTTCATAAAGACTAAATTCAAGAAAAAACATTTTGGTTCCCAAATTAAATATGGTATAATATAATTATTACAAGAATAATATATATTTAGTGAAGATGAAGGAATCTCAATAGATGTTAATATTGTTTTTTAGAAAAAACCATACTCCTGTAAAAAAATTGAATTTTAAAAAAAAATTGGAATTATTTATTTCCTCAATAATAAATTGAAAATGGAATTTTAATAACATAATATTAACATTCAACCCATGGAAGAGAGAATAACCAAAAGAAGGAATTGGGTTTGAGAATCCCAATATCTTCATTCTAAATTTTTAATTCACATTAATATCCAAGACAATAAAATTAGATTATTTAATTAATATATATATGTTTAACCACATTTACATTTATTTGATTCATATTACTTTTATTTAGATTTTATGACCTTTTTTTGTTTTAGTGTTTAATTCTGTTGTTTTGTGGGTGTTTGTTTTCATGGTTTTAGTGATCAGTTACCTTCTTTCCATGATTTAATGATCATTTAAATTATGGATAACTATCTAGAATTGAAATTTTAGGTTATTAATAATAATATATAATACTAATTGGTCTTATATATTGTTTTGTTCTAATAAAATTTTGAATCAATAGAAAAAAATTTATTTATAATATTTAGATTAATTATGGCGTTTTTCAATCACAACAAACTCATTTAATTTTATTATTTGATATTATTTATATAAGAGATATCCTGAACATAAAAAGTTTATAACATACATTTTAAAATATTTATCAACCATTATAATGGTTTTATGATCATACATTAATGTGGTAACATAAAATTAAAATGCCTCGTCCACGATGGAGGTTAAGCAAAACATCACGAATGATGATTTCATTTTTTAGAATAAAAGGAAGAGGAGATCTGGTTTTATGATGATTTATACTTTAAAAGTAATAACATTACGACATATATAATAAATTATAGTTATCATGTCACTTTGATAATAAAATGTGATGATAGAATATGAAAAGAAAATAAATTAAAACAAAATGAATGTGGATTTTACCATAGTATTTGTTCTCCATGAGAACCTCCTTAGGGATATTTTATTTTTCATTTTATTGAGACAAAAGACTCCTAGATTTGGGGGAGGGGCCTTTTAATATGATTAGGAAGAAAATTTTCTATCTACAAATCCTTGGAGGTGTGTTAAGAAGATGTGGTGAGGGCTAGAATTTTTCGTGGAGGAGAGGGGTGTTTTTTATTTTACTCAGTAGTTTATTTTATTGGATCAATCATATGAAAATTTTTTATCAAAAAATATAAATATAGTAAAGGGATATAGATTAATAAATCTTATGGTTCTGACAATCGAATAAATCATACATGTCTCAATAATTCATAATTTTTTTCTATACTATAAACTTCCATTTTTATCAATTCAAAAAAATGAAACTATAAATATTTCATGAGCTATATAATTAAAACATGAACTCCATTTTTTTAAAATAATTTTCTAAATTTGAGAAATTTAATACTTCATTAAAATCATCATTTACTTGAAATATTACTATTTGAAAATTACAGTTGATTTAATGACACTTTAAAAAAATAGTTAATGTCTCATAAGTTTATATTATAGTCATGAGGAAACAAAATATGATTTTATGAATATATATTATGAATATATAATTTCAATTAAATAATCATCTGAAATATAAATTTTAAAATATAAATATATTCATTATAAATAAACCAAAAGTTTATTTTAAAAATTAAAACATTTATATAATTATATGGTGATATAATAATATCATATTATCTTTTATAAGATGCCTAAATTTTATTTTTTACTTTTATAGATTATGTAAATATTATATTGGTAAAATTAATATTCATATTGGTTAAATTAAGATGCCAATTTACATGATACAACTCCATTGGTATATGATCATTAATTTTGAGAAATGCTTTTTTTCATTCATTCTTCATTTTTAATGTTTTTATTTTTATCTTAATGTGATTTTATGTATTTTATCCTATATGACATAATTAAAAGAAGAGAATATCAATTGATTAAATTTTGGGTTATTAAATTATTCACCAATTATGAAATCCCTCCCTCAATTTTTTTTGCAGTCTATATTGAATACAAGTGAGGGTACTTATCATGTATCACTTCCTCTAGATCCCATATTGCCTCTTCATACATATGGTTTCTACATAATACTTTGACGAGGGGAGTATTCTTGTTGTGCTGAATTCTATCTCTTCACCCCAAGATCATCACTCAATCTTCCTTGAAAAAGAGTTCATTTTATAACTATACCACATATGGAATCCATATATTTAAGGGATCTAGTATGTATTTCCTCAAGAGGGATGCGTGGAATACATCATGTTCTTGGAACATGGTTGGTGGAAGTTTTAATTGATGAACCATGGCTCCGACATGATAATGAATCCTAAAGGGGTCATTATACATGAAGTTATCTTTCCATTCTTCCGAAATCTCAAGATCCTATTCTATGGAGATATGTTTTGGAATACCATATCTCTATCCTCAAACTCTATCTCTCATTGACAATTGTATTCATTGGTCTTATGTCGACATTGGAAATCCTTAATGTGTTGCTGAATGGTTTTCACCTTATTTTCAATTTTATCAAACATTTTTGGTCAAATGATCTTTGGTTTACTTAATTCATCCTTGAATGCCAGTTTTTTGGCATCATTCTCCATAGAGGGATTTATATGGAGCCATTTATATTCTCATGTGGATTTTGTTTTTATAAGAGAACTTGACAGGAGGTAGGTGTTGGACCTATCCTCCATTGATTTCAATTGAAACAGATCTATAAATATCTTATTGTTTTTAATTTTCTCATATTGGACATCAATTTGAGGATGATAATCCATATATAAATTTGGTTTAGTGTCCAGATCATGTTGTATAATTTTCTAGAACATGGATGTGAATCTTGGATCTCAATCAGATACGATTGCTAGTGGTCCTAAATGAAGCCTTAAAACGAACCTATTGTATATTCATGCTTGTTGATCTGGGGATAAGTCTTATCATATTATGATAATTTGATATGGATTTTTAAGAAAATCCGCAACAACCCTTATAGTATTGTTTCATCTGGATGTTTTTGGATGTCTACTGAAAAATTCAATGGTGGTGTTTCCAAATTTTCTTGTTGGTATAGATAATGGTTGTATAATCCCCTTATAATGTTGTCTTTCAGCCTTCAATTTCAGAAATACTAGGAAATATAATGTATATTCAGATATATCATTATTCATATTTTTCCAAAAATAGTCCTTTTAGAGAACACGATATATATTTTTCTCCCTAAATTAATGGAGAATATTGAGCTATTTGTGTCACTCTGAGTCCCTTTCTTTATCTCAATATTTGATTGTACACATATTCATAACCCAAATCAAATAAATCCTTAATAATCAATTTATAACACTAAGGATTTATCTTTTCTATGATCCTCTTCCTTCTTCTGAATTTTAATTTCATTTCATTGTGAATCATTTATTTTCTCCATGATGGATGGTTGAGCAGTAATTTGAAAAAGGATTGACGAATTTCCTTCCTTAATTATTATAATATCTATCATTTTTTGCTTAATTATTTCCATAAGAATTATTTTTAAATATATTAATATTGGATCCTTCTCATTTTTATTCATTGATAATGTTTTAGGATCCTTTCTACATAGAGAATTTCTACATTATTTTCCTTACCACAATGTTAGTGAATTGAGAAATTGTAATTGATGATGATATCTAACCATCTTCACTATCGCATGCTAATATCCTTAAAAAACAATATATATTTGAGATTTTGGGGATCAGTATATATCTCACACTTATCCCCAATGATATAATTCATTTAGATTTTCAACATGAAGATCACAACCACAAAATTCAGATCATACATAGATTAATTTGGTCATCAATTTCCAACTACATTGAATTGAAGGATATAAATTTATCATTTTGATCAGTACACGTCATATAGCATCTTTTAATCATCACTATATACTAACACTAATTCCCACCAGTCTGATGTGTGAGTACTGGAGTGAAGATTGACCTTGTTTTTAACTCTTTGAAGTTGTCTTCACACTCAGTAGTCCATAATAACTTTCTATAAAATTATTCATCTTTAGATGTGTGTTTGACATGAATGATAAATTCTAAAAAATATATCTTCTAAAACCGCGATAGACAACAGAAACTACAGATATTCAATACAAATTTTTTCTGGGGACACTATTCAATTACCATTGTCTGGGAAGGGTCCACATATATTTCTTTTCATGTGATAGCATTCCCCAAAAAAGATAGTTCCACCATCTAGAATTCACATTTACTGTGATTTTCATATATTTTCTCCCATCTCAAAGAATTTATAATAGTATTTAGATGCTCTTCATTTTCCTCCTTTCTCTTGGAGTATATTATAATATCATATATAAAGACTGCCACAAAGAGGTAAATGAAATATCTAAAGGCTCTATTCAATAAGTCCATGAATATTTTTGGGGAATTACTAAGTCTTAATTTAATCACAATGAACTCATAGTGTATGTACATTAATTGAGAGGTGGTACCAGGAATTTCTTCCTTTCTCACTTGTAGTTGGTGATATCCCATCTGAATATCCAATATATAGAAATATGAGGCCCCATGCATTTTTTCCAACAATTCAATTATCCAAGAAAGGTGATTGTTATTATTTATCATGATTTTATTGGTCCATGAAAATAAATGTCTACAGTAATTGATCCATCCTTATTTTGGAGAAAAGTGGATAGGTTCTCCCCATGGTGAAGCTCTCGGGCATATAAATATTTTGTTCATATTTTCTTGTTACAACTTATTCAATTCCTCTAACTCAATGGTGTCCATTCTATTATTTTTCATTCATATAGAAAGAGATCTAGTAATAAGTTCAATTGATAACTCAAACAGTCTTTTAGGAGGAATAACATTTAATTCTTTGGGGAACACATCAGTGTAGTACCACACAATGGGCATGTATTTGATCATGATTATCTACAGTTTCTCAATAATTTTAGCTTGATATGACTTATCGTAATGAAATAATATCCATACAAGAGATGGTGATTCTAAAGGTGATTCATCCTTCTCTATAAACTTTAACAAAAAAATTTTATTCCATAGGATGGGAAGGGTGATATCCCTTTCCCCACAGTTGATGTAGGCATTGTATGATTATAGCCAATACATTCCCAAAATAAAATCAAACTCCCCCAAAGAAGGTAATATCAAATTTTATGGGTGGTTTAGTCCAAATTTATTTTTTGGTATTATATATACATTTTTTATAAAATACTTTCCATAATTTTTGTTCTCATAAATAACTCAAGATCAATATTTTGAAGGGGTGTTTGAATAATTCTACAAAATTTGCTTGATATGAAATAATTTATAGAACCATAATCAAGTATCATGTTTACAATTCATGATTGAATAACTTTTTTACATGTACCCACATAATTTTTGGGCTCCACAAAAATAGTAGGGATTGATTAATCTTTCCTTTTCTCGTTTTCCTTGGTGGATTTTGACACAGATTACCATTGAGGCCTTGAGGTTTAGGGAACATGATTGCATAGTGCCCTTTCTCCCTATAGATGAAGCATTGTCCCATGGGACGTACTCTCCATTACACCACCAAATATTCCTTCTATCCCATGTTTGTTAAACATTCATGAGCATGGTAGGATTATAACCAACACATAAATCATTTCCCCATCCCTTTGAGGGAATTATCATGATACTTATTCCAATATTTTTTACATGTGAGTGGTTGAATTTTATTTTCACCATTTTCATTAAATTCATCATCTTGCAACTCCATAATTTGTTTAATATATCCATATTTATGCGACCATTCTCAAAACTCCATCTCGACATTGAAATCACATCAAATAAATTTTTAATGACTCCCAAAGTATCAAATTTCTAGAGAATTTAAATGGTGTTGTTATAAAACACTAAAAAATCTATCTATTATTCTATCACCATTGATAATATAGTTTGAGGAATACATTTAAATACTTGTGAAATTTTTCTCATATGTTGTGATATATTCCCCTTCTTTTTTCTCTATCTCTAGGAATACTCTCTTCATCTTTGTAAGAAATTTTCGAGGGAAATATATATTAATAAAAAATTTCATAATGTATTCCCACTCCATCTCTTCAATTTCATCAATTGGCATGGTGTTATTTATCTACCCCCACCATAGATTGGCCTCCACATCTAAACGATTAACTGATAGGGACACATTCCCCATCCGAGAGTAGTGATGTATAGAAAAGAGACTCTCTATTGAGTTGACCCGCTGTTCAGAAACTAGTGGATCAGAATATCCAAAAAAAATCAGGGGTCATTTCAGATTAAAATAATCAATTTTTAATCACACCCACTTAGTGGAAATATTAAATTAAACATTATTAAGTATATGTTTCAAATAATGATATATATGATGATTCATTTTCATTAAATTTTGAATTCCACATCCCATGGTATTAAAGACGTCACTCAGGAAATTGCTGCAATATCCCTCACATGGGTTATTGTACTGGTTTCTCTTGGTTCCTACCATTTTCTAAAATAGAAATGGTTTTATCAAAACATAAGTAAAAAATCATTAATAAATAATTTATTCCTTTTGGAAAATAACTTTTATGGAATATAATACGAGATAGCTATTCTTAGTATTTTTCTAAAACATATATTCTAGTGTGATTTCATATACATAGACTCATACTAAAGGTTTTCACTTAGGTTCTCTATTCCTGATTCCTAAATTGATTATACCAGGGATTTGACACCAACTATAGTGACCCTAATTTTTCCTAAATTATTGTTACATCATTTTATAGATAATAAGATAATTGTGATACATTATAGGGATCAAATGTTTTAGTTAATTTTGATAATCAAGAACAAACATAATATATACCTAATTAAAAGAAATATTATTTAATTACTTATTATATAATATCATAGTGGGCCTATTTTACTGTACACTATAAGTACTAAAATTAGGATGTACATCAAAGAAAGGGGTGATCTAAAACCCTAGAAATAGGATAAAAAATAGCTTGAATAAATATTACAAGGGTAAACAAAAGCATCATCATCATAAAATAAAAATAGGATAATAATCATAGTCAAGAGTGGATGAATTATATAAAGAAATGGAATGTTTGAATGCTAAAAAATGATACATCATGTCTTAGTGGTTAACTACCACACATTGTTGTTATGTAATCATGCATTATGTTCACGCATACCATATGTGAATCATCCTAACATTATCATTGGGAATAAAGAGTGCATCATGTGTACACATATTTCACATTATCTAAAGATATGAATCACATTACCCAAGGAATTGGAGTTCTATATAATTCTAGGTGCACCTCCTACATCATTAAATGTACATAATCATGCATGCCACATAAAATACATATCAATATCAGATATAAAATAACCCATGGATAATAAATTATTTTAATGATAATTTCATATAGAATACATTCGAAAAAAACATTGTTGTTCCCAAAATAAAAATTGAATAACATACTTCACATAGGAATAATCAATCTTGAGTGAAGAAGATACGATCTCAAGATAATTTTAAGCCATGTTTCCATAAAAAGATGATTTATTTTATAAAAATCAATTCATATGTCATTAAATAATATTTTAAACATGTATATACTAAAAAATAAAGTTGATGTTAACATTTATGAACATAATTCACACCATCATACCATGGAAGTTCGAATAACCCCCAGAATGTAATTTTTATAGAGAATCCCCTTACCTTAAGTCTGAAATAATTATTCACTTTAATATCCTAGGTAATAAAATTATATTCATTAATTACTAAATACGAAATCTATTTTACATTCAATTGATTAATTATTATTTCATTACATTTTTATGGACATTTTGATGATTTTAGTGTTCAATTCCTTTATTCCTATAGTGTTCATTTTCGTGGTTTTTTTTTTGATTAGTTCACTTGTATGCATGTATGAATAATCATGTAAAATGGGGATAATTATCCAAAATTTAAATTTTAAGTTGTTAAAGAACTCCTATAATGATTAATTGGTCATATATATTAATATTTTTCAATATATTAAGATGATTCATTAGATATAATTGTAATGATATTTGTTTAGATTATTTTTTGTGGTTTTTGATAACAATGAACTGGTTTTGATTTATTATTTAATATTAGGTACAAAATTTATCTCTAGATCAAAAAATATGTTATAAAATAAATTTTACAGTATTTAGCAACCATTATAATGGTTTTCTGACAATCCATGAATATTTCAAAAGAATATAAAAATGAATCATCCATAATAGTGGTAAATTGACACATCATGAAAAAAGATTTCATTTTTTTAGAAAAAAATTGAGAGGAGAAGCTTGATGATGAGTTATTCCATTAATATAATAAAATTAATGTATAAATTGTTGAGCCCTCTATAAGATTGTTGAATTCATCCTATGATTGCTGTTTTAATATTCACAAATCATTGTTACTTAATCTGGTTGGATTTCTCATATACATAATCACGATCTTTTAGTGAATCTTTTTATATTGGTTGGATCATGTTTTTATCTCTTTGGTATTGATTTATAAGTATTCTAGAAGTCTTCTGGATCAAACAGACACTTTGTGTTCTATCAAGACAACAGTCGCACCGATCCATATCACAAGACAACGGTCGCACCGATCCATATCAAAAGTGAACGGTCGCATCGATCCATATCAAATGAGTCACCGATCATGACACAACGATGCTGATCATCTGAGTCACCGAGATGTCACACCGATGCTGATCATATGAGTCACCGAAGATGTCTCACCGATGCTGATCAAATGAGTCACCGATCATGAAACACCAATGCTGATCATCTGATTCACTAAAGATGTCACACCGATGCTGATCATCTGAGTCACCGAAGATGTCTCACCGATGCTGATCAAATGAGTCACCAATCATGACACACTGATTCTGATCAAATGAGTCACCGATCATGACACACCGATACTTATCAAATGATTCACCGATCATGACACACCGATGCTGATCATCTGAGTCACTGAAGATGTCTCACCGATGCTGATCAAATGAGTCACCGATCATGACACACAGATGCTGATCAAATGAGTCACCGATCATGAAACACCGATGCTGATCATCTGAGTCACCGAAGATGTCTCACTGATACTGATCAAATGAGTCACCGATCCTGACACACCAATGCTGATCATCTGAGTCACTGATTAGAACACACCGATGTCTAGCCACCAAGGCTAATACTGATGAGCTACCGATCAATTGACTCACCGATAGTCATAAACAACTGTTTGAATTTCTTTATCTTTATTTAATCTACCCAACGGTCATATTAGGTATATTTTAATGCTCTGACATTTATTTAATGAAGGTTGTTGGATGTCAGGGAACCGTAACTCATACCTGCAAAAAGAAATCATTTCTTTTGCTGGAGCTCATGCCATAAATACAAGAAGTCCCTGTTGGTGAAAACACACCATGTGACAACGACAAGACTTATATGAGTGCAAAGATTGGTGGATGAGATTACTGTGGAAGACAAGAGAAGACCTCACAATAAGAAGAAACAGAAGCACATACACACTCAAGCTTACTCAAAAAGTGTTATGTACATTCACGGGGAAATTGAAGAACTTCATCGACTACACTTCTCACTATCTATGAACATGGATACCAAGCAGACGACTCTCTGTTTTTCAGAAAAAAAAAACCATAAGAGGACTCAAAATCATTTTTGATCAAACTCAAGGAGTCCAAAGCTTCACTGCAATCACTAGATCCATTTCCAAACTCTATATCTCTACAATGTGATTCATTATTTTACATTTTGAGTAGTGTGTGTTATATGCTGTATTTAACACACACACACTATCTCCTGTACTTTATTCGGTGGATTTGTAAATCCTCAGAAAACGCTTTACATCTTTAATTTTCCCATAGTAATAGTGGTAGAGGTCATGTGTGACCTGGATAGTTGGTTGCTGTTGTTATGTTTCCCACGAATAACAGTGGTAGAGGTCTTGGACCTGGACAGTTGTAAACTATTGTGAACCCTGATCCAGGGTGTAGATCAAATTTATATAAATTGTTGAGAGGACTGAGTCTTGGTTTGAGACTGAACCTATTGGTTATATCTGTTTTTCTATATCTTTCAATGTTATTCTTTTATTCTGCTGCTAATTACTTTAAAACCAAAACTATTATAATGTCACTTTGATAATTAAATTCGCAAGTGTTTTTATTAGTTGTAAACCAGTATGTTGGTTTCAAAAGCTAATCAACCTTTCTGTTTTGATTAACGGGGAAATAATCAATCCCTTGGGAACCCAACAGAACCTTTACTTTGATATAAATTCACTACAGTTTAATTCAGTATTTTATTTGGGTTTTTTAAGACAAAGTTTTTAAAACAGAAATTTTAATTGGAACACAATTCACCCCCCTCTTGAGTATCCACTCTGACCAAAATTTGGTATCAGAGGTTTTAAAATATTTCTTAAAGTACTCATGTTTTTTAACTGGGATTTTAGTTGTATTTTAAAGTTCTTAAAATTTTTGTTATTTCTAAATTTTTATCTCTTTAAAATCTTTTCTTTAAGTAAGTTATCATGGATAACAGACATGAAGGTGTTGCTACCAATAGACCACCCTTTTTCAATGCGACTAACTATGCTCAGTGGAAAATCAAGATGAAAATTCATTTAGAGAGCATGGGTTTTGATTTTTGGACTGCTATAGATTCAGAATATAAAATTCCTACTGCTGTTAGATCTACCTGGAATGAAGCTACTAAGGCTGTCTACAATAATAATTTCAAAGCTATGAATTACTTGTACTGTGCTTTAGGAGATGAGGAATTTAATAGAATATCTGCTTGTAAAACTGCTTATGAAATTTGTGAAACCTTAGTTATTTCTCATAAAGGAACAACTAATGTTAAGGAAATGAGATTGAACACTTATACTATTAAGTATGATAATTTTAAGATGTAGCCTGATGAACCCATTTCTGACATGTATCTCAGGTTCAACGAAATTTTCAACACAATGAATTCCCTGGGAAAGGATGTTCCATCAATGGAACAAATTATGAGAATTATGACATGTCTACCTAAAAGATGGAGAGGAACTTCTGTCTCAATTAGAGAATCATGTGATATTGGTGAACTTCCAGTCAAGGAACTAATTGGAAAGTTGGTGATGTATGAAGAAGAACTCAAGGTTAACAAAGAAGAAGAATATGAACCTAGAAGGAAGTTAGTTGCTTTCAAGACATCAAATTCAATGAACAAGGATAAGGAGAATCGTCAAGCTATAAATGAGAGTTCAAGCTATGAAGATAGTGAAAGTGATTCTGATAGTGATGTTGAGATGGCTCACATTACCAGAAGGATTAAAAAGTAGTATAGGAATAAGAAGTTCTCCAGAAAATAAAATTATAAAGGTAAATATGATAACAAGGGATATTGGAAAAAGAATTGGAAGAAATATGACAAATCAGATGAAGTTGTCTGCTATGAGTGCCAAAGAATGGGACATATTAAAGAGGACTATCCAAAGGTGAAGTACAAGAAGAAGTATGAATACAAGGAAAATAAGTTTAAGAAAGCCATGAAGGCTACCTGGAGTGCTTCTGAGGATAGCTCCAGTGAATCTAAAATTTCTGAAACTGAACACAGAAATAAGGCAAACATGTGTTTTATGACAATCACCTCTGAGGTAACATCTGAAACTCCTGATTTAAATTCATATTATTCTGAAGAAGATTCTGACTTAGAAAACATGTCAAAATCTGAACTATTTTAATACTGTGATATGATAGAAGAAACATGTAATGAGCTGAAAGACAAATAAAAAGGTTTAAAGAAATAGTATGCTTTAACTGTTAAACATAAATCTGATCTTGATATTGAAATGGAAAAGAATGATCAGTTGCTTAAAGAAAACACTGAACTGAAATTATCTAATGAGCAACTCAAGAAGGACATATAGAATTTTACCAATGGGAAAGATACTATTACTCAGATTCTAGGTAAGAAAATAGCTCCTAGATACACTACTGGTATAGGATACCTACCTGGAAAAAGGAAAATTACCAAAACTAAATTCATTCCTTAATCTGGACAGAATGTAGCTAGTTCTAAAACATCATATGCTTCAACTAGTTATATTCATAGTTATTGATCTAATAAGATTTATCTTTCAAAATATGTTGATTCTACAAATTTTATGAGACCCATAAGACAAATTTGGGTAACTAATGTTTTGTTGGCTAACCTGTCCGGACCCAAGAAAATCTGGGTACCAAATTCATTTCCTATCTAAATTTTTTTTGTAGGGAACCTGGTTAAAGAGATCTTGTAGAAAGACTTGGTATTTGGACAGTGGATGTTCAAGACATATGTCAGGAAACTTATCATGCTTTAAAAGCTTTGTCAGAGTTGATGGAGGCTTTGTCACCATTGGTGATAACTCAAAAGGAAAAATCATCGGCTTAGGCTAGATTGGTAACACTGACTCAGAATTAATTTCTAAAGTTTTATTTGTTGATGGACTTAAATACAATTTGATAAGTATTTCTCAGTTATGTGATGATGGTTTTTATGAAAATGTTTTTAATATGAAAATGACTCTTGCAATGTTTTTAATTCTAAAAATGTTTTAGTGTTTTCTGCTTTAAGAAATGAAAATCTTTATGCTGTTGATTTAAATTCTTTGGCTAAGAAGAATATTAAGTGTTTAAATGATTTTCATAAAGAGTCTTGGCTTTGGCACAGAAGATTATGACACTGCAAATTGCATTCACATAGAAAACATGCTAGGAAGAACTTAGTTAGAGACCTACCCAAACATGAATTTCCAGCAGACAATGTTTGTAATCCTTGTCAAAAGGGAAAGCAACATAAAGTTTCTTTTAATTAAAAGAATGAAGTTTCAACTTCTCAACCTCTTGAGTTGGTTCACATGGATTTATTTGGACCTTCCCGAGTTTCTAGTTTAAATGGGAAGCACTATGTCTACATTCTTGTAGATGACTTTTCAAGATATACTTTGGTATATTTTCCAGCTCAA
Organism: Viscum album; assembly: GCA_963277665.1. Taxonomy (NCBI): domain Eukaryota; kingdom Viridiplantae; phylum Streptophyta; class Magnoliopsida; order Santalales; family Viscaceae; genus Viscum; species Viscum album. The sequence continues at coordinate 1,477,559,661 of OY728151.1, forward strand.
AAAAGTGAAGCTTGTTCTTGGTTTGTAAAATATTCCAAGTCTGTAGAAAACCATAGTGGACATAAAATTAAAAACCTGAGAAGTGATCATGGCTGTGAGTTTGAAAATCATGATTTTGAATCTTACTTGTCACACAGTGTCTATAGTCTTAATTTCTCTACCCCTAGGACACCTTAATAGAATGGTGTGTAGAATGAAGGAATAGAACCCTGTAATAAATTGCTAGGAATATGCTTAATGAGTATGACCTACCTGTTTATTTTTGGGCTGATGCTATAAATACATCATGTTATGTTATCAATAGAGTCTTGATCAGACTTGTTCTAAAGGGGACCTGTTATGAGTTATGAAACCATAGGAAACCTAAGGTTAACTACTTCAGAGTTTTTGGTTGCATAGTCTTTATTCATAATAATAAAGACAATCTTGAAAAATTTTCATCCAATATTGATGAAGGAATTTTCCTAGGTTACTCTATTTCTAGTAAAGAATATAGAGTTTTCAATAAGAGAACCAAATGTGTGGAAGAATATGTTCACATCAAATTTGATGAAACTGATCCACATGAATCTAAGACATCTCTTGAAAATCTTGAAGATGATCTCTCTATTTTGAACCTTAATGATAAAGATAGTGGGCCTGTAATTAAAACATCCAGTTCTGGAAATTTTCCAGAACCTACTTCTTTTGAACCTCAACCTGTAGATGAACCTGAACTCTCAAGTCCTACCTTTTCTAGACCAACTAGGATTCTGAAGAACCATCTGTTAGATGTTGTTGTAGGTAATTTAGATAGAGGAACACAGACTAGATCTTCTCTAAGAAATCAGGTTAAACATAAAGCTTTTCATTCACAGTTAGAACCTATAAATATCAATGATGCTATCAATGATGAATTTTGGGAAATGGCTATGAAAGAAGAACTAAATCAATTTGAATGAAACAAATTATGGAAATTTGTAGAAAGACCTAAGGACACTATAACCATAGGCACAAAATGGGTGTTTAGAAACAAAGTTGATGAATCTGGAAACATCATTAGAAACAAAGATAGGCTAGTTGCACAAGGTTACAATCAAGAAGAAGGAATTGACTGTGAGGAAACCTTTGCACCTGTAGCTACATTAGAAGAAAATATGATCTTACTTGCCTATGCATCACATCTGAATTTCAAGTTATATCAAATGGATGTGAAAAGTTCTTTTTTAAATGGTTTTATTATTGAAGATGTTTTTGTAGAACAAACACCTGGTTTCTCAAATCCTCAATTTCAAAATCATGTATTTAAACATTCTAAAGCTTTATATGGTTTAAAACAAGCTCCAAGAGATTGGTATGAAATAATTTAAAACTTTATTATTTCAAAAGGATTTACAAAAGGAATAACTGATCCCACTCTTTGTATAAAAAGGATTTCAAAAGATGTGTTAATATTACAAATCTATGTTGATGATATTATTTTTGGATCTTCTAAAAATTCATTATGTACTGAATTTTCAATGGTTATGCAAAATGAGTTTGAAATGAGCTTAATGGGAGAGCATAAGTATTTTCTTGGATTTCAAATCATTCAAACTAAAGATGGTATTATTATAAATCAAAGTAAATATAATAAGGATTTATTAAAACATTTTGGTTTAGATAGTATTAAAGAAAGTGATATACCTATGAGTACTACCTGTAAATTGGATGTTGATGAAACTGGGAATCCAGTTGATCAAACCTATTACAGAGTTATGATTGGGAGTTTACTTTATCTTACTGCTAGTCAACCAGATATTATGATTAGTATGTGTATGTGTGCTAGATTTCATGGTAATCCTAAAGAATCACACTTATTGGTTGTTAAAAGGATTTTTAAATATCTTAAGTATAATGTGAATTTAGGTTTGCTTTATCCAAAAGGACAATCATTTGACCTAACTAGTTGTTCAAATGCTCACTTTGCTGGATGTAAGATAGATAGGAAGAGCACATCTGGAACATGTCATTTACTTGGAAAGTCCATAGTATCAATGTGTAGTAAGAAACAGAACTCAGTTGCATTGTCTACTGCTGAAGAAGAATATATAGCTGCTGGTAGTTGTTGTGCATAGATTCTGTGGATGAAACACACTTTATTGGACTACAGATTTGATTTTAAACATGTTTCAATTAACTGTGACAACACTAGTGCAATCAACATATCTACGAACCATGTGTCTCACTCTAGGACTAAGCACATTGATATCAGACATCACTTTCTAAGAGATCATTATCATAAAGGTGATATTTATCTAGAATTTATTAGTTCTGAACATCAATTAACTGATATTTTTACAAAGCCTTTATGCTCTGAAAGAATGAATTTTATTAAACAATAATAGTGTATGATCGATCTGTGAAACTAATATGTGAAACCGATATGTGAAACCAATCTGTGAAACCGATCTATGAAACCGATCTGTGAAACCGATCTGTGAAACTGTTTTGTGAAACCGATCTGTGAAACAGATATGTGAAACTGATATGTGAAACTGATCTGTCAATCTGATCTTTCTTTCTATAATTTTTTTATTATGTTGTAATTAATTAATTACTTTTAACTTTATTATGTATACCCTAAATGAAGAAATAAATGATACGCGACTATTTCTATTCCCCAAACCGTCGACCTTTCATTTCCCTCCAAGCCTTATATCCTCTCTTTTCCTCTACATCAAACCTTCGAACTCCAGCATTCCCCAGAATCGTCAAATGGCTAAGCAGAAGAGACTAAGCAAAGGATCAGAAAGTCATGTATCTTCAAAGAGTGCTCGAGGCGAGTCGAGTAGTACCACTCAAAGATCAGTAAATATGAACCTAGAAACTCAGATTGTTGCTGTAGAAAAAGAAAGTCAGTTCTGCCTGGATTTTGACAAGTAAGTCGCTGTTGATACAAGTTTTAGAATCGCAAGGATGGAAATCCTGGTTCTCAGATAACACTCGTGTATACTACCCAAATCTAGTGCTGGAGTTTTATATAAATCTGCAAGTTACCTTATATGGCGTAGAGGCTCCCAGAATGTCTTCTGTAGTGAAAGTAATGAAAATATCTTTTTCCTCTAAACAATGGGCTTAATGTTTTAATGTACCCCATGAGGGTCAGTATGAGGATTATGCTGGAAACATTCTTCCAACCACTGAATACTTCTATTATGAGTTAGATTTAGAACTTTTTACTAGAAAAAGAGAGTCAAGGAGAATCACAACCTCAGAATTGGATGGTGAATGTAGACTTCTCTTTAAGTTTATTCAGCACCAAATTTGCCCTAGGAAAGGAGATTTTGCTGCTGTAAGATACCAGGATGATTTTCTATTATTTTTACTAAATACCCATGAGGAGATCAATTTGTGTAGATATCTAATGGTGCACACAGCTGGACTGGTGAATCCTTCTAAGAAAGCCACTGTCCTATTCTATTCCAAAGTGATCTCTTCTATGTTAAAGAGTCTGGAATGTGTTGATGAAGCTGATGAGATAGCTGAATATGATAGTGCTTTTTGTGTTAACAAAGAAATTTTTAAAAGGATGAAAATAAATTGGAACCCATGGAGGAAATGTTGGCTTGATGATGAGGACAAGTTGTATGAATCCTACAATCCCACTGATCATGGAAAGAGGCCGAAGGGTTTGAGAGACCCTGGTTTGAAATCAGATGAGGAGCCAATTTATTCTGATGATGAGGAAGAAGTAGATGTTGAAAGGAATAAAGACCCTGAAGAGTCTGGTAAACAAGGGACAGAAGAAGCTAAAACATAAGAAGTATGTAGGTCACCTCCTGATGATAGGAGTGATCCTGATACTGTGATCCCTAAGAGAGAAATAGACTTTGGACCTGCCAATCCACCTTTACCCTTACCTGAATCAGAACTAGTTCTTGGTGATGAAGAAGCTAGTGACACTGAAGTATCTGACAGTGAAGTTTCTATGAAGAATGGAAATGGGAATGGAGATGATGATGATGATGATAATGATGATGTTTGTGATAACCGACCAGTGGATGGTCTTGTTTTACCTCCAACAGAAACTCATCAAACTGTACCAGAAACAAATGTCAAAGGCAACAGAGATTCTCTAGAAATCATTGGAAAAGCAAGTTATGATAAACCGAAATATACACTGTGTGCTGCTATCTAGGATGATTACCCTGGTTTGCTATTTTGGGTTTAGAGTATTCTGAATAAGAAGAAGAGGAAGAATCAGAATCTGCTGCGGTTGTGAAGGAAATCCAACCAGTTGAGGCAAGGTTTGCTCATGCTGTTGATGCTGCAAATGCTCATCTACCTAGTTCTACTGTCTCTCAGTCTGATTTTGATAAGTTAAAACTGTGAGAGATACAGTTAGAGAAGAAATTTCAAATTCTATTAGACCAGACCTGGCCAATACTGGTGAGTTTATTGTTAGGCACATAGCCTCACTAAATGGGATTCTGAAGGATATACAATCTGGCTTAGTTTCATTATCAAACGAATTTAGATCAACCATCTCTGGTATGATGGAAGTGTAGAATAATCCGATTGAACATCATAAGAAGTCTGATCTGAGAAATTTGAAAGCTGAGATAACTCATATTGTTGCTCAAGCCAGTACAGCCAAAGTAACCAAGATCACTACTCATGAGATAGAGGTTCTAAGGCAGATTGTGCATGATGAATTGGCCACCATTAGACAAGTCCTTTATTTAGACTCGTTGAGGAATATGAAGGAGCACTGTGATCACATTCATAAGATGGTAACGGTATATTCAGAAGATGTCACTAAAGCTCAGAGAGAGATCAAGGAAAAGGTTGATCATTACGTTTCAAAAATCTATACAAAGCATGAGATGACCGCGAATTTCAAAGTGTTAGCAGACAATCTGAGACTACCTCCAGTCACTCAAGCTTTCAAGGCTCAAGTTCGTCAGTTGAAAGATTTTACTCCTACCTTGGAACGGTTCATGGAGAATAAGGGTGATTTTGAAAAGGCTATGCATTATGGTGCAGAAGTTATTCAGGATTTCATAACCCTCTTGAAGCCTTATCTGAATGAGCAAGCCACCGCCATTGTGCTTCCTACTGCTGAACCTCTCAGTGACTCTGATGTTGCTCCAAATCAAATCTCTGTTGCTCAACCTCTATCTTACATACGACCAGTTCCTCAGCAACCTTCTCAGCCAGCTCCTACAGATCCACAACAAATCCTAGTGGCATCATCTCCTCCACCCTCCGGAGTCATCTGACCAAATTTTCAAATTCACCCAGTTCAACCTACCTCCAAGCCTTCCAACTTACCAACCATTGATCCTTCTGAAAAAGGAAAAGCCCCATTACATCCCATGAAATAGTTGTGCATTGTTGTTGATAGGATGAACCCTGTTGTGTTTGTACTGTGATGTACCTTATAAACTTTAATCTCTTTTCTTTTTATTCTCTCTGCTGTCTTCTTTTACTCTGTTTTACCTCCTTTTTGATTATCCCAAAGGGGGAGAAATATGTCTATATATGGGGGAGATGCATCTCTAAAGGGGGATAGTTTTTTTATCTATGGGGGAGAACCTTTATATGGCAATGCTTGCATAAATATTTAAAGGCATAAATTCAGGGGGAGATTTATATCTCATTGTGTTTTTATTCCTATTATTCCTTATCACTATTATTGATGATATATTCTATTTATTTATGACTAAGATTTGTGATTATCAAAAAGGGGGAGATTGTTGAGCCCTCTGGAAGATTGTTGAATTCTTCCTTTGATTGCTGTTTTAATAATCACAAATCATTGTTAATTAATACGATTGGATTTCTCATATACATAATCACGATCTTGTAATGAATATATTTATATCGGTTGGATCATGTTTTTATCTCTTTGCTATTCATTTACAAGTATTCTGGATGTCATCGGGATCAAATAGAAACTTTGTGTTCTGTCAAGACAACGGTCGCACCGATCCATATCACAAGACAACGGTCGCACCGATCCATATCAAAAGTGAACGGTCGCACCGATCCATATCAAATGAGTCACCGATCATGACACACCGATGTTGATCATCTGAGTCACCGAAGATGTCACACCGATGCTCATCATCTGAGTCACCGAAGATGTCTCACTGATGCTGATCAAATGAGTAACCGATCATGACACACCGATGCTGATCATCTGAGTCACCGAAGATGTCACACTGATGCTGATCATCGGAGTCATTGAATATGTCTCACAGATGCTGATAAAATGAGTCCCTGATCATGACACACTGAGGCTGATCAAATGAGTCACCGATCATGAAACACCGATGCTGATCAAATAAGTCACTGATCATGACACACCGATGCTGATCATGTGAGTCACCGAAGATGTCTCACCGATGCCAATCAAATGAGTCACCGATCATGACACACTGATGCTGATCAAATGAGTCACTGATCATGACACACTGATGCTCATCATCTGAGTCACCGAAGATTTCTCACCGATACTGATCAAATGAGTCACCGATCATTAAACACCAACGCTGATCATCTGAGTCACCGATCAGAACACACTGATGTCTAGCCACTGATGCTGATACTAATGAGCTACCGATCACTTGACACACTGATATTCATAAACAGCTGTTTGAATTTCTTTATCTTTATTTAATCTACCCAATGGTCATATTATGTATATTTTAATGCTCTGTCATTTATTTAATGAAGGTTGTTGGATGTCAGGAAACCATACCTCGTACTTGAAAAAAGAAATCATTTATTTTGCTGGAGCTCGTTCCATAAATACAAGAAGTCCCTGTTGGTGCAAACACACCATGTGACAACGATAAGAATTATATGACTGCAAAGAGTGTTGGATGAGATAATTGTGGAAGACAAGAGATGACCTCACAATAAGAAGACACATAAGCTCATACACACTCAAGCTTACTCAAAAAGAATTCTGTATATTCACGAGGACATTGAAGAACTTCATCGACTACATTTCTCACTATCTCTGAACCTGGATACCAAGCAGACGACACTCTATTTTTCAGACAAAAACTAGAATGGGACTCAGAATCATTTCTGATCAAACTCAAGGAGTCCAAAGCTTTACTGCAATCACTAGAGCCATTTCTAAACTCTATATCTCTGCTTTGTGATTCATTATTTTACATTTTGAGCAGTGTGTGTTATCTACTGTATTTAACACACACACACTGTCTCTTGTACATTATCTAGAGGATCTATAAATCCTCAGAAAACTTTTTACATCTTTCATTTTCCCATATTAATAGTGGTAGAGGTCGTGTGTGACCTGGACACCTGGTTTTTGTTGTTATGTTTCACACGAATAACAGTGGTAGAGGTCTTGGACATGGATAGTTGTAAACTATTGTGAACCCCAATCCAGGGTGTGGATCAAATTTATATAAATTATTGAGAGGACTAAGTATCGGCTTGAGACTGAACCTCTTGTTTATATCTGATGTGCTATATCTTTCAAAGTTATTCTTTTATTCCTCTTCTAATTACATTTAAACCAAAACTATTTTAAAGTCACTTTGATAATTAAATTTTCAAGTGTTTATATTAGTTATAAATCAGTATGTTGGTTTCAAAAGCTAATCAACATTTCTATTTTTATTAACTGGGAAATAATCAATCCCTTGAGAACCCTATAGAACCTTTACTTTGATATAAATTCACTACAGTGTAATTCAGTATTTTATTTGGGGTTTTTTAAGACAATGTTTTTAAAACAGAAATTTTAATTGGAACTCAATTCACCCCCCTCTTGAGTATCCACTCCGACGAACATAAATAATATAGTAGATTTATCATTCCACTTGGATAATTATAGGTGAATATATAATAAGGAATCAAAAAAATGAATATACGTTAGTATAAAAGGAATGAGGATTCTACCTCTGGAATTATTCTCCTTGGGATCCTCCCTAGAGAAATTGGAATCAGAAAATTTTTGAGACCAAAAGATCATGTATATGGGGTTGGGGATTGGGTATACTATTTATCATAATTTGGTCAATCATAAAATATGTTGATGGGTTAGTAGAAGAGGATGTGATTGGTTGTATTTATATGGGTGGAGATGGGTGTTTTTTGGATTTGTTTATTCATTACCTTAAAATTTTGGCTCAATACTATGAATAGTTTTTCATACCAATCCTAAATAACTCAAATAAAGAATGATATTTCTACATTATGGTGCTTAGATCATCAATACATCGTGTAGGACTAAAAAATTCATGTATTTGTTAAATACCATAAATTACTGTATTTCACTATTCACCCAAAATTCATCTATTTTAGAAAACCCACCAATATTGACAGTTAAATTTAAAAATAGAAAATGAACTACATTTTATGAAAATATTTTTCTAAATATGAAAAAATAATTTTTATATAACAACCTTATTTATTAATTAAAGGAAATTTTTAAAATTACAACTGCTTTAATGAACATTTAAGAAATTAGTTATGTTGTCCTAAATATATATTTTAATAATACGACTATAATATTTAAATTTCTAAATTGTTTTAATGAAAATTATATTTATATTAAATCATTATTTTAATTAATAATTTTAACAAAACATTCCGATTTTATAAAAATACCAACACTTAATAATTTTTAAATCATTTATTTACTTATACAACGTCATAATTATATGATATTATCATTTTTATGAAACTTCAATTTTATTGATACATACATATATGAGTTTAATATTCTATTTTACAAATTACCATTCGTAATGGTAACATTACAATTATGATGGTCAAGTTACAATTCCATGAGTATAGGTTTCTTAATTTATATAAATTCCTCTATTCTCATTAATTATTCATTTATAATGTTTTTATTCTTTTCTCAATGTGATTTGATGTGGTTTAATCTATATGAAAAAATTATATGAAGGTAATTTACATTATTAAACTCTTGTTCTATTGTAAAATCAATTTTATGAAAATCAACTTATAAATGTTATAGAATGTAATTTCAAATTAATCTCAAAAATTGTTTTGGAAACAATTTTCGAGAAATAAATTTTTCTAATGTATAGTTTTTTTAACAAAAATCCAACATAAAATAATTTATAATTAATTAAATTTTATTATTAATTATATAAAATAATTAATTTTACTATATAACCCATTTTAAAAAATAGAACATCGTTAAGGATTTAAATGAAAAGGGTATATTCAATAAAAAATAGTATCTTACACTATTCATTTGAAAATTTATATATTTATAAAATTATTATAAATTCAATATAAGATAGTTATAATGAAATGATTTAAAAAATTAAGTTCATTTTTTCGTATAAATTTTCTACAATTAGGAAAAATTATTTTTATTAATTCCTCACAAAAAGAATCAGTATCTTTTTTTGAGGGTAAATGTATTTTAAAAACAAAAAATATATTTTGTAAAACATAAGTACATAATTATTATTAAATTTTATTTATCTAAATCATTTATAAACAATTGTAAAAATGTGGTTATTCATATTTACTACACTATTTTAATCGGTATGTAATAATGATATACTATAATATGGTAACCTTATACTCAGGGATACATATACTTCATGCTATCGAAGAATCAAATTTATTTGAAGAGAAATAAATAGAAATATTGTGGTGTTATTGTGGATACCTAAAAACAAATCCAATGATATACCTATGATCATAAATTAATGAAAATAATTGAGCTACACCATAACACTAAACTATGATGACCAATATGTACTATAGAACACCCACACTATCATAACAAGAGTTATTGATCACATCGAATAAGCACATAAATACATAATTTATTTACCAATAACTACCGTTTAATGACTTGTTATTAATGCACTTATAGACCCAAAAATACATAAATTTATTCACATTTTTATTTTTTCCTTTCCCTTGTTCATTGATTGACCCCTAAATTTCATTATCTCCAGTAAGCAATTCTTCCCACTAGGCTCCTTCCATTGACCCTGGACTTGGAGATAATCAAACAATACTATACACTTGACTACCAAAATGATAATAAAATAATTTTCAAACATCATATTGTTTTTAGTAAGATTAAATTATTTTCAATGGGATTTGACAACATAATGTTATGATGCTTATCACCTATCTGCACATTAACATTATGCATGATAAAAATACATTATGAATTTATATAAATGGAAATGAAAACGAGTACCAAGAACCATTAAAATTTTGTAAATATGAATCATTTATGAATCCTATAAATAAGTGTCTTAGTCATATATAAACTGTTTAGTTTTAGATTTTTATCAAATAAAATTTTTCATAAATAGAATCACACGATTCCATATCTCCTTAGTTTATAAATAATTGTTATAGACCCCTATTAAGGAATCAAAGGTTGATATAAATATTCAAGGTTATATAATTCACTACTTTGGAAAGTAGAGAATTTAATTTATAAGATACATAAATCATATTGATTATCCACTAAATGAGGCTAATATTCATTGTTAATATATATAATATTAATTTCATTTATTATTAATAAACACCATTTTATTGCATTTTACACTTTGAACATCATTTCACATTTTTATTGTAATTCCTTCTTAAAATGCACTATTATGTGGTACATTTTTTAGCATCATTTAATGCACCAAATGATTCATCTGATTTTAAAGAATATAATTATCAAAATTTTAATTTTATATTTTTGAAACTTGATCTACACTTCAATATGAAAATTTTTCATTTAGGGATCAATGTAGGATTCATAAAAGATGATGCAGATATTTGAAGATGAATGGAAGCAATTCTAGAGAAGGTAGATTGGACACCAACCCACTGATGAGAATTTGGGACCCACATTACTGAACCAATAAAGCCCAAATTTCGTGTGATTATAGAAGACATATATAGTAACAAATAAATATACAGAATCTAGTGCTAATTCGTCTTCCATTGTGGTTATTCAGGCGGCCCAAGTAAGAGATAAAATTCTAAGCCAAATTCTGCGGCCCATAAAAACATCCCACTAATCTAATCATATATCTGAATCCACTACTCCAACTGGGCCCAAATTTTTCAATAGGATAGGAGACATCTGGTTCGGTATTTTAATCTTGTATGGCCCACTCTAATTCGGCCATCTAGAAGCTCTTCCAAGCGCGTATGTTCGGTGGATGAATGCTAGATGCCACCTTGGGTCAAGGGTGGAAAAATCAACTCTCCCTCAACTTTCCAGCCACCAATGGACTAGCAAAATTAATTGATATTCATCGTACATTTGGAGGCTCGACCCAAAGCTCCAAAAAGTATTATTTAAGGCAATGGTGGAGGAGTAGTTGATCATCTTTTTTCAGCTTTCCTTCATTGTAATGTTATGGTGTGATTCTGTTGTCTCAAGTTTTTCTTTCACATGTATGTTGTTCAATTCACTTTAGTTTCTTAATAAAAGTTCATATTGTACACTTATTATATTGTTCTTCATATAACTATGATACCTTTGGATAAATATGTGAATATATTCACACCAATCGTTGTGAAATTATCACCCAATAGTGGAGTGATAGTTATTTTATTGTGTTTTTTTACTTTTCCATTTCCTCCTTCATGAGTCCACTTTCTTCTTCCATTGAAACTATAGAATCAATGGAGGACTTACCCATTTATGGGTTGATCCAAGGGTGTATAAAGGGGATGGGTTAAATGTTATTTATTACACCATTAATGTCTAATTATTTCTTTAATTGAGATTTTTATTTGATGATTTTTAAACACTATTGTCCTTGTTGAATTTAAGGCCGCACACTTCAAGTGGTAATATGAAACTTTACCTTGATGTGCTCAAAACTATGATCCTTCAAGTGTATATGTTATTAATATATTTGTGTGATGGTATAAAATCAGTATGTTATGATGTTGTTTGATCTCCTTAAATGAACTTAACTCAAATATAAGAAATTGAAACAATTTAAAAGGGAATACGTCCAATCAACCCGAAGTGATAACCTAGGATCGACAAATTATATTAAATTGAGTTCACATAAGTATCATAGAGTTTCGTTAAACCCATCTAAAATCATCCCATTTTGGACACTTCAAATCCAGAAATAGTCCATAGAATGTACGTGTATATATGTTTCTTCTTTGGTCTCCGAGGATTCGACAACCCAAGATCAATTACAAGGGCCATCCTACCTTCTTCTCTTGGGTAAATTTGGGCATGAATCAAATTTTGGCACCATTTTCGGGGACCTAAGTACTTTATATTAGTCATTATCATCTTTTTTTCATCCCTCTTCTCTGTTCCCACCCACTCACTTATATGGAATTCAATTTTGACCATGTCCATATATGGGAATCCTATCCTTACTTTGATAACACAACCCCATGTGTGATTTAAAATGACAGTCCAAATTTCTACATGTGGTATAATCAACAACCTAATGAACAACAATATTTATACTCTTATGATCCACAAAACATCCGAAAATATAATGTGTTTCAATACACACAATGCCAATCTGATCACCCTCCTGTGCAATTCCAACAACTTAATTATCCATCTGGAATAGTCCATTTAGCACAACCCCTTATCCCTCCTATTTCACAAAAATTACTTGAAAAACTAGGTCAAATATTGGTGATAATGAATTTTTTTGATTCATTATTGAGATTAGAATTACAAAACATTGAGATGGTTATGGAACCCATTCCCACTCATGTTATCCCTTCCTCTTCATTTATAGAAGACTCTTTTCTACCAAAAACCTCTCATAAATTTATTGAAGAACCAACCTTTGGATATGGGAGAGAAGTAGAAGATTAAATAATTATTGCAAGGTCTTTAAATCCAGAAGAAATTGATTTTTTGGATTCAGAAGTGGAGAATTTGACATCATGGATTGAGTGTCCTGAATATCACTCCATTGATTCTTGAGAACAAACAATTACTGAACCATTGGAAGAAATCAAAAACTTTGAGTCCATACCAATTCCTAAAACTTATCTTTCCAATTTTTTGGTAGAATATTATATTCAAAAGGAACAAATTTTGTTTAGAAATTTGGAAAATGAAACTGATTTGGATTCAGAATCTCAACATGTGTTTGAATGTACTACCCAACCTGAGCGCGTAATTATTGTCCATCCTTCCATGTTAAAGTATACCATCATAGGATATAACCATGATCTTTTATTTGTAATTAATTCTTCTCTTGAAACCAAAAATGATGGAATGGCCATTGATGTATTTGGAAAAACTACAGTGGAAACTGGATCTACCATTTCAAACATTCCATTGATTTTCCCACTCATTGTAGAACATAGGTTTGTACATGAAACAAATTTTAAACCTAGAATCAATCTTAACCTAGTATAAGTGGTGAAACATGTGTTCCTTAAAATTTTTAATGTTGGTATTGGGTAATTTGGGGGGTTCAGGTCGAGCTAGCGATTATAACCAAAGAGCTGCATGGGAGGCAACCCATGTTTATCAGGTTTCCAATAATTTTGTTGTTTTAATCAATTTTATATTTTAAATATGATTAATGAAACATTTTGATATTTAAAAATAATAAAAAATAGATTTTTGACTTGTTCTTCTATTAGGAGTATGGATGAGTATGAAAGAGGAGCACCATATTCATCCGTGTCACGTGGTCTGATCTTTTAGTAATACCTTGCCTAGAAATTTATAAATAAGATAATGTATCATCAGATCATTTTATTTTTATGTTTTTTTAGGTTAAAATAAAAATACTGAAAAAATAATAATATAATAATAAAAAAAAGTCCACATCGTAGCCCGTGGGGAAAACCTCGTCACAACTGGCGATGCCGCGGGGACTCGACCCCCAGACCGAAGAGAGACAGGGGCACACACTTACCACTGACCTATGGCTTTTTGTGTTCATTATTATATAATTTTATTATACATAAATATATTTTACTTTCTTTATTATATAAATATATATATATATACTGTTTTTTTTTCACTAGGGAATTCTTAGAGTGACATTGTAATCAAGGGACTAAATTGGAGCAACAAGAACTTCAACTTCAACCACCTGGTGACTTCATTCCATGATCCTCATATTTCCATTTCCCTTTTGAAATTCCCTTAACTACCTCTACTCCTAAATTTTAATTTCTTCAATCACTGGGGACAGTGTTATTTAAAGATGGGGGGGAGATAAAATTAAAACAAGCATTTGTGTCAAAAAATGAATGATTTGAAAAAAAGTGTGTAAATGGAAGGAAAAATTCATTGACCATTAAACATTGTAATACACATTGCACACTTTGAAACAGAATATCAAATAATTTAGCATGCCCCGATTCTAATTTTAATCCTTTTATAATTTATTGAGCATAGATTTTGGAATGTGTGGCTGTCCAATGTGACATTTCATTGTTTATATTTTCATCCAAAAAAAATCGCAATGCATGTCCTTTGGATAGTGGGGTATTATTTTGAGTTCATGGGGTCCCCCAAATAAATAGAATATGTTTTGTGATCATTTTAGTTTTAATATGATTATTCAATAAAAAATTAAGAAAACAATAAATTTGCGCGTAGAGCAATGAAATGACCTAATGCGCGACTTTCGGCACTTGAGGATCGTGACTACATTGTTCTCAGGCCTAGAGCTAGTAATTTTATTGATATTTTTGGTAATTTGAATTTTTTTTTGACTGAGTTAACTCAATATGATGCCCGAGTATGTGGGCTTCACATGGTTCCATAAGGTCTTTGAGCCTGTGATTTATCGACAAAGTCTCGCTACATGGGCTGACTCTTTTGAGTGGAATTTCAATTACCATGGAAAAATTGCCAAACAAAACAAAAAAAATTGAATACTCATTCTAATATTGAAATGTGATTCTATCTAGAGCTTCCGTAATTTCCCCTTGAAAAAAGATGAACCCCCATGTCTATTGTGATACACAACACATCCTCATAATTAATTGATACTGGATGAAATATAGAAGTGAATATGAACAAAGGAATGGGCTTGGGATTAGGATCTACTTATGAAACTATCATGTACTGAAATATTTTGATTGGTTTCATGATTTTTTGGTATAAAGGTTTTTGGTGATCATTGTGTATTAAAATGATTTTGGAAAAGGGAAATTGAATTTATATTTTTGAGATACATTTTTCTCGGGACTAGGAAAGCTCAAGTTGGGGGTTTGATTAGCCACTAAATGAGGATAATATTCATTTTTAGTATATATAATATTAATTTTATTTATTATTATTCATAAACACAATTTTATTTCATTTTACACTTTGAACAACATTTCACATTATGATTGGTATTCCTTCTTAAACTGCACTATTATGTGGTACATTTTTGAACATCATTTAAAATGCCCAATGATTCATATGATTTTAAGGAATGTAATTATCCATATATTAATTTTATAATTTTAGTAAGTGATCTAAACTTCAATATGAACATTTTTAATTCAGGGATCAATGGAGGATTAATAAAGGATGATGGAGATATTTGGAGATGAATGGAAGCAATTCTAGAGAAGGCAGATTGGACACCAGCCCATTAATGAAAATGTGGGACTCACATTACATTCCCAAGGAAGCCATAATTTAATGGGATGATACAAGACATATAGAGGAACAAATAATTTTGAAGAAGATAGTGCTAATCCGGCCTCTATTGTGGTTATATAGGCGGCCCAATTTAGATATAAAATACCGGGCCACATTCTGCGGCCCCGAAAAACATCCCACGAATCAAATCATATCTCCGAATCCACTATTCCAAATGGGTATAAATTTTACAGGAGGTTAGGAGATATTTGGGGAGCCATTTTCTTCTACTATTGAACACTCTAATTTGGCCATCTAGAAGGACTTACAAACACGTCTGCTCGGTGGATGAAAGCTGGATGCCACCTTGGGTCAATGGTGGAAAAATCAACTCTCCATCACCATTCAACCCACCTATGGACTACCAAAATTAATTGATATGCTTTGTACTATTGGGGGATTGAACCAAGGATCCCAAAATGCATATTTATGGCAGTGGTGGGGGAGGAGGTGATCATATTTTTTTTATCTTCCTTGCATTGTAATGTTATGCTGCGATTTTGTTGTCTCAAGTTTTCCTTTCACATGTAAGTTGTTCAATTCACATTATATTCTTAATAAAAGTTCTTCCTATCCTCTTATTCTATTTTTCTTCATATTAATTTGATACCATTGGTTCATGGTGTGAATTTATTCACACCAATCCTTGT
Source organism: Viscum album (assembly GCA_963277665.1). Lineage (NCBI taxonomy): Eukaryota > Viridiplantae > Streptophyta > Magnoliopsida > Santalales > Viscaceae > Viscum > Viscum album. Next base: position 1,477,575,927 of record OY728151.1, read on the forward strand.
GAAATTATCACACAACGGTGGAGTGATCGTTATTTTATTGTGTTTTTTTACTTATCCATTTCCTCCCTCGTGAGTCTACTTTCTGCTTCCATTGAAACTATAGAATCAATGGAGGGATAACCCACTTATGGGTTGATCTAATGGAGTTTAAATGGGATGTATTGTATTTTATTTATCACCCCATTAATGTCTAATCACTTCTATAATTGAGATTATTATTTGATTATTTTTAAACTACATCGTCCTTGTTGAATTTACCTTGATTTTCTCAAAACATTGATCCATAAAGTGTATAGGTGATTAGTATTATGGTGTTTTGGTATAAAATCAGTAATTTATGAAGTAGTTTGATCACCTTAAATGAACTCAAATCAAATATAAGAAATTGAAATAATTGAAAAAGGAATACGTCCATTCAACCCAAATTGATAACCTAGGATCAAATAATTATTTTAAATTGAATTCACTTAAGTCTCATAGAGTTCATTTAATCCTATCTAAAACCAACCCAATTTGGATACTTCAAAGCCAAAAACTGTCCATAGAATGTACTTTTCTATAGGTTTTTTCTTTGGACTCTGAGGATTTTACAACCCAAGCTAAACTACAAGGACCGTCCAACTTTCTTATCTTGGGTAAATTTGAGCATGAATCAAATTTTGGCGCTGTTTTCGGGGATCTAGGAATGTTATCTTAGACATTATCATCTTTTTTTCATCTCTCTTCCTGTTCTCATCCACTCTCTTATATAGAATACAATTTGGAACATGTCCATACATTGGAAACCTATCCCTACTTTGATCACACAACCCCATGTGTGATGTACAATGACCATACTAATTTATACATATGGCATAATCAACAACCTAATGAACCAATATGTTTTTACTGTTATGATCCACAAAACATCCCAACATATAATGAGTTTCAACACCCATAAAGCCAATATGAACACCCTCCTGTGCAATTCCAACAACTTAATTATCCATATGGAATATACCATTTGGAACCACCCCTTATCCCACCTGATTCACCGAAATTACATGAAAAACTATGTCATAAATTGGTTATAATGAATTTTTACGTTTCATCATTGAGATTAGAATTACAAAACTTTGAGACGGTTATGGAACCCATTGCCACTCATGTTATCCATTCCTCGTCATTGATAAAAGAATATTTTTCTACCACAAACATCTCATAAATTTAATGAAGAACCTACCATTGGATATGGGATAGATGGAGAAGATAAAGGAATTATTTAAGGGTCTTTAAATCAAGAATAAATTTATTTTTTGGATTCAAAAGAGGAGAATTTGACATCATGGATTGAGTGTCCTAAATATCACTCCTTTGATTCATCAAAACAAACAATTACTGAACCATTGGGAGAAGTAAACAACTTTGAGTCCATACCCATTCCTAAATCTGATATTTACAATTTTGTGGTTGAATATTCTATTCAAAATGAACCACTTTTGTTTAGAAATTTGGAAAATGAAAATGATTTGGATTCAAAATCTCAACCTGTGTTTGAATGTACTATCCATCCTGAGCTCAAAATTATGGTCCTTCCTTCCATGCTAATGTATCACTTCATAAGAGATAACCATGAAATTTTATATGCAATTCATTATTCTCTTGACACCAAAAAATTTGGAATGACCATTGATTTCATTGGAATAACTACAGTAAAAACCGGATCAACCATTTCAAACTTTCATTGGATTTTACAACTCATTATAGAACATAGGTTTGTACATGAAATAGATTATAAACATATAATCAATCTAAACCTAGTAGAAGGGGTGAAACATGTGTTCCTTAAAATGATTTAAGTTGGTATTGGGTAAGTTGGGGGGGTTCATGTTGAGCTAGATACATTAAAAAAGCACTGCATGGTAGGAAACCCATGGTTTTCAAGTTTCTAATAATTTGGTTGTTTTAATCAACATTATATTTTAAATAGGATTAATGAATCATTTAGATATTTATAAATAAAAAATAGACTATTGACCTATTCTTCTATTATGATCATGGATGGGTATGAAAGAGGAGCGTCATATTCATTCGTGTCACGTGGTGTGATCTTTGAGTAATACCTTACCCAAAAATTTAAAAATAAGACAATGTATCATTATTTAATTTTATTTTTATGTGTTTGTAGGTTAAAATAAAAAAATGGAAAAAATAAGAATATAATAATAATAAAAAGGCCACATCATAAGTCATGGGGAAAAACACCTTCACAACTGGCGAAGCCACGGGGACTCGAACTTGGGATTGAAGGGAGACAGGGGCGCACACTTACTTGTGACCTAAAACTTTTTGTGATTCCTTATTATATAATTTTATTATATATAATTATATTTTACATTAATTATTATATAAATATATATATTTATATTTATTTTTTCCACTAGGGAAATCTCAGAGTGACATCGTGATAAAGGGACTAAATTAGAGCAATTAGAACTTCAACTTCAACCACCAGGTGACTTCATTCTAGGATCCACATATTTCAATTTCCCTTTTGAAATTCCATTACCTACCTCTAATACTAAATTCTCATTTCTTCAAACACTGGGGATATTGTTATTTTATGCTCGGGGGGAGAGAAATTTAAAACATGCATTTGTGTCAAAAAAATGAATGATTTGAAACAAAATGTGTGTAAATGGAAAGAAAAATTCCGTAAACTTTAAACATGGTAATACACATTGCACACATTGAAACTGAATATCAAATAATTTAGTATTCCCCGATTCTGATTTTAATCATTGTATAATTTCATGAGCATAGATTTTGGAAAGAGTGGTTGTGCAATGTGATATTTCATTGTTTATATTTTCATAAAAAAAAAATCACAATGCACAACCTCTGGATAGTGGGGTATTAGGTTCAGTTCATGGGGTCCCCCAAATAAATAGCATTGGTTTTGTGATCATTTTAGTATTAATATGAGTATTTAATAAAAGAATTACAAAAAAATAAATTTGCGTTTAGAGGTATGAAATGACCTAATGTGTGCCTTTCGGCACTTGGGGATCGTGACTCCATAGTTGTCTAGCCTAGAGTTAGTAATTTTATCTCTATTTTTGGTAATTTGAATTTTTTTTGACTGAGTTAACTTGAGATGATGCCCGATTATGTGGACTTCACTTGGTGCACTATGGTCTTTGAGCCTAAGAGTCATCGGAAAAGTCTCGCTACAGAGGTTGACACTTTTGAGTGCAATTTCAATTTCCATGGAAAATTTGAAAAAAAAAATTAAATATGCTTCTTAATATTGAAATTTGATTCCACCTAGCCCTTCCGTCATTTCCCCCTTGAATAAAGACGAACCCCCATGTCTATTGTGATACACAAAACATCTTCATACTTAATTGACATTGGATGAAATATGGAAATGAATTTGAACAAAGGAAGGGTTCTTATGAAACTATCATGTACTAAAATATTTTTATGGGTTTCATGATTTTTTTGGTATCAATGTTTTTGGTGTTCATTGTGTATTAAAATGTTTTTTGAAAAGGGAATTTGAATTTCATATTGTTGAGATACATTTAGCTCGGGACTAGAAAAACTCATCTTGGGGGGTGTGATTAGCCACTAAATGAGGATAATATTATTTTTTAATATATATAATTTTAATGTTCTTTATTATTGATAAAAACCATTTTAGTGCTTTTTACACTTTGAACATCATTTCACATTATGATGGCAATTCCTTCTTAAAATTCACAATTATGGGGAACATTGTTTAACATCATTTAAAGTACCCAATGATTCATCTGATTTTAAGGAATGTAATTATCCAAATTTTAATTTTATATTTTTTATAATTTATCTAAACATCAATATGAACATTTTTTATTCAGGGATAAATGGAGTATTCATAAAGGATGATGGAGATATTGGGAGATTGTTGGAATCAATTCTAGAGAAGGCAGATTGGACACCAGCCCACTGATTAGAATTTGGGATGCACATTACAAACCCAATGAAGGCCAAATTTCATGGTATGATAGAATACATATAGAGTAACAAATAATCCTTCCGAAGATAGTGCTAATCCGGCCTCTAATGTAGTTATTCAGTCAGACTAATTTAGAGGTAAAATTCTGGGCTAGATTCTGCGGCCCAAAAAAACATCCCACAAATCTAATCATATCATCTAATCCACAACGCCAAATGTGCCTAAAATTTACAGGAGGTTAGGAGACATCTGGGGAGCCATTTTCGTCTTGTATGTAACACACTAATTCAGCCATCTAGAAGGTCATCCATGCACGTCTGTTTGGTTGATGAAAGCAGGATGCCACCTCGGGTCAAGGGTGGAAAAATCAACTCTCCCTCAACTTTCCACCCACCTATGTCCTTCAAAAATTAATGGAGATTATTTTTACTTTTGGATGCTCGACCCAAGGCTACCAAAATGACTATTTGAGGTAGTGGTGGTGGATTTGATAATCTTTTTTTAACTTTCATTCATTGTAATGTTATGATGCGATTTTGTTGTCTCTAGATTGGCTTTCACATGTAAGTTGTTCAATTCTCTTTAGTTTCTTAATAAATTTATTCTTCTCCTCTTATTTTATTGTTACTCATATCACTTTTATACCGTTGGATCAAGGTGTGAATTTATTCTCACCAAACCTTGTGAAATTTTCACACAACAGTGGAGTGGTCTTTATTTTATTGTGTTTTTTTACTTCTCTATTTCCTCCCTCAGGAGTCTACATTCTACTTCCATTGAAACTACAGAATCAATGGAGGGCTAACCCACTTATGGGTTGATCCAAGGGTGTAGAAATGGGATGGATTTGATTTTATTTATCACCCCAATAATGTATAATCACTTCTTTAATATAGATTTTTATTTGATGATTTTTAAAATATATCGTCCTTGTTGAATTTATGGCCACACACTTCAACTGATAATAGGAACATTTACCATGAATTTATCAAAACATTGATCCTTCATGTGTATAGGTGATTATTATTATGGCATGTTGCTATAAAATTAGTAAGTTGTGAAGTTTTTTGATCTCCTTAATTGAACTCAACTCAATTATAAGAAATTGAAATAATTGAAAAGGGAATACATATAATCCACCCCAAGTGATAACCTAGGATCAACTCATTCTTTTAAATTGAATTCACTAGAGTATCATATAGTTTCATTAAACCTATCTAAAATCAACCCAATTTGGCCACTTCATAGCCAAAAATAGTCTATATAATGTACGTGTCAATAGGTTTCTTCTTAGGTCTCTATGGATTCAACAACCCAAATTAAACTACAACAATAGTCCTACCTTCTCCTCTTGGGTAAATTTGAGGGTGAATCGAATTTTGGGGCCATTTCTGGGGACCTAAGTAAGCTATCTTAGACATTATCATCTTTTTCTCATCCCTCTTCTCTGTTCTCATCAACTCACTTATATGTAATTCAATTTTGAACATATCCAAACATGGGAAACCTATCCATACTTTGATCACACAACCCCTGTGTGATATAAAATGACCATCCTAATTTCTACATGTGGGATAATCAAAAACCCAATGAACCACAATGTTTTTACTTCTATGATTGACAAAACATCCCAACATATAATGAGTTTCAATACCCACAAATCCAATCTGAACACACTCATGTGCAATTCCAACAACATAATTATCCATCTGTAATATACCATTTGGAACAACCCCTTATCCCTCCTGATTCACATAAATTACTTTAAAAACTTTTTCAACAAATAGAGATAATTAATTTTGAGGTTTCATCATTGAGATTAGAATTACACTACATTGAGACGGTTATGGAACCCATTCCCACTAAAGTTATCCCTTCTTCATCATTGATAAAAGACTCTTTTCTACCACAGAACTCTCATAAATTTATTAGAGAACCTACCTTCAGATATGGTATAGATGGATAATACAAAGGAATTAATTAAGGGTCTTTAAATGAAGATGAAATTGGTTTTTTGGATTCAAATGAGGAGAATTTGACATCATGGATTGAGTGTCCTGAATATCACTCCATTGATAAATCAGAACAAAAAATTACTAAACCATTGGGAAAAATAAAAAAAATTAAGTCCATACCCATTCCTAAAACCGATCTTTCCAATTTCCTAGTTGAATCGTATATTTAAAATGAAACAATTTTTTTAGAAATTTGGAAAATGAAACTGATTTGGATTCAAAATCTCAACCTGTGTTTGAATGTACTAACCGACCTGAGTTCAAAATTGTTGTCCTTCCTTCCATGCTAAATTATCCCTCCATAAGATATAACCATGAAATTTTAGTTGGAATTCATTCTTCTATTGAAACCAAAAATGTTGGAATGCCCATTTATGTCTTTGGAAAAACTACAGTGGAAACTGGATCAACTATTTCAAACATTCCTTGGATTTTTCCACTCATTGTAGAACATAGGTTTGTACATGAAACCGATTATAAACATAGAATAAATCTAAACCTAGTATAAGTGGTGAAACATTTGTTCCTTAAAATTTTTACTGTTGGTAGTGGTTATGTTTGGGGGTTCATGTTGATATAACGATGTTAAACAAAGCATTTCATGGGAGGTAACCCATGGTTTTCAAGTTTCAAATAATTTTTTTGTTTGAATCAACTTTATAAAAATAATATAAAATGGATTGTTGACCTGTTATTCTATTATTAGTATGGATGGGTATGAAAGAGGAGCTCCATATTCATCGGTTTCATGTGGCGTGATCTTTGAGTAATACCTTACCCAGCAATTTAAAAAGAAGACAATGTATCATTAGTTAATTTTATTTTTATGTTCTTGTAGAATAAAATAAAAAAAATGGAAAAAATAAGAATATAATAATAATAAAAAAGGCCACATCATAGGTCATGGGAAAAAACTCGTTCACAATCGGCGAAGCCGTGGGGACTCGAACCCGGGATTGAAGGGAGACAGGGGCACGCACTTACTGGTGACCTACGACTTTTTGTGATTCCTTATTATATTATTTTATTATATATACATATATTTTACTTGCATTATTATATAAATAAATATATATATGTATCTTTTTCCACTAGGGAATTCTCAGAGTGACATCGTGATCAAGGGACTAAATTGGAGCAACAAGAACTTCAACTTCAACCTCTAGGTGAATTCATTTCATGATCCTCATATTTCAATTTCCCTTTTGAAATTCCCTTACCTATCTCTACTCCTAAATTTTCATTTCTTTAAACACTGGGGATAGTGTTATTTTATGTTGGGGGGAGATAAAATTAAAACATGCATTTGTGACAAAAAAAATTAACGATTTGAAAAAAATGTGTCTTAATTGAAGGAAAAATTCCTTGAACTGTAAAAACGGTAATACACATTGCACACATTAAAACTTAATATCAAATAATTTAGCAATCCTCAATTCATATTTTAAGCCTTGTATAACTTCTTGAGCATAGATTTTTCAAAGTGTGGCTATCCAATGTGATATTTCATTGTATATATTTTCATCCAAAAAATCACAATGTGTGTCCATTTGAAAGTGGGGTATTAGTATGAGTTCTTGAGGTCCACCAAATAAATAGCATAGGTCTGGTGATCATTTTAGTTTTAATATGAGTATTCAATAAAAAAAATTTAAAAAAAATATTAAATTTGCGTGTGGACAAATGAAATGACTTAATTCGTGGCTTTCGACACTTGGGGATCGTGACTCCATAGTTGTTTGTCCCAGAGTAAGTAATTTTCTCTCTAATTTTGGTAATTTGAATTTTTTATTTACTGAGTTAATTAGAGATGATTTTTGAGTATGTGGGCTTCACAAGGTTCCCTATGGCCTTTGAGCCTTGGAGTCATTGGAAAAGTCTCGCTACAAGGGTTGAATCATTTTAGTGCAATTTCAATTACCATGGTAAAATTTCAAAAACAAAAAAAAAATGAATACTCACATTAATATTGAAATTTGATTCCACCTAGAACTTCCATCATTTCCCCCTTGAAAAAAGATGAACCCCCATGTCTATTGTAATACACAACACATCCTCATACTTAATTAATATCGGATAGAATATGGAAATTTATTTGAACAAAGGAATGGGCCTGGGATTGGGATCTACTTATTAAACTATCATGTATTAAAATACTATGATGTGTTCCATGATTGTTTGGTATAATGGTTTTTGGTGGTCATTGTGTATTAAAATGTTTTTGGACAAGGGAATTTGAATTTCATATTGTTGACATAAATTTTGCTTAGGACTAGAAAAAATAATGTTGGGGGTGTCATTAGCCACTAAATAAGGATAATATTCATTGTTAATATATATAATATTAATGTGCTTTATTATTCATAAACACCATTTTAGTTCATTTTTTACTTTGAACATCATTTCACATTATGAGTGTAATTCCTTCTTAAAATGCATTATTATGTGGTACATTTTTTAACATCATTTAAATCACCCAATGATTCATATGATTTTAAAGAATGTAATTATCCATGTTTTAATTTAATATTTTTGTAAAGAGACCTAAACTTCAATATGAACATTTTTAATTCAGGATTAAATGGAGGATTCATAAAGGATGATGGAGATATTTAGATCTGAATGGAAGCAATTCTAGAGATGGAAGATTGGACACCAACCCACTAATGAGAATGTAGGATGCAAATTAAAAACCCAATGAAGACAAAAATTCATGGGATGAGAGAAGTGATATTTAGGAACAAATAATATTTTAGATTCCAACGCTAATCCAGCCTCCATGTTGGTTATTTAGGCGACCAATGTTAGAAATAAAATTCTGGACCAGATTCTGCGGCCCAGAAAAATTTCCCATGAATCTAATCATATCACCTAATACACTTCTCCAACTGAGCCTATATGATACATGACTTCAGGAGACATCCCGAGAGACATTTTATTCTTCTATGTCCCACTCAAATTCGTCCATATGGAAGGTCTCCCAAGCACTTCTGTTCGGTGGATGAAAGATAGATGCCACCTCGGGTCAAGTGTGGAAAAATCAACTCTCCCTCAGCTTTCCACCCACCTATGGCCTACAAATATTAATTGAGATGTTTTTTACTATTTTAGGATTGACCCAAGGATCCAAAAATTCCTATTTAATGTAGTGGTGGTGGAGGAGTTGATAATATTTTTTGATCTTTCTTTCAATGTAATGTTATGTTCTGATTTTGTTGTCTCACATTTTCCTTTCACATGTAAGTTGTTCAATTCACTTTAGTTTTTAATAAATGTTCTTCATCTCCTCTTATTCTGTTCTTCTAAATATCATATTGTTACCTTTGGATCTATATGTGAATTTATTCACACCAAACCTTGTGAAATTATCACACAACGGTGGAGTGATCGTTATTTTATTGTGTTTTTCTACTTCAACATTTCCTCCCTCTCGAGTCAAATTTCTACTTCCCTTGAGACTATAGAATCAATGGAGGGATAACCCAAATAGCCGTTGATCCAAGGGAGTATAAAGAGTCTGGATTAGATGTTATTTATCACCCCATTAATGTCTAATCATTTCATTAATTGAGATTTTTATTTGATGATTTATAAACTACATCATCCTTGTTGAATTTATGGCCACACAAATCAAGTGCTAATAGGAACCATTGCCTTGAAGTGCTCAAAAAATTTGATCCATCATGTGTATAGGTGATTATTAATATGGTGTGTTGGTATAAAATCAGTAATTTATGATGTTTATTGATCTCCTTAAATAAACTCAACTCAAATATAAAAAATTGAAATAGTCGAAAAGGGAATACGTCCAATCCACGCCAAGTGATAACCTAGGATCAACTCATTATTTTAAATTTAATTCACTTAATTCTCATAGAGTTTCTTTAAAACCATCTAAAATCAACCCATTTTGGCCACTACATATCCAAAAATAGTCCATGGAATGTACATGTCTATAGGTGTCTTCTTAAGTCTATGAGGATTCGACAACCCAAGCTAAACAACAAGGACCATCCTACCTTCTTTTCCTAAGAAAATTTGAGTGTGAATAAAATTTTAGCACCATTTATGGGGACCTATATATGTTATCTTAGACATTATCATCTTTTTTTCATTCCTATTCTCTGTTCTCACCCACTCACTTATGTGGAATTCAATTTTGAACATGTCCAAACATGGGAAACCTATCTCTACTTTGATCACACAACCCCATGTGCGATGTACAATGACTATCCTAATGTGTACATGTGGGATAATCATAAACATAATGAACCCCATTTTTTTACTCCTATGATCCAAAAAACAACCCAACATATAATGAGTTTCAATACCCACAAATCCAATCTGAACACCTTCCTATGCAATTCCAACAACATAATTATCCATCTGGAATAGACCATTTGGCACGACCCCTTATACCTAATGATTCAAATAAATTACATGAAAAACAATGTCAAAAAATGTAGATAATGAATTTTTAGGTTTCATAATTGAGAATAGAATTAAAATACTTCGAGATTGTTAAGGAACCCATTCACACTAATGTTATCCCTTCCTCACCATTGATAAAAGACACTTTTCTACCAAAACCTCTCATAAATTTATTGAATAACCAAACATTGGATATGGTATAGATGGATAAGATAATGGAATTATTTAAGGGACTTTAAATCAAGAATAAATTGAATTTTTTTATTCAAAAGAGGAGAATTTGACATCATGGATTGAGTGTCCTGAATATCACTCCATTGATTCTTCAGAACAAAAAATTATTGAACCATTGGGAGAAATCAAAAACATTAAGCCCATACCCATTTCCTAAAACTGATCTTTCCAATTAGGTGGTTGAATCTTCTATTCAAAAGGAACCTATTTATTTTAGAAATTTAGAAAATGAAACTGATTTGGATTCAAAATCTCAACCTGTGTTTGAATGTACTATCCAACCTGAGCTCAAAATTATTGTCTTTCCTTCCATTATAAAGTATCCATTCATAGGAAGTAACCATGAAATTTTAGTTTTAATTCATTATTTTCATGAAACCAAAAAAGTTTGAATGAACATTGATGTCTTTGGAAAAACTACAGTGGAAACTAGATCATCCATTTCAAACATTCCTTGGATTTCTCCACTCATTGTAGAACATAGGTTTGTACATGAAACAAATTATAAACATAGAATAAATCTAAACCTATTATAAGTGGTGAAACATGTTTTTCATATAATGTTTAAAGTTGGTATTTGGTAATTTGGGGGGTTTATGTCAAGCTAGCAACGTTATAAAAAGCTCTGCATGGGAGGAAACCCATGGTTTTCAAGTTTCCAATAATGTTGTTGTTTTAATCAACTATATATTTTAAATAGGATTAATGAATCATTTTGATATTTAAAAATAATAACAAAATATATTGTTGAACGTTTCTTCTATTATGAGTATGGATGGGTATGAAAGAAAATCTCCATATTCATCCATGTCACGTAGTGTGATCTTTCAGTAATACCTTACCCCGAAACATAAAAAGAAGAAAATGTATCATCAGTTCATTTTATTTTTATGTGTTTGTAGGTTAAAATAAAAATACAAAAAATTATGAATATAATAATAATAAAAAAGTCCAAATCGTTGGTCGTGGGGAAAACACCATCACAACTGGCGAATCCGAGAGGACTCAAACTCGGGACCAAAGGGAGACATGGGCACACACTTACCACTGACCTACGACATTTTGTGCTTCCTTATTCTATAATTTTATTATATACACTTATATTTTACTTTCTTTATTATATAAATAAATATATATATATATATATTGTTTTCAACTAGGGAATCCTCAGAGTGACATCATAATCAAGGGAATAAATTGGAGCAACAGGAACTTAAACATCAACCACCATGTGACTTCATTCCATGATCCTCATATTTCAATTTCCCTTTTGAAATCTTTTTACCTACCTCTACTCGTAAATTTTCATTTCATCAAACTATGGGGAATGTGTTATTTTAATTTGGGGGCGATAAAATTAAAACATGCTATTGTGTCAAAAAAATGAATGATTTGAAAAAAAAATGTGTGTAAATGGAAGGAAAAACTCCTTGAACTTTAAACATGGAAATACACAATTAAAACATTGAAACTTAATATCAAATAATTTAGCATGCCCCGATTCTGATTTTAATCTTTGTATATTTTCTTGAGCAAGATTTTGGAAAGTGTGGCTGTTCAATGTGATATTTCATTGTTTATATTTTCATCCAAAAAAATCACAATGCACGTCCTTTGGATAGTGGGGAATTATTTGAGTTCATGGGGTCCCCCAAATAAATATCATAGGTTTGGTGATCATTTTCGTTTTAATATGAGTATTCAATAAAAAAATTAAAAAAAACAATAAATTTGGGCATAGATCAATGAAATGACCTAATGTGTAGCTTTCGACACTTGGGGATCGTGACTCCATAGTTTTTTGGCACAGAGTTAGTAATTTTTTCTCTATATTTGGTAATTTGAATTTTTTTGAAAGAGTTAACTCGAGATGATTCCTGAGTATGTGGGATTCACTTTGTTCCCTAAGGTCTTTGAGCCTGGGAGTCATCGACAAAGTCTCGCTACAGGGGTTGACACTTTTGAGTGCAATTTCAATTACCATGGAAAAATTGAAAAAAAATCAAAACAAATTGAATACTCATCTTAATATTGAAATGTGATTCCACCTAGCGCTTATGTTATTTCCCCCTTAAATAAAGATGAACCCCCATGTATATTGTGATACACAACACTTCCTCTTACTTAATTGATATTGGATGAAATATTGAAATGAATTTGAACAAAGGAATGGGCTTGGGATTGTGATATTCTAATGAAAATATCATGTATTAAAATATTTTTATGGGTTTCATGATTGTTTGTTATAATGGTTTTTGTTCATCATTGTGTATTAAAATGTTTTTGGAAATGGGAATTTAAATTTCATATTGTCGAGATACATTTTTCTCGGGACTAGGAAAACTTTTTTTGGGGTGTGATTATCCACTAAAGGAGGCTAATATTCATTGTTAATATTTATATTATTAATGTGATTTATTATTCATAAACACCATTTTAGTGCATTTTACACTTTGAACATCATTTCACATTATGATTGTAATTCCTTCTTAAAATGCACTATTATGTGGTACATTTTTTAACATCATTTAAAGTACCCAATGAGTCAACTGATTTTAAGGAAATTAATTATCCATATTATTATTTTATATTTTTGTAAAATTATATAAACTTCAATATGAACATTTTTCATTGATAGATCATTTGAGGATTCATAAAGTATGATGGAGATATTTGGAGATGAATGGAAGTAATTCTAGAGAAGGCATATTGGACACCATCAGACTAATGAGAATGTGAGACCCACATTACAAACCCAATAGAGCCCAAATTTCTATGTATTGTAGAAGATATATTGGGGAAAAAATTATTCTTCATAAGCCAGTTCTAATTCAGCCTCCATTGTGATTATTTAGGCGGACCAATTTAGAGATAAAATTATAGTCTAGATTTTGTGGCCTAGAAAAACATCCCAAAAATCTTATAATATCACCGAATAAACTACTCCAAATGGGACAAAATTTTACAAGAGGTTGGGAGGCTTCTGGGGATCCATTTTCTTCTTCTATAGCCCACTCTAAATTGGCATGATAAAAGGTCTTCCATGTGAGTATGTTTGGTGGATGAAATGTGGATGTCACCTCGGGTCAAGGTTGGAAAAATCAACTCTCCCTCAATTTTCCACCCATCTATGGTCTATCTAAATTAATTGAGATGCTTTGTACTGTGGGAGGTTCTACCCATGGCTCCAAAAATTCCTATTTAAGGCAGTGGTGGTGGAGGAGTTGATCATCTTTTTTGAGATTTCATTCATTGTAATGTTATAATGATATTTTTTTTGTCTAAAGCTTTCATTTCACTTGTAAGTTGTTCAATTCACTTTAGTTTCTCAATAAATTTTCTTTTTATCCTCTTATTCTGTTTTTGTTCATATCAGTTTGATACTGTTGGATCAAGTTGTGAATTTACTCACACCAAACCTTGTGATATTATCACACAACAGTGGAGTGATCGTTATTTTATGGTGTATTCTTACTTCTCCATTTCCTCCCTCATGAGTATACTATAGAATCATTGGGGTGGTAACCCACTTATGGGTTGATCCAAAGGAGTAGAAAAATGATGGATTGAATTTAATTTATCACCCCATTAATGTCTAATCACTTATTTAATAGAGATTTTTATTTGATGATATTTAAACTCCATCATCGTTGTTGAATTTACGGCCACACAATTCATGTGCTAATAGGAACCTTTACCTTGAAGTTCTCATAACATTGAACATTAAAGTGTATAGGTTATTAGTATTTTTGTGTGTTGGTATAAAATAATTAAGGGATGCATTTTTTTGATCTCCTTAAATGAACTCAACTCAAATATAATAAATTGAAATAATTGGAAAGGGAATACGTCTTGTCCACGCCAAGTGATAACCTAGGATCATCTCATTCGTTTAAATTGAATTAACATAAGTCTCATAGATTTACTTTAAACCCATCTATAATCAACCAATGTTTTCCACTTCATAGCCAAAAATAGTCCACAGAATGTAAGTGTCTATAAGTTTCATCTTAGGTCTCTGAGGATTCAAAAACCCAAGCTAAACTACAATGATTGTCCTACATTCTTCTCTTGGGTAAATTTTAGTGTGAATCACATATATATGTCAATTTTGTAAAATTAGAGTGACAATAATAACTAACCAAAAATTAATATAACTATCTCTAGTGAATTTACCATACTGTAATATAATTGAAGAAAATTTAAACACATTTTTAAGGAAAAATAGAAATTATTAGGTGCGGTTACCAAAAAAATCATTGAAGGCACTCAATAACGGCATTTAATTTTTTTGGTTATTAAAATTCATAAATTTAAAAAACAAATAATGAAGACTGTAAGAAATAAATAAAAAATTAAAAAAAATAAAATTTGGAAATAAAAATAAAATAATTTTAGAACATGATCCTTCAACATGATTTAGCTCGCATTATACCTAGATGTATGGAAACAATCACTCACCTAATATTAATTATTCTAAATAAAAAATACATATAAATTCCAATATAAGAACACAATATGTAAACCATAAAAAATATCCAATAATAATACATTACGAAATATGTTAATACTTATGAACTAGATCATGAGGATTCAACATTTGAATCCTTCCTAGATAGAGTAACACACACACACACACTAAATAATATTAGAGAGAAGTACAATACAACATAGTGTTGATAAAATATAATAACATTCCTAAAATACTATTGTGTATACCATGAATGTAGATGTTGTCATTGAATTGATGATAAAAATTTTCATTATATTCATATTCCTACAATACTTAAGGGATTGAGCGCTCTATAAGAAAAAAAAATTAGAATAGTATTAATAAGACATAAAAGAGGCCCTCCTCCTCCTCACTCAAACTCCAATTGTATTTTCTATATTAGATGATCTGGAATAAGTCAATCCACAATGCACCATCTAAAGAAACAAAATCCATCTCTAATAACTATTAAGGTTCATGAAATAATAATATCAAACTAATGTGATATTAGTATGTAATTTTTTTCATACAAGGGTGAGTGAATGGATTTATAATATTAGTTTTTCAAAAAATATGAAATATATCTTAGACATGTGGTACACTACAAGAGGTTGTAGGAATAGTAATGTGGATCATGAACAAATAAAATAAAAAATATATCAATAAACACATGAAACAACATCAAGATCCATTATATCAAGGTAATTTAGGATCATGATCTATTATAATAATTAATTTGCCTCTATGGAATTTCCATCTCAATAAATATATATGTTATTTAGATATAATGTAATGTTTAAAAAATTCATGTTAACCACAAAAAACATAGTACTATTTTATTACACTTACATAGAACCTTACATAAGGTATATAAATATACTACATAATGATGAAAAGAGTATAATGGGATAATAAACAAAAGTAGAAAATAAAACTAGACCTCGATATTATGGTACATCATTAACCCAAAAATTACCTCATGGTTTTGAAAAAACTATGAATAAATAAGTATTATTAATATAATAAAATTTTTAAAAATGATGAATATAAATCCTCAATAGTTAATTTATTTATTAACTAATATTAAAAACAATATGATTATATAAATTGTGTAAAGGATATATGACTACTAGAAAAATGACCATTGAAATAGAAACCAGACTGTCAGAAAAGAAACATGTATTTTCGAATTTTAATCTAACCATGGTAATTGTTAAATAATATTTTTATACATTATGAAAATAATATATTATAAATTTATAACATGAAACAATTAAATAAAAATAGATAAATATTACAAAATAAGTATTTCACAGAATATAGAATACTTTTTTTTATGAAAAACATATATGTATTATATTCAATAAAATTCTCATTTATGATCAATCTTAAAATATTGAATAGATGTTTATTTTTATAAAATGTTTCCATAAACGAGTACATATTTGTAACATAAATAATAAAATTTTATGAAATGATGTTTAAATATTCTATGAGTCAAAATATATATGTAGTCCTAAAAATATTTTTTCCTTAGTATATAATCATAAAATGATAATATAAAATTGCAATATTTTTATAAAATTATTTTAATGAAATTAATGTCATTTTTCAAATCATATAATTTTAATTTTGTGAGGGTCAAGTGTTAGTATTTTATATAAATTTAAAATTAAAGAGGTGAACATTAAAATACACTGTAGGTACGGTATTTCACAAATAGTATATTTGAATATATTTTTAGAGGTTTATATAAATTAGATTTATATTTTAATGTTTTCATTACTGTTTAATCATATTACCCATATTATTAAATAAATTGATTCATCGTTATTTTTAAATATAATATTTTATTAAAAATTTCATTCAAAAACACCCCTATCGTCTTATAAATACCACACATAAATACTTCACTAAAATTAATACCATGTAATTACAATCATGTTTAAATTATAGAATAATTCCACTTCAAATCTACTCTATATGTAATTGAGTTCTTGTTATAAACCAAATTCCAATCTACGAAGGCTTAAGGTGATGTCTGTTGGATCTCTAACAAATAAAGAAACAATTTCGTTGATTTCTTACACCTTTGAATATATTATCCTTATTAATTACTCCATATCAATATAATTCTCAATAAAATTAATAATAATATTTAATAATATAATTATAAATTAATATAAATTATATTATAATTTAATTCAAAACCCTGATTTATTTTTTTTAATAGTCCACTCATGGTGGTAATTTTTAGCCGCCTACAAGATTTATGTAATAAATAATCTATTACCACATTACCTGATGGGTTTGAAAATATCATTTTAAAAATTAACTTATAAATTTTTTCATTATTATGAATTTTGAAATATAAATTTGGAATTATAATATTCAAATTAATAATAACCAATCATAGAAATTTTATCCGCCAAAACAAGCATACCAAGTCACCTTCCTCTACTTGAAGTTATTTAAAAAAATATATTGAACAGTGATATATTGTTCAACTGGAATAGTAACTAATTTGTACCTATACACTTATGAAGATCACATTACTATTTGACAATACCTTTTAAATTTATCATATTACTAATGCAATTTTAATGTTGTTCAATGAATAATCACATGTGGATGGAACGAGCATAAAAATTGTTATTAATGAATGAAATATGATTATAAATGGATATTAATATATTAAATAAACATAAATAAGGTTCAATATCTTTAAAATAAATTAATTAACTAATCTATTAATGAGTTTAATGAGTTTTCAACAGATTGAGGACCGGATATATGGGAACTACATAACCACCATTTTTATTTATGTTATACATTACTCTCTTAAATTGTGTTTATCTTTTTATTAATTACATTTAAAACATCCATATTATATATATATAAATAACATATTAAGATATCTAAATAGATTAACATACATTTATATTCTAGATATTTTAATGTTTTTCAGGTTCCCTATTCAATATTTTATTTAATGGAAACCCATTTAATGTGATATTTTCTAATTATTGTTCAATTAATTTTATATCCCCTTTAATGGATTTTTTTATCAATTGTTTCTCAAAATTATCACCATATTATGAAAAAATGTTAATGTTAATTTGTTGTTTTATAAAAAATACATTGTTCTTAACTCATTAAAATGTTACTGACCCATTTTGTGAAACATTATATAAGAGGATCATTTCTATACCTACTTATATAGCAATTTCATGGGACTTTTTCTTCATTATAATATATATATATTGAGGTACTATTCAACTATACTCAATTATAAATTCCCAAAAACCTTTAATGTCTTGATTTTATTTGAATATTTATGATTCATTGTTTTTTTATATTTTATGATTTCAATATGTAACCAGTTCCCTACTCATGGATTTTCTCATTTTTATTCATAGGTACGATTTATATTCTTTTAGAATAGACATATATGTTTATATAAGGATGTTAGGGGTGGGACTAAAATTATGAACCCCCTACACACAAATATTAATTAATTATTACATATTAATAGATTCCATGTATGGTTTATGTTTTTTTATCATAGAAGATTATGTTATGATGTTGCAATAATCACCCTCCACTAACATTACGATGAAATTTTTATGTTTGTTAAAAGTTTTTTTGACCCCATGATATTTTAATATTATTTAATTTTATTCACGCTTCCATGTGATTATATATTATACTTCTTTTATAGAACATCATGTTATTTCACATGACTCATATTTTATTATCAGTTATCATACTTTCACTCTAAATATTTCATTCCTAGAAATTATATATAACTATATTTTATGCTTTAGAGATATCTTATGATGTGATAAAAGTACAAAAAAAATTAAATTTCAGATATCATTTCTAATATCTAAATTCATAATATGTAGTTTATTTTCAAATTTATGTATTAAATATCTAATCTCACAAATACAAAATACATCAAAATTTTTGGGTTTTCATTTATGGATATTATTTTTTAAAAAATTAGTAATTTAATTATTTGTTGTGGGTCATTAAATGATAATTCTATAAATAGTCACAGAAATGATTCCAAAATACAATTTGGAAGCATCCAAAAAGAATAACATGGGCCAAGTACAGTTCCGCAAGAGACCCTCAATAAAAACATATCAATTAAGAAAAACCAACCTATAAGAAAATAATAAATATTTTTTTAATAAAAAAATATATATAAATAGACACATATTAATTGAATGAATCAAGAAGTAATCCATGGAATCAAAAATCCAAATATATATAATTTATTTTATAACAAATATCATGGAAACAATAATAAGAGGAAGTATGAGAATGAGAAAATGAATTCTGTGAATCATATTGACTATTAGGGTGAATGAATTATATTTCATTGTAGAAACTACCATGGTTTCAACATTAATGTTAAATTTCCACAATGTTATAGAACCTGTAAAGATTTGGCATCCTCCTATAGGGGTCCAAATGTAGAAGTGTTCCATAGAGAATTGGATCATGATACATTGGCCATGTATTTGAGCAACTTCAATCTATATGAAACATAGTATTTAAGTACCAAATTTAAATTATATGTATCACTACACAACTAGAAACAAAATGATAAATGATTATGGAAGGGTTATTCAATAATAAATGATTTTTGAAATGTACTTTTTTATAGAATAAAACATTGTGACCTGAAGGTTTCCATAACACCACATAAATGATAATTTCTATAATGATTTAAATGATCATGACGATATTTTGAAATAATTTTAAATAAAATTTCAACAATATTTTTTTCTTCATAAATAATCAATACTCGAGGGGATAATTCACCCCATAATTCATTAAAGATTGATTTAAATCACACTATATTAGAGGGAATCAGAACATGAAATGATAAACTATTGAATGTTTTGATTATTTGAATTGAATTCAAAATAACAGATATGGTGTTAATGATTTTTATGAAATGATAAATTGATCTGGATTTGGTTACCTTGCAAAAATCTTTGGTACACATGGAAAAATCTAAATGTATATAGATAAGATTAATCATTCTAAACTAATAATTGAAGGGTTTAGAGTTTATAGATATATATAAAAACTATTTGATGTTTTAAAGATGAGGTAATATAATTGGTATATCTTGATCATATAAAAGTATAAGAATTATAGAGTGTAACTTATAGCTCTTATTTATGTGAGTATGGATGGTTGATATTGGTGGAATATCATTGATTGTTTCTATATGTAATGTATATGTGAGAGAATAATGAGAATAATTACAATACTGAATTATTCTTCATCTGGAAGGATATATTAGTACATTTATGTTCAATGGAAGGAAATGAATCATTTCATTCACTGATATGTTGTAAAAATACATCCTTATATTGGTAGAATTGAAAATTGGAAATCAACATCACATTGAATGTATATATTTTTTAGGCATTGTGAATCAATTTATTACTATGATTTGGATGATATATTCAGGTCAATAAATTGAGTAGTACTTCCATAAAGATTTTAAAATATAATGA
Organism: Viscum album; assembly: GCA_963277665.1. NCBI lineage: Eukaryota > Viridiplantae > Streptophyta > Magnoliopsida > Santalales > Viscaceae > Viscum > Viscum album. The sequence goes on from OY728151.1 coordinate 1,477,596,621, forward strand.
ATAATAATTAGTGTCCCTAGGATGGTAGTGTGTAAACTAAAAATTATTATAAAGCTATTCTATCCTATAATAGGTTTTCTATGGTCGATTCCATATAACTATTGAAAATTGTTATTTGATATTAGAGTTGGGTATTCTATAATATTTTCATGTGTATTATCCTATGATGTCACTTAGTGTTTTTTCACAAAGGTAAGTACCTTAGATGGTTTATTCCTTAATTTTTATATATTTTTTGGTTTGATCAATTGAAATTAATGGAGGATAGATTAAATTTATTCCTTTTAATAAGGAAAAAGAATTTGGAAATAGTTTATTGTTAAAATTTATGAGTGAAGTAAATTTTTAAATTTAGTCACCACTATGATTCACCCCCTATCGAGGTGCCTCAATACATTCATCAAATCCTACTACTACCAATAAAATAAATTCATAATCCATATCACGAATGTATAAAATATTTTAAAATTAATCCATGAATTCAATGGCATTAAAAATCATAAAAATACCATTGTTAAATTTTGACTTCCTAATATTAAATTTGAATAAAAAATTTGAAAATAATTTTCAATAAATAAAATGTTTAATGGTAAAATACAACTATTTTTGGGTTTTAATATCATTCATTAAGCATAAAAAAATTTATTGAAACCACAATTAAATTAATATTTATAATTCGATGAAAAATATATTTAATTACACTCTTATTAAATATTTAATAAACGTTATTTATATTAATTCATTACACTATTATCATTTAATATTAATTGTTTAATTACACACATGAATATTAAAAATAACTATCACATTACTATTTGTAAAATTTTATTAACATTTTATCAGCCACATAATGCTTCAAGGGTTATATTAGGCATTATAATTACACATATTTATAAAATTTTAAATCCTTGCTGTCAGTTTCTAGGTTTTTATATAATTTCTATTAAATTTCTTATAATTCACATCAAGATAGTGATGTTTATTTTATTCATACTATTATTTATAGAATATGATCACTTAGAGTTTAATCTTATGTTGTTTCAGAATATTTTTATGTATTTTATAGTAGTATTTTTAGTCATTCTATTCATTGTAACACTCTAATTTGTATTGTACTGCAATAGTTAATTAATTTTATTATGGGATGGATATTAAAATGATATATTAATTTGTAATAGTAAAATATCACAACATTAATTTCCCATGATAAAAATGGTCATCAATGAAATTCAGGGAATTCATCAACCCATAATCATATATGGGTGATTAGTTATCATTGCATCCTCAGGCTCGTACATTCCTTCCTCCAACATCAAATCCTCAAATGTTCATTCTCTAAATTAGATCTCATATTGAAAAACACCACTTATATGATATCTATAATCTATAAAGTAACTTTTTTATTTTATAATGTAAGATTTATCTATATTTATTTAATGGTGATTATATGTATTAGTTGTGGAATATACATCTTTAAAAGTAAGACAAGTAATATATCATGTACACTAGAGAGCTTTTTTTGGGAAATGAAAAATGATTATACACATATCAAATTTTCTATAAAATAATAAAAGGTTAAATTTATATTGGACCAATCCTCCACTTTTTAAAAATACTTATAACTCCCTTCTGTGGTTATAATTTCTAGGTTATTGGATACCATATGTGAAACTATATAATTTTCCCCCAATTATCTTAATAGATTTTATGAATTCCATAATATGTCTTGATATATTTCGAGATATCTCTAATATACATGGGTTATTCCACAACTAGTTATAGACCAACCAATCTATGTTATCTAACTATATCCCAGCATTTTAGAGTGTGACAAATTTTAGTTTACAAAGATTTTTTTGTTAAACACAAATGATATAATAAAAATAAATGTTGTATAAAAATTATTATATGGTTAGATACAGGTCCCATGTTCTTTAATAGTCCACTAATAATGACCATTGCATGTACTCTAATGTTTGGACAGTCATTTCAGACTACCTGGAGTTTTCAATGTTATTTAATGTTCTAAAATGAATCTCAATTTCTAAATCCCTATCATAAATTTTATAAAATTATTATGGGAAATTATTTTCATGATCATATATAATTGTTAAAGGTTTATTTTAAATCCCCATACCATCATTAACAAACTACTATTATGACGTACTCGGTATAAATCCTCTCTTATTTGTATAAAATGTGAACAATGTCATATTAGTCCATAATAACCTAGTTGGTATTTTTCTTAAAGGATACCATTAAATTTATAAAGAAAATATCATTAAAATATTTTCCTATTTCCTCTTTAATATGAAGAGAGTTTTTAGGACACCATTTAGAAAGTGTCATTCTACCATTAATTATTAGAAATCCAAAAATCCTGAAACATTGTTAAAAAAACATCCACCATGTTTTCTAACTATAGGTATTATATAAAATATATATATATCATCACACTACCATGTTATATAGAATAATTTGAGAAATAATCTTCTTTTAACAATTCTATTTTTAGTTCAAGTATTTATGGTATTCATATTCATTTTCCGAAATGTCATACTCCATATTTGTAAGAACCTTGTTCTTATATAGAGGTACAAATTTCTTTATTTATTTTTATTTTCAATGCTTTTTGAGAAAATAAGGGAAAACATGACAATTAATGGATGCATACTATCACATGGCCTAACATAGGGTTACACGCCATGTAATCATATGTACATGCCATGTAGTTTTGGCTATCTATGATGGGAATAAATGGTGAGTGGGAATATCGGCATGGAAAAAGAGAAAAACCAAATGCAAATAAGGTACATTATAGTATACATCGTGCAGTCATGTATGGACACCCTAGAATGTTTTTCGTCTGATGTTAGCTGAAAAATGAATAGTTAAATGATATACATGATGTGTATATGGACTTACACACTGTGAATATTGTGTTTTCTCTTAAAACGGGAAGTATCCCGTCCATTTAAAAAATGGATAGAGGGATCTCTATGTGGAAGAACATGATGTGTCAGAACATCAATCCCTTATCCATTGATCATCCATACTCGGAATCAATCAATTTTGGTTGTGTTTGAATCAAATTGGTAAGATCTCGGTTAATCGTGAACCATTCTTCCTAATTTATGTTCTAGAAGAAGTTATTTAAGGTTGAGTCATATTTCCTTTTTTAGATCGTCATCATTCTATCTCAAATTGGAGCTCTACACTCGATTGAGAGAGTCATAATACGATGAGGTAGGTGTTCTTCTGCTTATTGATTAATTTCAAGTGGTTTATATGCATCATTGTGCAACACATTCGTGTTTTTGATGTCGTGTTGTTGAGACTCTAACTATATTGATAACTAAAAATGGCTAGGTGATTAATAATATTAATTAATTCATGTTAATTGTACTTGATTTTATTAAATTCCACCCCACGGGTGAGTTTCCATTGGATGACTATTGTTTGTCCATTTGTCTTAGGATACACATGATTATGCCTATGTTTTTCCTATTTTGGATTGCTTGAAATGAATTGGTTAATTTAATTTTTACCTAATGAGTTGTTTCTTTGTTAACTGTGTAATGATGTATATTGTGTGTGCTTAATTTTTCTGAATATATTTTAAATCGATATTGGCCCTGTTTAATTGTTCTACTATGGGAAGAAAATTTTTTACGACTATCGGCTAGGTTTTCTATGAATGTGGGAATCATCTAGTGTGTTTGTGGGAAATTTTATATGGGTAATGTTTTTTCTCATTTATGGGTGAGGATTATTTTTGTCTTCGTACTACCTGTGGGAAAGGTTTTTAATTTAAAATCAATTAATATATTGACTTATGATGTGTCTACTAAGAAAAATCACAAGATTGCATTCGTTTGTAATTTTAGTAGTTAGATAGCCTGTAGAGGTATCTACGGCGTTCAATTATATACAAGATTGACTGGGCGAGTCTAGAACCCAAGAACTTATAATACCATGTAATTGAATTTTTTAATGAAAATAAATGTTACAAATGGAACAAGACTTGTAGGATTGTTTACTTTTGAGTACTTCATAGTTTACTTCTTTCATTATTATACAATAATATTTTCATATAATCAAAAACATATTGTCACAGATCTTAGGTGGTAGAATACTATGATTTATTTCTCCATCCCAGTTTGGGTCGTGTTTTTTGGCCCAAAATTATTATATTTCTAAAAGTTTCAATAAGGGAAAGTCCCTTTTATCATGTACTTGATTACTACTTAGGAGCAAGAGAGCATGGGACTAAGCCAAGGATTGTGATCATGCTGAGATTCATTTTGTGCTACCGTACATTGGTACTGTATTGTAGTTGATTCCAGTGTATCCCAATTTCAATATTTTTTTAGAACATGTTACATGATAAATCATTTTGATTTTATAATCCTTCTGGTTATCGTTACCTTTCGGTCGTCAATTGTTTACTTCGGTTGCATGATATTTATTACATTTTGTATTGATTTTATATATTATTCTGTGTTACACTATGTCAATGAGGGAATATTTTCCCCACTATGACACCCATGGACCTTAATTCTAGTCAGCTGCCTTTGGAATATGGGGAATTGATCTTGATTCCAAGTGGAGAACCTGGTATGGGTCACCTGTTGAGTGGCTTCCAGATCTAGGACATTACAATGTGGTATCAGAGGAAGGATTCATTTCTGTTTTGTGTTACTATTTTTGGACAATGTAAAGGATTTGAAATTTCTTAATTCGATATTCTTGGGATTAGATACATTTTGTATACAAGACATCCAAATTTCCTCAAAATAAATTGTGTATTTGTATTTTGAGATATTATAGTTTATTATATTTCAATGTTGGGTGACACCCTTGTTTAGTGCTGTTAATATTCTTATCATTTTGGTTTGGTTTTGTTTTAACATGATGATATGAGGGTATTCCATCTCATGTGTACTATAGGCACTCTCTAGAAATGACATGACATGCATACATTCCAAACCATTTTGGGAGTATTACTCATTTCATGTTGTTGTGATAGTACTGTGATAGATATGACTACTGTTGTGAGAGGTGAATTGCTATATGATATGGTTTGAATTGGATGGACCCCTGAAATTGATCTATGAGGTGTGTGGACCTAGTTGGTTCAAAATTTGGTGGGTCATGTTTTAGACATTTGTATAGAATTGTTTTGATATATGTTCTTCTTGGGTGAAATACTTTGATTAATAGGAGTATGGCACCACACAGAGAGGAATTTGGCATCCGAGTAGTTGGTTTTCTAAAAAACAGGGGTTATCTAGGAATCCTAGACTTTCTATCCGGAAAAAACCCAGTATACAGAGCTTGTGGTATAGCCTAACACACCGTGCCTTCTTCTTGTTTCGGGAGATGATGTTCCATGTTATAAGATGAACATTCCTTGTACCAAGTGTAAAATTTGTGTAGCATTTGACCATGTAATTGGAAGTGTGAGAGGAAACATGGGCTATTTAGTTTTAATCAAAACACATCATGTACTTTTGATATATTCCATGTAGCCTACCGAGGATGAACATGTGTGTGCCAGGCTGTGTGTGAGTACATGGACTGGAGGACAAACTTGTGTACATGCTGTGTACGCATGGTGCATTCCCTGTACCTGGGGTTGATACATGCCAAGTACGATGGTAAAAAACCATGTAATAACAAAAGGGTACACAACATGTATATTCTCTACATGTCATGTAGCAATTTTTTTCCAGACATTGTGGGTCTTTAAATTTTTCATTTTGGCACCCTTGAATGGAAAACCTTGTCAATGAGTTTGATGTAAGGCATGTTTTGGACCTTGTAGGGTCATACCACCACAATGACTTTGAGGTGTATGCTAGGAGAGAAACAATGATCATACAGAGCACTCAGGGAGCACCATAGGCTTCCACATCTATGGTAGAGATGACTCATATATTTCAGCTGCAGAATCCGCCTACATTTTCATTGGATAGAGAACCATAGTCTACATAATCATGGCTAGAATCAATCTAAACTATATACGATCATCCAAAGACACCTTCTGAGAGTAAGGTAAACCTCGTGACTTATATTTTCATGATCCCTCATAGTGGTTGTGGGATGTTACCAATCACACATAGCGTCATCATGACTTGGCATGGGAAGGTTTCCTGGATGTCTTCTGTGATTATTTCCTTCATGATATGCTAATGGCTGATCAAGTCTTGGAGTTTACGCATCTGGAGAACCGTGTTATGTCAGTAATAGGCTACTCTACTAGTTTCATTGAACATAAATTTTTCACACCAATTTTTATGGGTGATGAGACTTTGATAGATTGGAAATTAGACATTGTTCTTTGGTATGACATCTGAACACATGAGATGGTTTTTAGGTAGCCTTCTATACATTATATCACGAATCCATCACTGATAACGGAGTGGAATCTTTAGGATGTTAGTAGTGTCAACCAGGGAGGTTCAGTACTGATTTTTGGTACAATCTCAACCAGAATGTGGAAGTGTCTAGTGGAGTTCTCTCATGGTTCCAGTAATAGCCAAAATGTTTCCTCTAATATCCAGGTGATGTTATACCAATGTGGAATGGTTGAGAACTAGAGACCTAAGATACCAAGGGTCCTAGTTGAGTGACGATATTATGGTAGGATGGACCATATACAACCCTAATACAAGTAATTTCCGTCAGTGGCTAGTGAGAGGGGTTCTGTACAGACTCCACATGCAGGAGCAGGGTCATAAAGTTCTCACCAATCTAGAATATGGAATACGTTAGGGTGTAAATGCAAGGGATGTGGTCATTTCTATTATATCTAGACTCTAGGATCTCAACAATAGTAGGGAGGGACATCATAGGGTAGTAGTACTATGTCACAGGGTCGCGGTATAGTCCATACGTATGCAGTGAAACATACCTAGAAGAAATAGTATCCTAGACCTTCTACTGTTAGAGGTACTATTCTAGTCACCTTTGTTTTATCTTCTTCACTTTTTGATATTGGTGTTACTCATAGATTTATATTTTTGGCCATTATGGAGGGAATTGGGATCTATTTTCATCCTTCTAGATAGGTTACGACACTAGAAACTCTGTTAGGGATTTTAACGGCAGGTGTTTGTCAATGTAAAGAGTTCCCCTTGATGTTGGTGACTGTCACTTTATACAGAACCTATATGAATTAGGGATGATGGCCTTTAATTCCATTCTCAGAATGGATTGGTTGGTTCCCATTTGAGCATTTTATATTTTTATCACTGCAGGGTGAGTTTCAAGTCACCAGAGGGCCGAGAATTTCTATATAAAACTGAATTGGATGTCCATGCTAGCCAATGGGACCCCAGAACCATGGGTTGCGCGGGATGACAACATAAAATATGAGTTTTTATCTAGATGACTAGGGGAAATTTCAGTTTGATTTCCTTCTGATGGTTAATCGATATAGGGATGTCTTCCCAAATGAATTTTTTGGTTTACCTCTTATGAGAGAGGTCGAGTTCATTATTGACATTGTGCTAGGAGCTGCAACGATATCCATTCCTCTTATAGGATGGATAAAATGGAGTTTAAAAAGCAAAAGAGTATGTTGTATGATCTAGAATCTAAGGGTTTCATCTAACCATGTACATATCCTTGGGGTTCTCCAGTCCTTTTCTTGAAAAAAGGAAGACGATACCCTTAAGTTGTGTGTGGATTATCGAAAACTAAACCACTTGATTGTTAATAACTAATATCCCATACCACAAATAGATGTAATATTTGATCAACGTGGAGGATCCATATTATTCTAATAAATCGAAATGATGTTAGGATATCACCATCTATGTGTTCGACCTGCTAACATACCTCATAACACATTTCATAGAATGTATAATCTATATGATTATCATCTTATGTCGTTTAGTCTCACAAACGAGCCAACATTTTTCCTATTACTGATAAACCGAGTATTCCTTCCTTACATGGATTTATTAGTGGTGGTTTTTTTAGAAGACATATTTTTGTATTATCACAATCAACCCAACCATTCCAAGAATCTTTAGATCATTTTGAATACACAATGTGAGAACCAGTTATATGCTATGCAAGAGAAATTGCACTTCTAGATAGATCATATTCTCTTCATGGGTCCCGTCATCTCAGATAGAGGAGAATAATTGTACCCAGAGAAGTTGAGAGTAGTAGTTACCTAGTATCATCCCAAGAACGTGTTTTACATACAATGTTTCTTGGGGATAGCTAGATACTATAAGAATTATATATATTACTTCTAACATTTAGCGGCACCATTGATAGGCTTGACTAAGAAGGCTATGAAGATCGTGTGGTCGGAATCTTGTGAGAAAACCTTTCAGGAGATGAAGGGAAGTTTAACATCAGCCCTAATACTGGTACTTCCAATGCATGGAAATTATTATATAGTTTACTGTGATTATTTAGAAATTAGGTGGGCAGTAGTACTTTTGTAGGGAGATTGAGATGTAGCGTATGAGTCTTGGTAGTTGATGACACATGAAAAGAATTACACAACTCATGATCTCGAGTTAGCAGTATATGTTCATGATTTTTACTATTGGAGACATTATATATGGTTAGAAAATTGTTTGGGGTACACTGACCAGAATAGTCTCAAATAAATCTTTACACATTTTGATTTCAATCAGAGAAAGAAAATGTATATGGAATAACTTTTTTAATTTGATTTTGAGCTTGAAAATATTCTTGAGAAAGGTACTATAGTGGACGATGCACTGAGTAAGAGGATTTAGATACAAGTAGGTCATAAGGCCAGTAGAGATTGGAATCTTATGGACATGTTGTATGAGATGAATTTTGAGGTTCCCAAAATTCAGGGAAAACATACCTGTCATCTTTGGTTATGACTTCAACCCTTCATGATTGATTGAGTATGAGGTAGCTATCAGGTTATAAATTCCTATTTATAATGCATTCTGTGGTAGTTGAATACCCTCCCCCTAGTTTGACAGCAGTCAATGATTAAATACATCATATCCATGGTTCAGTATGGATACCAGGAATATACATGAAGAGCTGATACAAGAGTTTCAGGCTTCATCATGGGTTTTGAATCATGGAGTCAATAAGATGTACCATTACATGCACTATCAGTAGTAGTGGCTAGGTATGAAGAGAAAGTAGCTGGTTTTATTATAGGGTGTTCCTTCTGTCATCATGTGAAGACGGAATATCAACAAATGGGTGGGCTTTTACAATAGTTACCAATTCCAGAGTGGAAATGGGATGATGTCGTGGATGATTTTGTAACGGGGTTATCAAGGTCTTCTAGAGTCAATGATGTTGTGTGGGTTGTGGTTGATAATCATAGAAAGGTCTATAACTTCTTTTTTATCAAATAAATGTTCGGTGTTGATGATCTCAAAATTATGTATAACTAATAGGTGGTACAACATCATGGTGCTACGTGCATGTGTCCTAGAAATTAGGGGATCTTGGGAGAAGCGTATTCCCCTGTTTGATTTCTTATACAATAACAGCTTCAAGAAAACTATAAATATTTCATCTAACGTGGAATTATATGTTCGACCATGCAGATCACCATTGTGCTAGTTAGAGGCAGGTGAGATAGCTTTATTGGGACAACATATCATTCAGGAGACATCTGAGATGGTCCAGTTGATTCAAAAATGGATGGCTATTGCGCAGTCTCATCATGATTCATATGTTGGTCATCGAAGATGAACTCTATAATTTGAGGTCAGGGATTAGGTTTTCTTATGCATTTCACCAAGCTTAGGACATTGGTGAATTATGAAATATGGTCAAATTTCCCCTAGATAGGTCGAATGATTTGAGATCATAGAGAGAGTCAGGATAGATTACTATCAGTTACAGTTTTCTCAGAAGTACTGAGCCATTCCCAATGTCTTCCACATATCACAGCTTTACTGTTATCCCTTAGAATTGTCACATGTTTTCATCTCAATGAAGTTGAACATTAGTTTTATGCATCTTTTGAGGAGCAACAAATTCTTATATTTGACTGGATTATGAATGTTTTCTGAGGTTAGTAAATTCCACTCATACATATGTTATGGCAACTCATCTGAGTGCAAGATGATACATGGGAGCAGGAGGTTTACGTATATGGTCAATGGCTAGAGTTGTTCTCAATTATTTATTCACCACCTTTGTAAGGGAAATTTGTGGACGAATTACTTTATTCTGTGAAGTTTGAATGAACCCAGTTCTTACTTAGAGGTTCCAGTTTATTTTATTTTTTTCCTTTTGAGTTTTTTTCGAAAAACAAGGGAATACAAGGAATGTACTAGTATAATACTATCACACTGACTGACATAGGATTAAAAATTGTGAAATCAAATGTACACACCATGTAGTTTTATCTGTATTTGATGGGCATACATAGTGGGTGGGAATGTCGGCATAGAAAAGATGACAAACCAACTACGTAAAATGTACATTCTTGTACACGCTATGTAGTCATGTTGGCAAGTCCAGGAAAATATTTCGGTGGAGGTCAGCCATCAAATGAATAGTGAAATTATATAAAGGCCATGTATATAGAGTAACACGCTGTGTATTTTGTGTTTTTAGCTTAAAATGTGTATAGCCTCTCCATTTCACAGAATGGACTAAGGGATCACCGGGTGGAAGAACAAGCCGTGCATGAACTTCAATCCCTTCCCAGTTGACCATCTAAACTATGAATCACAACAATTTCAGTTGTGTTTGAACCCAATAAGTATTTTATAAATTAATCTTCAGCCATTATTCTAAATTTACAATCCAAAAGGAGCTATTTAAGGTTGATTTAGTATTCTTGTTTCTTTGATCTACATCATTCTATCTCGAATTGGAGCTCAAGGCTGGAAGAGTATAGTCATACTATGATGAGGTAGGTTCTCTCATGATTATTTCTTAATGTCAAGTGGTTTATATGTTTTTTTGTTCTTAGAACACATGTTTAAGGTGTCGTTTTGTTGAGACATTGATTTTTTTATGCCTAAGAATGTTTTGAAAATTAATTATATGAATTCAAGCATCTTGATACTATTTTTTCTATTAAACGCTACCCTGTAGGTGTTTTACTTTGGATAACTATTGTTAGGATGTTTGGCATAGGATACTCATGGGTATGTCTCTGTTTTTCCTATTACGATTTTATTGAAATGAATTGGTTAAATAAATGTCTACCCAATTGAGTTGTTTCATTATTAATTATGTAATGGTGTATATTATGTGTGTGGTATTATTTTGAATTTATTTTGTATTGGGTTTTTTCATATTGAATTGTTTTTCACGCGGGAAGTGATTTTAAATGCCTTTGGTAATGATTTTTTATCCATATGGGAAATTTCTTATATGTTATGTTTTGTCCTACCCAGGGGTGAGGAATTTTTTTGTTAGCGGACTGCATGTGGGAATGGTTTTGAACTAGTGATTGACTATTATAATGACTTATGACACATCTTACAAGCTATATCACATGCATATATTTGTTTTCCATTTAACTTGTTAGTTAGCCTACTGATGTATCTGATGTAATTACTTCTATAGGGGATTGACTGGCTAAGGCTAGTTCCCAATAACATATAATTCAATGTAATTAATTTTTTTATTGAAAATTAACAGTATTAATGGAACAATACATGAAGCATTGTTTATTTTTTTAGTGCATCATAATTTACTACATTAATTATTATAATGTAATGTATTCATATACTCACAGATATATTGGCAGAGACGTTAGGTGGTTTCTTACTGGGATGTATTTCTCATAGCCTATTTGGGTCATGTTTTTGGGCCCAAACATACTATATTGCTACTAGTGTCAATAAGGGAAAGGCCCCTATTTTAGGTACATGATTTCTGCCTAAGAGCATGAGAGGAAGGGACTAAGCCAAGTATTACTATGAAGATGGGTTTCATTTTGTGTTTCTATTCATTGGTATTGTATTGTACTTGATTGTAGTTTATCTTGATTTAGTTGTTTTCTTAGAACATGAGGCATGATTTATAATTTTGATATTATATGCCTTTTGGTTATCATTATCTCTTGGTATTCAGTTGTTAACATCAGTTTCTTTCTTTTTACTACTTCTGCTATTCATATTATTTATTCCAATGTGTTAAACTCTACCAATGACTGTATATTTTTTCCAATATCACACCCTATTCACTCGTATCCAGCCGGAAGCCTCTGGAATTTTTGGAAATGCACTTGAGGCCACCTTTCCGACTGGGTGTGGGGCCCCAATTGAGTGGCTTCAGGATCCTGGACGTTATACTATTCATAATTAAAGTGTATCAATATAAATGTTTACATGGATTCAATATCCTTTTTTACACCCATTTCTTCTTATTGAGGCTCATTTATATTATCTAGTTAAAATGGTTGGGAAATTAATATAAAATTGAAATATTTTTACACATTTATATTAATTTAAATGCGTAACTTAGAAAAATTCTTGGGTGTAGTAATTTTTTTCTTCTTATCTAGGAAAAAACATTATGGATCTTGATAATAAATTAAAATTAAAACTTTTCTTCCATCCTAAAGTATTAATGTAATAAAAAATTGTAGATTCTAAAAGTTAAATCTATCAACTATTACTCATGTTATGAACATTATATGTAACTGTATGCATAAAAATATCATGATTTATTTATATTTTATATCTTTCATAAAAACATTATATGATTATATATATATAAATACCATCAACAAATCCACATTTTTTGTTTGACATTTTTATTTCTGAATGTTTATTTATCTAGATTTATAGGTAATAGCACTATAATATTTTATAACGATTCACAATATTCCATTCATTGAAAAAACAATATATTGAAAATAATATGTTCATCATCTAAAGGTAATTTTAATATCAGTTAATTGATTAATCTCTTGATCAATTATTCCAAAATTTCACCACAATTTGTTCACCATGAAGCATTTTACCCAAATAAATGTAAACATGGTCAGCATGATATCTAATATAAGAAAAAATTATTTATTTTTTGATAATTATTAGATAATCATAAGAAATAACACACATCTATTATATTTATTGGTTTCAAATATTATTCAACCACATTGGTCTTTTAATTGTCGACAGAGATCAAATCCTTGGTGACAATGTGGTAATTTCGCGTACTACACTTTCTCTCTTAGGGTCTCAAGAATATTCCTAAATGGATTATATTATCTCCATAAATCACAAAGTATATCAATATATATTCAATAAATACCATAAAACAATAGTCATGAAAATCCTCAAATACTATATTAGGTCAATAAACTCAAATGTTTTATTAGTAAATCCAAATGACATTTTTTTTAACTCATAATTCACATAACTCATGTAATAATCCCTATTTTGTATATGATTTCACAAACCATTTAGAATAATACTAAAAAATTACCAACGCTAGACCCTAAAAAGGACAAAATGAAGTTCCTGATCCCATGGGATAGTATCTAGTGTCTAGGCTTCATAGAATCTCTTCTACGGGTGACTTTTCTCATAAATTGATATTATAATAAGGGTATCAACTAGGAACATTACATGTCCCCACCAAAAGTTTTTGAGTCATGAATCAAATAAAACATATAAATGGAATAATACTTTTACCAGTATGGAATTTCATATATGAAACTCATAAAAGTCCATAATAACTAACATTTTAAAATTAACATATAATATTTAAATGAAAATAATAACATTTAGTAATATGGGACTTCAATATGGGTAGAAAATGAGGTGATATAATTGTTTGATTATGAAATATAACCCTAAATAGAAATTATTCAAGTTATACACTACATATATGTGTGTGTGTGTGACACAATGGAAAACACCATACATTTCACCACCTTTATACTAAAACCTAGAAATTTTAAACATCAATCTCCTATAAAAGATGAATTTCCTTAATGTGATTCATGGATAATATAGTCTACATACCTCCAATGGGTGTATGTAAGGTGAAATTATAAAAATTCTAATAAGTTCCACTATGTCTCTTATATTAAAAATTGGTTAGATAATCCATTTATTCTTGTGTGAAAGTAAACCATATTAGGATACTCTTTTAGTATTTTAAAGGAATGTAACATGTAACTGGTTTTTTATTATTCTAATTGTGATAGGGAAATCCCTAAATTGAAAATTTAATTAAAATAATAATGTTACTTTCCCTATTTTTTATAATATAAAGGAACATTAATATCCTATCACTATAACATATTCATAAGTAATTAAAAATAAATAAATAATGTCCATTATCCAATGTGGCACCCCACACTTGTATGTAATGTAACATCCTTGGAAGAGTTGCATAATCTCTATAGATGTAAACCACATATAGGGAGAGTGTCATCAAATTATATTATTTAATATTCATTGGTTATATATGTAACGGCCCAAAGTTTCATTAATGGAAATCCCTCTTGATCTAATTAATAGTCTTTTTATGTTTATATAAAATGTCAACTTCTTTGGTTTTATGTTAAGAATTTTGACCATTGCTAATATAGACGTTGAACAGTGATCACATGATTAGTATAAATATAAGATTTTAACAAATCCAATTTACTCAGAAAAAGGAAGCGATGGCCTCATCTAGTATAATTTCCCCATACAAAGCCCATTTGTTGGAACTCGGAAAAGAAGTGGTGTCTTTGGGCTTCGCCCTTGACATCAAAATCCATTTCTGTCAAAACCCGTGAATTTTCGATAAATGACGGTTTTAATTTTAAAAGTGAAAATTATCATATTTAGAAAATTATTTAGATTAAATAAATGTTATTTCTGGAATCAGGACATCGAAATTATCCAAAGGTGAATTTTTCATAATTTTTTGAGACAGTCAAATTTTTGAGAAAAAATTAAATATCGTTTAAATATATAATGTGTTTTAGGACAACATAATGACCCAATAGTGATGTAATAAAATACTATAATTTTTATGTTTGGCCAATATATATTTTACCATTAAAATAATGTTATTTTTGGTTTGTTTGACTTACTTTTCATAGCATTAATGGACCCCTCAAGACTTATTCAACACCTTTCCTTTTTAAATTAATTTCCATGGGAGTGTGACTCACCTCCACATAAGAAACCCTAATATTTTAAGAAGTTCAGACTTTCGCCTTATAAAATATTTTTTTCCTCTTCCTTTTTCCAAAAACCATGGGCAAAAACCATGGGATGGTTTGTGTTTTGGATTAATTTAATGTATGGGGACCCAAACTTAAATAATAAAGAATTCCATCACCTTTCCTATATAAACCCACCCAAGATCCCACTTCCGCCTCACTCAAAGCCCTTGGACTTTTTCAAACCTCTACCCTACTCTCTCTATAATCCTTCCAAGGTTCCCCAAGCTCCCAAGAAGCTTCTCACACGCATCTCTCTAGCCTTTGGAAGTACACTTCCAAGTAAGGGTTTTTTCTTCCTTTCTCATTTTTGTTCAATTTTCATTAAGTTTTTTTGCCCTTTTAAATTCAATTATTAATTTTGGGGTATGGTTTTTCACCTCACTCATAATTACCTGTTTATGTTTTAATTATGTGAGACCCCTTTCTCTCTCATTAAATTCCTCCCATGTACACCCGTTACTATGCCGAAATTCCGAAAGGAACTTCTCTCTCCTCTTTTACATACAAGCAATACTTTTGTATCATGAATCTGAATTCCATTAAAATTGTTGGGACATGTATCCATATGACCTCCTTACTGTCCATTACATGTATATATAATGAGTAACCCATTTCTCTCTCATCAATAAGTTTTATGAATTCTAATGGCACGCCGTAACGCTGCCGAAATCGCACCATTTTTGTAAGACAATTCCATTGTGTAGTGGATACCATGCCCCTTTCTCCATAAAGGGTTTCCACATTTATGAACATTTAATTATTGATTACAATGTTTCATGTATGAATTCCACATTACTTTATCGTGGAATAAATTATTATGTTTTTTGAAACCTTGTTTTATGATCCATGTGGCACACTTATGCATGAAATGAAATGTTTTAGAAGGGTGCACACTAATAGCACTCCAATGCATTAGGTAAAGTATAATATCATGATATGTCATGTTAAATGATTGTTGACTCATTCTAATTCAAGTACAATGAGGGTTTACCCGTGCTTTATGTGCAATGAGGATTTACTAATGCTCTATGTGAAATGATCCTTGGCTCATGCTAATTCCATGTTAAGTGTTGTTTCCACATTTCCATGTTATGATTACCATGCTTTATCATGACTTTATGTTCATGTTTCTTTTATGATCTATTGATATTCCTATTTTCTAAAATGTATTGTACTCCTCATGTTATTCCACGTGTACTCCCTTACTGGGCTTTATAGCTCACCTTTTTCTTATGCATGTTCTCAGGTTATCCCATGCAATGCTAAGTACGAGGGAATGTAGTGGTCAGGTAAAGAAAGTTTTCAATAAAGATGTTCTATTTCATGTTTCAAGTTTTTTTGTAATGATCGTAAGCCCCAATGACACTAGACCTCTTGATCCTCTTTGTTGTATCAGGTGAAGTTTTAGGTAATAAATCGTGTTTAAGTTTGTAATAAAAGCAGGGTTGTCATAGTTGGTATCAGAGGATAGGATTAGTTATATTTGGGATTAGGAATCCCTAGTAAAGCCTTAGATACAAGAATAAGTATAATAAAAACATCCCAAAGTTTTGGTAAGTACTGAGTAAGTGGTTTATCAAATAAATACATCCCTGTCTGGATATGAGCGGGTATAGGCGGCTCTGGCACATATGTATCCAAGGGGTAAAACCCGAAAACACCGCATTGATCTAGACTCGAATGGGAACTCATGCACGACAACGGGCCTTGCTGCTCTCATGGTTATGACTCTCCCGGTGGATATGTTTTGATAAATACACAAGTATAGTATGAACCCTTATTAAAAAAATTTCCCCTAAGAATATATGTTAGAAAGTAGATCATGAAAAGCCTAGATTAAAGCCTATAGACTCATGAGTTAAGGAAATAAATGTTTATTTATAAGTCATCAACTTTTTTCTTTGGATTACCCTTTATGTGTTACCACTAACTTTACTTTTATTCCAGCCAATGGCCGGTAATAGGAGGACTCGGGCTAACAACTGTTGTGAAGATCAGTGTGATGACTGTACTAATGAGATTCCCAATCCAATGGGAGCAGGAATCTAGAACTTTGTCACACTTCTCTCTCAGCTAACTAATGTTTTGAATAGAAATACGGGTCAAGAGGAACGTTCAACCCCCCCCCCCCCCAAGAAAGAACAAGTCAATATGGAGACCTTCATGATTCAAAGGCCTCCTACTTTTAGTGGATCATCTGATCCCACGATTGCTGAACAAATGGATCAACTCCATTGAAAAGATATTCTCCATCCTCCAATGTTCTGAACAAGAGAAGGTTATCCTGGCGGCTTATTGTATGGAGGGTGAATCTGATCAATGGTGGATGTTGTTCAAAAACACGAATCCTGAGGAGGATATCGAGGCGTTGGAATGGAAGGATTTCCGGAAGATGTTTTTCGATAAATATTTTCCCCACACCCTCTGGCATAAGATGGAAAGGGACATCCTTTCCCTCAAGAAAAAAGATAATGAATCTATTGGATCATACAAGACAAACTTCACGAGGCTTGCAAGATACACTTCTGGCTTTTTCATTACCCCCGAATTCAGGGTTGACCGCTTCTTTGGTGGGCTGAAGCCTAGCTTTCAAAAAGAATTAGTGATCCGTGACTTCGACAGCTATGAGGAAATTGTCCGATGTGCCCTCAAGTTCTAAATGGAGATCGGGGAATCACAGGGGTATCATGGGGAAAATAATCATAAGGTGAAATTGAATTTTGGTGGTCTGATGGATAAATACAAGGGTGCTATGAAAATCCAGCACCCCACATACCAAAAGTGTGGAAAGAAGCACCCTGGAAATTGCCTTAAGGGGATTATAAAATGATTCAGGTGTGGAAGAGAAGGGCACCTAGCTGTTAACTGTCGGCAAGAAAGACCCACAGCTATGATAGAGGAGTGGAACGCTCCGTTTGAACCTCAACACATTGTTCAATCCTACAAATGCAAAGAACTGGGTCATTTTGCAAATCAGTGCCCTAATCCAAGGGTTTTCGGAGAAAACTAACAACCTCCAAGGAAACAAGGAAGAGATTTTTCCATCACTTCTGCCGAAGTGAACCCTGAAAATGAAGTGGTGACAGGTATGCTAGTTATTCATTCAAGAATAGAGAACATACTTTTTGATTCAAGTTCTACGGATTCTTAAATATCTCGATAGTTTAGTAGTACAATCCCAGCACCACCACAAATCATGGAATTAATGATGTCGGTGAGTACGGAAAATGGGGCAATCATTGCATCCCATGAATAAAAGTCCTCCCCTGTTATAGTCTATGGATTGAATTTCCTGGAGAACCTTGTAATACTCCCTCTGGTGGAATTTGATGCAATTCTTGGAATGGATTGGCTTTCCTTATATAGAGCCAACATAAATTTCTAGTAGAGGGAAATCACACTCCATATGGAGAATCGACCCCTGATTCATTACTATTGTAAGGAGGAAGATGAATCTCCTTTAGATCCATCATCTCAAGCATGGATATTATTGCATTATGAGCATGCGTATCTGGATCAGATGATTGAGTCCAAGGAAGAATACATCCTGAAAAAAATGCCTATTGTGAGGGAATTCGCTAAAGTGTTTCTTGAGGAACTGCCTGGTCTTCGTCCTAAAAGAGATGTTGAGTTCTCAATTGAACATATTCATGGGTCACTACCAATATCCAAGACTCAATGACCTATTTTATAAGCTGCGTGGAGCACAATACTTCTCCAAGGTGGATTTGCGCTCGGGATATTATCAAGTATGGGTGAAGGAGGAAGATGGCCCCAAGACTACTTTTCATACAAGATACGAGCATTATGAATTCATATTAATGCGTTTCTGACTCACCAATGCTCCAACAATATTCATTGACTTGATAAATAGAGTTTATAGAGATTACCTTGACAAATTTGTGGTGGACATTATGGATGATATTCTTATATACTCCAAAACCAAGGAGGATCATGTGGAGAATTTAAAAACTGTACTAGAGACTTTGCGCCAGGAGAAGCTATAAGCAGAGTACAACATGTGTGAGTTCCTGTTGAAGTAGTTTTCATTCTTGGGCCTTATCATCACAAGCAATGTGATATCTGTGGACCCCTCCAAAACAGATTCAATTGAGTGATGGCCGAGGCCAGCATCAGTAATAGATATCTATAGCTTCTTGGGGTTAGCTGGATATTATCGACGATTTGTGAGAAATATATCACGATTTTCCGACCCTCTTACCAAGCTAACTGGAAAGGGAGTAACATTTTCTTGGAGTGATGAATGTGAAGAAAGCTTCAAGGAGTTGAAAATCAGACTTATCACTGCGCATGTGCTCACATTACCCACAAGTGGGGAACATTTTGTTGTTTTCAGTGATGCTTCAAAGAAGTGATTAGGCTTTGTGCTGATGCAGAATGATAAAGTTATATCCTATTTCTCAAGGCAGTTGAAAATCCATGACTGAAACTATCCTATGCATGATCTGGAGTTGGTGGTGGTGATCTTTGCCTTGAAAATCTGGCGGCATTATCTCTATGGAGAGAAATGTGAGATATATACTGACCACAAGAGTCTTAAATATATATTGACACAGAAAGAGATTAATATGTGCCATAGAAGATGGATAGAGCTCATCAAGTATTATAAATGTTCAATACATTACCACCATGGGAATGCGAACAAGGTGGCAGATGCCCTAAATATAAAGGATCCATCAATTCTATCAATGATGAGAATTGAGAAGGATCCAATCTTCTTAGAATTGATGAAGATGGACGTGGGAATCATAATGAAGGGAACATCATCAATCCTTTCACAAATGATTGCTTAGCCATCTCTTTTGGAAAGGTTAAAGGATTCTAAAAAGGATGATGTGGGAATTCAGGAAAAAGTGGAAGCTATTAAAAAAGGGAAATCCTCAGAGTTTAATGTTAATGAAGAAGGAATTGTGCGGTTTGGGAAATGACTATGTGTTCCATCATGTCCGAAGCTGAAGAAGGAACTTTTGGATGATGCACATAGTTCAAATTTCTCTATTCACCCAGGGAGCACAAAGAAGTATCGAGATCTCCAGGAAAACGTTTGGTGGGATAATATGAAGAAGGAGATCGCTGAATATACATCAAAGTTCTTGGTTTGTTAGAAAGTGAAGGTAGAGAGGAAGAAGTCTAAGGGGATGATGAAACCATTGCCCATACCAGAATGGAAATGGGAGAAAATCACCATGGACTTTGTCACCGTACATCCAAGGACATCCAAAGGCAAAAATTCAATCTGAGTTGTTGTGGATCGTCTTACAAATACTGCACACTTCATTACAATTAGAGAGGATTTCTCACTAGATCAACTGGAATGGATATATATCAGGGAAGTGGTAAGGTTGCATGGAGTACCACTATCAATTGTGTCTGACCGAGATCCAATATTCACCTCTATGTTTTGGAAGAGTCTTCAACATGCTCTGAATACTGAACTGAACTTTAGTACGACCTATCATCCTCAAACTGATGGCCAATCCGAGCAGACTATCCAAACACTTGAGGATATGTTGAGAGCGTTCTCAATAGACTTTAAAGGAGGATGTGATCAACATCTTTCTCTGAGTGAGTTCTCTTATAATAAAAGTTCCCACTCGAGCATCCAAATGGAACCATATGAATCCCTATATGGGAAAAGGTGCAGAACACTGGCATGTTGGAATGAGGTCGGTGAATGTAAGCTTCTTGGACCAGAAATGGTCAAAGAAATGGTGGAGAAGGTGAAAACCATTCAGCAGCATATCAAGGCAGCCCATTGTCGACAGAAGAGTAATGCAGATAATCATCGATGTGACCTTGAGTTTATAGTTGGAGATATGGTGTTTCTACACATATCTCCATGGAAGAAGTTCATGAGGTTTGGAAGGAAAGGGAAGTTAAGTCCAAGGTACATCGGCCCCTTCGAGATTCTTGATCATTTCAGGGATGTGGCATATCGACTTGAACTTACACCTGCCATGGCCAAAGTACATGGTGTCTTTCATGTACCCATCTTAAGGAAGTACATACCAGACCATTCACATGTACTCTCTTTTGTGGTGGTACAATTGTATGATGACCTTTCTTATGAGGATCAACCAATGAAGATATTAGATCATAGAGAAAACGTTATACAAAATAAGATAATGCCCCTCGTCAAGGTGTTGTGGAGAAACCACAAGGTTGAAGAAGCAACGTGGGAATCAGAGGATATGATGAAGCGGAGTAACCCACATTTGGTTTAGTGTGGGAAAAGGAAAATTTCATAGGCGAAATTTCTTAAGGGGGGAATATTCTAATGACCCAATGTTTCATTAATGGAAATCCCTCTAGATCTAATTAAATGTCTCTTTATGTTTATATAAAATGTCAACTTCTTTGTTTTTATGTAATGAACTTCGACCATTTCTAATATATCTATTTAACAGTGATCACAGGATTAGTATAAATATATGACTTTAACAAATCCAATTTACTCAGACAAAAGAAGTGATGCCCTCATCTAGTAGAATTGCCCCATACGATGCCCATTTGTCGGAGCTCGGAAAAGAGGTGGTGTCTTTGGGATTCTTCCTTGACCAATACCATGCTGAGCTTCATCATTTCAAGCTCGAACATGACCATCTACAGGAAAAGTGGATGTTGATTGAAATTACCACTTGAGCGATGCTATCTGAGCCACCCCAAGAGTCGGTCACCATCGCACACCTTACCATTAGGTCTTACGTGGCTGTTTTAAGGGGTTATGTAACAAATAAGTAGTACTATGTTCATGTACATTATTTTTTATATAATAATGAATATAATTTCTAGTCATTTTTGAAACATTGTAAATAGTTTTTAATGTACAAATGGTGTTTTTAGTTATTATTTAATTAAGAAATATATTTTATTAAATTAGGGGATTTTTGAATTAAATAATATTTTAATAAAATAATAATATTATAATTAAATTAATTTTTATTAAATATAATTGTTCTTATAATTTTATGAATGCAATTAAAATTTTTATTAAGGTTTGAAATCCATTTCTGTCAAAACCCGTCAATTTTCAATAAATGTCGGTTTTTATTTTAAAAGTGAAAATTAACATATTTAAAAAATTATTTATAGAAAATAAATGTTATTTTTGGAATCAGGACGTCGAAATTATCCAATGGTGAAATTTTAATAATTTTTTGAGACAGTCAAATTTTTGGGTATATATTAAATACCATTTAAATATATAATGTGTTTTATGACATCATAATGGCCCAATATTGATGTAATAAAATAATATAATCTTTATGTTCGTCCAATATATGTTTTACCATTAAAATAATGTGATTTTGGGTTTGTTTGACTTACTTTTCAAAGCATTAATGGACCCCTCAAGACTTATTCAACACCATGCCTTTTTAAATTAATTTCCATGGGAGTGTGACACACCTCCACATAAGAAACCATAATATTTTAAGAATTTTGGACTTTGGCCATATAAAATATTGTTTTCCTCTTCTCTTTTCCCAAATACATGGGCAAAAACCAAGGGATGGTTTGTGGTTTGGATTAATTTAATGTAAGGGGACCCAATCCAAAATAATAAAAAATTCCCTCACCTTTCCTATATAAACCCACCAAAGCTCCCTCTTCCTCCTCACTCAAATCCCTTGGAGGTCGTACAAACTCTTCCCTACTCTCTCTAGAATCCTCCCAAGGTTCCCCGAGCTCTCAAGAAGCCTCTCACAAGCCTCTCTCTAGTCTTTGGAAGCACAGTTCCAAGTAAGGGTTTTTTCATCCTTCCTCATTTTTGTCCAATTTTCATTAAGATGTTTTTCACTTTTAATTTCAATTGTGAATTTTGGAGTATGGTTTCGCACCTCCCTCATACTTCCCTCTTTATGTTTGAATTATGGGAGACCCCTTTCTCTCTTATTAAATGCCTCCGATGTACACTCGTTACTATGCCGAAATTCCTAATGGAACTTCTCTCTCCTCTTTTATATTCAAACAATACATATGTATCATGAATATAAATTCAATTGAAATTGTTGGGACATGTATCCATATGACCTCCTTACTTTCCATTACATGTAAATATAATTTGTAACCCCTTTCTCTCTCATAAATAATTTTTATGAATTCTTATGTCACGCTGTAACACTACTGAAATCGCATCGTTTTTCTAAGCCAATGCCATTGTGTAGTGGATACCATTCCCATTTCTCCATCAAGGGTATTCACCTTTATGCACATTTACTTATTGATTAAAAAATTTCATGTATGCATTCCATATTTCTTTATCATGGAATAAATCATTATGTTTTATGAATCCATGTTTGATGATCCAAGTGATACACATATGCCTGAAATGAAATGTTTAAGAAGGGTGTGACCTTATAGCGCTCCAATGCATTGCGTAAAGTATAGTATCATGATACGTCATGTGAAGTGTGTTTTGACTCTTGCTAATTTTATTACAGCGAGGGATTACCCGTGATTTATGTGCAATGAGGATTTACTCATGATCTATGTGCAATGAGCCTTGGATAATGCTAATTCCATGTTAAGTGTTGTTTCCACATTTCCATGTTATGATTATCATGCTTTATCATTCCTTAATGTTCATGTTTCTTTTATGATATATTGATATGCCTATTATCTTAAATGTATTTTACTCTCATGTTATTCCACGTGTACTCACATACTGGTCTTTATAGCTCCCCCTTTTCTTATGCATGTCCTCAGGTTATCCAATGAAATGCTAAGTACGAGGGAATGTAGTGGTCATGAAATGAAAGTTTTCAATAAAGATGTTGTATTTCATGTTTAATGTTTTTATGTAATGATCCTAATCCCCAAATACACTAAACCTCTCGATTATTTTTGTTGAATCAAGTGATGTTTTATGTAATAAATCATGTTTAAGTTTGTAATAAAAGAAGGGTTGTCATAATATACCCAAGGGCCAAGGTTCCAATGAAGCATAACCATTTAAATTTCAAAACCACCGAAAATATTATTTAATCAAACATGAATTATACACCATCAAATACATATATGAATCACATATTTAAAATCATCAAATATTCTCATATCATTCTAGAAGGATTTAAATAATTAAAGTATTAAATAATTCAATACCCAATAGTGTCTTATAATACTTTAAAACCATTTGAAAACATTATATTTTTTATTCAACTGCATATTGTTCTTCAAACAAGGGAAATATGAAACCACCAACTTTAATCATTAAAAATATTGGATAATATAGTAACATTGGTAGATAATGAGAGGAGGGACACCATTATAGAAAATTAAAGACATAAACATCATAACCCATATAATATGGCTTGTTAAAATTGAACCTTAGGCCTCTATAGCTATAGATAATGTAGTAAAACAAGAGAAATAAGATAAAAGAACACACAAATGAGTAGGAATACACATTTCATAAGTTTCCATATTGATTTTATAAAGACTCAAATAATATATCAAGAAAATATAAGTGTGTGGTAAGGATCATCACAAGAGAGGCCTAGAGGATTTGAATTGGTAAAGGTAATAGGCCAAAGATGGCTTAATTAAAGTGGGGTTAAAAGCTAAAATTTTACGTTTTTAAAAATTTGGAAAATTTTAATAGGTTTATTATGTATTTTTTGACATTTTGATACAACATTTTATTAAAAAAATGAAGAAACCCCACATTCAAAAACTTTTTCAACACATTTTGGACACATGGTCCATGAAACCTTGCACTAACCATGAAGTATTCATTTAGAAGAATGTACTATTACATAAGGGACTTTTTCATAGTGTAGTTCTTGATAATAGAGAACTATACACTTATAATGCACACTAGACCAGATAAATACCCCTAAAAATGGTCTTGGAGTGTAGTTTGGACTAACATTGTACTAATTAATCCTCATATCCAGAAACCCCATTATTTCAAATAAATTTAATTTGGCCCCAAAATTATGTTTCATGATAAAAATAAATAAATTATAAATCCAATACATAAAAATTACACCATGGGTGTTACATTTATCATAATATATTCTATTAATTCTCTAAAAAAATAAATATTAATATAGATTATTTATGAATGGAAATGGTAATTACTTCATTATAAAGTATTCTCACTCTCGTGTATCATGAGATTCACTTTTATGCTACTATAATATCCTAACTACTGGAATATATTTCCATTGTAATATTTTTTCCCATGAGTCAATATTTTAGATGTGTTACTCAATAACTAGGACATCTAGATCTAGTTATAGGTCATCCCATTTCAACACATGTGAGTAATAAATATGACATTTTTTAAAATAAGATATTCATAATTTATTATAATTTAATGTCCTTTCAGTAGGAAACTACAACAAATATGAAACCATTGGGGTCCTCTCAAGTTTGTAAATGGGTCACCCATACCTTTATATGGATTCTATATATTTTTTATCCTTTAATGAAATGAGTGTGGACAAAATTTTAAAAAGACATTTATGAGAAGAAAATATTTTAATGAATTGTGATGATGATTGGAATAATATTATCATATCGTTAATGCATCACTAATCATATTATTATGGTTTAAATCATTTTAGTTATCTCAAGAGCAATTTTCAGTACCACTAGTAAAGTCTCATAACCAATAGTCTAATAGAGGAGAAATTATCAAAATTCATCATATAAGGCCTGTAATGGAACCATTTTGATATAGGAGAGATATATTTTATTAAAATAAAATATAGGGAATTCCAAATGGGTATCTTATAGTCCTCTAAATCTATGATAAAATCATAGAGCATGTATTCCAAAATCTAGATCATCCTCTTTGACTTCAAATCCATTTACAAATGGTAGGTAATTATTAACTTCAATTAAGAGATCATAGATTTTTTATATCCATTAAAAATTATAGAGGTAAATCAGGTATATTTACTGGAAATGATATCATATAGAACCCTAGAAATATTAAAAATCGCCTATATATACTTCTTATGGAGATCCATCACATTTTTTTATTCTTGATCCACATGAAATAAGTTGTCTAAATAAATTAATAAAAAAATTAGTAATATTTCCATTAATGATATTAGGTATTTAGATTATAAAGAATATGTATGTATTATCCCTTTTCTAGTTGGGGGTAAGAATAGGTTTGGATAAACCAAAAGGATTTTATTTTTAATCAATGTCTTACTGATAGGTATAACACCATGACACGAAGTCCACTATGTCACATCTCATGTGAGGGCACCCATATTGACATATCATATAATAATACATTTTGGTGGCGTTGGGATATATTTCACTCTATAAGTGATGAAACAATTATGTCATAAATTTCCATCCAGATCTAGGAGTTATTTAATGGTTCTTGATATGTAGAGGTACCTAAAAAGATAAAACTACTAATTAATGGTACCTCCCTCAAATAATTTTCTCTTGATAGGATAACACTCCCCATCATTTGGATACTCTAGATATGTATGATCAATAAGATATGGTTTCAAAGAAACATTATATGTAAACTCCCCCTCTTTCTATTCATTAATGTACAAGTGGGTGAAACCCTTTGAATTGTTCGTATGTTTTATTTTAGGGGAAATTTTCTATATGTTGTAGTTGTAGCGGTGTTCTAGAGTCTCAGTTCATGATTGTATTTTTCTATGAAAAATATGATAGAAACATGGTCTTTTTGTAGTTAGTAGTAACCATGTGGTAATAGAATTAAATGGATATATTGGTTCCAATGGAATGTTTCAAGATTCTTATTACCATGATGGGTTCCTAAGAAAAATATAAGAGTGGATAGGTAGGGTTCCAGTGGTGGTTAGATGATTGTGAATTGTTTGTCTAGCTATGTGGTTAATGATAAGTAAAATTGTTCCTTGAATTTCAGGGGGAAGTCGGTACTACATGGTAAGTGCACAGCTTGTCTAACCATTTAGACAAAACCAGTGACAAGTATTGATTTTATAAAAATAGAAAACTTACATAGATATAATTTTCTTTTTAACCATAATCCCACCCTAATCAATCATTATATTGACACATCCTTTCTTTTAGGCTCTAGGGGGTTCTTCCCAAAATGTATTGGTAAATTTCCAACAATTTTTGAGGATCTCTCCAAGATATTTTTCAATATCCTCTCAAGTCCTCCTCTGTCCCAAAGATATACTCCTGATAAGTCTTATACTTGATTAATTGGAACCCATTTTGGACATGGTGTCTATATATAAGGTGTTTTTTGATGAATTAATAATGTCTCATATGGAGCTATTCTTGTGAGTATTGGATCTCATCATTTCAAGGTACAGTTTTTTATGGAAACTATATTTCCTCTATCGTGGTTATTAGTGTATCTATTCAATGGTCCTTTATCATGGAAGATTACATCATTATTGTAAATTAAACTAAATTGGTTTATGAAATTTTTTTATTTGAAATCCAAGATGGTTATTTCTTGCAATTTCATTTCATGGAATGGAAAATGGTTTTGAAAAGGGTTTTTATTCAATAATTATTTTATTTAGTTCATGTGTTGGACAAAATGAGTTAATGTTCATTTTAATCTAAGATAGATTTTTATTCATGGAACCAGTAGTGTTTTACTATTTAATTTTTTTTAAAATTATGGTGATAGATTATGTGAATATTTATTAATTCATATTACATGAGAACCTTTGGTCCAACTAGTTATAGACAATTGAAAGAAAATTGAGTATGGAAAAAAAATGGGTTATGGTTGCGATAATGATAGAATCTTCCTGGAATAAGTTTATTTTCGTGTAAAATTATATCTTTTAGTGTCCCTTGTGTGTCATAGATATTTATTTCCATTGGATAGATCTCATTAGACCTTGGTTTTATTCCCAATGGTAATGTTCCATGCTTTGATTGCTAACATGATTATCTTTTAAGATACGGATACAAATGATTACTTCCCTCTTTGAATTCATTTATTTTAATAACATTATTCATGATTCTTTCAAATTAGAATTATATAATTAAATACAAAAGGTAGTTTTATGAAAAAAATGAAATTATTGATGATTCATGTTTTATTTTGGAGTTAGAACTAATGGTTTAATGGATACATATGATTGATATATTCAAGGATCCATCAAACTGGGTGTTTTTTATTACACCATATATATAACATATGACATATTATAGTATTGTTTTATAGGATACAGTTAAAAAAGTAAGGTTGGAAAGTATCTTAAATACTTTTCATAGTCAACATCTATTCATGGTGGTTTAGTATGGAGGTGGATGATCATCACATGGAGAATTATTTTGGTCATAGATTTGTTTTATATCTATGAATAACCATATACACCTATGTTTTACTCATGGTTAAATACCTTGTCCATTCCAAATCAATCTAATCATTTATCATTATTATTTTTAAAAATGAGACATTTTATATGGTGTTTTTAGGGTGAATACAATCCCATGAATTGGTTCGATGATACCCAAGTTCTTTTCACCAGAACATGGATATCGGGAGGGCACTAAGAGACTTGTGGTGTTCCATGTTATGTTATAAATTAGTTTAAATTGGGGATGATTGTAACAAAATGATATTTGATGTAACAACCCCAACACTAGTAAGTCAGATTCTATAATTATTTCATTACAATTTCATAGATACAATAGATCACATCACCAATAGTCAATTAGCTTAGTAGCCTTTAATAACAAGATACATACACTATTCTTTTATTATATTGGTAATTTAATATAGAACCTAACAATGTAAAATAAAAAACTCCCTTGACACATATTCAAGTAATTCATCTTCATCACCTGGGGAAAAGGAAAAGAATGGGTGAGAGGAAATGATCAGTTTGGGTTATATATAGTAGAAACAAGAATAAAAAATAATTAAATCATAATAAATAAGGTATAATAAATATGTCAAGTTAAATAACTGAAAAATGCATTAAATGTAATCAACAAATAAAGAATTAATATGAATCCATGGATTTTTTCATTGTGAAAACTATAATGGATAAGAAATACATAGTAATAAATAAATGAAATTATTAATTTTTGGACATCATGTATCTGGAATATGAACCACTACCTTCAAGACAACATGATTTAGTTCTTTGTGTACAATCACCTTAAATTCTTCTTGGAAATAAATGTGAAGTGTTTTTCATGAATGGATTTATCTCATAAGACTTGTAGATGAATCAAGGGGCTATATAATGTTGGTCCCCAACCGTTACTTCAATTCCCTAATAATTATTCATATATATATTTAAATAATGAATTATATTCCTTATCATAGTATCTGTATTGAGTATAAGATAAAAATTTATCAATATTTTCCTTATCAAAATAACATTCAAAGTAGAAACTGTATGTAAAAATGTTAAACAACATAGACAATAATAATATCAATGATACAAGATATATAGATATTTAAGGAAATATTAAATTACTAATTATAATAAATTAAAGAGGTAGTAAAAATTTAATAGGAGATAACTAAGGCGTATGTCCCATATAAATTGATGTGATACCGAAAACCCTTACCAATTTCAATTAATAAATTCTTATACCCCATACAATAAATAATCATCAAATGAGACATTTAATACAATGAAGATAAATAGATTCAGGATATGATATATCAAATCACATCATATATACAAAACACATAATAATAAATTGGTGAATAAGTCATATCTCACAGAAATAAATTTGAGATGAGAAAACCCATACCATAGGATAGAAAGTGTTCCATGCATGTATTTAATATCCTATATAATATAAATATATTAATTAATTAATTAATTCACCACAAAATAAAAATATATTTTATTTATTTTAATTTTATTAATTTTATTTTTGTCTATTTGTAGAGTTATAATTTTTAGTTATGTTGTTCGGGGACCATTCAGTTCATGGTTTTATGGTCGGTTCCCTTGTGTATAATTATTTGAGTGAATTTAGATTTGAAGAAAAACTCCATATGTAAAATTATTTAGAATAGAAAAATCTAAATATGTCGAAATAGTCTCATATATAATTTTTTTTATATGGTATGATTATGATTCATTAGATAAAACATTAATGAAAATATTTTAACTTATTTTGGTGATATTTACGACCATCCCAAACATCTGTAATATTATTTAATTTTATGATTATATATTAGATACTAAACATTATATAACATATTATATGTATGTTAATATATTATTTAATAATAATAATGGTTTTCGGACTATCATTAATGTGGTAATGGAAATTAAATATTCGCCGTCCTTGAAGGCGGTGAATCGACACATCATAGCTGATGTTCTTATTGTATAATATAAAATAATGAGATAAGATATTTTATGATGGATATTCCCTTAAAATAATAAAATTATTGACTAAATATGATACTAAAGTTGTCATTTCACATTGTATAAGGGTAGTTTAGAGGAGGATAATTAAGAAAAAGAAAATAAAAATCAAATAATGAGGATTTTGCCTCTTCAATATTGTCTCCTTCAGAACCTCCTTATCACACTTGGTTTGGTTTTTTGGTAATACAACATTATCATGGACTTGGGGAACATGATTTGTTAGGAAATTGGGAATATTTTTTAATATCTCCAATTCATATAAGTTGTGAGGATAAGGGGTGGTCAGTGTTGTAGATTTCGGGCGCAGTGGAAGCGCGTTGGTGGGTTTGTCCAACTTTATTTTTAACGGTAAACAATGTTCAATCCGAGATCCATCACGATATAAAATGCCGAATCTTTGGAATAGAAAAAATAATGAAAATAAAATAAGAGTTCTGGAACCCTTGATGAGGATCATCATATGTTGATTATAATTAATTTAATTAATGCATAAGAATTACCTCGTTGGAATTATTTCTTCGTTGATGTTTCTGGTCACGATTCGGTGATCCGTCGTTGCGTTGTAGAATCCAAGTGTTGGATTCCTCTAGAGGTGATCCACAGGTGTGTCACGTATCTCTGAACGTCACCGAAGGGATCTCAGAGTTCTAGCATAGAAGAACCTTCTCTTACGATGTCTGCCTTCGACCGCCTTAATCCGGTGGAGGATCTTGCTCTCGTAACTTGAGGGCGTTCTTGGTGGAATGGGAATTTTCTCTTGGCTTGAGAGTATTTCTAATTCCGTTGTTCACAACAATGGATCTTTAAAATGTTGGTGTTGCGAGGATATTTATAATCGGGATTGAGGTTAATAGAGTTATGACAATAAATAAACACGTTACGTGTTTTATTTATTTCATTAACTCTTATTTAAAACCCCCATGTCGAATTATTAATTCCTTGACATGCGCCCACGCTGATTATAATAAATATCATTTAGTAAAAAAATATAAAATCCTCAAAATCCCTACTGGAAAAACTACACGGCATGTAATAATTAATACATGGAGTGTACTTGTTTTCCATAAAACTATACGGCATGTATATTTAATATACACGGCATGTACTTTTATTTTCCATTTTTCACCACCACATTTATAAGACCTTGAGTAATGACTATTTATTTCTTAAATAATTCTTACTGCATTACTCACTAATAAATATATTATTTCGTCCACAATATATTCTCTCGAATAACTTGTGTCAAAATAAATGTGATCAGACATCCTTAAATAATTATTAAACCACAGTCGGGAATAATATTTATTTAACCTGTTAAATTAATATTTAACTGAGATACATGGACACACTTAGTGTGTGGCCCTCTAGGACTCTTCCTCATTGGAATTAGACTGAGCCTACCTAATGTCCAAGGTTAGCGTCTAGTAACACGCCAAGGCACCGATAGAGAAAGAAGTTAACGCCGCAATGACGTGTCACCTCCTACGAATGCTTACCGTATAATATAATACATTTGTCTCGATATCTCTAATCTAGCGGGTTTCATGCTAGTGCCATCAACCCATGTGCCTGATTAATCTTTCTTTGACTTCCCGGAATTAAACTTACCCATACCTTACCATGGCCATTGATTTATTTAGGCTATATCAATTCCGTCAAAGGGCCTGAGATATCTACTTCCTTTATGGAACGGAAGGGAAAAATTCTTTCTCTCATTATCTATTAATGTGGTATTACTCGTGACGCACCCAACGTCTCCTACCTCGCTGTGAATAGTGTGTCTTCACAGTTTTCTTCAATACATCTAAGTGCGTGAGTTGTAATACCAATTAATAATAATCTTAAAGTCTAAGGACCAATACACACGTCCGCATATAGGAACATCCAATGACAATATGAAATGTGGATTTCCTACTGGCGGGTCTCGTTCTCATAATATCCTCCTTGATATTACCAAGGGTGCACACCATGAGAAGTTGCCTCAATGTTTTATGAGTTTGCACCCCTAATGACCTGTATTATTTGTGTCCCTCAAATAATATCATCTGGCCATAGAACATACATTCAAGAACAGTGTTATGGAACTTCCAGGTTCTCATCATAGCAGGGATCCTCTAAGACCCTTTAATGTGAAAACATTCCTTAGGACATTATCACATGACATGTCACGCAAAAGAACAATAAAGATGGGATAAGGCTTTTATTTAATGAATAATGTACAAAGTAGTTTGTTCTTGACCACCAACTCCAACAGACTCCCACTTGAACTAGAGCCAACTGCTAATAACCTTTCACCCGCTAGCTCTCTCATGATATTCATGCTTCTACTGAGATATGCCTTTAGTGATGGGGTCTTCCACGTTCTCTTTCGTGGACACTCATCTCACTGCAACATAACCCCTTTGATAGAAATCCTTCAAGAGGTGATACTTCCAGAGTATGTGATTTTTCTAGTGATGTAACCTTGGTTCTTTTGCAAGATCCACCTCTGTAGTATTATCACAATACAATGTAATGGGATATTTACTGCTATGCACCACATCAAGCTCCTGGATAATGTTCCAAATCCAGACGACTTCTTTGGATGCATCAAAAGCCTCTATATACATGGACTCCACTGTAGAATCGGCGACAACTGGCTGCTTTGAACTCTGCCAGCTCACAGATCCTCTATTGAGACAGAAAATATATCCAAATTGTGACTTCAGATCATTCTGATCTGTTTAAAAAACAGAATCAGCATACCCTCTGATGACAAGCTCCTTGTCTCCTCCATACACCAGGAACATATCCTTAGTTCTTCTCAGATACTTAAGGATAGTCCTAACAGTAGTCCAATGTTGTTATCCCGGATCTTCTTGATATCTTTCTACCATGCTCAGTGCATAGGCAACATCAAACCTGGTACATAACATGGCATACATGATGGATCATATAGACGAAGTGTATGTGATCTTGCTCAGCCTATCTTTCTCCTGTTTTGTCGGGGGACACATTTTCTTAGAAAGATGTAATCCATGTTACACTGGAACCAATCCCCTCTTGTATTTTTCCATACCAAATCTCTTTAGTATCTGGTCAATGTATGTACCCTAACTTAGTCCATGAATCCACTTGAATCTTTCATGAATGGTCTTGATCCCTGGAATGTAGGCTGCTTCTCCTAAGTCCTTCATGGAGAAACACTTGTTCAACCAGTCCTTAACTGACTATAAGGTTGGTAAGTCATTTCCAATAAGCAATATTTCGTCAACAGATACCACTAGGATGACGACCTCATTCCCATTAAACAACTTATAAACACATGGCTCACATTCGTTCTTAATGAAACCAAATTCATTTATGGCTTCATCAAATCGATTGTTCCATGACCTGGATGCTTGCTTCAATCCATAAATGGATTTCTGCAACTTGAAAACTAGTTTGGCTTCACCTGGTGTCACAAACCCTTCTGGTTGTGTCATATAGACATCTTCCTGAAGGTTCCTGTTATAGAATGTTGTTTTTACATCCATCTGCCAAATCTCATAGTCATGGTAAGCTACTATGGAAAGTATGATTCTTATGGATTAAAACATGGAAAATGGCAATAAAGTTTCATCCTAGTCAATTCCTTGACACTATCTGAATCCTTTAGCCACCAGCCTTGCTTTATAGGTGCTAACTTGACCTTCCATGTCCAGCATTCTTTTGAATACTGATTTGCATCCAACAGGCTTTATATCAACTGGCTCATCGACCAAAACCCAAACATGGTTTTGATACATGGAATCCATCTCATAATTCATAGCTTCTATCCATTTCTCAACTTCTGAGCTTTCTACTGCTTCCGTGTAGATGATAGGTTCATCATTTTCCAACAATATTGATTCACCATCCTCGGTGACTAGGAAACCAAATCTCCTTGGTTCCCTTAGCTCTCTTGAACTCCTACGCAGTACTTGTGTTTCTAGAACCTCTTCCACTGAGACATGTGGAACGTTTTCCTGTACCAACTCCTTTGTATCTTGAGCATCAACATCATCGAAGTCAATCATGCTCCCACTATCCTTCTTGAGGATGTGATCCCTCTCAATAAAGACGACTTGTCTTGCGACAATCACAATCTTGTCTTGAGGGTTATATAGGTCATATCCTTTCGTTTCCTTGGGATATCCTATAAAGATACACTTCGTGCCCCGGGGTGCTACTTTGTTTCCTGAGATGGCCTTAACAAACTCCTCTCATCCCCATTCACATTTGTGTGACAAAGTGGGTTTCCTTCCATTCCATAACTCGGATGGAATTCCATTTTCCGCCTTTGTTGGTACCCGGTTTAATGTGTATGTTGTAGTTTGTAATGAATATCCCCAAAAAGATAATGGAAGATCTTCATCACTCATCATCGAACTCACCATGTCCAACAAGGTGTGGTTCCTCCTTTCACTAACACCATTCAACTATGTTGTATATGGAGGAGTGAGCTGAGATAGAATCTCAGACTCCCGTAGAAGATCAATGAACTCTTGGTTCATATATTCTTCACCTCGGTCTGATCAAAGCCTCATTATCTTCTTACCAAGCTGATTCTATAATTCATTCTTGAATTCCTTAAATTTCTCTAAGGACTCTGACTTATACCTCATTATGTTGACATAGCCATATCTACTCAAATCATCTGTAAAAGTAATGAAGTAAGAATATCCACCTAGATGCTTCTACTAGAAATGGTCCACACACATCTGTGTGTACCAATCCCAGAAGCACTGTGGCCATTTCACCTTGTCCACCAAAATGCAGCTTGGTCATTTTTCCTTATAAACAAGTGTGACATCTATCAAGTGGTTTTAGCTCAGTAGAGTCTAAATAGCCATCATGTCAGAGCTTTGTCAAACTCTTCTCGTTCACATGACCAAGGCGGTGATGCCATAACTGTGTGATGTATGAGTCATGTAAGTTTGTTTCGTTATTGATTTCCAACACTTGGTTTTCATAATTCAATACATACAAACCATTATTTAAATGTGTCATACCATAACATTCATTTTTCTTATAAAAGATACAACCCTTATTTCAAAATTTGAAACCAAATTCATCCATATCCAAACAAGATACAGAAATTATGTTCTTGGTAACACTAGGCACATGATAATATCTATGTTAAACCAAAATCACCCCAGTCGGCAATGAGAGGTGGTAGTTGCCAATAGCCAACGCAGCAAGCCTTGCGCCATTAGCAGCTCGAAGATCCACCTCTCCTCTTGCGATCTTTCTAAATCTACTTGGTTCCTGTATTTGAATACAGATGTGAGCCCCACAAGATATATCTAATACCCAATGTGTACAAATAGAAATATTTCACTCGATAAAAATCCCACCATTAGCGTCCCCACGCTTCTGGGTGCAGTGCCTCTTCTTGGGGCCCTGCTTGCCACATGAAAAACACACTACCTCCCATTCCGTACCCTGCCTCTGGATCTTCCACTTCTTGGAGGGACGGTGCTTGGGGGCTTCGGACCTTTTATTAGTCTTTGGCCGCATTGCCTTGTCCTTCCTTTTCTTGTTCATCATAATGACCGTGGGTTTGTCACGCCCCATGTCCTTATCTACCTTGTGAATCAAGGTCAGAAGCTCCGATAGAATCTTCTCATTGCCTATCATGTTATAGTTGACAATGAAGCTAGAGAAGGTCTTCTGTAGTGATGATAGTATGAGATCTGTACGCAACTCATCAGGGAATTTAATCCCTAAGATGTCTAGGCGTACAATGTATCCAATAAGCTTGACTACATGAGTCCCAACTGGTGCAGACTCTCCAAGTTTCATGGTACACAAAGAATTGGACATCTCATACATCTCCTATCTCACCTTCTCTTGGTAGAGATGTTTAAGGTGAGACATCATGCTATACGTGTCCATGTTTTCATGTTCCTTAAAGATCTCATTAGACATGGATGATAGCATGAAACACTGGATATATGTGGCATCATCCATTTGTTTCATGTAGAGATATAATTCCTCATCATTAACCTCTTTCCCAGGTGCAACTGCAATAGGATCTTCCAGCACATATAATTTTCTTTTGTGGAAAAGGATGACGCGTAAATGCCTCTATCACTCTTGGAAATTGGTGTTGGTGAGAAGGTTTTCTTTTTCGAGTATGGTGTGCAATGATATATTTGAAGTCATTTTCTTGCGGTTTCAACTAATTAAGATGAGAAAAGTTTTAGTACATTGTTACAAAAATTGAGACAAATAAAAAAATTAATACTTATTAGTCTCCCAATACTTTATCGAAATACAATAGCCCTCACCATTGACATCGTAATATTTTGTTGTGTGAATATTCTAGTGGCAAGGATCTTTATTTCCCTTAGCATTACCCCAACAAGGGTTAGTCATCAACATGAAGTGTTTTAGAAAGGCATTCCAAAGGCCAACTGCATTAACTCGCAGCTTCTTGATCCGCTGAGTGGAATCCCCAATCCTGAAATCCTTTTTGGATTTCATCAACCTTTGCCTCTTGGTCACACCAGGTCCTGTTGGGGTAGTCAACCCTTGATGTGAACAAAGTTAAGTCAACCCAAAACCATGAATTAGAATTCCCCTATAATTGAATTCACCCCAACTAGGTTTGGTCAAACACTTTGAACTATGGTTCTATTCTAACCAAGATTATGGAAGGCTATGCCGACATAATACATATGTTGAGGGATTTTATCCTTATACGTAAATTTCCATTTTATTATCTTTTATTACATGAATGTTAATATTAGGTGGGATATACTTAAGTGATTAACCATGTCTAACATAATATTTACGTATAAGCCAGTTTTATTTTAGTTCCATCTTGCATGATCGTTTAATTCATTAATTGTGTGATCATGACAACACACCCATAATAAATAAACCATGCAACTGACATAAATAAAATAAATTGTATGGTCATGCGATTTTCTATTTGTTAGTTTATCTAGCAGTTGATAAACTAACCCAAGACGTATGGGAGAAACACAGAAAAACCTTTTAGGTTCGTGTTTACAGCTTTCCACAAGTCCAACTTTGTATCTCCTTGGATTGGTTTCACCTTGGCTCCTGACTTGAGCCGCCTCCACTAGCTTGGGAGCCGCATCCATTACATATGCCTTTATCTCACATGCAGTTGAGGGGTAAAAGGGGTTTTTACATCAAATATTCCTTGGGCGCGTAGGCCCTACATATTAATGAGGAGATGGCTCGCAGGCCAAAAAATTTAATTTAAATAAATTAATTAAAAGAAACCTTTCATATAAAATGGTCTCAGTCTAGCTCATGGTCATCCATACATGCAACGATATTTACGCATAAATAAAACTAGCATTCAATTCATTAATAATTCTTGTTTATGATAAATCACGCTCGAATCAATTAATTGTCTTTAATTAATCAATCCTTTTATCTTAAATCCCTTTTCTTAATTTCTTTGAGATTCTCATCCATCATTATTTTAAACAAATAAATTCATTTAAAACTATCCTTGTATGTAACTTGTACCTTGGAGGAAACCCGGTGTATTCTCATTTATTACGTAGATGTTAAATTAAACACACATATATAAAACACCTATCACGTGTTGTGCCTCAGATTTACACCTTCACCATGGAACACGTCTCAAGGGTTTGTAAAATATAATAAAAAAATTTAATAAATCTGCATAATTTGGGTGAGTACACGTCATGTAGTTCCGACTACATGGCATGTACTTTTCTTCACCGTCCATCCGAAGTACATGCCCAGGGATAGGGCATGTTAATATACTTCGGAAATTTTCAGAGTACACGGGGTGTACAGTGGGACACACGCCGTGAAGTATCCGTGTTACGCGATTTCCAGCCGGGCAGGCCGTGTACGGAGTACACGACCCAACCCTAACCTGAAGGGACTACACACCATGTTCATTGGACCACACGGCATGTATTCTGGAAACCGTGTGCCACCTATTTCTGGTCAACACACGGTGTCTTAAATTTTTAGAAATAATCCAATACATGGCCTGATTTGGCGGATTAGTCAATGCATTGAACCCAGACTACACAGCGTGTACTTCCGAATACACGTCGTGTATTTTGGTTTTATACGTCCAAAAACGTTTGGATCCTCTGGATGAGTTCCTCTATTTTATTTTAATCAATATTAAAAGAAAAATTCGTTTATGTGAGGTGAACGAGAAATGAGGGAGGATGAATAGATCTCAATATTCAGTTTTCTAGAATGATAAAACATGAATTGAAATAACTAAATTATTAAATGCGTAAATTACCAATGAAAAACTAAATAATTATAATCAGCAATATGACCCGCTCTGATACAACTTGCAGGTTCTGGGCGTAGTGGAAGCACATTGGTGGGTTTTCCCAACTTTAATTTTAACGTTAAACAACGTTCAATCCAAGATCCGTCATGATATAAAATGCTGAATCATAAGAATAGAACGAAGAATGAAAAGAACAGAAGAGTCCTGGAACCCTTGAGGAGGATCATCATATGTTGATTATAATTAATTTAATTAATTCATAAGAATTACCTCATTGGAATTCTTTCTTCATTGATGTGTCCGGTCACAATTTGGTAATCTGTCGTTATGTTGTTGAATCCAAGGGTAGGATTCCTCTAGCGGTGATCCACACATGTGTCACGTATCTCCGGACGTCGCCAAAGGGATCTCCGGGTGCTAGCGCGGAACAACCTTCGCTTGTGATGTCTACCTTCGACCACCTTGATCCTGTGGAGGATCTTTCCCTCGGAACATGATGGCGTTCTTGGTGGAAAGGGAATTCTCTCTTGTCTACAGAGTATTTCCAAATCAGTTGTGCACAATAATGGCTCTTTAAATTGTTGGGGTTGCGAGGATATTTATAATCGTGTTTGAGGTTAATAGAGTTATGATAATAAATAAACGTGTTACTCATTTTATTTATTTCATTAACTCTTATTGAAAACCCCCATGTCAAATTATTAATTCCTTGACATGCGCCCACGCTGATTATAATAAATATCATTTAATAAAACAATATTAAATCCTCAAAATCCCAACTGAAAAAACACCACGGCGTGTAATAATTAATACACAGTGTGTACTTGTTTTCCATAAAACTACACGGTGTGTATATTTAATATACATGGCATGTACTTTTATTTTCCATTTTTCTCCACCACATTTATTAGACATCGAGTAATGACTATTTATTTCTTAAATATATGTAACTACATTACTCAATAATAAATATATTATTTCGTCCACAATATATTCTCTCTAATAACTAGTGTCAAAATAAATGTGATCAGACATCCTTAAACAATTATTAAACCACAGTCGGGAATAATATTTATTTATCTTTTTAAATTAATATTTAAATGAGATACATGGGCACACATAGCGTGTGACCCTCTAGGCCACTCTCTCAGTGGCATTAGGCTGAGCCTACCCAAAGTCCAAGGTTAGTATCTAGCAACATGCCAAGGAACCCATAGAGAAAGAATATAACACCGCAATGACGTGTCACCTCCTACGAATACTTGCCGTGTAAAATAATCCCTTTGTCTCGATATATCCAATCAAGCGGGTTTCATGCTAGTTCCATCAACCCATATGCTTAATTATTCTTTCTTTGACTTCTCGGGAATGAACCTACCCATAACTTCACATGGCCATGGATTTATTTAGGATATATAAATTCCATCAAAGGGAATGATATATCTACTTTTATTATGGAACGGAAGGGAAAATCCTTTATCGCATTATCTATTAATGCGGTATTACTCGTGATGCACCCAACGTATCCTAACTCGATGCAAACAGCGTGTTGTCACAGTTTTCTTCAATACATCTATGTGTGCGAGTTGTAATACCCATTAATAATAATCTTAATGTCTAAAGACCAATACACACGTCCAAAGATAGGAACATCCAATGACACTATGAAATGTGGATTTCCTACTGGTGGGTCTCATTATCATAATATCCTCCTAGATATTACCAAGGGCGCACACCATGAGAAGGTGCCTCAATGTTTTATGAGTCCTCACCCCTAATGACCTGTATTATTTGTGTCCCTCAAATAATATCATCTGGCCATAGAACATATATTCAAGAACAGTGTTATGGAACTTCCAGGTTCTCATCATAGCAGGGATCCACTACTACCCTTTAATGAAACAATTGTCCTTAGGAAATTATCACATGACATGTCACGCAGAAGAACAATCAAGATGTGATAAGGCTTTTATTTAATGAATAATGAACAAAGTAGTTGGTTCTAGACCACCAACTCCAACAAGTGTGTTATTTAGAGTGGAGGAGACGAGTTTTTATTATTATTTTATTCAATAATTTATAAATTTAGATTTAGACTATCAATAGTAATGATTCTTGAAAATAAATATAGAAAAAGTGAATTTTAGTTCGAACTAGGGGGTTCATACATCTTGAATGTCCGGAAAAACCATTTATTTGTCTTAAAAAGTTTAAATACCTTAATATACTATATTTAATAATTCACCAAAAATTAAACAATTTCAAAAAAAAATTAAATATTTCACCGTAAACATTTTTAAATGTTTAGATTTCCGGAATTGACAATATATTATTGAAACAATTATCTAAATTTGAGAAATTTAATTATTGAATAAAATAATCATTTTTTTATAAATATAGATTTTGATATTATAACTGATTTTTTGATACATTGAAAAATTAAATATTATATCATAATTTTTTTAAAACTATAATAAAATAATGAATAATTTATTAATATATTTTATGAAAATATATTTTCATTAAAATTATTATATTAATTATATAATTTTATAGAATCATTTACATTAAACAGAAATATCGACACATAATTTATCATTTTTAAAAAACCTATTTACTAATTTTATTATATAAATATATCATATTTTCTTTAATGAGCAAGCTATGCGTTGTTTATATTTCCATAGATGAGGTAATTTTTCTAATTTTCACATTACCATTCCTAATGGTAACATTACTATTCTAATGGTCATGTTAATATTTTATTATATATAATTATTCATTTTTTAATGTTATTTACAATGTAAGCTATCAAATAAATTGAATTTATTTAAGAAGATACATTACAAAAAATCTTGTGGTGTTGTAGACTTCCATCCAAAAGGATCAACCATGAAATTTTTCATGAATATTTCCTTAAAAATAGATATGGGTGGGTCTTCTTATTAACATTCTTATGTTCCCACATTGCTTCTTCCAATTTATGGTTTCTCTAAAGAAATTTTACCAAAAATTTAGAATTACTTATCAATAATTTCTCTCTAGTTCCAAGAATCTTGATAGGCTATTCACAATAAGACAAATCAGGTTCCAGTTATATTTATTAATAGTTGACAACATGCACTGGTTATATCATGTAATTCTTTAATAAAGATAATTAGCCACTGAAAAAGGCCAATGTTAAATGTTTACATACTAAAATTGACGTGATTAAATTTATATAAAAATAGCTTCAGTGAATTTCATTAATAGAACTTCATTTTGAAAATTCAAGCACTTACTGTCACATGTGTCAATTTGGGACTAATAAATCATCATATTCTGGAAATAATTATTGTAATCACATGAATTTTATATTTTTTTATATTATTTTTTACATTTCTTGGAACATTTTTTCTTTTATGATCAGTGGATGAATCACAAGGGAATATGGCCATTTGTGTCCTTGAATGAAGGAATCGATGAAACAAACATAATCAGCCTTATCCCCATGAAATAAAAGTGGAGACCACATTTCAAGCCCATAAAAGATCGAATTTAACTATTTCGTGTTAAAGATAATGGGATTATTCCTTTATAATATTTTTTGGGCTAATTTTTATGATTTCATGGTGATCCAAATGCTCAAATATGAATATTAAATTAATGGTTGTATCTAAAGGCCCATAATGACAGCCCCCCAAATTAATCATATTGTCTGACTAACATATCAATTTGGTATGAAATTTTGGATTATATTATATATATACAAGAATAAGGTATCTATCTTATACTACCCCTTTAGTTTAGTTCTAATTCAATGTAAAATTAACACATCAAAAATTGGGGATGAATCTAGACATATTTTTGTGTTCAACCTTGAAATGTAAAATGTTCTTCGATTTATCTTTCTGTTTTTGTCTCTCTGAATTTATGGGGAGGGAATTTATTGTTACATTGTTAACCCTAGGACTAAAAATTTCCAATTTAAAGAGATTGTGGTGATTTTTTTGAGGGGTAAACTTTTTATTTCAATTATAATTTTATGAATTCATTTTTTAATCACATAATCATTTTTCCAATGTAAATTTTTCATTCAGCATATTTCGTAATAAAATATCCTTATCAAAAAATTATTTATTTATTTGATTATTTTTAATTAAAATATAGATACCATTGAATCAAGGTGTGAATCTATTCAAACCAAATATTTTGAATTTCCACACACAATGGTGGAGTGTTCATTATTACATTGTTTTTACTTATTCAATCATGCTTCATTACGTCAACTTCTCACTTCCAGTGATAAAATAACAACTATTGAGGGATACAATTTAATGGGTTCAT
The DNA here is from genome assembly GCA_963277665.1 of Viscum album. Lineage (NCBI taxonomy): Eukaryota > Viridiplantae > Streptophyta > Magnoliopsida > Santalales > Viscaceae > Viscum > Viscum album. The sequence goes on from OY728151.1 coordinate 1,477,639,750, forward strand.
CCTCAAATGATTCATGGGGTGAATTAGATGTTATTTTATAATCTTTAATTATTGAATGATTTCATTATTTTATTATTTCCAATAAATGATTTATTTACTTTTTCATCTTGAACAACTATACGGACTCCAAATGTTGATTGTAATTACGATCCATTTCCCTGGAGTGATAATGAATGGGATTATCAAAGTACATTTGTGACTAGACTTGTAATATTGTTTATATTAAATCTGTGACTAATTTTGGGGATTTGTCTCATTGATTGGATTCTACATGAACTAGTGAACTAAACATTTCTATGAAGACAATTATATCCATTCTATTCCTAACAGAATCCTAGGATCAACCCATGCTCATTAACTATTTTAAATCATGTAATTGTGTGTTTTTTATTATATACATTATTCTATAATTATAATAAACATCCATTTTGTTGACATCATAGCCATTCCTCCATCAAATCAAAATGTCGATATGTTTCTTCTTCGGTCCATATGTGTTTGATCCCATCATTTACTACATTGGCCGCTTCTACCAATGAGGTAAATTTGGGAGCAACCAAATTTATGGAACCATTTCAGGGGACCCCAGTAAGTCTCTTAGAATCTCTCCTTCTTTTCTCACCCAAATTTATGTTTTATCACCAAAAAATCTCTTATCGTCCCTTGTTTTTGGATGTAGAAGACTTTTTATACCCCAAATCATTCAAACCATTCTATCAGGGTTATAAATCATTCCATAGGGGAAATAATAAATCCTTTTGGTAATATTTAATTATAAATAATATTCTTGAAGAATCTAAAACAGTCATTGCGCCAACTCCAATAGAGTATCATAAAAAATATTCCATTATAAACTCACGCTAGAATTTAATGGAAACTCTACATTTGGAAGCCCCTAACATAGGGAATTTTATTGATCATGCAGTGAATGATTACCCCATGCCTGATGAGATGTATAATCATTTGGATAATGAATTTTTTAATTGTAAATTTATATTCAAATCAAGGATGGTTGAAGTGGTTAAACATAATGATGTCCACGAAGACCAAACACTACTAGAAAAATGGCCTTTTACGATGGGTTATTTGTGATGGGGAAATCAACTGGTTGTAAATATTTAGTTTTTTGCAAAGAGATTAATGGTCATGTCGAAAAAGGGTTGGCGCAGTTTGTGCACCAAATAGTGGGAAGAGTATTTTCGATGTGGGGCTTCCCCATCACAATACCTCGTGGTGTTTAATACTATTGGCGACGAAAGCTTCCCCATCGAAAATAGTGTGTTTGCATGTCACTATTTGTGATGGGACCCATAAAAAATAACCTTTTAACCACTGACCGTAATTATTTTCAGCGCATGTATTTCTGATGGTAGTCCCATCGTATATAGTACTATCACAAATAATCTATCCTATATATACCTCCAATACATTTTTTTATTCTTCCTCTCAATTTCTAATTTATCAATATCTCTAAACTCTAATTTTATAGTTAAAATTTCCCTGAGTTTAAAATATTTTTATGAACATGTTTTGTAGTCATCTACACCTATAAGAGATCATGTTTAATGGTATTTATGCTTTATTTTATTTAATATTAATTTCATTTTTTATATTAATTTTAGTTATTGTTAATTAGTTGTAATTAAATTAGATTTAGATTCTTTATGTCATTAATTTATTATTTGTAATGGAAAATTGGAATTATTTGTAATATTTATTAATAAGTAGTAGTAATTAGGAATTATTAACGATAATTAATAATAAAGATAAATAATTAGCAATATTTAGAAATTAGTAGCGGTAATTTGTGGAAATATACAATAATTATAAGTAAAAATTATTAATAAATACTAATAAATACTAATAATTAGTAATAATTAGAAATAAATACTAATAATTTGTAATAACTAGTAATAATTTATAAAAATTAATAATAACTACTAATAATTACTAATAATTACTAATAATTAGTAATAGTTAGTAATAATTATAAATAATTACTAATAATTACAAGTAATGACTAATACTTACTAAAAAAATATTAATAAATAGTAATAAATTTTACTAATTAGGAATTATTAGGAATAATTAGGAATAATTGGTAATAATTACTAATAATTAGTAATAATTAGTAACAATTAGAAATAATTAGTAATAATTAGTAATAATTAGTAATAATTATTAATAATTAGTAATAATTAGTAATAATATGTAATAATTCGATATAATTTGTAGTAATTAGTAAACATTACTAATAATTTGTAATAATTAGTTACAATTTTTAAAAATTATGAATAATTAGTAGTAATTATTAACAAATAGAATTAATTTTTATTAATTAGTAATAAATAGTAATAATTGGTAACAAATAGTAATAAATAGTAATAAAAACATTAACTAAAAATAATTTTCAATAATTAAAAATAATTACCCCTAATTAGAAATAATTAGCAATAATTAGACATAAATTTTAATAATTAGAGGTAATTACTGATTATTAGGAATAATTAGTGGTAATTAGTAATAAATTCTAATAATTAGTAGTAAATACTAATAATTATTAATAAAATCTAATAAAAACTAATAATTATTACTAATTAGTACTAATTAGAAATAAATACTAATAGTTAGTAATAATTAGAAATAAATAGTAATAATTAGTAATAATTAGTATTATTTTTGTAATTATTGATAATTTATATTAATTAGTATTAATTAGTAATAAAAAGAAATAATTAGTGTTAATAAGAAATAATTATAAAAAATAATTAATAATTAGAAATAATAAGAAATAACTAGAAATAATTTGGGGTAGTTATTAACAATTAGCAATAATTTTCATTTATTAGAAATAATTATGAATAATTTTCAATAATATGGAATAATAAGTAATAATTGGAAATAGTTAACCATAATTAGTAATAATTAGTAATAATTAGAAATATTTATCAATAAGTAGAATAAAATTAGCAATAATTAGAAAAAAATAAAAAAAATTAGCAATAATTAGTATTAATTAGAAATTGTTAACAATAGAAAGGAATAATTTTAATAAATTGTAAGAACGTTGATAAATTTCTAGTGGATTGGTGGCACTCATTTTTGTCATTGAATCTTCTCCTTTTAACCCTCACTGACTCAAAACATTATAAAAAATGGGCTTCAGTGTATGCATATCAAATATCATATGCACGAGATTGGATATGCATTCATCGGACTAAATTTTTCGTAGTGTTTTCAGGCGGTGACAATTACAAGAAGATGATTAAATGATGAAAAGAGGGATCTATTTTCTGAAGGCTCATTTACATGCATCTTTCTCACACTAAAATCAAAATGAAGAATTTGGTTGGAGGTACGCTTATACATTCTCGTATGGATGGTATTCTCACACTAAAATCAAAATGAAGAATTTGGTTGGAGGTATGCTTATACATTCTCGTATGGATGGGAATTGATATATGTACCTAAGAGAAGATTCATCATTTTGATTTATGTGTGAGAAAGATTCATATAAATGATCCATCGGAAAAAATAGTAGCCGCCAATCCACATGAAAATTTATCACCCGTAATTAGTAGTAATTAGTAAGAAGTATTTGTAATTATTTATCTCCTCTTTTTTGGATAGTGTTTTTCTTAATTGAAATTGTTAAAAATTAGTGATGAATTTATATTTTTTTTGAAAAATATGGAACGAGGAAGTCAACAACAGTAATTAATAAATGAATGTTCTTGGATAAATCAGCATATAAATCATAATGGTTCTCGTTAAAATATTAAATATATTGAGGGTTTTGATGATTTATTACCATTTGAATCAACAAAACCAGAATTTGTTTCAAAATTCACAATTATTTGTCATTATAAAGAATATTCTCTGAGAATGTTTGACACGTTTGGAAATGATGGGGGACATCCCTTACATTTTTTCAACATGATTATGCTTTTTGGTATCATCATGGTGAACACAGTTCTAGATAAGACATTAATAATTTGATTCCAGATCCTCCACTGTTTCAAAATTTAGTTCATGATGTTGCAGGTCCATCTATTCAACAAACTGAAGCTTAGGATGATATTTATTTAACTCTTGGGTTGTCACCATATTAATTTTATGAGTCAATGTGGTCTATTATGCATGCATTATGTCCATGTGGTAAGAAAAGAAAATAAGAATCTATTGAAAAATTTATTGATATTAAATCAAATAATGGAATTTCAAAAAACTGTTTTGATCAGATATTTTCATTGGTTAAAATAGTGTTAACTGATGGAAATGTGTTACCTAAATATTACTTGGAGAGAAAGAGGCCGGTTCGTATTATGGGTCGTAGTTTTTAGAAGATTATTTAATGTGAAAATGATTTCATCTTATATTTTGGTGAAAATGAGTTATTGGAAATTTTTCCCACATGTGGAAAATTGAGGTATAATGAATCTCAACCAAGGATGTCTGGATTGGTACATATAAAATAATTGAGATATTTCCCAATTAAACCCAGGTTGCAGCATTTATTTATGTCTCAGAACACAACTACAGTGATGTCATGGGAGAAAATAATGATTTTAACTGAAAAAATATTTAATCAACCATATAATGTTGACAATGGAAAAATTTTGACTGATTTCATCCTCCTTTTTCATTAGAATGTTGTAAGACACTATTGGGTCTTTCTAATATAATTTATATCTGTTTGGTTCTTATGGTACTCAATATTCATGTCGTCTTGTATTTATAACTCTGTAAATTTTACTTCAATATATGTTGATGTATGATCCTTATATCATTTTCTCCTTATTATTCCCAGGAAATTCGGAAAGAATATTGATGTTTTTTTGAACCTATTGATTGATGAGTTAAATTCATTGTGGTATAATGGTGTTAGTACATATGATGTTGTTGTGAAACAAATTTTCCAACTAAAAGATGCATTGATGTGGAAAATTTTGGACTTCCCGACATATGGCATGTTATCTGGCTAGAGTACAGATGGTCTGAAATCATGTCCTTACTGTATAAGATTTTGAAAAAAATTTATGATCATAAATTAAAACAACCTTTCTATTTTGAATTTTATCATACATATCTTACAACCGATCATCCTTTTTGGATGAACAAATATCATTTCCAAAAAAAGGCACATTTGAAAGGGATGGACCTCAAAAAATCATCTCAGGTACAGAGTTAAAATCAATTGTATTATTATTACATCCCACAATATTTATATCTACAATAAACCAAGAGAAAATTCATGGATTTGGAAAAGAACATAACTTGAAAAATGGATCATTTTTTGGGATCTCTCATATTGGTATGATTTGTTGGTCCACCACATGTTGGGTATCATGCATATTGGGAATAAATGTTTTAAAAATTTATTTCATAAAATTTTGGATACAGCAGATAAGACCAAAGATAATGTAAATGCACAATTAGATATTTCCCAAATTTGTAGGTAACCAGAACTTGGGATATTTGAAAATTTCAGATCATAGAGGTTAATGAAGCCAAATGTAGCATATAAACTGTCCAAAGAGAGTCGATTATTTTTTATAGTGGATTATAGATTTCAGACTTCCATGTGGCTATACATCCAATTTGGGTAAATGTGTTAAGAATGGTCATATTACCGGATTAAAAATCCATGATTATCATGTCATAATAGAAAGGCTTATGCAAATTATATTAAGTTATTTTTTTAATTCCATTATTTGGTATTCGATAATAGAAAATTATATTTTTTTTAATACATTTATTCATCAACAATATAATATGATACACTAAGAACTGGAAGAATATGTTGTTATAATTATATGTAAATTGGAAAAAATATTTCCTTCAGCTTTCATTGACTCAATGATTCATTTGATATTACATTTTTCATATGAAGAAAATTGTGGAGGTTTGGTACAATTTTTATGGATGTACCCTTTTAAGAGATTCATGCAGAAATTGATGAAAAAGGTACGTATCAAATCATGAGTTGAAGGCACAATTGTGAATATTATTTGAAGAGGAAATTTCATTTTTCTACTCTCATTATTTTGAATATGAATATTCTTAGAAACACTACTCCTTGAGATGAAACGAGGGGGTTGCAGATAATGAAATGGAAAATCAATTAACAATTTTTTATGACCCATATATTTTCTTTGGTGGAGTTCCTAAGTGATTGATTTTAGATGATAAACATCATAGATCTCACATATATGTTCTTATCAACCGTGATGAAATGAAATCATTTGTAATGTGATTGATTCAATTACATATTATATAATTTATGTTACAGTAAGAAAACATATTTTATTTGTAGGTTATATGATTATCATATTAAGAAATAACTTCAAAAAATCACAGAATCTTCTCTCGAAGAACGCCAACAAAAAATTATTAATGGTTTCAAAAACTGGTCATATATATTTTAAATAATTTCACACACCAATTCTGTTTATTATTTATTATATTCACAATTGTTTTTCAAATTTTTAGGTGTCTCAACATGTTGATAAAATTGATAAGAGACTATGTATATTGAGTAACCCACCATCAAAAATGGTGAAATCATATAATGGATATGTGGTTAATGGTTTTTGATTTCATACACATCCATATGAGGAATAGAAAAACAATGAACATCAGAGTTTTCATGAAGAGATCTAATCATAGAGAAACTAAAGATGACCTTAACATCATTCTGGATGAAATTATTGAACTGTGTTATCTTGGAAAAAAATTACATAGTGTTGTCTAAATGTCGGTGGTTGGATACCAGGAGAGTGTTTTGTGTACATCTGACTCATGGAATCATTGATAGTAAATATAAAATCCTTATTACATTAAATGAACCATTTTTACCAGCTCAATATGCACATGAAATTTTTTACACAAAGTACTGTTATACTTCGAGAGACCTAAGTGATTGGTGGAGCATAATAAAAAATAAATATTGGGAAAATAAGTTTACTCAATGTGATTTTGGTTCCACTGAAGTGCAAGGAATTGAAATTCTTCTAGAGACTACTCAAAATCCATCATTTTCACAAAGAGATGTGAATATTGATGATGACACTGCACAATTAATGGATGATGATTATTATTATATTAATAATGTTTCAAATGAATTTTTAATGGAAACAGATGATGAAACTAAACCTCATATGAATAATGATGATACCGAGGATGAATATGAATACATTGACATCATCAGATATGAAAATGATGATGAAGGTGAACATTGACATAGTTAAATGCTGGTTATAATCATAACCAATATATATCAATATATAATAGTTATTTTTATTTTTTTGTTGATAATTGTTTTTGTTTAACATGGACGATGAGCTATTTTATATATTGTTAGAGGGTGAGATACCATTGGATGAGGAGGACTTGGGATCATTTGAACCTCATCATACTGGAGGTTCAGCGGGTACATGGAGGGGAAGAGGTCTTATGTGACTAATGATTCCTGACCTTATCCCCAAGAGAAGTACAAGTCATGATTTTGATCCACTCACATGGAGGTATGGTAACATGAGTATTTTAGTTAGATTTTATTAATTTATTTATATAATAATTTCATTATTATTTTTTCTTATCTTAGTTCTGCGCATATAGTTGTTAGACAATAGAGGTCTATTTTGTGAAATAATTTTTCTCAGTCATGGACCACATGGGTATAGAATCACATTGATATGCATCTTGGTTTATTCGATCATTAGCCAGTATGTAAAAAATTATATATTTTTTGAAATTTATTTCAGTAATAACTTGATATTATAATTTATTTGTACTGTTTATGGTATGCCATCAATGATAGCATGTGTGATGTTATCCATGTAGTATCATAGGTGTGTATATGTTACCGTTTTCATCATTTTTTGCAAAATTTGAGGACAACCATGAAGAGAGCATGAGTAGCAGTATTTGATGAGTCGTGTAGAGCCCACCAAATAGAGTACATTGCATCACACATTTGGGATGGATTATTTCCACACTAGTTGGGTGTCGTATTCCAAAGAAGATCTTCATTGGGTAGACAGAACCAGGAGAGACAGGATGTGAAACATTGAGCATGTATTTGTACATTCAATACGCATATAAAGCATCTATTAAGTACTATTTGTAATGTTTTATATAAATTTAAATGTAAACAGTTTATTTCATATCCATATTTGAAGTTGAGAAGCCTGATATTATAGAGTATGATGTTTATCGGAGGATACACAGTGATCCATCCAATGGAGAGATTGGAGGTGATCTCCTACGTCAGATTGTGGTCAGTATTATTTATGTAACAATATGAAAATTAACAGCATATAATATTTACACTATTTTTATTTCAAATTGGAAATGAAGGAGTCATATTAGGCCCCAAACTATCAGACATAGGTTGTGAGTTATGTCGAGTCAAATGATCAGACTAGTGCCCACCATTTCGATGAGGTGACATGGATACAGGTGACCTAGTATGGATTTGAGAAGGGCCATGTAGTTGGTATCATCTCGTACCTAACTCATGGGACTTATTATGGTATTGTTGTGATGTCATCATCTAGCTTGAGAGGTTCTCAAGGAGAGGCATCATCTTCTGGCTCACAGTATCAGGAGCTGTTGTAAGCTTAGAATGAGCTTATAGAGAGTTTTTCTAAGCAGCAGGAATAGATGTTAGCAGTAGCAGTAGTAGGAATAGATACACCAGCAGCAGCACCAGTATGAGGAGGAGATGTGTCGATGGCAGCAGCTGCATCACGAGCAGATAGAGTACATGATTCTCTTACTCGTAGATTAAGGATGATGTTTTCTTAACCATATCCTCTAGCTCCTCCACCTCCTCCAGAAGCCTATCCCCCCCGGTTATTTTTTCATGTTAAAAACTTTTTAATTGAAGGTTTTTTGTAATATTAATTATTTATAGTTTCTTTCTTTTGTATTGTTTAGAATATTTCATAATTTAATTTCTTTTAATAATTTATTATTTTATTATTTACTATTAGTATTATATTTTTCAATGTTTGTTTATTTTACTAACAAGTATTATAATAGTTTATTTATTTTTTATATTTTTTTGAATATTGAGAATTTTAATATTTAATAATTTTTTTAATATTGTAATAATAATATAATTATTTTCCATAAAATTTAAAAATAATAATAACATTATTAAACTATTCGTGTTATCTTATTATTATTATAATAATAATATAATTTTTGAAAATTATTTATAATAATTTTGTTATTATGTAATATAATATTATTTATATTAATAGTATTATTATTATTATTATTATTATCTAATATTAATTTATCATAATTTTATTAAAAATTTTTTTATTTTGTTAATTATTTGCGATGAGACGTTTTGTGATGGGTTCCAATCACAAATTGTTTATAATTTTTTTACGAACTATTTGGGATGAGAAAACTAGGCTCGTCGCTAATAATGTGTTGCAACGAGCCCATTAAAATAGGTTTATATCAATAATGTATATAATCAGAAACCTATTTGCAATGGTAAAACAGGCTCATCACAAATATTTTTTGTGATGATACCATCCCAATAGGTATATATATATATATATATATATATATAATCATAGAACTATTTGTGACGGGAAATCATCCCGGTGCAAAAAATATATTTGCTATGCTATTTTATGAAATGGACTAATTGCAATGGGTCTTTTTCGAAAAAGAGAATTTGCAACTGGATCCCATCACAGAAGAGCATTTTTGATGGGATCCTGTCACAAATAACCCATCACAAATACCCCAAATTCTTGTAGTGAGACTCTTATCCATCCCAATACCCCACATATTCTTGAACAATTATGTGAAAAATTGGATAAAAAGTATATAAAATATTCATCCTTGAGATTAAAAGTATACTGTATTAAATTCATTGAGGAACTCATTCCCACATCGTTTTTTCAATTCTATAAAATTGATTGTAGAATCTTATTTCACATAAAACTACAATAAGAAAACCTATAAATTTTTCAATGAGTGGGAAGAATAATCAAAAAAAGTAAATAATGATTCCCACACCATTAGAGGATGCAAAACTAGATGATAATTAATGATAAACAACATTAAAATATGAGAAAATGGATTGGGAAATTTAAGTGAATTTGTTAGGAAAAATTGAAAGTTAAACTGAAGTACTAGAGGCAATTTTTTATGGGTCTATAAATAATGAGGAAGTTTATTTTCTATATTCACATAAGAGAAACATTTATCCGTGGATTGATTATCTTTTAGATGGATTCAATAGTAATTTTATTGGATCAACACATAATGGAACATTGGAATAAATCATAAACTATGAATCAGTACACATTCCTAAAGATGATATGTCCAAAAAAATTAACATCCAACTCAAAAGAAACCAATTCTGTTAATAAATTTTGAAAATGATGTTGAGTTTTAATAATTTTCTCTACCTAAGTCAAAATTTGGTACCTAAACCAAGGTTAAATTCATGTAACATATATCATTTATCAACTCCATCATAGATGATAACAAAAAATATTTTTTCATTTTTTATCATATCATGATGTTTATAAAGATAGAATTTTTTATTTCTTAGGAAATATAAAATAAAACTTAGATACACCCTTTTCAATATTCATTGTATTAGCCCATTCACTAGAACCTATTATGATGTTACTTTAATTACCTTCCAAAACATCCCAAAAAAATGGATACTCAATATAAATCATGTATAAGTGGCAAAAAATGCATTCATTGAAATGTTTAATGTTTGAATGACATGTGTATGGGGTTAACGTTCACCTAACGACTTTAAAATAAAAAATTTCTGGGAGGAAACAAATATTTTTTATTATATTTAATTTTGTGTGATTTTTTATTATCAAGGGAACCTCTTTGGGGTTTTTAATTTGATCTAGTATTTGTTTTGTGATATTCACAAGATAAATCATTTTACTATTTGGAAATAAAACCCATGATTTCTAATGTCCAAATATACCTTCAACCATCCATAAGGAGTACACATGTAAAATAAATCCAAAGAGAAAGATTGCCTATTGATGGGTCATCAACTTCAAACTAGGTGGTTTTGTTTCATAGTTTCATTTAAAATTTCCATCCACACTATCTCTTCCCAATATTAATATATCTAGTTTTTTATCTTTTAAAACATAGGCTACTTTAATACTTTTTTTGGGTGTGAAATTTTGAGATTTTAAGAATTTTTTTCTTTTATGGAAACAAAATTTAACCTTTAAAATGATCATATATATTTCAAATTTTTCAGATAAATGTCAAATAATTTTGAGTTCCTTGGATAACTTTTTAATGCTTTTATATGATCATGAGAATTGTTTTTGTAAAGTTATATTTTCTGATGTGAATATTCATTGCTAAAATTATTATGCTTTTAATAAAAATTTCATGATTCATGTTTATTAAATTTTGACACTATGTTCGAGTTTTTGGTCCCCCGCCACAAATAATAGGGTTTGTGGTCATTTTGAGTTTTTTTGAGTATCAAACAAAAAAATAAAAAATAAAAATGACCTCATAGAGAAATTTATTTTCCAAATGTGTGGCATTCAACACTTGGGATTAATGACTACATATTTTACTTCCAATTAATATGATTTAAATCTCTATTTAAGAGTATTTAATTGAGAATATATATGTCATTCAACACATGAAGACCTTGACTACATAGTTGTCTTTCCAATTTTTAGTCTTTTCATCTTAATTTTTGTTTAAAACAATGAATAATAAAATGATAAAATTGGATACTCACAATTAGGCTCAATTTTATTCCTACATAGACCTTCCCTTTTCCCCCTTGAAAAAATGGGCCCAAGTCATCTATGATGAAGAATAAAACATCATGCTTCATTGAAATTGGAACAAATGTGGTGATGATGTTAATAAAAGTAATAGTATTAGGATTTGGATATTCTTTTCAAAAAAAAAACTGTGAACTGATTTTCATAGGTATCATAACTTTTTCATGATGACATTTGATGAGCAGTGTAAGTTAATATATTTTTGAAAAAGGGAATTTAATTTCTAATTTTTGATAGAATATTTTCATGGGAATACTAAAACTAATGTTGGTAGTGTGATTTTCCAATGAAAGAGGATAAAATTAATTCTATATTTCTTAATATTGATTTTAATTATTTATCATGAGAAATAGTTTCAACACATTTCATTAATTGACCATCATTTCACAACATTGTTCAATTCGTATATAAAGTGTCAATTTGTGTACAATAAATCATATGATTATGGAATTATTTATTTTAATTATCTTAACATAATATTTTCATGTATGATTTATCATTTTTTTGGAACATTTTTTTTCTTTTAGAAGAATGGGATGAATCAAAATGTATAATTTTCATTTTGGAAATGAATAAAAGAATTTTTGGACAATGAATAATGGGCCTTAGGCCAATAAAATACAAGTGGTACCCACATTTAAAGTCTAATAAAGATAAAAAAACTAATATATTTGGATAATTATGGGGAATATTCATTTCAATTGTGGTTAGATATTATTTTTAAGATTTCATGGTGATCCAGGTGATCAAATATAAAGATTAAATTAAGGGAAATATCTAATGGTCCATAAAGTAATACCATCAATTTATTCATAACATCTGAATATATGATCCAATTGTAATGAAACATTGAAATATATTATAGTAAAAACAAATAATATTTATATAGTTTATGACCCATTTATATTTTTCCACCTTCAATTTGAAATTAAATCATAATAATGGAGGATGAATGTTGTCCTATTTTGTGTTCCACATTTTAGGAGGAATGTTTTTTTTTCAATTGTAATTTTACGCATTCACTTTGTAATCACATATTAATTTTTTCCATTGTAACTCTTTTATTCACCTTAATTTCATATTAAAATTTCTTCATATTATGATTATTAATTAATTTTTCACTTTTCATTGACACATTGATACCATTGAAAAAAGTGTGAATTTATTCACACACAAAATTGTGAAATTCCTCAAACAATGGTGTAGTGATTATTATTTCATTGTTTTCACTTCTTCAATCCTGCTTCTTTAAGTTTATGTTCCTCTAACATTGATAGAATAGAATAAATGTTGGGATGACCATTTATTGTTTAATTATTGAGAGTTTCATTGGTCGGATTTAATGTTAGTTTATGATCTTAAATTCATGATTCATTTCATTATTGTAAGAGTTTCATTAAATGAATTATTTTCTTCTTTATATTTTTTGACATTAAAAATTAAACATTTTGAGTTCCAAAATGATCCTATTAATTAGGTTGATCATGAATGTGATCCTCTTTGTTTAGTATTGATTAGAAACGATATTTAGTATGGATTAAATCAATGATAAATATTGGAGACTTATCTTATTGAATGGAACCCTCCTAAACTAGTGAACTGAAAATCCTTAAGAAAAAAGTTACATCCATTCAATTTCATACAACAACCTAGGATCAAACCATCATCATTAATATTTATAGATTGATTAACTATGTTTTTTTGTTCATTAAATTAAATCATCAGTTCTTCAATTACAATAAACACACATGTTGGACACTTCAATACCAATCCTTCATCAAATTATAGTTTCTATTTGCTTCTTCTTTGGACCCTATGGATTCTATCCCTACATGTACTATAATGTCATATTAAACCTATAGTGTAAATTTGGGATCAACTAAATGATATGTGGAAGACATCATGAACATTGGAGAGACTTGGTTGCTAATCACTAACAAACAACTCCAATTTATATACAAATTTTATAAGGTGTGGTGTACTTGGGACTCAGTTTCCCTTTCATACCAAACCTTTTAACACCCTTAAATAGGGATACTTTTATATACACATTATCTTTTACCTGACATAAAAAATCAATTCTTTGATAGTTAGAATAACTCTTTTCCTATATTTACTTTATTTAATATGATCCTTTATAGTCGTTATCATTTTCATTGAATCTTCAATAATTTTTTGGTCTATATTTTTAATCTTTAAACATTCATCTCAATAGGTCAGACTATGAAATCTCTTTCCGTATAATGTTTCATATGGCCCTATTTGAATACTATAATGGAAGCTACTACTGTAAGAAAATTCAAATAGAGATAAATATGTATCCCATAGAGCTTAAATGTCATGTGAGCATGATATAAATATGTATTATACTAATTGGATCATCCTTTCATAGTATAAATAAGTTTTATTGTGATATATACTACTCAAATGAAGTTCAGTATCCAAATACATCAGAATACTTTTCAAAATTATTGATGTAAAATGAGGATCTCAATCAGACACAATTTATAGTGGTGAACCATAAATTATTAAAACATCATTAATATAGAGTATTTCTAGGATCTTAAGAGGTAAATCTTATCTAATAGAAATAAAATGTTCTTATATTGTATGCAGATAAAAAATAACCCAAATTGTATCATTCTTTCTCAGGGTCATTTTTAATCCAGTGATGAAATACATATAAATTTCATCACAATTATTCATAATAATTGATTGAGGTTACAGGAATCCAATAAGATGTTTCCTCTCATACATCACATGATGAAAAACTCTAAATCTTGAAACAAATTCAGAAATTTCCCACATCATATAAACCCAAAAAAACAATTACATTTGGTCCCTATAAATCATGTTACTCCCACAGTGTATAGAATTTTTTAGTTGTGATATTCATCTTATAGTTAAATTTATAGAGAATGTTTTGATGGAAAACATAACATCTTTTAGAATTTTTTAAGTTCAATATCATATAGGATGTCTCCAATTATCCATCCTTAATGTCTTTAATTTTCATTTGAAATTTATCATCATCATATTGATAACGTTTTATTTTTTCCAATAAGGATGGTTTTGCAATAATTTGAAAAATAATTGATGTTTACCCTTGCTTAAAATTTCACATATCTATCTTTAAAAAATCTATTAATATTGAATCTTTCTCAATACTAATTTGTTTCAAAATTCGTTGATTTTTCCTACATATTGGATATATATCTACATTTTCATTTCATGAGTGTTAGTGTACTGAGAAATCATAATCATTGAGCAACATAGGAAATCATATTTACCACATGTTGAGTACATTCTATGTAATTACTAATTATACACATTTTTTATCCATATATATATTACATATTTCATTGTAGAGATAGTGTGTTCATAAATTGAAAGTAATGATTAAGGCTATTATCTCTAGAGAATGATTTGGATAATTGTTTTCAAGACTCTTCAACTACCTTGATGCTTATGAAATAACAGTATCAATTTTCAAATGGATATAACCCTACCCTTTCTCAATGAAGCACTATATATCCAATCCAATCATTTAGTTATTGTAGTGTCAAAATTGGGGCATTCAATAATCTTATATTCAATTATTCAAAACATTATGCACATTCTTATGTCTATATAAACCAAACCCCCTTACACATGATCTTCATTGATAGGTGAGTAAATTAGGAAAAATTCTGAATGAAATACTAATAGTAACCTACTAAACCAACTCAACAAGGTTCTATCCTTATGATCTTTGGAATAGGAAATTATTAGATATCCTTTTTCATTTCGATATCAGCTTATATTCCATTTTTATAAACAATATGGCTATGAAAATAAATTTATTAAAGAAAGAATTCACACTTTCTAATTTTACAATATATCATGTTCCTTCTAATAGTCTCTATAATTATATGAAAATAATTTCATTGTCTTTATATTTTTTATAATTAAACAAAATATCATCAATGAATACTTAAGAAAAATACTCAAGATATTCCATGATGAATATTTTTATCAGATCCATAAAAACATAGGTTTCCATTGACACTCAAAATAGAATTATAATAAATTTATAATGTGCACACCTCATCTGAAAAGATATCTCCAAATTATATTATTTCATTAATCACAATTTATGATACCAAAATGGAAGGATAGTCTTTGATAAGTATGGATCTCTATAAAGTTTTTCATACAATTCGTCAATGTGATCCATATGATACTTGTTTTTTTAAAATTCATTGATTTCCCCGTATATAATGAAAAACCTTATAGATCCAGAAATCTTCTAAAAAAAGAGAACACGGTTTCCCCATTAAAAAAATATGTTAAATAAATCCATTATTACACAACACCTATAATTGTTTATTTAGAAAACAAAATTTTATAGTGGACATTCTATAAGGAGTCATTGATATTGTTCTTGCATTAGTGATTAAATCAATACTAGACTCAGCATAAAAATCTAGGGGGTAGGGGTGTCCGATTATTTCCTTAGGGAATATATAAATGTATTGTTATACAATTTGTACATCCTCAATTTGAAGATTACTTTCCTTATTCTAAGATGATGTTTTCTGTTCCTACCCCAAAAAAATCATTTAGTAGAGAAACTGGGGGGTGTAACTAAATATTAATCAAATATTTATACTTCTTATTTAAATATAAATATTTATAAATATTCCTCAAAAATCATAATTTTGTTCTTCTATAAATAAAGTTTTAAAAAATATTTTTAAACCTAGGCAATACTAATTTTTATATCAAATTCAACCATATTTATGATGATAAGGTTAGTAAATACTGAACATTTATATTCAACAATAGGGATCACCTGAAACATTTTAATTGAAATGAGACATCCCTTATATTGAATAACAACTCCTTTATTAAATGAAAAGTTAAATATCTAATATTCTATTAAAATAGTGTTGATATAAAAGAGGGTGATAATCTTGAATCAAATAAGCAATGCGATAATTTTGAAGATAGGACAGTTGTACCATTAACCAAATCATTGGTTACTTCTACCACAATTGCGGTGGTCACAAAGCAATACCATAACCCATTGTACACTTCTATAATAGATTCCATTGAATGTTATGAAATTTCATTGAAAAGTGCCCTATTTATTTATAGTTCAACCATTAATGATCAGGGATTTTTTTTATTCCCATTTTATTTATTATATTATTACCATTTTCTCTACACTTCAAAAAACTCTAATTCCTTTCAGGAATTTCCCTAGAAGATTCTTTCCCCAATATTCTCATAATTTAAATAACTTTTTACCCTTATTATTCATTGATTATATAACATTTTCATGGTTATCGGAATTACTCTTATTAAACTAATAAAAATTCAAAATATATGATATATAAAATTCTTTCTCCTTAATATGGAAATTAATATTATTTTATCAAATAATGAAAAATATTGAGAATCTCGTGCCCTTTGGAGACATTTCTAACGGCCTAGAAAAAAATGATCCAACTTTTTTTCAAAATAACATATGTAATATGCATCACACTTGCCTATTTATATGAAGGTAGCCTCATACTATGCATTAATCGCTTCTTCTTTTTTATTTATGATAAAGAAGTTTCTTTTCATGTCATGTTTTTTGTTATTGGGGATGTATTTCTCAAAGAATATTTCATTAAAATTTATCCATTTCATATCTTCTATTTCAACACCATCCTTAGTATTATAGATCAATGGAAACCATTTATCATCATCAACAATAAGGAAATATACCACTAATACTACCTTTTCCCATGCACCACATCCCACATCCAGATATATCTTTTCAAGGGACATGATTCATTCCTCAAATAAAACTAAATTAGTAGTGGAACATAGATATGGGGGACTATGCAACAAGAAATGACCCACAATTTGTGTAGTATGGTTATTCATCAGAACCTATGTAACCTTTCCTAATATGGTAATGATCTTCTAATCTACAATAACAACTATTTTTACTTTATATGTGAGGAAATTCCTATATTTTTCATGGTTATGCAATTCATTTCATCCATTAGGTGCCGTCAATAAGTAATAGAAAATACAATCTTCAATCAAAATCATCATGTATATTGGGAAAAAATAACTATAAATAATTAATGTAATTCCCATGTTTATTGAACATCTAGGTCCCAAGGATTTAAATAAAGCTACTCTGATACTGACTGTGACAACCCTAACCCCAGTGCCCAGGTGATTGGGGTAATTTTATTACAATGTTATGGACATAAGAGATTATATCACCACTGATCGACTAATTTATTATTCTTGAATAACAAGATATATAAATCGTTCCCTTATTGTATTGATAATTAATCAAAGAACATAAAATAGAAAAATAAACGGATTCCTTAACACTTATTCATTGATTCCATTATCAAAAGATCAGAAGGACCAAAAAATACAAGTGTGAGGTCGTGTTACTAGAAAGGGTAAAGTATAAGAGAAACATGCATCAATGATATGTGGATAATAATCAAATAGAAAGGTAAATAACTAAAAAACACATTCCATTTAATCAATACACATAGAGTGAAAATATGTCCATCCATTTTTTCATAGTTAAAATATCATTTATAAGAAAAACTAAATAATGAATAACTGAAATGATTATTTATTGGATGTCATGTATTTTTAAAATGAATAACTATATTCAAGAAAATCGCTAGTCTACAAAAATTTATCATCATACAAAGATAATGTCTCATTTGCAATCAAGATAAAGAAGGAGTTATCTATGTCTTATGACATTAAGGGAAAGCCGTAGAAGAAGATGAATTCTAAAAAGACTAGAAAAGGAAATTAAAAATTATTACTAAGAGATGATTTGACTTTCCACCCTATGATAATTGTCGAAGGAAACACCTTGGTGCCAGCATAAAAGGAAATGGGGCGTGCTATAATTGTGTACATAATAGCCATAATATTGGTATTTTAATGGAAAAAAATAATCTATTAATGGTCAATGCTATAATTTTAGGGATATGAGACACTGTGATAATAATTTTACAAAGTGTAAAGGAATCATGCCTTAGATAAGTCCAAACGAGCAGGGAAAAGCTTATGGGATCACAACTGGTGATATTGACGATCATAATGATCTGGTGAAAGGTAATTTATTGGTTTATTTAAATGTAGCCAATTATTTATTTGATTCTGGATCATCGAATTTTTTCATATCATCCCGGTTTTCAAATAAAATTACATATTTACAATTTGATTTAATTGGGGAGATTTCAGTCTAAACACACAAGTGGAGAATCATTGCAACAAAGTTGTGTTTGGAAATCGCCATTATGGAATATAAATGTTCTTTATTTGCTGATTTTATTAACATACCCAAGATTTAATTTTATATAATCTTTAGTATACATTGGATTTTGAACCATAATGTGAAATTTTTTTGTAAGAAGTAGTAGGTTACAATTTTTAAGGATGATGTGGAATAACTTTTCATTAGAGAAAAAACACAACCATATGATTCTCATCTAGATCGTCCCCCAGTAGATCTAATAATTAAATTATTGGGGATGAAGGGAATAAAATAACTATGTATGAGTAAATTAATGTTAAAATATAGGATGTACCTACAGTGCATGAATATGTAGAGGATTTTCCAAAGGATTCACCTGGATATCCTCTGGAACAAGAAATTGGGTGTTCCATTGACTTAATTTCAAATTCAAGGATCATATCAATGACCCCTAATAGAATGGTCATAGTTGAATTAGTGGAACTAAAGAAAAAATAGAGGAAATGAGTAATAAAGGATTTAATATCACCAGTGTTTCTCCTTGGAGAGTACCAATTTTTCTCAATCCGAAGAAGGATGGATCTATGAGGTTGTACATTGATTACATGTGGATTAAATCTATAAAAATGAATAAAAAGTATACCCTTTCATGCATTGATGATATATTTAATAAAATTCATAGGGACCAATATTTTTTTAAGATTGATATTCTATCTGGATATCATTAGTTGTGTGTGAAGAAGTAATACATTCCAAGGATAACATTTCAAACTAGGTATGGGAATTACAAGTTTATAGTAATGCCTTTAGGATTGACTAATTAATCCTCTGTTTTCATGGATATAATGAATATATTTTTCAAGGAGTTTCTTGATGGCATTGGGGTGGTATTTATTGATGATATCATTGTCTACTCCAAAATCAATGATGATCCTGAAAATAACTTGGGCACTTTTTTGAAGAATCCTAGATGAAATTAATTATTTGGGAGGTTTAGAAAGTGGGAATTTTGGATTTAATCGGTTTCCTTTCTCACCCACATTGTCTATAAGGATGAAATTTTTGTTAACCCTTTGAAGAAAAAGGTTGTGAAATAATTTCCTACTCCATTGATCATAAACGAGGTACATAGTTTTTTTATTTAGCATTTTATTTTCGGTGTCTCATTTAGAACATTCCCATTTATCCTCCCCAATGACCATGTTTACATGTAAAGGGGTTATGTTTATTTGGGAAAAAATGTGATGACTATTTATATTAATTGATGTGGGGATTAGTGAATTATATGATCATATCTCTATCTTTAGGGAATTGTGGGTTTTTTATTTATAGTGACGCATTAACGAAATGACTTGGTTGTTTCCTTATGTAGAATGATAGTGTTATTTCTTATACATCATGGTAGTTGAAAATTAATGAACAAAACTATCATACTCATGGTCTATAGATTGTAGTGGAAATATATTTTCTAACAATATGGAGACATTATCTCTATGAAAAAAACGTGAGATATATATGGATCATAAGAATCTAAAATATATATTCTCATAGAAAGTACTCAACATGACCCAATAGAAATGGATATAACTACTCAAGGATTATGATTGTTCTTTACACTGCCACCCAGGAAAGGAAAACAGTGTAGTAGATGCATTGAGTAAGAAGTATCATGGAGTTCTCTACAAAATGAGGGTTGAAAAGGATCTTTTGTACATGGATCTAGTGAGGATGGGTATGGTAATTATCATAGATGTTAAAAAATAACTACATTTTCAAATGGTTTCCCAACTTTCATTATTGGAAAGAATTAAAGAATCAAATTCTGATGATGATAATCTTAAAAATAAAATTAATGTTATGAATGATGGGATGTTGGAAGACTTCATGTGTGAAGATGGAATTTTGAAATTTGAAAAGAGGTTGGGTGGTCTCTTTATACCCGATAGAAAAAGGGAGTTATTGGATGATTCTCATAGCTAAAATTTCTCGATACACCCTGATAGGACTATAATTTATCGAGATATGAAAGAACATTTTTGGTGGGATAACATGAATAGGGAAATTGTGGATTATGTATGAAGATGTTTAGATTGTCAACAACTGAAGGCTGAATGACAACATTCTAGAGGAGTCATGAAACCTCTAACAATTCCATATTAGAAATGGGGGGACATCACGATTTATTTTTTCATTGTATTACCCAAAATTTGAAGAATGAATGATGTAATATGATTAGTTGTTGATTTACTTACAAAATATGTACATTTATTCAATATAAGGGAGGATTTTCCACAAGACACCCTAGGAAAACTCTATGTCAATGAAGTTGTGAGACATCATGGAGAACCTATCTCAGTTGTTTCTGATCATGATCCAATATTTACATCAAAATTATCCAAAAAGAATTGGATTATGATATTTTTTTGTGTACATCATACCACCCAAAAACTGAAATGCAATAAAAAAGGATGATCCAAACCAGATAGGAATTTTTTAGATCATGTTTAGTTTACATTCAAGGTATGTGGGATCAATATTTACCATTAGTGGAGTTACATACAATAATAGTTTCCATTAAATTATTCAAATGGAACCTTATGAATAATTTTATAGATAGAGATGTCATACACCAACATGTTGGGATTATGTTTGAGAAAGGAAGCATGTGGGCCCATAGGTTATGGTGGAAACAACACCAAAGGTGAATAATATTAAAGGCCATAAAAATTTATCTAAAAGAAGACAAAAAAGTTATATTTATAATAGAAGGAATGATTTGGAGTTTCAAGTGGAATATCATGTTTTCTTAAAAGTATCTCCATGGAATGGTGATATATGTTTTATGAAGAAATGGAAACTGATCCCTAGTTATATAAGCCCTTTTGAAATTTTTTTGAAAATTAGAGTTGCTGCATATCGTTTGGATTTTCCTGCTAGACTATCTAAACAGTAGAATGTGTTCCATGTCTCATTTATATGAACGTATATGCCAGACCCAATGCATATCCTCACTTTTGAAGGTATTGAATTTGTACATGACCTATCTTACTGTGAAGTTCCAATCTGGATTCTAAGCATTAAAGAACAAGTGTTGTGAAATAAGAAGACACAACAAGTAAAATTACATTAAAAATTCCTAAAATCAATGAGGAAAAATGGGAGACTAAGGAACTTATAATGAAGAAGAATCCAAAAAAATTTTAGTGGAAAAATTATAGAAATTTGGAGGATGAAATTTTTGTAAGGATTCGATAATATAACACCCTATGATTGTGAAAATAAATTTAATATTAAATTCATAGAACAATGAGATTCTTAAAATCAATACTTTGTTATAATTAACCTTGTAAACATAATTTTTCCACCTCTGTGATTTGAATTTAGTGAAAACTAACATACACAATTGGGTTTAGTAATATATTTAGAGTCTAATAAGACAATCATATTTTTTTATGAATAGTATCATACCCTTATGAATAGTAATATGACACTCAGGAATAGTAAATAAAATTATTATTTTATTGTCTTAAGGTTATAAGATAATAAGATATTGATTAATTTTTCAAGGTGATAAAAAACTAATAATAGTTCTAAATTTCTTATTTTTTGAATAACTTTTGATTTTATGTAAAAATTAAATTAATAGTATTTAAAACATATTTTTTGGAAATGGAGTTCAATTTTAAATTCTACACATCTAAAAATGGTTAGTGTGAATTTTTTGGATTTTTCTGAAATACTTCAATTTTTTATGAATAGTAAAATATGGTAACTTACTATATAGATACATTATCAGTTAAATTCACTACACTTATCATCATGGATTATGTAATAACACTTGGTTCAAACTCACATTCATAAATTACTATTCTAGGTTACAATAATAAATACTATTGAATGTATTTTTAAAATAATAAAATAATGAGTATAATAATGGGAAACCCCTCCTCTCCTCCAATATATAAACTACCCCTCACCACCACATATCATCACTCCTCTCAAGCCTAGATCATTTTCTAAATTCTACCAAAATATCCTCCTAAGGTCCCTCCAAATTTTCATAATCCCTAGGCCTCTTAAGAAGACCAATACCTCTCCCTTAATGAGGCTCTCAATGAAGATTCCATCAAGATTCCAATTCCACTTTACATTTCTTCTATTTCATGTTCATTTCTTTTAATTTTATTTTCTCATTTCACTTAATCCAAATAATATGATGACTCAAGTACCTTATATTTAATGGAAAGTTGTTTTGATAAAGGAAGAATTCCCCCTTCTTTTATACAAGAAATTAAAACACCATTAGAGATGTGTTAATTTATTATATTCAAGGACGATGAGTTTTCAATTTATAATACCAAATTTAATTATGGTATTAAAACCATTCAGATGGTTGAAAAAGACTATTATATATGTATTATATCGTATTTATGGTTCTATAATCATTTTTACATAAGATATTAATTTATAAATCCACGTGAGTTTGTTTGGATAAAAACCAACCAATTAACCCAAACAATTGGCATTAATGTTATATATAATGATTCATATTCACTCCCACCAACCAAATAAATTTTATAACCTTGTAATATTAAGTTTCTTCACTAATAACATTCAACATATATTCTGGACAACCACTCTCATTCTAAATGGTTATTTATATATGAATATAACTAAATCGATCGTGAAAAGAAAGGGAACAACACCCAAATAATGAATTTGAATCTATTAACCAATCAAAAGGGAATTAATAAACCAAATAAAGCTATAATAAATAAACTAATTGTAGAAGAGGTTATTTAATCATTAATTTATGAACCTAAATTTTATTATTCAGGTCATTAAGATCAAGTGAGGAACACCTTCGTACTTAAGGTAAGGGTTTCCCACTTGAACCTCCATTTTAATTCATATTACTTATATTATCTACTTAACTCAATTATATTATTATTAATTAATATTTAGCCCTAAAAAATTATGTTTTAATGTTATATATATGATTACAAACCATAATCCTACCTTTAATTATGGGGAAATATATGATTTAAAGTAATCATTCCAAAATTCTTCTTAAAATACTAGCATGACTCAAGGGAATTTATCAAATTCTTACATATTTTCAAGGGAACTATATAATCTATTATAGGAAACCATTGTAATTATAAAATCACTCATTTTATTATAAAAATATTATACTAATTAATTTGTGGTTTTTATACAAATTTTATTCCAAAGGAACTCTTCCTTCAAAGTAACATAGTATTTATCTCGAGAATTAGTCAATGATTTTATAAGAGTATCTTCATATGTTTCAACAGTCTTATTGATTATTATGCTTTATTTGGATTTTATCATTATTATTTAATATAACATCATTAATTTAATGGTTTATGACTCATTTGACTATGGATGTGCTCTCTGAAAATCATTCAACAATTTACTCTGAATGGTTAGTGTTTATACTTAATGTTCGGGGAAAGTTATTTTCATTTCATTTATTTGTTACAATATGAATGTTTATGTTGTTTATTGTTATACTGATTCATAATAGGAATGAATTAGACATATTATATGATATTTGGGCCCCACTATTTACCATTTATTAATCAGTTGGTCCCATAAGACAAATATATATGGACTTTGCTGAGGCCTTTCTCATTTATAGATATCAGTTTGGATGAGGCCTTAATCATTTTTAGATGTCCTAGCCATGTCCTTGAGGGTTTGTTTTTAAATGTCCAACATATGAATTTCCCCCATTATGAATCTGTAAATTCATAGTTCATCTGTTTATTCTTCTTGTAGAATACCCATTAATATGATTTATTGTGGAAATATTTACTCATTTCATATTCCTTCTATAATTTGTCTATGTTTATTATTTTTTTTAAGGCATTTGTTTTCAATTATTCAACATTCCTAATGTTTATTATTATGAAATATTTCATTTAGTTTTTTACCCTTTATGAGAATTGAGCTCACCCCTTTCTTATGTTAAATTTTCTCAGGATATAAACAAATTTATTATCAATTAAATGTTGGGATAAATTAATTTTTTTGGATGTTCCCAATAAAATTATATGTTGTATTTCATTTCATGTTGTAATTTTGAACTTATGTATGTATATGGATTACCAAATATATTAAATAATTAATTACGTCAGGACACGACCTTCTTATTTTTATTCCAAGGTAATGTAATAAGGCACTCGCTCCTGGAAACTGGTGTTGGGTCTTTACATTAAAGAACTCCACACATCCATGTTTCCAAACTAACCCCACCCCCATATTTTTTCTAGGTTAGCGGGTTAGAAAATCCTAATAAGTATAGCACAAATCTATGGTATTACCTAGATGATCCAAGAAAACCATTGATCTATAATATATATGTTGGAATGATCCATCCTTATACTACCTTTTTCTTTAAAGGATGCATCGTTATCTTTTTACTATTGATAACACTCCCCATAAATATTATTTCTCTAGCTAATGTGATGTACCAACCCTAAGGTGGAAAAAAGTATAAATATTTTCCCTCATATAGAATAATGGATGACATATGACATGTCATAAGAAGATCCTTACAGTTAATTCAATAAAAATTCCTAATTGCACATAATAAACATCTATTTGGTGGGATTGTGTTATGAGAAATGGGTTTTGTGGGTTTGGGTAAAATGATGGAATACAATAATAATAACTAAATATTGAAGAAAATATATGTTTGTTAAAATAAATAACATTCTCTATTGGGTTTAGTAATATCGGTTCCATTATTAATCAATATAATCTGTAAAATTTATATTTACAATCCATCACACTATATATTGATTCATATTCTCTACTATAAGTAGTATTTTTATAATGCTTAAGAAACCTCTTCAGATCACCAAATTTCACCACCACTTCGTACAAATAAATAATGAATTTATGATTCATGAAATTATGGTTCATTTTGTCACCAATTTACTTACTTCTCATTACCCACTAATTAATTTTAACCATATAAAGAATGAAATACAAAAAACATAGAATTTCCAGAAGCAAATCCTCGGGTTGATCACATTCTGTTTCACACTGTGATAAATAATGATGGAAAGATGGAAAAGTGAAAGAGAAAAATTGATAAATAGAAGGATAAATTTATATATAATAACACATTACCAATTATATAGAATTTTTTAATACTTAAAAATAAAATAGAAAAATTAAATGGGAAATGAAAAACCAAAAGAAGAAGTGGCACACTTCGCCAATGTAATGGCTGAATCATGGGATTGGAAGATTTATTTTCCATCCATCATTAAACTAATTTTATATGATTCATTAAACACTCTAGAATAATTACATTCATTATAAATGTGTTAGATATTCCATACATCAAGGGTTCAATAAATGTGTCTTCAAGCATTAAATTCATCCAGCTAACTGATTTTTAGGCTGATTTTAATGCATTATGTTGTAAAGGATGTCTTTAAATGTTAATATATATAAGGAAGTTCCAAATATTTATTTACACATAAAAATGTAGTCCATATGGTAATAAATGGTTCATCATGGAATGACACTTATGTACCATGCTATGAAACATATGTGTCATGATATGACACATGATTGTTATCTCCTATGTTGCTTATTTCCATTATAGCATGTCCTACAACAAAAATTGATAATTTATTATTTTATTAATTTAGTAAATATGATGTGAAATTTTGTTATAAATAATTTTCAGACTCAATTTTACTTGATTATTCAGTTTTTAGTTCTATGATGAATTCATGACTTATCATTTATCATAAGGCGTCCATTTAATAATGAAATAGTCACCTTTTATCCTACTTTTGATCAGACTCAATATCCTGTCAAATAATTTTGAACTGGTTAAATATTTTAAGAGTTTCCCAATTTAATAGAATAAAGATTATATTTTATATTAAAATAAAGAAAATATGACTCTACAAATTCCCCCAAACTTAGAACAAGATTTTCATCATTCATGTAATATCAACAACATTGCAAACCCATTTAATTCAGCCAATATTAATATTTAAAAATAAAAAATAAAAATTCATATCAATGTAAATTAAAATTTTAAATTTAAACCAAAATATTTCATTCAACTTTTCATTATTCAATGAAACAATGTAAATCATTCATTTTATTTTTCTTCTTCTGAAATAACAATGCTCTTAATTCTCTTAATTTTATTTTCTTAATTCGTTATTAATGATCATATGGAATTGAAATTTACCTCATGTTGAATTATATTTACTAATTTCTCAATGTAATAATCATAATTATGTTATTCCCTTACCTCAAGTACATGTGGTTTACCATATTCTCCAAAGGAATATAACATCTCAATTATATAAAGAAGGAGACCCAAATTCATCATAAGGACATAAATTATCGATCAAATGTATTTGGAACTGTTTGTAGGTGGGTAAGGAATAAAAATTAAACTCATAAAGGTGGTTTGACTCCAAATAATATTTCATAATATCAAAGGATAAACCTAAATGAAAATAATCCAACAGAAACATCATCTCCAAACCGCAAATTGAAATATTGGCCCTTGATAAAAGTAAGTATAATTAAATAATGTCCCCTATTAATTTATAATTTTTTAATTTTTTTATATAGTTTTGATGAATGGAAATCTCACATCCTCCAGCTAAACCCATACTATCAAAAGATCATTGGTTTGGTAATAGTGACTTTTGAACCACCCAAAATACAACCCATTTGTTACTTTTTTTTAATTGTTATTTTTTCACAATAGAGGTAAATTATAATACAGCTCGAAAAAATGACCACATGGAATCTCCCCCAAAATATTATCAAAACCCTCTAGATAGAATCTCCTATGTTTATAATATTTTCATTAAACATGGATACCCTCACCGCAAAATTAACCATTAAATATCAAGTAATACACTACAAATTGGATAGAAATGCATATAATTAGTATATATCAATGCTAATTTCAAAACAACATCATTCATAGATTTTATAAGAAAAGGAAATATTTAGTTTATTGTGAGACCATGGATAATAAAAAAAATAATAAAAATTACTCAATCATATTTAAAATTATTATGCTCAATTATAGATTTTATAAGATACCTAGAATTTTAAATAAGCGAACATATCATTGTATCTCAAGAAATAAACTATAAAATGTAATAAGAAATATTTCATCAAATGTATTCATTAGGAAGAGAACATAATTATTTGATAAATTACTCATGTAAATTCACTAATACAACAAACCAATATATATTAGTTTCAAGAATATAAAACATAACCAATCATGAATAATTTCATTAACAAATAGCAAATCATTCACAAAAATAATGATTCATAAAATTCATCCCCTCACAATTAACCATAAAAATTACCTTTATAGTTATAGTCATATAATGATGTAAATATTGAAAATTGAAACATTAAATAATGATTATCCTGTGAAATTTATGTCTCCCAGAGTGACAATATTGTATAAGAGTTCAAATATAGCCATTGAATTTTAATTTACATCTCAGAATTAATTTAATTTTTTTGTCATAATAATTAATATATAAGGGAAAATTATATTCCACTCACTATGATTATTTACTTTTTATTACCTTGGTTCTGATTTTTCGTGTTCTATGTTTTAGTTTTTATTATGTAAACTATCCTTTTATGATGCCAACTCCCTTTTGAAGCATAAACGGTCTGCATGTAGCCTCCAAAATTTCATTATATAGAATTTTTCCTCAAAATGAGGTAAATTAAAATATAAATCATATATGTTTAAGTCCATTACAATTAATATATATTTGGAATAAAAATAATAGAATAGTGGAATAATTAGAAATTTGATTCACCAACTCGGCCATGGGATTTTACTGTCTCAAAATGGAATGTAACAATTGTTATCCAAAATCAGATGTGGTGGAGTTTATTATAGATGAACAATCACATGATATTTTTTCATATATTCATTCTAAATCCTTTTTTATAGAGGAATCAATGAATAGAATACACCTGATCTTCCCCCTTCACAATGGAGAACATCTTGCATGGTGGGGGGGAGGATGAAGTATAAATCGTAAAATTTTGGGTTTCTAATATTTCAACCACTTCTTCACTATATACACGTTTCTAAAAGTGTGTTATATGTATGGAATAAGAAAAGAGAAAATTAATAATAAATTTAATTTGAGAAAAATTAAAATTGAATAATTTATAAAAAAATCCTTTTTTATAAGAATATTATGTCCATGTTTTTTCTGGAAAAAACACTTGGATATCTTTATTGTCTTCCCCTAATAAATTTTAAATGTGTTTAGGGATCTACACATGTTCTTAAATAGGTGAATCTTTTTATTCATCATCAACATAAAGGAGAAAATAATATTCAGATGAATTTGGAAATCTAAAACATTTGGAATGATACTCATATCAAGTTAATTACAATAAGATGAGATAGAGTACACAAAAGAATCCTCTCACTTAGTTGGTTATTCATTAATTTATTCTTTCGGGAAAAATTTTTCATGGTTTAGATTTGTAATTAGTGGATGCAGGTAGTTAGGCTCCCTTAGAATGTCTTTATATTCAACCACAGGGGTGGTTTCTTCTTCTTATAAGGATAAAAAATAGTACTGATTTTGATTAATTGGATTTATAGTGGATTGGATGATCATATTAGACATAATATTAATCCCGAATGTTATCCAAATATTTTGGACTTCTTGTAAAAATATAATTAGGCATTTCTTTAGTATCATTATCCTCTATAAATTGTTAAATGAGCTGGAATAGATCATTATCTACATTTTAATTTTCTGCATAATTTCTTAATCATAAGACATGAGTGAAGTTATATCTTCCACCACTCTGTCAGGATCATAAATTTTTTTGGGTTTACAACTAATGTAATTAAATATTTAAATACACTTTCAACACTTATCTTTAGTTTTTTATTCCTTCTATATGTTTATTCACTCGTGCTCTACTATAATCAACTCGTTGTTTTTTCCCTAATGAGTATTCTATCAATGTGAAATAATCTTATTATGAATACATAATAAAAATATTTCTTAATGGGTTTTTTAAAACTAAATCATAATAATTTTTAAAAATGTGAAAATATAAGTAATTACTGAAATATTAGTTAGCTCCCCGGCAATGATGCTTGTTTTGGTGAACCTATCATTGTATGTTATAATGTGTAATTTATTTTCCCTTAGTGAAACACAATGGATGACCAAGGTCGTCTCACTTGAGGAACCTTATAGTCGATTGATTAATTATTTCTAATTTCACCTAAACTATTTCATAGGGTTGTTTTTTTATTAATGAAAATAATAATTAAAATTTTTTATAAAAAGATAGAATGAAAAACTGAAACCTAGGTACATAATATAATGAATATATGTAAAAATAAGGTTTCTACTTCTTCTATTTTGTTTATGTAGGACCTGTCATTATTCATTTTTATTGATTAAATATATTTTATTAGTTAATCACCCATACAAGGACTTTTATTCCCTACCTTTAGTAGGATAATAATCATTCTTAGGAAACCCCTTTTGCACACCAAATATTACCTCCTCTATTTATAAAATTAGAATGAATGTGAGATTGATGTGTTGAAGGGAGATCTCCACACCCATTTCGTTCTATTTCATTCACCCCAATTAAAATTAAAATACGTAACTAATTAAGCATAAATAATTTCGAAGAGAATGAAAACTCTCCAAAGTCCAATCTTGCGGGAAATCACACATCCTCATGTGTAATGATAAAATAACTAGATTTAGCTAATTCTTATTCCATCCAACATTGTTCACCATTAATATGTTTCCATCCACCACATATAACCATTGGATTCCAAAATAATTGGTCTTTGGTCTTCCTGGTCATGAAGGGGTCATTACAAGTATGATGAATCATTGAATTTTTCAAAACATAATATTTATAGTTTCATTTAAGTGTTATACATTGGAAATGGTGTTTTAAAATAATAATTAGTTTAATGAATAACCTTTTAATGATTTACGGCCTAAAATTACAACTGTAATATGATTTAAGGGCCATCATTAAGGGATACATATGTTTCACACTATGACACAAGGTATTCAGATCCCAATTTTGTTATTTCCATTCAATATTGTCTTACACACAAAATTATTTTAATTTCCATCATAAATTTACTATTTATGATACAAAAATAATATTTCATTTAGATATGTTTCCTCTTTTACTATATTCTTAAATTTTTAGTTCAACTATTGGTACATGACCTATCATTTTTTTGTAAGGAATCATTTGAATCATGTATTAGGAACCATTTTTTCCATTTTTTCACACTCTATATCCAGTGAAAAATAATAATAAATGATAAATAAACGATATTTTAATAAATTATATTGATAATAATTTATGTTTTATATTAAAATTAAGATTAAAAATATGACTCTATAATAATGATTGATTATTAACTCAACCACTCATTTAGGAGTAAGTTATATAAATTATTTCAGAAAGACATCATCATATTCCCCTACAATTAGAATGTCATCAAGGGTAATACTTTCCTTAGTCTCAATCATTTTATCAAGATAATCTTTCTCAATTTGAAATATTGTCTATTATTGTTATGATTATTCCAAATCATATACATCAGTATTCTTACACATGTATTAAATTATAGGATGATTAAATCTATAGAGGGTAATTTCATACTCCCAAATGTTTATTTTTACTCTTTATAAGGAATTAAAATATATAGCCAAAATAAAATCGTACTTTACAAGATATAGAATAATAAGTTACACTAGGAAATTAAACCTATAGATATTGGTAGTTGGAAAATTATCTTCCTGGGATGTAATAATTGACCTATTAGTTTTTTAACTGTTAAATCAACTTCCATGTTTTTATGTGGTGCTTACAAATATATAATAAATATAAGTTATATGAATGAATCTGAAGAGACATAGTGGAATCTGACATTTATAGTCTGTGAAGGGATATATGTATTCCTTTCACTGATTTATACACATTGTAATAAATTAGTTCATCCAAAATAGGCTTAGGGATGATAATTTTAAAAGTATTAAACACATAAAGGGGAAACTATGAACATTTAATGGGTAACTCATAAATGACATATATTTTTTTCCTTATTAATTTATTGGTTTTATTCTAAATTATCTATGACCTATTTCTGATAATTTATTTTCTAAATCATTTTTTCCCATCATAATTGTTCATAATAGGCTTTCAAATTTTTAAATGAATATCCCTTGAGATTTTCAAACCAAGAATAGAATAATCACACTTTGTTATGCACCAGGGTTAGGTCAATTTCCTCTCAAAGAACCTTTCTAGAGTAATTACCTGTAGGTACATCAATGCTAGATCCACATACACATGTAGTATCTAGAAACAAATTTCTTTTAATAGAAACCACTCTCTCTATATATTACAAAAATCTAGAGAAATATTGCAAGGATTTTTATTATCCTAATAGTTTTCACTAATGATTTAAAATCCTAGTTCCAAAAACTAACTAAATCATACTATGATACATACTATGGATTCCCATATTTTTTACACAATTAATTCCATGTTCTATTTCATTAACAAACATATATGACAATCAAAAAAGTTTTAGATTCCTATTTTATTAATGTAATTATGAACATGTCACCAAAACATGAAATTTCAATTAAAAAAATTATATTAAAACTCCATAACATGAACTTGAAATTCTATTGATTTTCTAAAATTTACTTGGATAACCAAGGGATTTATATAAAAAAGGCAGATATATAAAGACAAATAATGAAAAATAAAATAATATAATGAATAAATGAAATACAAATAAGTTAAGGGGAAAAATATTGAAATAAAAAGTTGAGTATAATAACTATGACCATTAAATCAAGATATAATATGATAAAATCAATAAATTATTACAATGTGGAACCAATATAAATCATTACATCATAATTTTATGTCAAGGAATGACATAAATTAAATATAACATATTGTTAATTGGATAACAACTCATCAACCATATATGTTATCTGTGGTGATAAAAATATTACCCAATGCATGGTAAGGATATATATATCAAAGGCCACTGATTACATTTATATCATATATATTAATTTATGTTCTACATATTCCATACAACATAATAACACATCTCTTCACTATTAGTCACATGATTGATGAATTTGAATTAAATACATGGACGTCTCAAATAGTTCAAATATGGGTATAATTAGTTGAATACCCTTGATTGTAAATTGTGGTGGGAATTAAGATAAATAAATAATCATGTTTTATAAAATCACGAGAAATTATGGTATAACAATGGGTGTTTATAAAGGATCATAGAACAATTTAATGAGAGTGAATGGTCGTATCTCAATACATTCAAACCATATGATCATTCATTGGATGTATACAAACATATGTGAATATGAAAAATTTTAAAGGAAAATGATAAATATAATCAAAGTATAATAATGAATAGGATGAGGAAGAGAATCTATTTCCAAGATTGTGTTCTTATAATTTCATTGTGGGAGCTTCTAATAATGATGAGACTACATTGGGAGGGAATTTGTGAGGTAGTTGGAGAGTAAATTCGTCCTCAATTGGTTTTGATTGATGATTAATCGGAGTTTTTGTAGGTATTTAAAAAAATATAAAAGGGAGTTCTTTATTAATTTCAAATCATATTTTTTGGAAACTATGTAATAATGATAAAATCCCACAACCATTATTTCAGGTTTTCCCATGGTCTCTAAAAAAGGGGAGTGGTTTTTAATATTTCATTATGATATAATATGAAATTAATAATATCAAAACTTCATGATTTTGAAGATATTCATGTTGGTAAAACATTAAATTTTAAACCCTAAAGTATAATATATACTTTGGATGAATTATGATAGGATTTTAAATTTAATCAAACAAAAAAATAATTTATCAGAAAGGGGAAATAAATTATTAGTCATCTGTCCATTTCATTTCATATATTAGATAACTTTTTAGATTTTATGATGTCACAATTCACACTATATATTTATATTGTATTTAATTATAACCAAAAGAATAAATCATCTCAAAAAAATAGGTAAAATTCACCATTTATTAATTTAGATGTGATTATTTAAAAAATTATATTTTTTTAAAAATATAAAATATTTATTTTTGATTATTTACATGTTTAAATAAAATTATGTATTCACTTTAAAAAAATGGTTCTAATACAACTGATAACATTTTAACATTATAATAAGTATATATAACTTCATTAATGTGTGTTATTATATATATATATAAGTAAATTTATTTACAAAAATATTTTCATTAAATTAACATTTTTCTTCTTTAGTTATCGATTTTATCAAAAATAAAATGTTTAATTAAAACTATATATCCCAAATATATTGTTTTGATGTATTTAAATAAAAATATTACTTTTATCAAACTCGTTATATATTTTGGTTTTTAATTTTATATAAACAAATACTAAACAATGTTAAATATAATCATTATTTTATTAAAACAAATAATATATAAATTCATTCAACTTTGGTAAAGATACATAACCCTTATTACACCAGTGTACACCATATGGGTATGGTTTTTGAGGGTGATAATTTCATATGGTTTCTTGGAAAACATCTTTTGGGTGGTTATTCCTATGATCTTGACAATATCTCTTACATAGTTCCTCTCAAGTTAAAATTATTGAATATCAGTGTGGTATTGGTCAAGAGTGAATCTGAGTGATGAAACATCTTCAGAATCTCTCATAAATTGGTTTTATAATGTACGATCCTAAAATTTGAGGCCATAAATTATTATATTAATTTCAATTATAATTAATTATAACCATTAATATATACTAATCAGTGAAGTCATTATAGAAGGGATATATTATCATCAATTATGATTCTTGATTGCATTTTATGACTATCATACAATCACTTCAACATTTTATACTAATCTAAAATAATGAATGAAATATAAGAGATTTTTTTTCAAAAACTACACAAAAAAATTATTTCTTCTAAAGTTAATTTTATTTACAAAAATTGTTATTCATTATATGTACCCCAAATGAGTTTTCCTATCTTTCATTGTTCAAATTCATGGTTAAATTCATTATCATGCATCTTACCCATTAAATCAAGAAAACCTCACTATAAATGTATGTTCATAATTATAAAAAAAATGAGTAGCCCTAACTAGAGAAATACTACATAAAAACCCAATAATAAAATCATGGATACACTTCCACATGGAAATTCCACAAATTATTATTTGACAAAAATAATGAAAGGTTAATTCTATAACTGACCCTAATTAATGGCCCTCTCTTATATCCTCTTACAATGAAAAATTTCTACCATATTTTATATGATTAAATATATCTCTATACTTTATATACTGACCATTTTTTCCTTTTTCATTCTTCCTCAATGTTTATCCTTATTTCCTGTCATAATTGGAAGCAACATCCTTACTCCAATCCTCACTATTATCATAAAAACCCCTTCATTTCATGATGAATATTGAACATCATAATCTTATCACCAACTGTAAAATATATCTCCCATATTTTAACATGAATCAAGGCCCATACCTTTTTAAATATTAGTCTTACTAGAATAATGTCACATGATTTATTTTCCTCCACACCAGGAACATGTAAATCCAATAAAAATTATCCCTTTAAGAAAAACATCATTAATAATACCATGTAAAAATCTCATCATTGAATTTTGATATTGAAGATAAGAATATGTATGATTCAATTCTCTAAATCCAAGACATTTGAGTGATGAGTAATAAATTACTGTAACACTCTCACCAAAATGGAACTAATATTTTCAAATATTATTTATTTAAATATTATTAGGAATTGATAAACATGGTTAATCTTATTACATATATGGTGAACCACATAACATCATAGAAAAATAGTCTCCTGAATGATATAATTCCCCCATTTTCATGAGCTTTATCATATTTTAAAAAAACTAATTCAAAACTATTTTGTAAATGATCATGTTTTCTAATGCTTCTAAAACAATTATATTAATAAGAAGATTATTGAAAATATCAAGAAACATACTCCTATATTCCTCAATTTTCTCTTATTTCATCCTTTGGGGAATTGTTGGGGTAATTTAAAATGTTGCGGGGATTCATTGATCACATCATTATCATTTAATGTTTCTTTATCCCCACTCATTTCAACCCATTTTTGAATTCTCTAGTCTCTTATCTTAGTAAATCATTATTTTTTATAAAATTATAAAATTGGTTTTTTATTCCATTGAATTATATCATTCAAACCTCTCCTTATATTAATCATTATTTCATAAATGTATAATAATTTTTCAATTGACGTACATTACATTACAATTTTCAAAACATAGTAATCTAAGGATAAATTAGTTTTACATATTTTTATCAAGAATTCCACCAATGAATACACCAATGAATTTTTTTTAATAATGAGAGTTCTTATTATTGATTTTGTTTTCAGAACACCAAGCTCCTCTTATCAATTTTATTCCCCTATTTTCAATGTTTTATATACCTAAAATTTATTTAAATAATTAAAATCAATATAATGTAAATAGTTTACATAAAAAACACGGAGTTGCCTTATAGCCACTATTATTCCACTTTGATTGATAAATAAACTTGTTTTGGTCCGATATCCATTAGTATCTACATTGTGAACCCATTTCCATTATTTTCCTCCAATTTTTTATGATAAAATATCTATTGAAATTTCATCGAAAAACCATATATTTTTCCTAGTCGATTCACTATGTAAAATATTCTAAAAGTGAAATCAATGACTAACTAGTTTCATATAGAAGACGCCTTGTAAAACTTTTTAATTAATAAATATATCTCTAAAAATGATGGATGACATCCTAAAAGCCTCAAATTTACTCCAATGTAATGTAAATTGATTCTTCATCTAATTTATATAAATTTAATATTTTATAAAAAAAATTATTCATTTTTATAAAGGAAAAAATCTTGTTGGGAATAATAATTCTATCAAATATGATATGGTGAAGGATTTTGGTTCCATTTTTGGTATCACCTATTTTTCATTATCACTAAATGAAAATTTAAATAACCTAATTATTATTTAAATTCCATAAACATTATGTAATACATAACTATTTCAAATCGTACATAAATATTGTATGTTTTTGTAAGTATATTCATTTAGTAGTCCAATGAATTGAATAGAGTTAGTAATTATTTGGTTGATCATGGAATATATTTGTAATTTTTTTTCACTAGAAATAGAGAAATAAAGATACAAGTTGTAATGCCACACTTAACATAATACTAAACTCTATCAATGTTATTTATCACAGTTCTCTCCCATGAAAACCATGATCAATCAGCTATAATGCATCTACTCAAGAATTTATTTCAATGTTATTATGTTTCATGAATCACTTGTATGTATTATGTGGGTAATCTAATGATTTTTTTGAATTCTCGAATTGATTTCCATCCATCAACATGATTTAACCCAAAAATAAAAAAAATCATTATTAATAACATTAAAATACGACAGAAAATAAAAAAAATGTAATAAAAAATACATTAACTAGTATAGAAATCATAGACATCTACTAAGTTCAGAAGACCCTATAAATGGTCCAAAAACAACAACTACTTATATGTAAACAATAATTTTAATAAATAATCAATTTTAATAATTATATATACTCTTCATAAAAAATATAAAATAAAATTTTAGTATAACTAGATCCAGAGT
Organism: Viscum album; assembly: GCA_963277665.1. Classification (NCBI taxonomy): domain Eukaryota; kingdom Viridiplantae; phylum Streptophyta; class Magnoliopsida; order Santalales; family Viscaceae; genus Viscum; species Viscum album. The sequence goes on from OY728151.1 coordinate 1,477,677,704, forward strand.
ATCATGGCCAAATTGACGAGTGATCCATAGCATGAAACTTATATCATAATTTGTAGACAAATATATTATAAGATTTTATGTGAATTTAAAACTTGTAAAAAGACTATCAATGATGTATTCATACTATTTCATCATAAATATAGATTCATTAGATATCTGAAAATATGTTTTTCATAATTAGATCTTATTTTTTTCCTAATTATATTTATGTAAATACATGGTATATTATTTACATAGTTATTAATAAAAAATCATTCCATTTTGGTAAGTAATTTTGATTCATTTATTGACTAGGTGATGCAGAAATCATATTTAAACATAGTAGCTGCAACTCATTCCTTGAACAAAAATGATTCTATGTACATGTTAGTAAATTTTACATAATCCATAAATGAATAAGCACATATCACAAATAAATATATAAAAATAAATATAATAAAATATTTAATCATAAGAAAACAATTAATCAATATTGATAACCATTGAATTTAATCACACAATATCCCTTCATTATAATGATATTGAAAGCATGTTTACCCCCTCTTGTAATACCAATAAATAAGTGTTTTATCCATGTTATATGTTTGATATTTGAATATAACCGTAATTCTATATTGTAACCATTTCATTCAAACCATTTTCTTATCCAACCATTTCACATCCTGTAATTGTTATTGTAATTTCGTAAATTCCAAAGTTAAGGACCATGTTTTATAGGAATATATATATGATGTCATCTTTTATCCCACTTCAACTATTTCCATAATTTTATTCCCAATCTCAAATGTTTTTTAAAAGTTATATGTTTTTTCAAAATATTCCAAAAATAATTCTGTTATATTTACATATTCTTTTAGAGAAATAAAACATTTAAATGGGAATATACATTTCGTAAATATTATTCGGGAGAATTACTTTGTCTTGGTGGCCTTCTGAATTGTGGTAGGAGAATTCCAAACACATATATGATAACCAAAATAATATAATCATTTCCCCCACACTTGAAAAGGTGTGCTATTTTTATAATCTCTAAAAGTAATCCAAATTGACTCAAAATGTTTTTGAATATTGCCAGGACTTCCCCCCAGATATATAGTAACTCAATTTATCCAAAATGTAAACTATTAATTTTTTAATCCCTAAAAAAATGTAACCATAAGGATGTTAATCTTTTCAAACATTTTCTATGTAAATATATTCAACTAAATCCTATTGTACTTCGAAATACACATTCCCAATCCATTTCATCATCCCGATCATTTAATTTCCTAAAACTATTCTATTTTCCTATATTAGTGGTTGTGTTATAAATATCCCATGTATTTCCACCATGTAATAGAAAACATAAAAACAACCACAGTCCTCCTCAATAATCACAACTCTCCATTACCATGATTTTTTCTTCAAAATGGAACATTTAAACATTATATTTACATGTAACAGACTTTACATCATCTATAAATTACTTTTTATGTCCCATATTTTCCATGATTCACTTTTAAAAATAGATGAAGGTCCTAAAATTTCCATTGGCCGTAATTTTGGATTTTTTATCCCTTAAATTTATCTTTTTAGATGTGTTTTTCCTATATAATAATTATTTCATATTGATAGTAGACCATGAAGTATCCCATAGAGACCAACATTATTTGATCCCATCTTTATCTATGTACAAATCACATTATGTTTTTTATTAATTACCTTTTTTGGATTTTTCTGTGTCCTTATACCATTTTGGTCGATTCTTGTTTTGATATAGTGATGTTTATTGGGGTAAAATTAACCAATGTCTTCTGATATATATATTTGAATTAATGGAGTCTGATAATTAATGTGATAAATAGGCTTATGGGGGATTTTTTATGAATTTAAAATCCTTTACAGATGGTTTAAAATCATTCAAATTAGATGGGCTGAAAAATGACCACCATACAATAGATGATGTCTTGCATCCACCAAACACAAGTTGTGAACTGCTTCATGTCATTAAGTGGTTACAAATCGTGAACAAAATTCACAACATATAAATACATATTGAGATAAATATTAACATGGCTTGAATTTTTCTCATATCCCATCAAGAATAAATACATGATGTGTTAATGGATTACACACTATGTAAATCTAACAATCAATGGTTTTTAGTATTATTGTACATCTTCTTATCATTCCATAAGTTTTTGATGTCCCAATTTTAAACCTATGGTGACTCCTAGAAATATTATTTATATTCATCGCCATCTTATCTCATAGTTTTGTGTTTCTAACCTGGTAGTTCTCTTTTCATTAATGTTCTTCCATATTTATCATTCTTTTATAGGAGATTTTTTTCTTTTTATCAAAGGTGCATAATCATGTTTCTCTTTTTTTTTGTGATCTGGGTTGTTTCCTATTAAAATAAGAAACAATTTCCTTATTATCAATTCCTATTTGAAGCATTTCTAAATCACCCGAAAAAGGTAGGGGGTCTAATCCTAACCCAATTGTCTATTTAATTTGAATGTTTGTGTAATATGTTGAATGTACCATTGTAAATTTTACTCTATTTTATTTAATTCGATGATTAATAGTTAATAATGGATTTGAATATTTGTTGTATACCTTTGGATTAATTTTTTGATGGGACCTGTTGATGGAAACCCATTGGGAGATAGATATTTTGAATAAAAAGAACATGAATAATGGTTTAAAGTGTGTTTATAATGACATGGTATTTTGGGGGATTGCGTGATATAGAATCACATTGCTTATGTCATATTGTCTACTCATGTTTATATTGAGAAATTTATATATCCTTGAAGGTGTAATTGAATGATAAATGATAATTTTCTTAATTAACCAATGATACATATGACGTGATACTGACATAACATTTCTATAATGTATTGTTGAAGTTATACATGATGAAATTCATATAAATATAGATCTTCTTGGAAGCCGAAACACTAATATAGTGGAATTGTCCCAGTGATAAGTCCTAAAATGACTATATCTATATATATGTCTATTTTCCTCTTATATAAAATGATTATATATTAGGAATGGCCTAGTGACATGTGTTAAAATCCATTTGTAGCAGTTTGGACCAGTTGATTTTCAAATATTTTATATAAAGTGTAATTACTCGGATACCCAATGTGTTATTTTTATGTATTGTATTTATTATTTTCAATGTCAGGTACTATGACATCATTCAATTATGAGGCCTAGTGTGACCTAAATAAATGTTTGGAGTATATTAAATATCACTCATACATATTTTTCCTGGATAAATTGAATAACTTATAAAAGGGGTGAAAATTACAAATATGATGGAACCGTAGAGTCCAGAACATGCCTATTATCAAAGGATTGTTAAAATCTTAGAAATTATTAGGAATTCATACTTAAGTGTAGTCATATGGGAATGTTTAAAATAAATTATTTGGATTAATTATTCACCCAACAAAATAACTAATATATAAATACTCAAATGAAAAAAAAAATAAGGGTTTCCACATAACTCTAAGAAAATTGAGTTCTATTGAAGTGTTTTTAAATATATTTTAATGGAATAGAACATAAACAACTGATCTGAGGTACAATTTTTGCATTTCACCAACAATTGGGGCACAACTCTGTTCTTCCTCAGTGATTTACCTAATTCAATGTGCGAATTTTTTTATTGGATCAATCAGAGTTTTATATTTCTGTGACGTACCTGGATCAATCAACCAATAGGATGATCTTTATATTTAACATATTATATTATGGGGTAGTTTGATATTGGAATTTGGTTATTTTTATTATTATTTTGTTATCACTCCATTATTTATTGTAACATCAACGAATAGAGGTCAACATGAATATTGACTAAAGTCTATTCCACATGATTATTCCTTTCACTTTTCTCCTCTGATTAATAGTTAATTCTGGTTATTCTTCATTGACTAGTGATTTGTCATCTACTGGGAAATCTATCATTTCGTACCAATTTCATGGCAAAATGACTCAATATTGATGATGAGGGCTCATAATTACTTGATGATTGTGGGATTTCAGAAGTTTTAGTTGATCATATGGTTTTGGGTAATGGATTTTCATGTCATTTAGAGTGAAAAAAAGAAAGATACCTAAAAATTATTTCTATGTAGTTTGTGAGACCAGAATCTGGTGATTGATGGCATAAAGGGTTAGTTAGTGTAGATAATTATTTCCCAGTAAGATTGTGGATTATATTTGAGGTTGAATTAGTGAAAGTATACATGGATTGAAGAAATAGGGTTTTTATAAAATCCCCATCAAAATGGTGTGTCCTACTGAGATGAACATTTTTTGGATCCCTTGTAGTGGAAGATAGGGATTGAGAGGAAGTTAATGATCACACGGCTTGTAATCCTATCAAAGGAAATGTGACCCCTCCTTGATTTCATGGTGTGTACCTTAGATTGTATGAATACATTGGTTGGAGTAAATGGGAACTCTACGTACTCCTACATAGTCAAAACAAGGACGGGCATACATGGGTAGATGTTCATGGGAAACAATGCTCCGTGTACTTTTATAGGGACATGGACAAGGATATCAGTTGTTTACATGATAATGACATATGGTCAAACGGAAATTGTGTGAACTCCATCTAAATTGTGTGTACTCCATAAATTTGTCATGGAGCCCTTTTCCTATTTATCTTGAAAAAAAATCATTATGGTACATTCCCTATATCCTTTCCCTAAGGGTTATAATGTAATTTAGTCTTAAACATAGGACAATGTCCCCTACAACAAGAATTCTTGGATATATTTTTTTTGAGTCCTCCCATGACTTCAGGAGTGAGACCCACTATATTCTTCATTACATAGGTGGAGTTCTTTGAATCATTGTGACCAACACTACATGGGAGTTGATCCCTTACATAGAAGGTCGGCCTAGATCATGTTTTTTGTATACCCAATGGCTTTGGGTGTGATCCTAATATGTGTATTCGTTATTTTTAGACATCTAGAATATACTTATAATGGTGAAACCTGGCGATGAATACCTCTCGGATAGATGTTAACTATATTATCTCACTTGTGGAGTGTGATATCCTAGATGAGTTCTTTCTAAAAACAACAAGATGAATCACAGACTAAAAGTACATGTGTGACATTATATTATGACTTTGTGTCTTGTTGAGTATATCAAAATATTCGTGTTATATGTATTATAGACATATACCTATGTATATTTGACTGTTACTCTCTTATTATTTGATTTATGGTTTCGGGGTGTCCTATTGGGTATTGTTATACTCACCCATGCACAAGTTGTGGATGAATTTCATGTGTCTTATTTATAAAATTTACCCATTCAAAGAGTCTAAGAGTGACTAGGACCAAGTTGTTCTTAGGCATACAAGAGATTTCAGGGGGAGTTAATGTGGTATATTGATAGAAGTCCCCAATTTACATTCAGGTTGGAATTTTTTTGGGATCTTTTTTATCAACATGAATATGACCCTATTTACATTCCATTACTCCATTTGAAAATTGGTTTGTGGATTATTTGTATTCATTAATGGTTTCTTCTAGTTGTATTACATTTTAGCATTGTTTCGTCTTGGAGGTGTGTGTGTGTGTGTGTGTGTGTATAGGTACATAGGAAAAGTCCTCCAATGCTAGAAATATCCCTACTCGATTCTAGTTTACAACCCCTAACCTATTGTAGGTGGGATTGCAGAGTCAGAAAATGGCCCCCATTGGGATGGAATGTGAAATAGTAGTATCAAAGAAGTTGGTTATACCTTAGGACTAAATTTGGTGAGATAGGATTGAGGTGACAGTGAAACGTTTTTAATGTTTTTATTTTATTCTAGAGACACCGATTTTATTACATCGGCCAATATATCCATACACTAGGAATATGATCACATAATAACTGACATGTGACATTAGAACACTAATTTTAGGGAAAAAAATTGTGAATGAATAACCTAGGAATGGTTTTTTGTTTCCATTTCCATTTTGAGTAATATCTCCAAATATTCTCATCGACCATGATACATCATGATTATTTTAGGATTCATCCATGATGTATGACAAAAAGGATCCAATTTGATGATCATGTGGATGATCCCCTCAGTGAGAGGCATCAATAATAGGAGTATCTCTTGATATATTTTCACCAGGTGGTGCCCCAGCCATACCATCACCTATTGAGCAGTAGATTGTATCTGTATTATTAGATAATGATGTGTTTAGTCTGAGTGAACATCATGAGTTTTGGTAAACAATACTCCTTAGTTTCCTATGAGATCCCAACCCACATTCGAATAAGGACATTCATGAGGCAAGGACATGAGTTTTCTATCTGGTCTGGACACCATCAAATTAAATTTCTGTCCTGGAGTAAACCTTCTTCCGGGCTTCACAGGAAGGTGGTGGAGTTTAGTGACCTATTCCTACAATGAGAAAAATATAGAAAGTCTATATTATGAGCACACATTCATAGAGTATTTCTCTGTGTCTATGATGAGGTCTATATGTATATTGGAGGTTGTATAGATCCATTAGTGTATCATGACAATAAATTAGTATTCATAAAGTATTTCCATCCTCTCCAAGTACTCAATGAATATGGATTGGGATTAGTTCATCAGGGATCAGATCATCAGGCAAGGAATTCATAGAGACATTTGATCCAATGTTATACAACTATTAATTCCAACCTATGTTTTGTTACTAGAGAGATATTTGGTTGTTGAGATTTCATGGATATCTAGATGAAAACATTGGTTTATGGAATTTGGAAAATAGGGAAATAATCATCAGTATCAAGAAACCAACATTAATCCTTAGGAACTAGACATGTGAAGTGCTACAGGAGGAGGTCCTAGGAAGGAGTTTTGTTTTTCATGTATCACAAGATGGTTCTAGTCATCCTAGGGAGATGTGGTGCTACTCATGTTATTGAATGACATGCCTTTCATTATATTGTCTAACCCATTTCATAATTGATATAGAGAAAATTTATTATCTATTGAGGTAGATGAAGTGGGAGGAATAGGCAGGTCCCTAGGCCTGTATATGGGGAATGGGATCTAGGATAGTAGATAGAGGTAGTTTACTCTTTCACTATTTACCACCACTAACTAAAAAAGATCTACACTAGACTTATGGAGCTAGATGATGTGGTTTAGGGAAGTTGAAGGCGATCAAGGATTATAACCCAAAGGATCCATGAATGATTCGAGGTCTGATCAGTTACATTTTTCCATAGTTATTGTTCTAATAGACACCATTGATAGTCATTTTTCTATTTCCACCTACATGGTTTGACACATATAGATAGTGGTTTATCCCATGACTCAACACGTGTTCTTTGATAATCCTAAAATAGATGACATGGTGATCCAGACTTGTGAAGATAGCGTGACCTAACATTTGGAGGTAAGAATTTTTTTGGGATCTATTTGTGGCAACCATAAGACCATTCAGAGTCATCTTAGGTATGGACATTCTATCTACAGTTCATGCCAAGATTGATAATTTCAGTAATAGGATACAGTGTTTCTACAATGATGGGACCAGGTTCTCCGTTTTTGGTAAAAAGGTAACCCATGTAGTGTAGGATAGAATCATGAATAGGAGGGTGAATCCAATTTCACATCAACTGGATAACATGACCCATTGTTTAGTGTTTCTCTATAATTATGTTGGTGTATGATTATGTATTTTCATAGGATGTTCTTATCTGACCTCCTCCCTGAGATAGAAAATTATTCATTTATCTACACCCCTGGATGACCACGATATCTATGAAATCAAATTAGATATCTCCCAAAGAGAATCACCCTACGAGGGTGCTATTGGGGGACAAGCATTGGAATGAATTTGTTATACTCAGTGTTTCACCCTCGGCATCAACAGTTTTTTTCTCCATAAAGGTGGATGTGATCTTGAGTTTATGTCTAGACTACTGGTGCTAGAACCAGGTGACCATGAAGAAAAATTATCCATTACTAAGGATTGATGACTGCTTTGATCAACTAAAAGGGGAAGATGGTTCTCAAATGTTAACCTCAGATAATTCTATCAGTAGTTGTGAGTACGGGACAAGGATGTATTGAAGATGGAATTATGATGTATCTATGGACACTATGAGTACTTTGTGATCCCCTATGGAATTATGAACACCCTGGAAGTTTTCATTGGACTCATGAACCTTGTATTTCATCCTTTTTTATAATGGTTCATGGAAGTCTTCAACAACGATTTCCCTATGCACTATGAGTCTAAGGAGGTGCATATGAGACAAATGAGGATGTTTCTCAACATGCTTTGAGAAGGCCTTCTTTGTTGGAATCTCTCAAAGTTCCAGTTCTTGACTCAGGAGGTCCACATTATAGTAAATTGTTTCTTAGTAGAAGGATTCATAGTGGAACTGGATAACATCAAGGTAGTGTTATCCTGGGATCCATTCAAGACAGTGACAATATTGTGGATCTTCCATTATATGGATGGATTATATAAGAGATTCAAATGTGATTTCTCTACGGTATTATCCCACATGACACCATTGACCTAAAAAGTTAAGCCTTTCCTTTGGATAGAGAATAAACAACAATCATTAAATGTTTTTATACATAGATTTAATTAGTTCTCCCATAATTATATTTTTAGAGGGGGTGTCGAGTATGCCGTGTTCGACAATGAATCAAGGACAAGACATGATTGTTTTCTAATGTAGAGGTAGGTTACAATTTACTAGGTTTAATGTTAGTTGATAAAACATGATATTTACTATGTGTCTCATGATCTGGAGTAAGTAATTGTCGTATCCATGCTAATGATGTGGTGAAACTACGTGATGGGGGAGATATATACCATCTATTCTAACCACAAGAGTTTCAAGAGTATCTTCTCTCAGAATGGTTGTGACTTGAGATAGTGGAGATGAAAATATTTCCTTTATGATTATGAATTTGAGATTTTATATACTCTTGGGAATGGGAATGTGGTAGAAGATGAACTTTGAAGGTGATCTTGTTCATAGTTTCTGAGAGATGAATTAGATATATTATCCTTGTTGTAGATCTCCTTTGCTGAAGGAGATAAAAAAGATTACATCCATTTGATGGCTTTTGGAATTACTTTTCTATAGTGACTTAGGGATAAATTTATTGTGAAAACTAACTTTGAAAACATATGTATTCATCTATACACTGGACATGCTCATGATGGACATTCTGAATTTGGGGATCATGTGGTTATTCTTAGAGGACTCATGATGGTACAAGTGACGTTGTGGAATATATTCTAATGTTTTATTACAAAACCTTATTTTAATATACAACTCAATGTCAGAAACATGTAAAAAGACTTTAAATATCATTTTTTGTATCTAGGGATAAATAATTGAGTTTCATATTTTGTCTCTTGATGCCATACTTATCAGTATGTGATGGTTGAGCACCATGTTTCGGAGGTTTTAGATCAATCCCATATAGTGAAATATTGGATGTGGGATGGCATATCTATGAAATTTATGATGGGATTACCATGTATGTACAGATTACTTGATTCCATTGGGTTAATCATATATCAAATCACCAATTCATCAAACATCTGAGCCATTTGAGTGAATATTTAAGTAGATATCGTTAGACGCCACAATGTGAATGAGACAGTCCTACTACATGAAGTTACATTAATGATAATTTATATCCTAGTTACCCCTTCACACTTCATTTATGGAAGGTAATAAAAGAGTTTATTGAGACTCAATTGCACTTGAGCATAGAGTTCCACAACCGAACTAAGAGGACCATTCAGGTCAGAGAGGACATGTTGTGAGATTTTATGTTGGACTTTTTCTGTAGTTGGGTGGATAACATACCACTAGTAGAGTATGTATACAATAATAGCTATAATTACACTATTAGTATGGAACCATTTGAGGCTTTTTGTGGAAGAACCTATAGGTTATTGAATTTGTGTACTGACCTATGTGATTCAGCACTGATGGGACCAAAGTTTGTGGAAGCTACCATCGATAAGGTGAAGATCATCCAAGAGAAGATGAGATCCACCCAGAACCATCAGAATCCCTATTAAGACAAATTTATAAGGCCCTTGATGTTTGATTATGGGGAATGTGTTCATACTAGTTTCACCTCGACATTGATTATAGAGATTTTACTAGGATGAGTTTTCCTTTGACATTCATTGTCCCATTTCAGATATTGCGTAGAGTTGGCGAGGTGGCATAACTCATAGCTCTAACACCATAGTTAGACCAGGTAAATTATATTTTCATTGTATCAAAGCTATGTAGGTACATGTATGAACCATCACACATTATATACATTGGTGAGATGGACATCTAGGATGCAACTACCTTTCATAGAGTACCCTATTGAGATCTAGGATCAACATGAAACTATCCTTCATGGGAGAGATATTCCTTTTCTGTGTGTGTTATGGAGGCATGAGAATCTTCATGAGAGAACATGGGAATGTGTGGTTATGATTTTTTCTAATTACTCACATTTTTTATACATTTTTGAGGATTTTTGGGATGAAAATCACCAACGTAGGGATAATTTATTGACTTGTATTTTCCATCTATTATTTTTTGTTGTATAAACTATTTTTGAGACTAGGAACAAAGATGGTGTGTGGGTCCAAGGCCTTTTGTTCCTTTAATAAATGTTCAAAATATATTAAATATACCAAATAGCATGTGTGTGTAGTTTACAGGAAAAATTTTATTAACTGCTAAACAGGGGATCAATTGAAAAATATGTGGGAACCATTGAGTTTTGAATGATGGTTTTACCCTAGTCACAATATAATTGTGGAACACCACAGGTGTTTTGATTAAATATTGGTAATGGGAAAATTATTAATATAAAATAATTTAATAAATTACGCTGTTTAATTATTTGACCAACATTATAACGTCTATTTAAATAAGATTATAGAGAATTTTCAATTCTAGACTCATAAACCTAAAAATTATTGGAGTTAAATTGTAGATATTTGAAGGATATTTCATTAGAAAATGATGACCAGATCGAATATCGATTACCGATGCATTGATTAATAAGTTGATCTCACCAATGATCATGATGCATCTCTATTCATTTTCAGTGATCGATCTAATTGGAGGAAGAATTTTTTTTATTATATTATTTCCTTGTATTCTATTTTATAATTTGAACATATCAATTAACCAGAAGATTGATTTTTTTATAATGGATAATTTGGGAAGAGTTAGTTTTATTTAGGATTTGAAATAATTTTTGTGTGACTTTTTTGTTATCTCTTCATTCATTACCCTAATGAAAATGAATTGAGGTCGACACAAACATTGACTGATTACCATTATTAATTATTGTTCATTATGCATTTATAAACTGATTCTTCATTCATAAATGGAATTCTTCATTGAATCATGGTTTTAAATCCTCCATTAAATCAATCATTTGACACATATTTAATGTCCCAACAATTCTAAGTTTATGATTTGGTAAATTCACAACATGACCGTTGTGCAATGATCCAAGTAAAAGTGAATCAAAAAATTTTGGCTACTAATTATTCTTGTTCACCAGCATATGATTGTGAATTATTTGTGAGATATACTTCCTACTAATTTGGGTGGAAAGAATATAGTGAATGGTGGAATAAAGGGTTAGCTAGAGCTTATCCCTGATTATCAGATATAGGAAAAAATTCGATGTAGCGGTGATGTGAGTGTATGTAAAAAGAAGATATAGGGTTTCAGAAAAAAAAATTCAATAAACATGTTGCATACATTAGACCTACATGTAGTGTGGGACCCATATAGTGGTGGGACCAATTCTATAGAAATTTAAGGATCACACGTATTGTGCCCCTTTCACATGGTGTGTGACCCCTTTTCGAAGGCTTGGAATGTTCCTCAGACAGTACACAGACATGTTATTAGGTACATGGGTTTAGGCACGCCATTTAATCCTACATGGACATGGATAGGATGAGAATCGATATGAACAAGTACATAAGTAGAAGAAAATTTTTTACTTTTAGACTAACAATAACACAGCCATAGTCCGTTTACAGGGGTAGGTCTGAGGGTTGAAGGGACACAATGTGTACTCATTATAGACATTTTATACTACTTAAATGTTGTCTGAGAGCCTGTTTTATTTATATCAGGGACAATATTCATTAGGGTATGTTCACTATATCCTTTATCTGAGCGTTATTATGGAATCACCTCCTACCTATAGGCAATCGCTCCCTTCAGCAAGACTTCAGGGATAGAGTTGTCAGAATTCTTCTTTAATGACTGAGGATAAATCCTTTATAATCATTTTTCCCAAAGTGGAGTTATTGGAGTATTATTTACCATCACTAAATGAGCATCAACCCTATACTTAGTAGTTTATTCTAGATTGAGTTTTCTATATAACCCATGGAATTGGGTTTGATCCTCATTTGTGTATTGTATCTCTTCAAACTCCATGTGTATTCTTCTAATGGAAACAATTGATGATCACTACCTCTCCAATAAACGTCATCTGTGAAATCTAAATTCTGTATTGTGTTCTCCTAGATGATTGTATCATGGAACCATTTAGCTATAATCCTAGGATGGAAGTATAGTTGGGACTTTACATTATGAATTCATGTCTTCTTGATTATTTCAGGATGTTATTATTATATGTATTATATAAATATACTTTTGTGGATTGGAATGTTGTTATCCAATTATATCCTTTTTGGTTATGGGGTGTCCTACTGGTTATTATTATAATCACCCATGCACTTGATTTTCTGATGGATGTCATGTATTTTGTACACTATTGACCAGTTGAATGGTCCTAGAGGGACCAAGACATGACATTGATTTGCAAGACTAAATAGACTGAGGTGTGTACCAATTGTAACATGACAATATTCTATAGTTTACTTTCTGGTTGGAATTAATCTTAGACTCTTTTTTGTGGGATTATATTTGGACAAATTCACTTTCCACTACATCATGTTATAATCATGTGGTAGATTAGATGCATTCATACATAGTTTCATTAAGTTAATTAAAATTATAATAATTTTTTGTCATGGATATTTTCTTGTGTGTATAGGTACTTGGTAGAAGGCCTTCGATGTTAGTGATATGCCTAATCGGTGCTAAACGCCGGACCTGGGCCTATTAGAGGTGGTCTTGGGGACTTGTGTTTGATGTCCAATTAAGAAGATCATGAGATATAGGGTTATTCTCAAACACTAAAATGCTTACCTAGAGTGTTATGTATGGGTTTTTTAATTATTCTATAGAATATGGTTATTGATGGAATGGTTATGATACATGCTTATAGGAAATCTTGTATGGTTCCGAAGAAGTGTGTTTTGATGTATTATATTAATTGATAGATTAAAAAACTTGTTTATCACATTATTGAACACACTCATTATCAGACATGATTTCTTATAATCAGTGGTGATGAACAACTTTTTTAACGTACATCCTATTTGACTTGTCATTTTACACCCATGACTGTTCTGTGGATGATGGATTATACAATGGAAAGGGATATTTGTTGCTTATTGTTACATAGTATAAGGGTAGGAGATTGGTTATGGGGAATTCATGTGGTTTTGGACTAGGTAATTTTGATATTATACTATTTTATATGATAATTTTTTATATTTTTTCAGTTTTACATTTAGATTCATCTCATGTGTTCATTATAAAAATAATAATTATTATTTTATTTGTACCTCATTTTAGTTCCCTAGTTGTGTTATATATTGTTTTCACTATTCATTGTTTGATTAATATTTATTATTGTAGATTAATCTACTAAATTTTACACTATAATAGGGGTATTGTCTCTCTACTATACATATCACACCCTCCTTGTGAGTCTGCAGCATATGGTATATATGGAGTCACGCTTGAGATTTTGTTAAAACCCATTTTGGCCACATGAGAGGGTGTCATATCAAGGTATGTTATAATGATGTATAAAAGGATCATCATATTTTTTATGTTCTATTATTTTACAATGTAGGAAAGGTTTAAATGAAACAAGGATATTTCCAGTCCTGGTAATTATATTTTTCATGGATGTAGTAAACCCATGTGTAGAGAAAAATTCTAGTTCCCGTGGATGACATTCATGTTCATGTTGTTCACTTTTTATATTTTATGTTATTTCACTATTATTGATTCACATATTCTATGATGTTTTTATTTCATGAGATGTATACTAATGGACCAATATGGGAAAAGTGAGTATGGATGTACCATGAGAGATGAATAAGGATATATATTACCATGTATTGTTCCTGAAAGGGTCATTTTTATTTCATGTGATATATACTTTCCTATATGAACTTCACAATGAGATACCTATTATATTTAATATAATAAATTTAATGAACTGATATTTCATGCTACAACATTTGAAATCCATTTTAAGAGACTAGGAGCAGTGGTTCTTGGTTGTTGTCCTTTATTTAGGTTGAAAATTTTGTTATATCCAATTTTAAAAGGTGTGTGTTTATCATGTATAGAAAATGCATCTTCAATGTCATCTTGTTCAGTGTTAGAGGAGTGGAAATCAGTATTCTCCAAACACATCTTAATTAGAGATTCTTGTACAACTTGAATATAATATGTATTTTTAGCTTTATTATGAATTTATAAGGGTTATGTGATCCATGGATTGGGAAAAATTATGCACCATTACATCAATGTCTAAGATGGAGATAGAGTTTCAGCAGCACTATCTACATATTTTCACTGGGGATGGAGGCCCCTAGGCAGTCAACTTTTGGACTGGGTCGGGCTAAATGATCATCAGGAATCGTGATACTCCCACATAAAAGAGGGTTAATAATTCTATATATATTCTCTATAGAAATTCAAATAATTAGTTTAATATACTAGAATAGGATGGGATGTATGAGGAATTATCTTTTAAGTACCTCTTGGTTTTCTTTTGAAACACTTATTTCAAGATATGTTGGGGGACAGGAATCCCCTTTTGTTCATACATCTAACAAAGGATGGAATATAAGTGATAGAATACCGTGAATGTTTTACTGACATTTATTTCTTCATTACATCATTATCTTATGAATAGATTTTTAATATGTGGCATTTTTTTGGAAGTATCTATGAGTTCTGTTCATATGTGAATTCCATTCCATTGAGTATATTTTTAGATGTGTTAAATAAGGAACTCATCATAGAAGGAAATCTCATATATGCCCCCAAGTAGTTCCTTATATATTTTTATAGGCTAAATAAGGAGATCATATTATGGTGGAAAGAAGTAAAAATATTACAATTTTCACCATGGAAATAGTGGGTAATGTACCATGGGTAGTGGGAATCCATCTTTGGACAATGTATCTTTATAGTGTGATCATTATGGATATTTGGGTGATAAGTAACCACATTATTGGTACCCTACGTCGAAGTTCCAATCATGTGGAATTTTGATATATCATAAAATTTATTATAGGATATTATGATAGTTCAGTAGTGATAGTTGATGAGGAAATGTACCAGGGCCTGGAAGTGACTCACCTACTCCTCAATAAACATGTATATTGAGTTCTACAGTATGTTCAGGTTGAGGTAGTTGATGTGATTCCCTAGTTTAGGGTAGATTGTTCTAGGTAGAGGGAATATCTCATGGGAGTCAAGCTGGATCCCATGGTAGTTGTTCTACTCAGTTATAAGTTATTAAGAATACTACAACTCTTGTGGATGTAAGAAATTACACCATCAAAGATATGATTCTAGTATCATCTATGATTGCTTTCATTTTTTGATATAGTAGCATCATATTCCTTTTTATTTTCCCTTTTTAGAAGAAAAAATGGCTTAGATATGGAAATATTTAATTTTTTACCATAAAGACACTGTTGAGAGTGTGGTCAGAGAATATCTATCATTTCAAGTCCACTTCTCTAGAGATCAGTAGTTACCATTTCTTTTAGGAACTATATTTTTTATAAATAATAGTTTTTTATTTGAATCATTATAAGTATTGGTTAGTCCAATAATAGTATCATATTTTCTATTACCTTAGAATAGTTACCCATTTATATCAAGCAGGAGGAAAATATTATCAACAAGGTTAGTGGGGTCGTTAGGATTTTTGTGTAGGAGTAACTAAAAGTATATTGGATATTCTAATGGATCATTAAAAAATAATGTCCTTACTGATGGAAAATTATAGCAAGATTATATTTCTCTTGATGTAGTCCTTTTTTTAATATTCCCTCACTCTAGAGTTCTACATCCTACTTCCTAAGTGGGAGATCGTGTTCATAATTATGTTAGGGATAGGAGCAGAGCCAGATTATACCCCCTCTATTTAGGAAGGACCCATTAGTGAATGGGGAGGTAAATGTATTGTCAGAAGATCTTGAATCCAAAGGATTCATATATCATAGTACATATCTATTGGTTTATCTAATTGTTTTCACAATATAGATTGAGGGAATTTTCACCTATGTTTGGAATATCAAAATTTCACCTAATGATAGAAATGAATTGTTATCCTATTCCATGAATATGTGATCACTTTGTTTAGTTGAGAGGTACTAAGATCTCATCCAAAATCAATTTGTAAATAGGTTAACACGAGTTGATTGTGAATCCTTTAAACGTATCTCATACTACTTATAGGATTATATATTCCATGTATGAATTTTTTGTCATGCCATTTTGGTTGACTAGTGCACTGAGAGTTTTAATATACATGATGAGTTGGATCATCAACCCTTTTTTGGAATTAATTATGGAGTTTTTTTCAATGACATCTTACTATAATCCTAGTGAGAAGACGATCATTCCCAACATCATGAAAGCATATTGAGTACATTGAAGTAGTATCATATTTAATACAATCTAACAAAATGATGTTTTTGGATTAATAATGTAAAAATTAAGGTCCATGTCATCTCATATGTTTGAGTTTTAGTATACATAGAGAATGTTGAAGACATGGTACCCTGTGATTGGACCAATAATGTATTTATGATTGGGAGTTCTTTTTTGTTTATCTTGTTATTATAGGTTTTTTAGCTAGGGATTCTCTAATCTAAAAGCACTGATGTATGTGATTACCAACAAAGGGGTGATGATTGTTTTGTCAAACAAATGTGAGAGAGATTTTAAGTTTTCAATAGTAGGATGACCTCATCACCTATTCTCACTTTCCATATACAAGTTAAACCCTAAAACAGCTATTGCAATGCACCCAGAGTTGAAAATGAAGTAGTTTTGATATAATATGATTGATTGGTTTCTTATGGCACAGGACAACTGAGACCACGTGATAAGAATTTTTTTACACATGATTTGGAGTTAGGTACTATTATACATGCGAACTGATTCATGAGATTCTATCCTTTGGAATTTAGGTTTTCGGTTTTTAAAGACCACATGATCCTCATATACGCCTTTAAACAGCCAGACCTCATCCTTTTTAAGATGTTGTCGGTCTAGTACCTAAAATATTTTGACTTTTAGTTGGCTTATAGAACATGCAATGGAATCAACATTGTTTATTTCTTATACTAGAAGATGCAGAAAAATGAATTGAGGCAGTCTTGTAAAGTGTTGATAATGATGGAACTCTTTGTAGAAACCCATCAAGATATTTAGGATTCACAATTATGAGTATATATTAATTATACATAAATTATATGAATTATTGTGGTTTAGATCAAAACAGATAAATTACATGATCTGGATGGATTTTTATAGATAGGTACTATGGTGGGGAGATGGTACAAGGATGGTATCTTGGAAGTGATAATTATCTTATTTAATGTGTCCTAGTATGTGTTCTAATGGGTTTTCATGAGGGGATGATGATATAATTTAATGATTCTATATGGGAGTTATATCATTGTTTGATAATTATGTGTCACGATCTTAGTAGGCAGTACTTATGAATAAGAATAAAGAAGGTTGCATGATTTATAGTGACATGTTTCACCTGTTAGTTGGTAAAATACAAGAATCCATGGCATGATGGGATATTAAAGCCTTTACAGATACCTAAGTGAAATTGGGATGATGTCACTATGAATTTTTTAACATGAAAGAATGATTTAGTATGGGGGATACTAAGTCGAATGAAAAATATATCCAAATTCATTAAAATTTGGGAGAGATTCATTGTTGATCATATAGGTAGACTATACATGTATAATATGGTCTCGATTCATGTTGTTTTGAGGAGCATCACTTTAGAATGAGATGATTGTTTGAATCCATGGGTTTTGAGGGATCTTTAGAATGATCGGGGATTAAAGGATCTCTTTTGAATGATATATCATTATTAGACAGATGATCGACCTGAGTAGACTATTTTTGTTATGAAGTATATGTTATGAGCCATTGTTTTGGATTTTGGTGGTTCACAGAAGAAGCATATGGAACTCATGGAGTTTCAATAAAATAACTACCTCCATTAATCGATCCAAATAGAAAATTTCATGGATTTGAATTGAAGTATGTGTTGTTTTAATCATTTTCAGTTCAGGGAAGGTGATTTAGTGATTTATTTGGATTAGTCACATCCAGGAGACAACTTAGAAAGATCAATTGATTAGGTATCGGTTTGTGACTGTGAACAGTCATAAAAAATATTACACTAACCATCAATGAATACCTCTAGAGTTTTGTGTTATTTATTGTGTTTTCCATTATCTTTCACCTAGTCTTGGGAAATTTTATATCAGAAAATCGTGAATACTATAACCACGGTTTTTCATGCCAATTGATATACTGAAGAGGATTAGTCTAGTTCCATACCAATTATCCCTTCCACAAAACTATAATGACCTGAAATACATGTTTCAAATGTCACAACATCGAATAATGTATCATCACCATTATCGTATCGTAGACATCATGGTTATCAATATTAGTGATAATGATTACTTTGAGAAGCATCCCATAAAATTTTGGATCATAGTGAGAATCATATCTGGGGTAAGACTATACCTCTAGTTTGAGTGCAGTGCCAGCATGGGTCTTTTTAGGTGTAGATCTGGGATAGAGTGTCTGATATGTGAGAAAAGTATCTCCACATCTTCTTTAAGACCACACATTAATGACTGAAATAGCTAAAGGATAAGATATTATATGGTGGGGAAGTTGTAGGATCTCATCTTTTTTCAGGAAAATCCCCCTTTTAGTTTTTTGGTAATCATATTTTTTTGGGTTTTCTAAGTCTTTCAAATATATAGTTCATGTATCATTCAAATAAAGATACTTTTATTGGTGAAAATTTCATAAAGTTTGCGGATGTATATTTTTTAGAATTATTGGATTCCATGTATAAAATGTAAAAAGTGAATATGATGATTTTTTGTGAGTTAGGAGGTATCCTTAGGTCATTTAGGAACATTCATAGATTCTATGGAAAAAATTTAGCTAGAAAATTACACATCATTTACATGTTATATGACGATTAACTTTAATGAGGAATTGTTCATGAAATGGTTCTAGACATGTAGTGGTTACAAGTTGTGACCCTAATTCAAGTCATATAAATATTAATCAGGATAAATATTATCTATTCGGGATAAATATGAACCTGAGGTGAATGGTGTTTTTCGCATATCAAACTATGAAGAAATCGCGGATTTATAAATGTGTTACACCCCATGTAATTCCAGGAGTAGATTTTCTATGTAGCATCACATGCTTGTTTCCCATTTCATCATTTTTTTAATCCCCTCCCCTGATTCTTCAGTGACTCCTAGTGATTATGGTGAACTTCCATCACCAAAAAAAATTAGGGATTGGTGTTTGATCCCTGGTATGTATCTTTCCTATGTTATTCTTTCCAATTCATAATTTCTCTATATGAGTTGTGATTTCTTTTGATTTTTATTATAGGATCATTTATATCATACTTCTATGCGATCTTTTTTCCAAATTTTGATCGTCTCCATATATTTTCTTGTCGGAGATTCATGTTTGAATCACTCCCAAATCACTTGATAATGGTATGGGATCTAAACATAACCCAATGGTATATTTAAAAGAAATTAATATGAAATATTTTGATTTAACTGATGTAAAATCAAATATATTTGATTTAATACTTTTATTAATTGAATACTGTGGATTGGAATATTAGTTGGAGCCCTTTGGATTCAATTGCTGATGAGACTTGGTTATGGATACAAATTGAGTGGAAAATTATTCAAATAATATGAATTTGAATAATTGTTTAATGTGTGTTTATCATGGCATGTTATTTGGGGTTATTGGTTGATATAGAGTCACATTGGTTATCTCCTTTGGGAAATTTATATGGATACTGATAAATTGATATATTCCAAACAGTGTAATGGAATTAAACTTAAGAATTATCATAATTATCCATTGAGTCTTATGATTCAATATTGTGATTTAAATCATTTTATGACTTTTTTAAGGTATACATAATAAAAGTCATATTTATAGGGCTATCTCTGTGACTGAAAATGCATATATAGTGGGCTTATCATAGTGATACATACTTACATTATTATATAACGGTCTTTTCTTAAAGGCTGAAATGATTATATAACATGCTTCTATAAGTGATACATGATGAAATTCTTATAAAGTGGTCATGACCTAGTTTATATTTAAATTCTTATATATAGGTCTATTCCCATATTCTAAAATGATGATATAATTGGTTCTTCTGTTTTTTTTTATTTTTCAATGTTTTATAGTTATGGTTGGCATGGTTATACTACGAGCTCAAAGATAATTTGGCATGGTGACGAAGTAGGTTGTTTTTAAAAAATCCTTGTCTTAACATACATAGAAATTACATCACTTTTGAAGAATAATTAAAACATTGTGAAAATAGACACCCAAAACCGTATTAGTTTAGTGCCATTAGAAACCTAGAAAAAAACCATAAAACTCATTGAAATATCATCAATGTTTCCTATATGGATATTTCCGCTTTGTAATTATATTTAAAAAAATATTCTTCATAACCTTGGTAAATGACACATAAGAAAGGGGTGAGCACAAATTCTTAGTAAAGGTAAATAAATGAAATTCATATGCATATCATGAAAGTAAGGGTAAAATAACCGGACCATGTTATTTATAAGATCATTCCCTATATATATATGATCATAAACATGAATCATGGAATAAATATTTTTGTTCATAAGTCTTGAATTATAATGAAATCAATAGCTTAATTCATGAATTCATAATATAAGAAAATGACATCAAATTGTGTAATAGGCATTGATGTGTAACATTGTGAACATGAATAAGTAGAAACATGTTTATATATTATGTTAAGGACATGAAATTTGGAGCTTTTATAGACATATGGACATGGAACTAGTTCCACAAATAATTTTGTGTACACGATATATGGTTCATGCATAACTCTTTGAACATGTAATCAGGTTCACATATTAACATATGGACATGTAACTTGGTCTACTTATAAAATTATGAACATGTAATCGTGATCAATAATAACATTATGAAAACATAAAAAGTTTTACTCACAATATTGTGAAAATGTAATGAAATTCATGTGTAAACATAGGGACATCAAACTAGGACCATGAAATAACATTGTCAACATGTAATCAGGTTCACACATAATATTTATATTCATGAGTCACTAAGAATTACTCAATTTATTATAGGGATATATAGTTCCCACAAATCTCATCATAAAATGTTTCATACATCTTCTATAATAAAAAAATATCCATCATATTGTTAGCCATTAAATGATATTTGTTTTATAAACCTAAAATCATAACACATGAAATGATATAAGTATCATTTAAATTTCATCACATCATTAACTATAAAAACATATAGTTTTTATAATCCCTTCCTTAAATAATAACCCATGAAAAGAAGTTGGATTAAAAATCATATTACTTTTGGAAGAGAAATGGTTTTCATAAACATCATTATAAAAATAAAAATCCATAAAAAGTTAGAATATGAGTAGAACCTTTAGTTAATTTCCTTGAAAGGTATGAGTAACATCAATCTATTTCATCTTATATGGAAAATAATTTTGAAATATATTTTGAAACTATTTCTTTGGGAAAATATTATTTCTATTTGGATACATATTTTTAAAATATAAACCATTTTAAAAACCATTTTCAATTGAAAACTTATAAAGTAATCATTGAAAACACATTGAAACACTTTTACCTTGAACGCATCCTAAAAACATTTAATGTATCATCTATAACATTTTAAAAAATTATAAATGTATAATAAAGGCAATAAAAAAACATCCTTACAAAATTAATAAATAAAATTCAAAACTATTTAAAACAATTTTCTTTAAAATAAATTTGAAAAACAAAATTCACAAAAATTAGCATATTAAACATAAAAATTAATATTCATAGAAATGATGGTGGTTAAATCTGAACATGTTTTATGACATAAAAAGATCATTTTTCATGGTAAAAATGGTAGAAATAAATTTTTTGTTTAGAGTGAGACATGAAGATTACTTTGAATACATTGGTAAAAGGTAACAATTATAAAAATTTATTTTAATGAAAAAATTATAATATTATTATACTCTTTATAACCTTTTAGAAATCATGGTTTTATTGGAACACATATTTCTGACCAAAGAGGGTGTAAAGTCATCCTTTGTTAAAAAAACATTGTTAATTATATTATATACTGAATAGTGCAAAAACAGTACTATTTTATGGATATATATAGAATAACATAGTAGAATTTAAATTATGAGAATTATTGAGTGACTGTTCATAAATTATTATTATGGGATACATAATAATTAAGAATATTTAAAAGTCATTAGATTGTTTCAATAAAATCTTACTACTTGGTATCCTGAGTTCATACATTATATGTAAGAAAATGAAATGAAATTAATATTAAAATTTCATGAAAACAAGTTATTTATGTTATAACATGTCAAATGGAATTATATACATCTCTAAAATATAATATAGTTGTATAAAAAAACATGTGTCTCATTGAAGGAAAATTGAGACAAAATTGTCATGCCAATTTTTTAACTTTTGAAACATTAACCTGATGAAAGAATGATCATATAATTAATAATTCAATTCACATAAATAAATAATAATAATAATCATATAATATATTAATGTTTATAATATATTCCCCAAAAATTAATAGAGAGGTGTTTAAG
The DNA here is from genome assembly GCA_963277665.1 of Viscum album. NCBI lineage: Eukaryota > Viridiplantae > Streptophyta > Magnoliopsida > Santalales > Viscaceae > Viscum > Viscum album. The sequence continues at coordinate 1,477,700,895 of OY728151.1, forward strand.
GCATTTATTTTATAGAAATAAAATGTTAGATGAAATTTCACTTACCTTTTGTCATGACTCTCATCGTACTCGGTAAAACCCCTCGTATAATAAATTTAAATTTATTCTAAATATTTTTAATTACCATATTCTAATATATATATATATATAATACCATTTATGGTTTTATTATTACTTTACATGACACTCTTGATAATAATTTCATGTCAAGGTTACGGTTTGGGTAATATTATCTTTGTTTTTTAATTTTCAATTAATTTGTTATATCATTCGTCCATTGAATTATATAATAATTTATAGAATAAAAACAATGATATAAATATAATTTATATTCATTATACGTTTATTATAATAATATAAATATTATATATGTTATAAATTGAATACACCATTCATGGAGACGTTGGGTCATTTGAACGCATGAATGTCGCTTCTGTTTTGTTGGAAAAATGAAAGAAAGATAGTAAATAACTTATATGTATATGTATATATGTATATAATATCATTAAATTAGATTTATTATTTCATATATATCTTATAGGTTCAATAAACATATCATTAATACATTTTATTTTTGTATGAATGAATCATACCGCTTTTAGGGCGCAGTAGTCCACACTACCTCAAATGAAATTATCATATTTACACAAGATGGAATGTGTAAGTATATGTTATAAATAAAAATTAGAGAAGTATAAATACATTATAAATATAATATATAACATATATAAATATTTTTACAATCATCATTTCCACCATGAAAAGCGGTAATGGAAAAATAAACATTCATTGTTTCGTGATGCAGTAGTTCTCTGAACATGTAAATAGTATGTATCTTAACCATTTGATGGATGTGTGTTTAAGTGTAGGTAAAAACTATAGAATAAAATTATTATATTTTATTTTAGATAAATAGTTATTATACAATCATTAAATAATAATTGTTTAATTTGTGGATAGTTTAAATGAAATAAAAGAACTCAAGGATTAATGATACCTCTTATTCAGAAAACACTTTTTGGATTGCACCAAATGGATTCCCTAGATCTATTTATACCAGAGTGGATTATAGGATGAAGTGAGGGGTACTTAGGAGACATTTGGGTGGATCATTATCGAGCCAATGTTTCTCGAAATGTGTCAGGAAGTGGGAGGAGGGGAGGCCTTTAATGGTAGATGAGGAGTGACTCTCTTGTAATATTTCGACAATGGAATACCATACAAGGTTTTAAAATTTCATGTGGATATTTTAATGGAAAAAATTCAATCCAAATGATGATATGATCTAAATATGTCCATCCAATGGTCCTCTCACAATATTATAGGTTTTTTTGCTTTAAATTTAAGTTTTATTATTTTGTTAACATAATTTTCTCTTAATCGTTGTAATTATTTGTAATAAATTTTATTAATTGTTTGATAAAAACTAATTAGAACTAAATAAAAATTTTAAATATTTCAGGTAAAAATTGTGATATCTTTTTTCCAAATTCGAATCACATTAATGTAATAAATTAATTTAAATGATCAAAAATTTTCCAAGTTATTATATCCAATTTCAGTGTAATGTTTCTTAAAATTATCTAATTTTGACTAATTGATAAAAAAATTATTTAATTATTCTTATAAACCAATTTAAAATATAATTCTTCATTATAGATATATTGGATGGAAATGTTGTTTTTAATTAAAATTCGGTATTTATTACAATTCATCCAAGAATATTGTTTCTCGGAAAAATACAAAAATATCCTCAGAAGATAAATTTGACACTATAAATTAAAAAATAATGTTTATATTATTAAATTAAAATTTTAAAGGTGTCTAATTATTTTTTCTTTTTCACAAAAGGACATGAAAATTATTTCATTTAAAAATATCATCTTTAAACATTTTAAAACATTACCAAAAATTATATCATTCATTATCAATATGTTTTATTTAAATAAACCCATTATAAACAATATTTTAAAATAAGTTTTTACTTATCATATTACTATGATTAAAAGATGATTTATAATTGTCTTATTTAAATATTTAGGGAAAAATGTTGTTTCGTTGAAAGTCAGTGATGTTTGTAATGTATACCATATTATTGTTGCGTGTAACATACACCAAGTCAGTTCCATGTGAAAGGAATGTTTGATTTTATGAAAATACATAGATTAATGAAAATTAATTCACCCAAAAAAGGTCCCTAAAAATTTCTGATGTTACATTGTACCCCACTTAAAATTATTTTATCCATCAAAATTCATATGGGTTATCAAATGTTTAATACTAGGATGATTCATTAATAAAACCCACATCATAAAAATTAATACTATAACATACCTCAAAAAGGGATAGTGAGAACCATAACAGTTTCCCAATTTAACATATAAATAGTTTTCCACATAGGAAAACATAGGTTGGGAGTGATGATATGAAATTATGGAAAAGAGTAAATATTGATATAGAGTTATTAAGGAATAAAATAAAAAAACTAAATGATAAAAGAAAATTTTAGGTCCTCAAATCCATAAATATATGATTATTTAAAAGTATATTGGTTCAACATAAATTTTGTTATTTGGACAACACGTTTTTTTTTCAATATCATATCTATGAATTATTCTTCTAATTACCAATAATATAAGGAAATATAATAAAATTATATACTTCTATAAACTACATTTCCTTAATTAGTGGGGGTTTTATCAATTTCTAAATAATTTATTACATCATTAAATGGATGTTAAGAAATTAAACTTGATACCCAAAGGACTAAAATAAATTTTTAACTGATCCAATGGCCAGTAATTGAAGTAAAATTATAACCATTTTTCATTGAATATCCTTCAAAAATATGTTTAATATATTAATATATGATTATAAAAAATAACCCAATAGTTCAATCATAAATATTTATTCTTCCAAAATAATTATAAATTAACCAGGATATCGTGTAGGATAGTCGAAGTTGTGGAACCATTATCATTCTTTACCATTTCATTCAAGACCTATGGCCTTACTAGAATTGATTGTTCGTCACCTTACATATGTTATTACCATTTATAAAACAACACTAACATATTAAAATAAAATAGATATAAATCTTTGGAAAAGGTTAACTGCTAAATATCATTTTATCTAGGGTTTTCAATTAGACCACAAAACATAAATACTTCATCTAATGATTTATGTAATAATTCTATAACAAGTAAAACATAAACTATTGCAAAAGTTTAAAATCCCAATATTTAGAATGAAAGAGTAATAAAAAGTCTATTATTGACCCCCTTTATATCGTAATGTATCTTTTTTCGTCACATTCCATATATTTGCATACGATCATCATATATTCCCTTAAAACATTTTTATAATTGAATTACCATAAAGACATTTTAAAAACATGCAATCTTCCTAATTCCAATGGTTAATAGATATATTATATTATTACAAGAATATTTAAATACATTCGTGACAAAATAGACTACATTTATATAAAATATCAATATTCAGATCCGTGGAAATACATTCTAAACAATTTACTTTTTCCAAATCAATCATCTCTTTATACGAGATAAACAAAATTTTCTCAACGTCTTGATCACATTAAGTGTTACCTACCCTAATAAAAATATATGTTCTTTCTGTACTCATCACCATTAAACATATCATTTTAACACTTAAAAAATTATTATACTAAAAATTAATATTTATTTAATGATTCATATAACAGAATCCTTGAATTCCAAAACATAATTGCTTCATTCATCAATCTTTTTTCCACATCGAGGTGTAGTATATTGATAAGGAAGTATTTTTATAAAAACACACACTATATCTGTCACGAACCGGATCTGGTCGCCATCAAACCGACACCAAACCTGGAACGTGCAAGGGAAAAAAGGGCGTTCCCAATCCCCACAGGATGGCACAAGTGCCTAGGTATCATATAATGATAATTGGGAATGATTTACATGTTTTTATAAACATTAAACAACAAACAAACTCAATAAAACAAATCTGGATTTTTCAACTAAAATTGTCTTTTACAAAATTTTAGAACTAAATTACATAAGTTAAATCTATGTTTAAATACCATTACAAGGGAAAAAACCAAATAATGATTTCCCATGAAACCTCCTGGGAAGGGGCACTGCCCTCAAGCCATCTCCATAAGACGTCACCACCAAGGACCTGCCAGAAACCCGAACCACTGGAACTAAAAACTGTACCCAACCTGCGACAAAAAAAATAACCAAGTCTACTTAAACCCAATGGTGTAAGTTGGGTTTGAGAAAAATCCCAATACTATACCACCACTAATAGATTACATGTGATAATCATTTAATGACAAAAATAATGCAAGTTTTCAAAAACATGAGATGCTACTTAAAATTTCTAAAAGATACAACATTAAATAAAAAAAGTTTTCAGGTGGGATAATTTAAAGAATAAAAACATTTAAAATCAATACCATAGCTACATAATTTTCCTGCCTCTCATACCATATGTAGAAGGTTTGCACAAAATATCCAGTGAGCACACACAATGGGAAATAACCCTTAGGCACTAGCTAGTTGTGGGTCCTAGGTACCTCGTATCTCGTTGAGAGTAACCATCACAAATATCTATTATCATGCACGAGCCACTAGTAAGGAACATACCCATAACCTAGTGGTCCCCAATAATCATCATCAAAGTTTAGTTAGAGTTTTAAGCATAAATCTTTCTAAGTGAAACTGAGGCCAAACCCCACGGATTCACTAGCATACTATTACAAGTCCACCCACCTAGATACACGGGTTTTCCCTTTGTTCCCAAACAAGTTCAACAAGTCAATGAATATAATTTTCACATGAAAATATCATTTCCATATCATAAATTCACCAAAAATCCTACATGTATACAACACAAGTAAGAAATTTCCACTTTTTATTCAGATTGATTTTGAAATCCAACTCACACCAAAATAGCCTATAAAACATTTCAAATTTCATTAACACTTACAAATATTCATTAAAGAATTTTATAACACCATTACAATATATTAAAAATATCATAAAAGCCCACTCACTTGTTACATAATACACTTTTTACCTTCAAAATCTTTTTATCATCAAACTTACACGAAACAGCCCACAAATAAGTTTCGCTCCAACATCACAATTTATTAAAACATTTCAGAAATTTACAAAAACATTATAAAAATGATTGACATCTTGAAACCTCACTTAACCTTTGAAATCCCCTTAATAGGTTACACACATACCAAAAAGTAAAAAAACACCCTTTTCCCACTTTGTTTGACTAACTAAAACATTTTCAATTTTCATAAAAAGAACCCAAGTTGTGTCAATATATCTTCCACACAAAACCCATTTCAAAACCACCATTTAAGACCAAAAACCAAACCAACACATCTCCAAAACATAATTAGAAGCCCTGGAGACATTTATAAAACCACTTTATTGTTTTATAAAATCAACTTGAATATTACTACAAAATATTCAAATGAAAACAGACATTTTCATAAAGTTCTCTCAAGAAGTATAACAATTTTTTACGAATAAAACATTTTCAAAAACCCTATTTTTGGGCCCACATGAAACTAATACATTACCAATCCAAAATTTTAAGTCCAAAAAAGATTTAGTATACCAATTCCATATGTTATAAAATACAACCAAATAATACCCCACAAGTAACACATTAAAGCACCCAATTTCAAGTTAAAATGCAAATATAAAATTGAACATTTAACCAAATAAATCATAAGAAATTTTCTCACCACACCCAATATATGAGGAATATCAAAAATGACTAAATACAGCAAGCTAACTCATCAATATTTATCTACGCATGGGACCACCTACCAAAAGAGTCGAATCCCACCAAACTTGGTGTGAAACATCAACTGCACCACCACTGCATCACAAGGATGATAAATCCAGCCTCAGACCACAATATTTAACAAAAAAGAAACAATATCAAACCATATGTTGGAACCCTAACTTCTGGAAATTTTAGAACATAATGAATGAGGGAGGAAACCCTAAGGAGAATGAAGAAATTGAAGAGAGAAACACTTACTCAAAACAATCTTGAATAAAACGACCCCAAATCCACCAGAATATGATTTTTAAAACATCCAGCCATTCAAGGGAAGATCGAACAAGGATTTTTAGTTCATTTAGAAACTATATTGGGTGAAAAAGAGCAAGAATTGGGAGAGTGATGATAGAAATAACTTACCTCCTCATATCTTCCCGATTTTAGAAACCCTAAGAATTTCAGCACTCAATCACGATGGAAACGATCTCCAAATATGGGTTAAATGAAATTGGAGCATGCCTGGGCTTTTTATTGTCTAGAGGGAGCTAGAATAACTGAAAAATTAATTATAATGAATATTATATTAAAGTATTAAAGAAACAATTTAGAACTGTAAAATGGGCTTTCAGGTTGGCCCAATTCTCAAATAAAAACCCAAATCCCACATGATTATGGATTTATAAAGGCACCAAAATTAAATGTGGTGTTAATATATCAGGGCTGTACATTTAGGAGTTGGAATGAGTGAAAAATATTAAAAAATGAAAATGTTATAAAAGAAACAAAATTTATTTTTAAATCTGGAATTGGGCTCACTGTTTGGCCCAATTCATGAAAACTCACATATTCTCCATAAAACCTTTGGAAACACCCAAAAGAAAGCATGAATGGAAAATATATTAAAAATAACTTTAAAATAAGTTATCTATGTCACAATTCTTTCCACCTTGAAATATTCCCACCCCGGAAAGTCAAAGCAAGGTCAATGCAACAACCGAACCCCACTGAGAAACCTATAGGTACTCCCTTGCCTGGTTTCTCCCCCAAAGTCCAAAACGCCTCCAGTGATCAATTAAGGAAGGAATACTCTCACAACCAATGCATAAATAACTTTCCTGAAAGTATCAATCACATTCATACTTTATCCCAAAAGAAAAATCCTCAAACACTATCCGAACAAGACTCAAGTAATTCACCCAAACGAACAACAACTTTGAACAAGGTTACACTTACCTTACATTAACTAAACCATTGGGTGCTCTCCGGTCCCAACGTTTACTCAAGGAAGATGTTGGTAGCTAGATATCTTGGAACAAGACTATCTATACCAAGCCAACACCATGGATAAATCTCAGTTACAGGTACTATGGGACACTAATATGCTCCCCACCATAAGAGACAACCAATAATTTTTTTTCCGAGACAGAATCAGGACACTAATAGGGGTAGGCCTGAACAGACTCCCTAGTACATAGGGTAGACTACCATTCAAAATTTCCAAAGTAACATACATGAGAATCATAGCAATTCTCTCCACCATAAGAACCAACTATCTTAACCGACCAGCATGGTCCGGCATAGAAGAACCCAAAAAAATTCTAGATTTGGGAAGGTTACATGGTTAGTCCGCACAGTTTGTGAAACCATGAACTAACAGTGCTGATCAATCTTCCCACATGCATTCCAGGAACACAATCACTCTTAATCATTCACAAACCATGTGCTCAGCCTATCTAGCCAAATTTCCAACCATTCTCCAAAGACTCAATGGAAACCAAATTGGGAGGGAATGACATTGGGCGATGACATGGGTACAAGTCCCTCCACCTATTTCCACCAAACATGAACAATAGAAGAAAGATGATGATATCAGAGCTTTAAAATCTTCCTATATTTCATATTTAAGATAGGAATTTGTAAAAGGGTTTAAATGACCCTTTGTTTCCCTTAACTATGAGCCAGCTTCTCTCTGAGACCTACGGCTGGAGCTCAGATGATTAAAGAATCTTTGGCCTCGCTGTTAGTCTTTGGAAACCCACTGAATGAGAATTCTTTTTTGGTTCCACCAAAAACTACACCGCAATCCTAGATAGGTTTTCTAGACATAACACATTCCAATCTCACTTTACCCTATCCCGATATTTCACTGAAATAAGGGCTATGTATATGCACCCAAATCACACATTGTTTCATCAGGTGAGAATCAATAGAAGTAAAGAACACCTACACTCACATTCTTCTAAAATGGATGATTTGGATGTTTTTCCTGTGGAGACATTATCCCAACATAACAGGGACTCTTAAAGGATTTCACTAATTTCACCTATATGGTCAATCGAGCGCATGACATCATAATGCATCACCGAACACGACCATGGAGACTTATATAAACAATGCATGGAGGGGGACCTTATACAACATCCCCAAACAACACACAATTCTAGAAAGTGGCCACAACATCCTATCATGACCATATTTCCCACACCAGTGGTATATCATGAACTCATGCTTCAAAGAAACTTTAAAGAGCCCAAAGGCCCTCTTAGACACCATCAAGACACCATCGACACTAACAACCCTAGACCACATCCACCTTCTATGATCCAGGAAACATAAGAAACTAAGGTCTCTTTCAACCTTCCTCGAACACTCTACCATTACAAGAGGATCTAAAAATCAAAGAAAGGAATAGGTGTAGACTCAGTCTAAAAATCTCAAGAAAAATATTCCTTATATTGATCAACTAGAGGGTCTTCAAACGGTGAAACGGTCCTGGTTTCATTTCAGTTGTGCACTAACCTTTAATGGGGGTGTAACTTATCCAATGATTGAACCCAATGACCCAACCAAGATGGTCCATTGGTCAAGATATTCCAGAAAACAGATCCAAACACATGAAGAGAACCACCATAAAGGTATCCCAAAACATTTTTCAAAATAGACCTCTAATCATCCCTATAACACAACTTACTGACCAAACACAAACCCAAAATACAGTTCAAATAGGAGGGGTTCTTGGACTCAAAACATACCACAACATCAACATTTTCCAAAAACACATAATATAAACCAACCAAAAAAATTCATCAGGTCATCATGTTTCTCTTTAAAAACATTTCTTTGAAAACAAAGGGTTCAGCAGTTAGTGCATCCACCAATGGTACCCCATGGGCCTTACACATGCATGTCACTGTGCCACAACAGGTGCCATCCTCATATCCATCTTGGCACTCATCCAGTCATGTCATCAACCATAAATCTTCCCATATAACCCCATGCATATGGTTGCTCATGAAAATACCAAAGGTTAAAACAAAAATTCTTTCCACTTTTCAAAATAAAAATGGTCAACCAACACATCCCTTTTCTCAAAACCGCTAACCACGAGATCAAAATCCCAACTCACATATTACAAAACTTTTCAAAAAGTCACAACCATTTTGAAGATAACTCACTTTCAAGATATTCACATCAATTTCAAAACATCTCATCCCATTAAAACACACTCTGATTGTTTAGAAAACTCTATTGGAAACACTTTTCAAAACCAAATTCAATATAGTTCCTGCTTTTAAAAGAGGTGTATGCACACCATTTTCCATTTCAAAAAAATTATGAAAATTAAGTTCCACCATTTAATAATCCAAACCATTCCCTCTTTATTTGAAAATAATTTCACAATAACTTTAGGCTTCATAAAACCAAGTCAGTTTATAACGCAAGTGCCAAGATTTCAAAATTAAAGCACCAAACAATGCGAGAGGAAACTACTTTTAGTCGGTGACTTGGAAATATGATTTTTGTCCATATTCCAATCACTTCACCATCACAGAGGGTGTTTTAAGGAATATCCATGACTCAACATGGCTTTCCAGGCCCAGTGAGCTCACTGAGACCATTAACCCATCTCTCTTTTCATTTCCCCTAATTATCATCAAACCAAGAAAACCAAAGGACATAGATCAATCCCAACCTCCCCTGGTGAATCAAATCCAATAATAAGGTGTGGTGATCAGGAAAAATACCCATAACAGAACTACCATGTCCCAAAAATCCTAACTCTAGACTATACCGACTGTTCCCTAAATAACGTGACCCAAAGAGTTAACCAGAACCTCCATTGATACCATTATGTCACGAATGGGATCTGGTCACCATCAAACCAGCACCAAATCCAGAACGTTCTAAGGACCGAAGGGCATTCCTAATCCCAACGGGCTAGAACAATTTCCCGGGTATCATATAATGATAATTGGGAATGATTTACCCGATTTTATAAACATTAAACAACAAACAAACTCAATAAAACAAATATGGATTTTTCAACTAAATAAGTCTTTTAAAAAAATTTAGAACTGAATTACATAAGTTAAAACTATGTTTAAAAACCATTTAAAAGGTACAAAACAAAATAATGATAGCCTGTGAACCCTCATGGAAAGGGGAACCGCCCTCAATCCATCTCCACAAGACTTCCCAACCAAGGACCTGCCAGAAACCCGAACAACGAGAACTAAAAACTGTACCCAACCTGTGACAATAAAAATAATCAAGTCTACATACACCCAAGGGTGTAATTAAGGTGTTATAAAAAGTCAAATAGGATTCCACTATAAATATATGCCATGTGATAATCATTTAATGATGAAAATCATGAATGTTTTCAAAAACAAGAGATGCTAGTTAAAATTTCTAAAAGATACAACATTAAATAAAAACAGTTATCTGGTGGGATAATTTAAAGAATAAGAACTTTTAAAATAAATATCATATATACAAAATGTTCCAGCATCTCTTACCATATGCTGATTGTTTGCAAAAAATATCCAGTGAGCACAAGCAATGGAAAATAACCCCTAGGCACTAGCTAACTGTGGGTCCCAGGTACCTCGTATCTCGATGAGAGTAACCATCACAAATATATGTTCTCATGGACGATCCAATAGTAGTGAATATACCCATAACCTAGTGGTCCCCAATAATCATCATCATATTTTAGTTAGATTTGTAAGCATCAATTTTGATAAGTGAAACTGAGGCCAAACCCCACGTATTCACAAGCATACTAGTACACGTCCACCCACCTAGATACCCTTGTTTTCTATTTGTGATCAAACAAGTTCAACAAGTCAATGAATATACTTTTCACATGAAAATTTCATTTCAATATCATAAATTCACCAAACAGCCCACATGTATACAATACAAGTAACAAAAGTCCACTTTTCATTCAGATTGATTTTGAATTCCGACTCACAGAAAAAAATCCTAGAAAACTTTTCACATTTCATTAACACTTCCAAAAATCCATTAAACAATTTCTTAAAACCATTAAAATATTTTAAAACTCTCATAAATTATCACTCACTTGTTACATAATACAATTTTTTCCTTCAAAATCATTTTATCATCAAACTTACACGAAACAGCCCACAAACAATTTTCGCTCCAACATCACAATTTATTAAAACATTTTAGAAATTTACAAAACATTATAAAAATGTTTGACATCTTAAATCTTCACTTCACCTTTAAAACCCCCTTAACAGGTGAACACACATACCAAACAGTACAAAATAACCCTTTTCCCACTTTGTTTGACCAACTAAAACATTTTCAATTTTCCTAAAAATAACCCAAGTGGTGTCAATATATCTTGCACAAAAAAACCATTTCCAAAACACCATTTAATAACAAAAACCAAACCAATTACTCTCCAAAATAGAATTGGAATCCCTAGATACATTTATAAAACCACTTTCATGTTTTATAAAATCACCTTGAATAATACTACAAAAGATTCAAATGAAAACACACATTTTCTTAAAATACTCTCAAGAAGTATAACAATGTTTTACTCATAAAACCTATTCAAAACCCCTCTTTTTTATCCCAAATGACACTAATACATTACCAAACCAGAATTGGAAGTCCAAACATGATTTAGTAAACCATTTATATATGTTATAAAATACAGCCAAATAATACCCCACGAGTAACACATTAAAACACCCAATTTCATGTTAAAATGAAAATATAAAATTGAACACTTAACCAAATAAATCATAAAAAAATTTCTCACCACACCCAACATATGAGGAATATGAAAAATGACTAAATACAGCAAGATAACTCATCAATAAAAGTTTTCACATGGAACCACCTACCGAAAGTGTAGAATCCCTTAAAACATGGTGCGAAACATCAACCACACCACCGCAACATCACAAGGATGATAAATCCGGACCTATACCAAAATGTTTAACCAAAAAGACACAAAATAAAACCATATGTTCTAATCCTAACTTCTGGACATTTTAGAACATAATGAAAGAGGCAGGAAACCCTAAGAAGAATGATGAAATTGAAGAGAGAAACACTTACTCAAAACAATCTTGAAAAAAACGACCCACAATCCACCATAATATGAATTTTAAAACATCCAAGCATTCAAGGGAAGCCCGAACAAGGATTATGAGATCGTGTAGGAACTATAATGGGGGAAAAATTGTAAGAATTGAGAGTGTTATGTTGGAAATAACTTACCTCCTCAAATCTGCCCGATTTTAGAAACCCTGAGAATTTCAGCACTTCATCGCGAGGGACACGGGCTCCAAATAGGGGGGGAAAGGAAATTGGAGCGCTCCAGGTCTTCTTAGTGTCGAGAGGGTGCTGGAATCACTGGAAAATTTATTATAATGAATATAATATTAAAAAATTAAGGATACAATTTAAAATTGGGAAATGGGCTTTTGGGTTGGCCCAATTCTCAAATAAAAACCTAAATACCCCATGATATTGATTTATAAAGGCTACAAATTTAAATGTGGTGTTAATATATCAGGGAAAGAAATTTAGGAGTTGTAATGAGTGAAAAATATTAAAGAAGGAAAATTTTATAAAAGAAACAAAAATTTTTTTAAATCGGGAATTGGGCTCACAGTTTGGCCCAATTCATGAAAACTCGCCTATTCTCCATAAAACCTTTGGAAACACCCAAAACAAAGCATGAATAGAAAATAAATTAACAATAACATTAAAATAATTTATCTATGTGGGACTATCACTTTCCAAAATTCCATTATATTTTCTTAAATGATAACTCAAACTTATACGTATACATAGATACATCCATATAAATATCTGTAAAAAAACCTACGGATATCTCAAATGATTTATCATTCTAGTTTCCCATGTTTAACTAATCCTTTGGTGTCATACCAAAAAAATTACCTTCTCTTGATAAATATAGACATTACATCACTTTTACAGAATAGATAAAACATTACAAAAATGGACACTGATTGATGGTATTAGATTAGTGCTTCTGGAAAATTAACACAATATCATATAACTTATAGAAATATATTCAATGTTCCAAAAAAATAACTTCATTACCCATTTGTGTTTCTATTTAAAAAACATTCTTCATAAACTAGGGAAAGATACATAAAAAGGGTGACCTCAAATGCCTAGTATGGGTAGATAAATGAAAATTTGTATGCATATCATGAACCTAAGGATATAAGAACATGATCATGATAATTAGAAGATCATAACCTGGCTATCAAAGATAATAAGCATGAATCATGGAATTAATATATTTATTTCCTAAGTAATTAGTCATAATGAAATATAAAACATAATCCCTCAAAGCTTAACATAGTAAAAAAGGGATGTAATTGTGGAATACACATAAATATATAACATAGTGAACATGTATAAGTAGAAATAGGTTCACACATTATGTTAATGACATGAAATAATTACCTATGATAGTTTTATGTACATGCAACAATGTGTACACATTATCTTATAAACATGCAATTGGGTTCACACAAAACATTGTGAAAAGGTAATCAGGTTCACGTATAATCATACACACATGAATCCTGGTCCATGAATAACATTGTGGAAATGTAATCAGGTTCATGCCTAATGTTATGAATATATTATAATGTTCACTCATAACACTATGATCATGTTATCAGGTCCATGCATAAAATTATGGACATAAAACTAGGTCCATGAATAACATTATGAATATGTAATCATGTTCATACATAAAATTTATCCTCCTGTGTCATCCATCATTTCCCAACGCATTGGAGGGAGATATAGGTCCCAACCATATCATAATAACATTATGCATACATGTTCGACATTATAAAACCTTCATCATATCATGACCCATAAAAAAAGATTGGCTTTCAAAACATAAAATCATAACCCATGAAATGAAATTGGTATCACCAAATTTTAATTACATAATAAAATATAAAATAGATTTGTTTCATTATCCCTTAATGGAATCAATACCGATGAAAAAAAGTATGATTCAAAAGCATATAACCTGTGGATGAGAAACAGGTTTCATTAACATCATAAAATCATAGAATATACCTTTCATAGAAATGTTATGAATGGAACCTATAAAAAATTTCCTATATATGAATGATAAACATCAATGGATATCATCTATGTTGGGAAGAAATTTTTAAATGTCAATTGAAAAAATTTCTTGATGATAATATCCTTTCGTATTATGAAAATTAATTTTAAAATATGGATCCTTCTGAAAACCATTATCATGAAAACATATAAAAAATATTTCAAAAAATATTTAAAATGTTTTGTTTTGAAAACATCATGAAAACATATAATGAAATATTGAAAACATTTGGAAATTTTTTTCCATGAAAACATTAAAAGAGAAGTATTCAAAGTTTGAAAATATATTTCCTTAAGAACGTATAAAATAGTATTGAAAATAATTTGAAAATAATTTCATTGATATATTATTTTAAAAAATTATATTATTTAAATTTAACCATTACATCATTCAATTTATGTTTCATAGAAATAACTTCATGAAAATTAGAACTTTTTGTATGTGTTAAAATTAAATTTCTTTTTGCATGGCAAAAATGTTTGAAACAAATACATATAAGGAAAGCACAAAGAATATTCCTTTTAAAATATTGTAAAAATAAAAAAAATGTATGAATGAATTTTAATTTTTATAGGATTATATGTATAATATTCTAGGAAACCATTTAGAAAAAATGGTTTTGAAGGAACATAGATTCATGACTGAAGAGTGTGTAATGTCGGGCTTTCATAAAAACAAATTCATAAAAATATTATTACCAAAGAGTATAAAAATGGTACTAATACATGGATATATATTGAATAAATATAGAATAAGTAAACTAAAAATATTACATTATATATGGATTATAATATTAATTCAATGTAATCATACTCAATATCAATCTCAATAACCGATTAGATTGTTTCAATAAACTCGTACTACTTGGTAACATGGGATCATACTCACCATGTAAGAGAATGAAATTTAATTAATCTTGATATATCATGAAAATAATGTAATTAATGATATAAAATTTCTAATTGATGTATATACACCTCAAAAAAATAATGTCGTTGTATAACAAAACATGTGTCTCGATTATGGTTAATTGATAAAACATTGTCATTAAAATATTGTATCTTCTGAAACTTTAACCACATGAAATAAATAAAATAGAATGTATATGAAAATACACATAAAATAAATAATAATCATCATATAATAAATTCATGGGTATTATATACACCACACAAAAGAAAAGAGTGGTGTCTGAGGAAAGTATCTCACGGAAATAAAATGTTTGATGAAATTTCAATTACCTTGTGTCTTAACTCTCATCATACTAATTAAAACCACCAGAATAATAAGTTAAATTTTATTAAAAATAATTTATAAAACCATATTATTTAATTTAATACCATATATGGGTTTATTATGAATTTATATTAGCCACTTATTAAAAATATCATGTTAAGGTTACACAGTGGGAAATATTCACTATGTTTTTCGGTTGTGTCTTAATTTGTTATATATTTGGTCTTTATGTTTATATATTGATTTAAGGGATATAAAACATGATAAAAATATAATTTAAATTCACTATAAATATCTTATAATAATTAATATCATATAGAATTGTTAAATTCTAAAAACTATTTATGGAGACGGTGGGTCATACGTATGCATGAACGTTGCTTCCCTTTTTTAATGTATAGAATGTAATAAATTAAATGACATTCATTAATATGTATATATGAATATTATATATTCAAATTAGAATTAATATTTAATATATATCATATAGTTTTATATAAAGTCTCATTAATACATTCCATATAGTGTGTGAATGAGTCACATCGCTCTAAGGAGGTGGTAACACACACTTCCTCAAACAATATTAGCTTATTTACACAGGATAGAAAGAATAAGGGTATGTTATAAATAAAAAATAAATAAGCATAAAAAACATTTAAATATAATAGATTTCATATCTAAATATAGTGTTCATAATAATTTCCACCATGAGATGTGGTGAAGGAAAAAATCAACAATAATCATTTTGTGAGGCTGTAGTTCTCCGAACACATAAATAGTATGTTCATTACCCATTAGATGGAAGTGTATGAATATTTAGGTTGAAATTATATCATAAAAAAAACTAGTATATTGAAAACACTATTTTTATGCAATAATTTAATAATAATTGTTTATTGTGGGTATAATTGAAATGAAATAAAAGAACTCGAGGACGAATGTTACCTCATATTCTAGTAACTCAACTTCGTTTGACCCGAAGGTCTTCCTTGGATTTCATTCATCCCAGTGGAAATATTATAAGATGGAGTAGGTAATGTTGAGTAGATATTATTCATATCTTTCTCAAGAAAAATAATCTTGATAGGTGTGAGGATGTAGAGGACATGATGCCTTTTTGAAGTAAAGGAGGAGCGTCACTCTTTTAATATTCTCACAAAGGAATTCCAAACACTATTTTCACATGTAAAATGGATCAAATAATGTATAAATATTTATCCAATTTAATAGAAAGTCAACATATGGCATTAAAATTTCTCTTGTTAAAGATTCTAGGTCATTATGGGTCTTCAATTTAAGATTTTTTACTTTGTGACCCTAATTTTTATCTTAATCTTTTTATTTTAATTTGAATCAATTTCCCTATTATTTTTTGGTCTGAAACTATGATGACCTAAATAGAAATTTTAAATTATTCTTATTTCAAATATTTGGTCCATTTTTCAACATTCGAATCAAATAATTGAATGAAATTAATATAAATCTAATCCCTCTGGTAGGACATCACTACACGCTTTTAAAGTAGAAATAATAAAACGATTTCTAGGATTTTAAATTCAATTTCAATGCGAAATTTTTTCGTCTGAACAAAATTGGATAAATTGATAAACATATTATCAAATTTGACTTTTAATATAATTTAAAATACAATTTTACATTAAAAATAAATTATATGAAAATTAATTTCTGAGTTAAAATTATATATTTTTTACTATACATCCAAAAATGAAGTTTCTCAACAGATAAATTTGATTATCCAATTTTAAAATTATGTTTAAATTATTTAATTAAATTTTTAATATTTACTAAAATTAGTAATACTTTTTTTACAGAAGTATCTGAACAGTTTTCATTTGTGAAATAGTATTTTTAAATATATAATAACTTTTCCAAAAATTATATCTTTAATTATAAATATATTTTAATAATATAAACCCATTATAAAAAGAAATTTAAATTATTTATTACAAATAATATTACTATGTTTAACAGATATGTTATAATTAACTAATTTAAATAATTATAATAAAAAATAATATCTCATAGAAACTCCATGTTATTTGTAGTGTATGCCAAATCTGTGATGTCTGTAACAAACACTAATTCGGTGCCATGTGAAAGGAGTATTTGAATTTTTTTCCTTTATTATATCGATTAAAATTAATTCATTTGAAAAAAAAAAGTTCATAAAAATGCATGGTTTTACAGTTTTGATGTATTATATTAATTGGTTAATTTATATAATTGTTTATAAATTTATTTAATACCTTTATTATCATACTGGTTTTTCCTAGACATGGTGGTGCATACCTACTATATTTTAGTCAGGCCATATTATGGATTTTTTTGGTACCCTAGCAGATTAAATGGGTCTAGGGTTTTATAAGAAAAAGAGACCTTATTAATGATTATTTCTAGATGGATGGGTTAGAGATTGTTGATGGGACCAACAAGGGTTTTTGGAATATAGTATTGTGATATTATATTATTTCATAATATTTTTTTAGTTTTTTCATTTTTACATTTTGATACATATTTTCTTGAGATTATATGATTACTTATTATTGGTTTATTAGTGCCACTTTATTTCCCAGTTGTGTTATATATTGCTTCCACTTTTCTTCATCAAAGTAAAAAATTTATAATATATAATTCCATTGTATTATAATCTATAATAGAGTGTATAGTCTCCCCACTATATATATCACATTCCCGATACAAATTGGATTCCTCTGGTATAAGGGTAGGTTCACTTGACGTCTCATAAACAATGCATTTTCGCCATGCTAGAGGGTGTCATATTGGGGGAAATTACATGAATCAAAGTGGACTGCAATTCCATTACGTTATTCCAACATTCTTCAAGAAACACACAAAAACATCATCCAAACATAATTCATTAAATCATTCAAATTATATATTAATTACTCATTTGTTACTGAAATTATTGATGTACAATAGTCATATATTTGATCTGTCAAATATCACTCTATTTTAATTTATATAATATAGTTGGAATATCTTAGTAGTGGAATGTGGTATGTAGGTTATGATATAGAATAAAATAAGATTAATTTAAATGGATAATAGGCCTATTGTAGAAAACAATAAAACATATTCTCATAGGTCTTAAATAATATTGAAATTGATATATATATATATATATATATATATATATATTTGAGTAAGACTATTTGATGCAAAATAAAAGAAGAATAATCATTATTAATATCTATGTTTCATAAATGTTCCAAAATCATTAGATATATTTTTATGAATTCATGGTACAAATGGAGTGTACATGTATAATTAACTAAGTATAATGTAATCCTTTAATGATTGTATTAAACAAATTACACTCATAAAAGGGGAAAAATTAAGGAAAGCAAGGGGTAAATAAATGGGTTTTAAGAATACACACAGATATATATATATATATATTACTATACAATTATAATTTGTAAAAATATATTCCAAAGGTGACCAATAATGGATATTTTTATGTAATTATTGTAAATGAATATTTGTGATTTAATAATATAATGGAATATGGAAAGTAATTATTATATATGATGATTATGAGAGAAATTCTTAAAATTACACCCTTTAGGGAATATTATGTTATACATCCGTAGCTTTTTAGCCAATGGAATATACAATGTATTCTAATAAAACTCTTTATACATACTAATGACATTTAATTAATATGAGTATTTGTTTATTACATAAATAATATCAACTTATTTCTATGAATTACTTATATTTTAAATAATTCTTTCCATAAAAATTATATATGATAGATAATATAAACTAAAAATATAAGGGATTGCTAAATTATAAATATTATGGTTAAATAGTGGTCACATATGGTGATCATAGTGAGGAATATATATTGAATATCTCTGAAATATTTGTTGAGGGAGGTGAACATAATATATCTGAGATAATCATAAAAGAATAAAATTAAGGAGATATTTTGCCAACCTAAAATATCATTTACTGGTTTTTTTAAAAAAAATATTATATATTGAGTATGATGTCTCAGACAAATATATTATTTTTTGAATAATTAACATGAAGTAAACAATATGCAAATTTAAAAATTTCCATCACTATGGTATTGGGCCATTATTTTAAAAAATTTAAAATCATTGTGTGTAAGTGACACACACTAGTCGTTGTAAAAAAATTATATAGTTATTTTAAAGTTTATGGGAGTGGTATTATACTATAACACATTATATTATCCCCATGATATAGTGAATAATTTAGAAATAATTATATACCTCTACACTTAATTTATTATTTCCCCATGTATATATATATATATATTATAGTACATTAATAAAATTCAATAAAATCTCATATATGTGAACAATGATTCAAAAAAATATTCATACTAAAATTGTGAAAAAGTCCATTTTATAGTTAGGAATATTAATGTTAACATTAGAGTTATTTTTTAATTAATTTTTTAAATCCATCTTCCATGTACCACTCTAAATCTGTTAGTAATATTTGGACCATGACTTCAATGAACTCTCATGTGTGAAATAAATAGGTCATGGTTGCGTATTTTTCTATTATCTATATGAGAAAATAAACAAGTTCATTTAATTATATAAATTAAATTTTTATTAATAGGGTCCTGGAATATTTGATGTATATAATTTATTACAATATATGTAATAATATTAATCACTCATTATTTTTAATTTTTCTAGGAAAGTAATATGGAAAATTTATAAGATCATTCTTTTAATTTTTTCTAAATTTTCCAACTCAATATAGGGTTGAATTTAATTATATGTAGAATTAAAAATATATATTATAGAAAAAATCATTGATCTTATAATATTATCATTAATTATTATGGGGAAATAATCTTAGTGTATTTAGTAACTTATATTAGACATATCATTATGAAATAATATATAGTCCTATAATTACAATCATTAAAATTTATGAAATTTGGGTTTTGGAAAATATAAATAATAATACTAGAAAATTGAGTATATTATTTTAAAAAATTGTTGTTTAATACAATTTAAATTATATGAAATCAATATTTTAAACTATAATAATCAATTAAATTATTTTTGGCTCTTATAAAAAAATAATTTCATTTAATATTATAAAAATAAGACTATTCTTATTGAATTAATATTCATATTAAAAAAATTACGATATAAAAAATCATTATAAAATAAATTTGTTAAGTTCTTCTGTTCAATATATAAAATTCAGTCACATTTATCATGGAAACACCAAAATATAATAACATAAAAAGTAATTGGTTGTTGGTATATGTAAGTGTTTTTTTGTGAGTTCTATAGAACATAAAGAAAAATGATAAATATATCAATTGAAATATAATAGTGTAATTTTTTTGTTACCGATGTGTTTTTTCGAGAAATTAAATTATTGGAAATTTTAGGAAATTAACACTTTAAACTCTAATGAAAGTATACATTAAAAATTATTACAGTTAGGTTAAAAACTATATGATGTTATGAATATTTAATTAAGTTCATTTTCAGTGAGTTTAGTTATTAATGTGAATCATATGTTCATGGCAGTATAAAAATTCTATTAATTATATTTTATTTATTCCCAAAAAATAAAATTCAAAATAGTATGTGCATAAACCATAATAGGATATTAATTATTATACCATGGACTATGGAGATTTTTTTAGTATTTGTGATCCCTCATGATGTGAATTGAAAATATGACTATTCTAAGATATTCTCATTTATTATATAGTCTATATATTATTAAGAATTAAATCTAAATTCTATAAAACACTCAAAAATACAATTCTATCATATGGTGTAGAGTATAATATTTATAAATAACAAGATTATAGATAAATAAAATACCATTTCTAGTTAATTTGGATGAAAATGAATTAATAAATACTAATACATATGTGTTTATATCAATATTGTCAAGGGAAAATGTAATATATCATATTTTTAAAATGGATTTTGAAAATTCTAAATCATATTTTCATTTACTGATATTTTTTCCTTATTTTCGGGTGGTGGGACACTATGATGACTTTTTTTGAGTTCTCTTATATCATGGTGGTGGTAAAACACCAATGGATAGACTTATCATTGGTATTTCTTTCCTATTTGTATGATAATTGAATTGGTAAGATCCCCCCATGGGGTTCATGAATGATAATGTGTTATTCTAATTCCACATGGTGATAGAAAAACATTTATACCGCATTTTTAAGGCATATTACTGTAGTGGTTGGGAATATTTGTATGGTTTATAGTATCTATATAATATTCATAATTTGGAACAATTCTTTGGTTTATCAATATTTTAAAAGCATGTTGATGAATATTGATTATGGAGAGATGAGTCTAAAAAATTCATTTTAGGGGTTATGTTATTCTTAATTTTATAATGATCTATGATGTGGATTTTTTATGTCATATTTCTTGAATTATAAATACAGTTTAAAGGGAAAACATTTTTTTGGGAATGGCTTGATATGGAGGATGTATATAAGTAGAAACTAGATCTGTATGACACCAACATTAAAATTTCAATTTAGGTTTTGAATATGTTATTTTATTTTTAGGAAATAAATAATTGCGTATTTTCAATAACAATTCCAAGAAAATATTTTGAGATACTAATAATCCAATTCCATTAAGAATTATAAATAAATTTGGCTAGTATTGAAGAAGTGAACATGGGTTTAAACATGGATCATGAAATATGGCAGTATAGCGCTACCAACTTTTGAAAAATTTTCTTCATTCTTGTAAAATGTATTATATAATATATTGAATATCAAATTAATTTTATTTCTCATAATATGATAAATATTTGTATAGTAGGATCATAATCATCGTCTTATAAAAATATTTTTAATTCCATATCAAATCCCTTTAATAATGTTCATTCTTTATAAATCTATCTCACATATCACATGATTTTATTTCTATCACAATTTCACTAACTAATTATTGGAAAATTATAAATAGAGTTGGTTTCTTATTAACTAATGATTCATCCCTCCCCAACCCCACACCCTAAGTGGTGGATTACTTTCTATTGATCATAAAACATTATATAATAGTGTTCATGAGGAAGTTATATGTATTTTCTATTGAATTTGAGTCTCCATATTAATATTAATTTCTTTTTATTGAGGATATCTATATAAAAAATTAATACCATTATATAAAAAAGTGGTTCTCATGTTTGATAGGAAGGGATTATATCTGTAGAAAGAGTGGACGGTTTCATATCTTTATTACCCGTGATGGGATGTTCATGAAATTTATTAATATAGTCTAAATATTCCAAATATATTTATCTCATATACTCAAGTAAATTATAAGAATGCTTAATCTATATAGTGATATCTAAATGCATTACTCACAACCATAAAGGGGAAGGAGTTAAGATGCATTATGGGCATGAATATAGTGACTGGGATTTATAGTAACTATAAATATATATTTCATAGATATAATAATGGTAAATATTCTCTAATATAAATATTTTGTGTTTAATATATGGATTATCAATGTTAGGATATGAATTTGGTGAATTATTTCTATATTTTGGACAGTAGAATTTATATCTACATTAAAAAATGTAGAAACTATATATTACTTCATGGTGGTCCAATATTAATAATTATTCACTTAGATGAGTTTGATTCAATGACTTATACCATACATGATAAAATGTGTGATGATGGGGCACTAATAATCTCAAGAATAACTTGATTTATAATGAAATGGGGAAAAGAATAAAAATAATAATAAAATATAATATTGATAAGGATATGATATTTAACGATTAAAAAATATGAACAATATTAATAATAATATGCCTCTTTTGAATGAAATAAATACAGAAAATGGCTCTATCAATCTTAATGAATTAAAATTTTTATTTTGAAAAATAATTCAATGGGGAAAGGTAAAATATAAGAGTAACCTTCATTTTAAGTGTTAATATTATGAAATTATTGGCCACCTTTCAAATAGTTTCACTAAGAAGAATAATTCTGAATAATGTTATGATTAATCTCAAATATAATAGATGAAAATTTTTCAAGATATTTTATGAATCATAATAATTTCATCTAAAGGTAAGAGAAAATAATAGACATCATTGAAAAAGAATTTTCAAAAAAAAAATGGTGCATATTATAATTTGGAAAATTAAAAGGACAAGACTATTGGGAATAAAATCCAATAAATTTCATGGGTAATTAAAAATTATTCATTTTTTTTAAATAGAATAGTAGTAGTGATATAATAACAATGATGATACACCACATAATTTCTAATTGATAGTATAATTTTTTTTGTGTTTTAATGAAAATATTAAAATTAAAAGAGAAAATAATATATTCAATAAAAGTCACTTATGCAAATGATTTTTGAGGTCGAGAATTATTCGATTAAAACACACTCAGCATCTTAAAATCTTATAATGGAACTTATATAATGTTCAATACCAACATTGAATATTTTATACTATATATAAACTTTTATATTTTTTTATTGTGACCCGAGCTAGAATATTCTACACTGATTATTGAAACAAAATTTTTAAAGCACTGACAATAAAAGAATAGAGGAAATATAATTACATAATATAGGGAAAAATCATTTTAAATCCATGTGATTGTGCTAAAAATTTCAACAAAATGTGGTCTGGATGATAATGCATTTTTTGGTTAATGATATTGAAAAATATTAAGAAAGAATGATGGTTATACTAATGAGGATCTATAATATTCTTATTGTATTTAAAATCAAAAGAAATATCAATTAATATATTTTAGTGAACCTTATTTCAAGTAATTGAGATTTAAAATTAAAGGTAAATATAAGTGATGTGATGTTTATAGATACTAATATCATTTTTCTGATATAATCAATAACTCCCACAATAAATTAGGGAATTAAAAACAATGATTATTTACAATTATTTTATAATATTGTATCTTGATGAAATCCTAAAGTAAATTTATAATTTAATAATTCATTGTATTCCATAAAGAAAATATATGATAGGTGAGACCAGACAAGACACACCAACAATATAGGTCTCGCTATAATACTAGATAAATTAAAAAGGTATGAGTATAAAATTATACAATGTGTAATAGTGGTCCAAAAAAGATGGGTTGGATGTGGTGGATTATGAAACTGTTGATGTTCAAAAGACATTGATAATTGATATTTGATTATCATTATATATGACTTGTATAAAAAAACACATAATAAATTTACAACATTATCATTTTGGATTTATGACCATCTAAAATTATATATCCCTCAATGTCTAGGGATTTGTATGAAATAAATTTGATATAAGAAACCTGCATCCACTGATATTCTTATTATTATGGTTTTATGTGAAATATCTCAAATGCCTCTAGACATTGTGATATTGGGAATGAGTTGATATTTTTTAATAATAGATGTACCATAATAAAGAAAAAGGATGGAACTATGATCATGAATTGATGGAAAATCATTGGAAGCATGTTTAGTATTTCCAATCATCAATGATTATATTTATTGATTATAAAGGAGGTGAAAAAATAGTGTCATATAAGGATATTCTATTTTAGAAAAAAACATGGATATATATAAGTCAAATAAGAAATAGTGAGGAATTTATCATACCTCAATAAAAAATCCCCCCCAAATGTGATTGACTTATAAATGGAAATATAGTTGACATGAATCACAAGGAGGTGGATGTAAAGAGAAATATACCACTACTGTTAATACAGTAAAATTATTTAGTTATATTGAGAATTAATTCAAAAAATTATGATTATTAAATCATTATTTTTTATCATTTTACTCAAATTATGATGGATTATTTCTATTCATGTAAATAAAAATCTCATTTGGTGTTTAAATTGTATTTAAATAAGTGTTACAAATGGAAACAAGATGTGTTATCAATATATTTTAGTTCCATAACAGATCTAATGCCAAAATGGAGACATTATCAAATGTCTATAGATGTATATAATAACAAATCTATATAGTTATTTATTCCTACCGTAATGAAATGTAGTAATTGAAAAGAATATACAATTTTTTTCAGGAGATGACAGGAATAATATTCTCAAAGAACAGAACCTTTTTATACATTCTAGAAAATGTATAATTGTGTTTATTTACAATATGAATTGATTTTTACTCTTGCCTCATCCAGTGAATATTACTTATGATATTGAGTTTCTGAAAAATAAATTAATTAAAATTTTAAGGTATTTAGTTATACCATTTATATCAACATCAAAGTAAGACACATGGGAATGATAGTTGAGAGGGATGGAGAGGGAATATTCCTTGGATATACACATGATGTAAAGAGTTATTGTTATTTAAACAAAAATATATTAGAAATAAATGACCTCTATAGTGTAATTGTTTTGTAAAATAAATATTACTTGAAAAACAACATTACCAAGTGATAATAATATTGAGGAGTTTTGATGATAAATTGCGGGAATTCATGGTACATATTTCAATGTATAAATATATTTTCAAAACTAACATCATAATTATGAAATTTCATGTGATGAGAATGGACTTATGAAAGGTGGTTCTAAGTTCAAATGACATAAAAAATATAGATCCTAAATTATATTTATAGACTGAAAAAAATTAAAAAACCATGAGATATACTATAATTTTCATGCACACAAGATTTCACTCTCATGAGGAACCTAAAAGTGTTAATGATGATTAACAATAGTGGTAATTAGAGAGTACTAATGGTGTATAATCTAACATAGATTAAGAAGAGTCAAACTTAATACATTTTTTCAATTTCTATAGAAAATAATTCAATAGGTATTGAGTGGGTATTTAAAAATAATGTGATTTTAAAATGAAAACTGTAAATAAAAAATTATTCTCTTTTATATATGGTATACTCCTAAATTATGGGATAACATTTTGAATATTCTTTTACTCTATTCTAAATGCATACAACGATCTAAATATTTCATTTTTTATATACTCAAAAAAATTTACAAGTATTTCTAAAAGAATATATATTTATTGTTCGATAATGATAAACTTGATGAAGTGGTTTTCCAAAAAAATAGAATGAAATTTTCCTGATGATTACTCTTCTTCAATTTATTTGTCAAAACATGTTCTTTAAGGGAAAATATAATCCCCTTAAGTATGGTTTTCAAAATTGGATAAATTTTTAAACAATAGGTGTATATGATATTAATGGTAGATTAAAATTTCAATATCAAAGGGAATATTTCAATACTCACTAATTATGGTTGATTATATCAATGATATTATATTTTTTAAAATCAAGACAAATGTGACGTATTTGAATTTCATAGTTTTCATTAAAAATAAAAGTATCATCATGAGGTATTGAAGAAAAAATTCAGGTAGATCAAGTATAGTTTTAAGCTATTTTTGATATCATACTAAATTTAATATTATATATAAAGGATATCATACTTGTGGTTACTCTTTATGAAGTATTATAAATCATTCATAAGGATTCAAATCATATTTAAGTAAAGAAGATTTCGTGTCATGTTAGAGGATCTCTAAATTATGGATTCAAGTACCAAAGAGGCACATCATATTGGTACTATATTATCAATCACAATAAACAATTAATAAGGTATTTTTGTTACCTAAAATTAATATTTTAGGGGAATTGTAAATATAAGGAATATGTATCAAATGAACCTCCATAAATGAAAATTCAATATATTTGTGCACAAAGGAAGATGAGTATTTTTTAGAATCAATGGAAATAAAAAAATTGATTTGGATGAAATTTCATCATCAATATCTAAGGATGTCTGTCTTATACCCATTGAAGATTTGGTGAGATAAAAAAAGTGAAAAAAAAAGTTTCTAAGTAGTTGTTAAATAATTCAAGGTTGAAACATATTCATATAAAGTAATAATTTCCCATATCAATGGTTGAATATAGAGAAAACCATTATAGTATATTTCATTAATTATGTTTGAAAAAAAATATTTTTTAAATGAATTTATCAATGGATTTAATCCCTGAATTAATAGTGTTGTTTTGCGTGAGTTATCTCCCAATGAAATCATGATTTATCTAGTTGATTTTCACTCCATCATTACATTTAATTTTATAACAATTTTTGGTGAACTACAATTATTACCTCTTTCAAAGTGGGAGTGACATTAGATTTTTCATATTTATTGATGAAGAAGTATATTTCTGGAGAGGATTGGGGGAATCATGGAGAAGATATCATTCTCTATGCCACATTATACTAAACAATAATCATAATAATTAACCTAAATATGATATTAAATGTTATCCCTTGTATTCCAATCATATAATGGGACATTTGGAACCCTCATGTAGTGAATTAAAAAATCAAGGATATGAGATATTATCAATTATGATATAGTCAATATCACAATAGTCATTACACTCAGTGGTTGAAGAAATATAATAACACAATTTATTCATATGCGGTTTTTAGATAATTGTTTCATTAGAGTAATACAATGAAATCCATAATGAGGTAATTCAATCTTGAGTTTGGAAGGAGATTTCGTTTCATAATGAAAAAATTCCCAGGGATGATTGAGATTCTATTTATAATTGATTATAAATTATAAGACTTATGAAATTATTTGATCAATCTATTTTTTAAATTTTCAACAAATAAAATGTTGCTAAATCAAAATTATAAAATTTAATGTAGAGAAACTATTTGAAAAAAAACATTGATAAGGATGTGTTCTCATGGATGTTAGATAGTATCTTCCGAGGATCCAAAATGGATGTTTCAATATTCCCATATTTTAGGGTGGTGGTGATAACTACCATGTATAATCTTATTGTGGAGCTTATATTATTCTCCTGAGTGACAAGATAATGGATGATAAAAGAAATTTAAGACTACTATAAGTAATTGGAGTTTCATGTATAATTTCCTAATATTTATATATATATATGTACTTTTCATTATTATTAAATAAATAGATTCTAGGTTATTTTAGGAAATATTTCAGGAGATCTATGCATTTTCATAAGTATAAAAATTTCATAATGAGTTATGGATTTCTAGGGGAGTTTATGGAGATTTTATTTGGGAATAATTGTCCAAAACATGTATTCTATAGGTTATTTTTTATTAATGTTTGAATTCTCTATGATATTGTGTATGCACTATTACATTATTCATAAATTATATATATATAGTAGAAATATTACATAGACAAAACAACTAAATATGGAGGATATATATCCTCCGAAAGATGATTTATCAAAAAGAATAACAGAAATTGGATTTTTTTTATTATTTTATGGAGAATCATTGGAAGATTATTATAAATAAATTTTTTTATCTCCTATTCCCATGATGAAGAATTTAAATAATATTCCACTAATTCTATTGAGCATTATAAATAGATTTTATTGTGACTATGGAGAAAAAAATCGTGAACCTGTGATCTATATTCATGTATCACATAATGTTATATATTGATGATTCATAAACTCGTTGAAGCAAGTTGTAAATTTTAATACTTGGTGTTTATAACTATCATCTTATTCTATACACTTTTATTTTTTACAATTACATAATAAATTTAATATTGGGATCAAAACCATGCATCAACATGGATTATCTACTTAAAAAAAATTCAAATTGAAATTTATAATAGTACTTTTATCATTGTTTTTCATTCTCACTCTATCTCTCATTATAATATCATTTAATTTCAGATCCAACAAAAAAACCAGTATAAAGAATATTATTATTACATTTTCTATTTTGGTACCCACTATTACCCCCTCAATATACTCCCTCCTCACCACAATATTTTATTATAATTATTTATTAAAATTGATTTCCATTGGATAAATGAAATATCAATAAAAACATTTTTTAAAACAAATGTAGGAATTTTTTTTGAAATTTGTTTTATATAATTGCGTTGACCCACATTTATAAATTATCTATGTTTGAAGTTTCAATTTAAAATGGGATAAATATCTCAAAATTTATTTAATGTTTGATAATGGAGCAGTTCTCAATTATAGGATATTATAAAAAGAGTACAAAAAACCTCATGTGTGGTGAAATGTGTTACATATATAACACACATGATATTATTAATTAGGCCTGAAGTGTTGAAAAATTTAGGGTTTTTACTTTTGGATTAGTGTGATGTGATCGTTGTAAGAGTAGAATGTCTAGATTAGTAAAGTAATACTGAATAAATATATATTTTTTGTAGTGATATGGTTAGGATGAACGTGTATCACCGAAATAGTTTTATTATAACATGTATTTTATATTATTTATTAAACAATAACACTAAATTATAATGTTATTTCCCGATATATATATATATATATATATTTGTGTGTGTGTGTGGATTTTAAAATAAACTACTAAAATAATAAAGTATTTTTTTCATCATAACACAATAAAATCATGTAATTAATCATATTTTTTAGTAGAACAACACTATATAAATTCAAAAATACAAATATTGTTGATATTATCCCATTTATTAACCCATTACCATTAAATACCCATGTAGCCTCCGAATGATCACCCTTCTAGACCACCCACCACAACACCACTACACCCCACCCATACTGAAACGACCTGTTAACAATCCCCCATTGTAACATTTCTATGGAACCCCTCCACTAATTACCCCATTGTAACCTCTAAATGATAACATACCCATACTTCTTGAAACAACCCTCCAATAATGTTTCCCCTCCCACTAAATTCATTTCTTCTTGGATACTCAAAAATCCATCGCTCAACATCAACAAATATGTCTGATAGAGTCTCTAAACAATATATTAATTTAGAATTCCCACTCCTCAGCTGCATCCTTTTTATATAAATATCTCCATTTAATTTTCATTTATCCACATGTATTCTACTTAAATGATCTAGTCTGTATTAATAAAAATTATTTATATAATATTACCCATGGGATATAAAATTATTTCCACCTAAAATATTTCATGATGGGTCAATAATATTAATACTTATCATATCTTCATAGTTTTCAAATTTATTAATAATTTTACTATAAAAAATATCTCATTTAATATATTAATTTTTACGGAATTAATATTTTCAACTATTTTATTAAGACATTAAATAACTTTTGAATTACATATACTTTACGGATTAGTGGTGGTTTAATAATATATATTTTCATTTACTTTATCATTTTTTTATATTTAAATAAATATTGATATAATCATATATTTTAATGTATTTTTCAATTATAATCATACTTGTTAAAGCCACAATTTACTAATTCACTCATTATACCTAATAATAAAGAAAACTAGGATTCACATCTAAATACATATAAAAAATTAACATAACATGTCACTTATGGTAAGAATTTTAAAATATATATTTCAAAATATGACATTAAAAATTGTTTCTCTAATTTTTATTCAATGTAACAACCTGATCATTTATGAATAAAATTCCCTTTATTTTAATGCCTTGTGGATATACAAAACACCTGAACTATTTTTTTATTATTGGTATTAAATGGCCGTTAGGTATCATTATTGTTGATAATATAGCTATTGAACAGTGATCACCCACCTAAGATAAATATATGGTTTTAACATATAAATTCAACAATTACAATGGAGATGACGTCCTCATCTAGTA
Organism: Viscum album; assembly: GCA_963277665.1. Classification (NCBI taxonomy): domain Eukaryota; kingdom Viridiplantae; phylum Streptophyta; class Magnoliopsida; order Santalales; family Viscaceae; genus Viscum; species Viscum album. Next base: position 1,477,732,121 of record OY728151.1, read on the forward strand.
GACTCGGGCCTTATGAAGCTCTTTTTTTGTAGCAATGAGTGATTTTAGCATCACTAGGCTTCTCTCTGGACCATTCCTAAGCTGAGCTACAACACATTAAGCTTTAAAGGAATCACCTATGGGAGAAGATCAAGTTAAAATATATTAAAATCCAAGATATGATATCTGAGCTACCCAAAGAGTCTCTCACCATCACACACATTTCCCATTGGTATTGTTTTGGTGTTATAAGGGGTTATATAATAAGGTATTAGTTACATATTGTATAATTTTATTTTTTGAATAAAATCATTATTCCATCCATTCTATTATGGGAATCACATTTCTTAAAAATGATGAAATTGATAAATTGATTTTTTTTGTTATAAATGGTAATTTTGAGAAATATATACATTATTATATTAAAATATGGGTTTTATTAATAATATTATAAAAAAATTCTTATAAATGATGATTATATCACTTCCTTATTGTTAAATGATTAGGTAATCTATTTTATAGAAGTTATCTTTTTTATATGATAAAAGAAAAAGTGTAATTTTAAAGAATTTATTTTAATGAATTTTTGAATTTTTGAAATAATTAATTTTTTAATAAAATATTATTATCATCTTACTTTTATTAATAATAAATTAGTATATAATTTTTATAAATTCAATTGTAATTTTTATTTAGTTTTAAAAACATTTTTGTCCAAACCCGTAAATTTTCAATAAATGTAGGTTATCAAGTTAAAAGAGGAAATTGTCATATTTATAAAACTATTTAGATAAATGAATATTTTTTTTGAATCAGGATGTCTAAATTATCCAATGGTTAATTTTTTATAATTTTTTGAGGCAATCTAATTTTTGGGTAAAAATTAAATAATATATAAATATAAAATTTGTTTTTTATCTTCATAATTATCTAATAGTGATGTAATTAATACCATAAAAGGGATATTAGATCAATTTTGTGTCTTAAATTGAAAAAAAATGTGATTTTTAATATATTTATCTTATTTTATAATGCCTTAGTGAACCCTCCAAAATGTATAATATATTTTATAATTATAAATTTATTTCCTTGATAGTGTGACTCACCTCCACATAATAATTAGAAATATTTTAATATCATTATCCCATGGACATATAGAATAATGGTTTCTACTCTTCTTGGTAAAATAATGGGAAAATCCAAAGATAAGTTTGGTGGTTCTTAATATTTAAGTGTGTAGTGTCCAAAACCTAAATAATAAACAATAACACCTCTTTTCCTATATAAACCAACCCAAGAAGACATTATTCTACACTAAAACATCATTAAAATCGTCCTCACTCTTCTATACACTCCCTAAAGTCCTCCCAAGGTTCCCCAATCTCCCATGAAGCCTCTCCCAAGCATTTGGGATCACACATCCAAGGGTTCCTCCATTTCAATTTTCTTTCCAAGTTTCCTTATATTGTTACACCATATTAATTTTCAATTATAAATGATGGGGTATGTTTTATCACCTACCACATACTTACATTATTATTTTTGGAAGATTTGAGACCACTTTATATCACATTAATCCCTCCCTTGTACACCTATTACCATGCTGAAATTTCGTAAGAGTTACTATATTTCCCCTTTTTCTTAAAGTTTCAATATTATGTTACACATTATATTTCCCAATTATTCTTTTGGGAAATTTATTTATATTACCCCATTAATTTCTATTACATTTATATAATATTATATGCTCATTTATATTTCATAAACCATCTTTTGAATTTTTATGTCACGTCATTAGGCTGGTGAAATTGCACTGCGATTTTCCTTGCCAAATCATCGTGTAGTGAATACCATACCCATTTCTATATCAAGGTAATTAACAGTTATGAACATATACATATTTAATATAGACTTTAATATATGTATTCCACATTCCTTTATAATGTAATAAACTCTAATGTTTAATGAATCCATGTTATATGATCTTTGTGGCACACTTAAGCATGAGAATAAAATGTTCATGAAGGGTGTGCCCTAATAGTTCTCCAATGGATTAGGTAATGTTTAGTATAATGGTACATCATGTTTGGAAATGTGTTACCTAATTAAATTATTGAATTTTTCCATCATGTTGATACATGGGTTTACCTAATTCCTTTATGTTGGTGATATGGTGCTTTATCTTTTTTCCACATATCTATGTTATGATGATCATGCTATATCGTGCCTTTATGTTCATGTTTCTATTATGATCCATTGATATTTTTATTTCCAAATATATATTTTATTCGTCATGTTATGATTTTTTGACTCCCATACAATCCGTCATAGATCACTATTTTCTAATGTATGTCCTCGGGTTGTCCCCTTAAATGCAAAGTTTGAAAGAATGTTGTGGTCATGTACAAGAATCATTCTATAAAGATGTTGTATTTTTTGCATTAATATGGCATGTAATGTTATTAATCCCAAAATACACTAATCCTCTCAATATTCTATGTTGTATTAAGTGAATTTTTATGTAATAATTTATGTTTTAATATGAAATAAAGTGCAGGTCTTTTATATTAGGTATTAAAGGATAGGTTTAGTTATTTTTTGATTAGGATAAGAAAACTGTAGTGGGAGACTTAGGTATAAGACTAAGTATAAGAAAAACTTCCCTAAATTTTGTTGACTATAGAATAAGTGTATTATCAAAAAAATACGTCCATGTATGCATAAAACAGTTATAGGTGGATCGGGCATAGATGTATCTATAGTTCGATACTCCAAGTATATCAAAGTCCCATTAAGAAGTATCTCAAAGTACCGTCTCGTCATAGGGGTCTCAATGCAACAAACAGCGTGTCAATTGGACACCCGGTCTGTGAGTTATTAGCCTTTTCGTCCCAAGGGCCAGGTTGGTTTCGTGAGAAAACCAACCCGGCCGTATCTCAACTATACCCCCGAACACTCATAGGTTATACTCATAGGGACCGTTTCTCAACGTGATCACCAACGCCGCTGACGGTTCGTCAAACGGACGTCCTGTCTGAAAGATAACAGCTTTTCCGTTCCAGGGGCCCGATTGGATTTCTGGTACAATAAAACCCGGCCACTATCCAACAGCAACCAAAACTCGGGCGAAGTATGCCAAAAGTTCCGTCTCATCAAAAGAGGTTCAACGAAACAGACGGCGCGTCAATCAGATGCATGATCTGTGAGTTATTGGCTTTTTTGTTCCAGGGGCCCGGTTGGTTTCGTGAGCGAACCAACCCGACCGCACTCTGACGACATCCAAACCTCGAGAGGAGTAAGCCAAAAGATCCGTCTCCCTTATATAAAACAATCAAAGTTGACGGCACGTCAATCAAATGTCTGGTGCTAAAGATATAAGCGTTTCCGCTCCGAGGGCCCGGTTGGTTTCGTGTACGAACCAACCCGGCCGAACTCAAAGTATTCTGAAACCTTGAGTGTGATATGTCGAAACGACCGTCTCATTCTAAGGATCGTGTCGCCGCTGACGGCGCGTCGATCAGAGGTCCGTAGCCCGAGTTATGTGCAATTGGACCCAATCAGTCCGAAAATGGCGGTGTCGGGCCCGTACCGACCTGGCCCGAGACCCCCCCGGTCGGCCCGAACAGGTTCGACCCGCCCCGGTCCGGGTCGGCCCGGCCTGGCACGGCCTGGCCCGGCGCAGCCTGGTGGACCGGCCGGGCGCCGGTCCGGCTGGGGACAGCGCGCCCAATGCGTTGTCTAGCTCGGACTTTGGCCGAGCCGTTTCCGAAAAGGGGGGGGGGGGCGCCTGCCCCCTATGTAACCGCACCCCCCCCCCCCCCCCGCAATTTAGGGGGGCCATTTTGGCCAGCCAGCTGGGGGTTTGAACCCCCGGTTGCACGCCGGTCCGGCCGGCCCGCCCTGGCCGGCCGCTTCCGGCCTCCACGGGACCGGCGACGGCCGGTCCCCTTCTTCACCGACATCGGCGGCCCGGTCCGGCCGCCGGTCACGTTGCTACGCCGGGGCCGGGAACCGGCCGCGGCCCTTGTCGTCCGGCGCGGTGCGACGGCACCGCGCCCCTCCGCCGCGGCCCCAATCTGGTCATGGCCTCTTCGGTGTTCTTCGACGCGGCGTGACGGCGTCCCATTATTAAACTTCTTTCCACGGCGCGGCGCGATGGCACCGCGCATTTCCGTCCGCAAGAATCTGTGTGGTGCGACGACACCACGTTCTCCCGTACCAACCACAAAGGAACCAACACGAAAAAAAAGGAGGAGGGTCAGCCGTGTTTGTGCAGTCCGACCCCATCACGTTATTCGGTAACAAAAGGTTTAAAAACCACAATGATCGTCATGTTGGTATTCACAAACAAATAAATAAATAAACCCCTACCTTGGTTTCAAGAATGGTGTTCGTCAACGAGCCGCGGAAGACGAGCGTCGCGGAGAATGAACGTCGACGTCGCGATGCGAGGATTCGAAGTCGTTGACGGAGATTTCGTCGCGAAAAACCGTCGTGGATGAGACGACGCGGAAGAAGAACATCGCATCGCGGATACGGCGTCGCGGAAGAACTGTTGTGGAAAGAGACGTCGCGTCGCGGGTCGATGTCGCGGAGAACGAACGTCGATTCCGTTGTCGTCGAGGTGCGTTCGAAGGGAATATGTCGTTGGAAGAAGACGCCGCGTTCTTCGGTGGAGGTGTTCTTCGAGTTCTTTGTCGAGGTTGAAGAATAAGAAGACTCACGCTTCCCAATCCTATGAAGGTTGCAAAACTCTAACCAAAAATAACATAAGACCAAGTGTTATTTTATTAACACAACCTAACCATTTGAATTTCATGAGTTGGAAATTGAATTTAACCACACACAACTCACCTCATTAAACTTATTACATTAAAGTCATAAGTTATAACATAGGTTAACAAAATTAAAGTGGGAGTTGAGGGGGGTTAGAGGATATGAAGGGGTGGGGTTTTTGTGGGCCCCACCACCCTCATAACCTCCCAAGGGAGGTTGGGTGGTTACCCAACTTCCATCAAGAACTAACACTTAGAGTAAAAATAATAAAAATTGTAGAGTAATTATAAAATAAACTTCCACAATTTTTATCATCAACACTGGTGTAAACGCAACTCCGGAACCGGAGTTCCTAAGCAATTACCAGCTCTGCGGTTTCATCGGTGCCCCCAGAATTCGATTCCGGGCACCAGTTCAAATGTTAGAAATTCCCGCTCGTTCGTTCACTGAACGTACCCGAGGTAAACTTCGAAAATGGATTTCGGGAACACCGGGCCTCGGAATCAGGTGCCGTCAGAAACCAGGCTTTTGTAAAATTTCAAAGAAAATTAAGAAATAATTTCCCTTGAATTTTACAGGTCTTTACATTACTCCCACCTCAGGGCATTACGTCCCCGTAAAGCTTCAACACAAACTAGGGTCACAAAAGAGGTACAGTGCTCACATCTGAGCCTTCCGCTCCCATGTTCTCACTCGTAGGTTCCCGTACTTCCAGAGAAAGTGCACCCGAGGAATCGATCGTCCTCGTAGGATCCACTCATGTCGATCCTTGATCCCCATTAGAACCTCTGTGGAAGTAACCCCATCGCCATTTTCCTGCTCCTCATGGTCGATGATATGCGAAGGGTCGAGCATGTATCTCCTCAGTTGAGATACCTGGAAAACGTCGTGCACCTAGTGCAACTGAGGTGGATGTGTCAAGCGGTAAACTACCACGCCTACCCAGCTGAGGTCCTAGAAAGGTCCGTTGAACCTCGGAGATAACTTGCCTCCCTGGCCTCATCTCCATAAACCTCGTCGAGGTGAGACCCGTATAAGGACGAGATCATCATCCTCGAACTCTAGAGGCCTCCAAGTCCTATCAGCATAAGGCTTCTGTCGGCCCTGTGCTGTCCTCATCTGCTCTTGGATGACCTGAACCTTCTCTAGTCTCAAAAGAGATGCTATTATTTCTTCTTTGCCGATAATAGAAAATCTGGTCTCATCCCCTGGATGAACCACATTCATTGCCTAATACTGTCAATCCTGAGATGAATGATGCATTCATGCCATGGATGACGTCGTAAGGCCTCGACGTAACTACCAAGAGATCCAACTGTCACTCTCGCCTCCAAGGGTCAAGTCACACTATTGGCATCAGTGTGAGGTCACTCGGTCTCCTCCATTAGAAATCTCTAAAGTGAGGGTCATGTCAATAGTCTTAACCGGGACCACTCAGTATCAACCAAACAAAAAAAGACAGGAAAGAAAACTTTACAAAGATAAGTGTCTTTTCATTATTGCAGCTCATAGTACAAAGACACGAATGTAACAACAACAAATCTAGAAGCAACATGATCAATAGCCTCCAGGTCTGGAGCTAGTCCTGCTCCTGTCCATCTGCCTCTGGAGCTCCATGACCATAGGTCTCAGCTGCCTGAAGCTGAGCTCTCCCATGTCCTCCTGTCCCCTGCGGTCTGCCGTGATCGAACCTCTGCCTTTGCCTGGGAGGTTCTTCATTTAACTGCTGGTCATATGCATGGCGGGTCGGACAGTCATGTGCCATGTGACCAATCCCACCACAAGAGTAACACTGTCCACTCTCGGCACGTCTGGCTCTGACTCCACCCCGGTTTCCCCGCACAACTGAACCTGAGTCGTGCAGTCGGCCACTGGTAGGTCTGGTCCTCTTGGACCTCTGCGTCATCTGTCTACTGCCTAATGTAGAAGACTCTGCCACAAGCCGGCTAGTGGTGGGTCCTGCTGCTGGAGACTGCTCAGCAAAGAAACTCTCCACTAAGAGGGCTCTCTCCAACACCCATGTCTGCGTCGGAACGCTGTGAGAAACAACAGAAGCTCTAATCTCTCGCCTGAGCCCCTGCTCGAAGGTTAGGGCCCTGATGAACGGGTCTCGTACCATATCTGTGGGGTAGCGCGAGAGGTCTGTGAACCTCGTTGAATACTATGCCACTGTCATGTTGCCCTGTCGCAGCTGAAGTAGCCCATGTATACGCACAGCTCGAAGGGTGGCTGGTACAAACTCTGCCCGAAACAGGCTCTCGATGTCTGCCCAACAAAGTGTCGCCTCGTCATGCATCTGGAGCATCAGGCTCCATCATCTGCCTGTTGCTGCCTGAAGAAGGCTGGCAGCAAGGATCACCATGAAGTCTGTCGGCGTCCCCACTAGCCTGAAGACTCTCACTACAGCCTCCAGCCAATCCTCAGCCGCCTGCGGGTCTGTCCCTCCCTGGAACCTGGGTGGCCTCTGGCGCTAGAACTCATGCAGTGCGCTCAAGCGACGTGCAGCCTCTACTGCTAGGTCCGGTGGAATCGGTGGCCCAACGGGTAGCAGTACCGTTGGTGCCTCCGCTGGTTCCGCAACTGGAAAAGGGCCCTGTACTGAGGCCACGTCGCTCGGCAGGCTATCTGTACGATCCACTCTCAGGGCTCTAACTGGTCGTCTATGGGGAGGCATCCTGATAGGAACAATGTGACATGGTCAAACGATTTATACCTGGTGAGCTGAGCCGATTTGAGCTGATATTCAAGTAAAACATCTGGAAACACACATGCAATCAGTGTTTTCGTGCACAAAGTCAAAAATCAGTTGTCAGGGTCCTGGTGAATGGCTACGTCGGCCGCCCGCACCAACACTGGACTCCCTGAACTGAAAACCACACTAGATACTCTTAACACTATTGCTTCACAGAAAGAAAATATCAGAGTTATAAGTTCTTCGGTAGAACCGAATCCTCTGATACAAATTTGTCACAACCCGTCCTCGGGGCCCGTGCCGTGACTACCGCAAGCCCGCCTTCCATAGGCCAGGGGCTAGAGACAAGCACTAAAGGCGTAAATCCCAATAACTGGGAAGGAATTGCCTTTATAAAAGTAAACAAAACACCACAGAGTACAAGCGGAAGAAAAAAACTAAGTACAAAAAGAAGTGCTGAAAAGTAAATGGGCCAGAATACAAACCCAACTGAAAGTGCAGCTACAACTGAACAAAAGTAAAACAGAAAAAGGAAAACTACTGGAAGAAGGAAACAACTCCTGGGTTGTCCTCCTCGGATCCTACCAGAAGGGTATGTACAGAAATCCTCCTTAACGCTCTCGCCCGTCAACCTCCTCCGTGTGTCGTCTCATCGTGGAGTCCTCCTCCAGATACTGACTCGTCGTGTAGTCCACCTCCGGGTACTGACTCGTTGTGTAGTCCACCTTCGGGTACCATCCAGTCCTCGAACGCTTGGCCTCTGTCAGCACTGCCCGTTGTCTGCAACCAACACAATGAGGTTCGGGCATAGCCCATGCAGGGGTGAGTATAACAATTCTCAGTAGGGACCCCGAGACCCTCATGGTCTCACTAAAACCAACAAGGATAACCACAAAGAAGATCTCAACAGATAACCACTACTTAGGTATATGCACATACATATACCTATGTTTTCAAGTATCCCATCTCAATCATGAGGAAACACAAGGATCATGAAATCAACGGTTAACCACTACCCAGGTATATGCCCATACATATACCTAAGTTATCAAGTGACCCATCTCAATCCTGAGGTAAACACAAAGGTCAAAAGTCTCAGCTCAAACCAGGATTTTCATCAACGAAACCGTAACTACTGATGACCTCCGTCTCTGGAGTGTACAGTGGTCCTGTCATGACTCCAAGGTACTGCTCACTAACCTAAGACTGCTGAGGTACTCCTCTTATCGAGTACCGCGGGTCTGCGGCCAACTACAGGGCACTCCGTCCGCTGAGGGTCTGTCGCCAAATACCGGGCGCTCCCCCTAATAGCCTACAGAGGTACTCCTCCTGTTGAGTACCACAGGTCTGTGGCCAACTACCGGGCGCTCCGTCTGCCGTGGGTCTATTTCCAAATACCGGGCGCTCCGTACACTGGGCTAGTCGACTCTCTCCAAGTCAAGTCGGTCAAGCAGTCGTGAGGTCTCAGCCGGCTACACGGTCTCCGTACTCCGTACGCTCGTCTCCGGGAGGGTCCGCTCCACGAGCTACAGGTCGATACTCCAAGTATCTCAAAGTCCCACGAAGACGTATCCCAAAGGACCGTCTCGTCATAGGGGTCTCAACGCAACAGACGGCGCGTCAATCGGACGCCCGGTCTGTGAGTTTTTAGCCTTTTTGTCCCAGGGGCCCAGATGGTTTCGTGAGCGAACCAACCCGGCCGTATCTAAACTGTACCCAGAACTCTCATAGGGTGTACTCATAGGGACCGTTTCTCAACGTGATCGCCAATGCCGCTGACGGTTCGTCAAACAGACGTCATGTCTGAAAGATATCAGCTTTTCCGTTCCAGGGGCCCGGTTGGATTTCTGGTACAATAAAACCCGGCCACTATCCAACAACAACCAAAACTCGGGCGAAATATGCCAAAAGTTCCATCTCATCAAAAAGAGTTCAATGAAACAGACGGCGCGTCAATCGGACGCCCGGTCTGTGAGTTATTGGCTTTATCGTTCCAGGGGCCCGGTTGGTTTCATGAGCGAACCAACCCGACCGCACTCCGACGGCATCCAAACCTCTAGCGGAGTAAGCCAAAAGATCTGTCTCACTTAGAGAAAACCATCAAAGTTGACGGCACGTCAATCGGACGTCCGATGCTAAAAATATAAGTGTTTCCGCTCCGAGGGCTCGTTTGGTTTCGTGTACGAACCAACCCGGCCGAACTCAAAGTATTCCGAAACCTTCAGTGCAATATGTCGAAACCACCGTCTCGTTCTAAGGATCGTGTCACCGATGACGGCGCGTTGATCGGAGGTCCATAGCCCGAGTTATGGGAAATTGAACCCAATTAGTCCGAAAATGGGGGTGTCGGGCCCGGACCGACCCGACCCGAGACCCCCCCCCCCCCGGTCGGCCCGAACCGGGTCGACCCGCCCTGGTCTGGGTCAACCCTCCCCGGTCCGGGTCGGCCCGGCCCGACGCATCCCGGCCCGGTGCGGCCAAGCGGACCGGTCGGGCGCCGGTCCGGCTGGGGACAGCCCGCCCAACGCGCTGTCTGGCTCGGCCTTTGGCGGAGCCGTTTTGGAAAACAGGGGGGGCGGGGGCACCTGTACCCCTATGTAACCGAGGCCCCCCGCAACTAAGGGGGGCCGTTTTGGCCAGCCGTCCGGGGGTTTGAACCCCCGGTTGCACACCGGTCCAGTCGGCCTGCCCTGGCCGGCCGGTTCCGGCCTCCACGGGACCGGCGACGGCCGGTCCCCTTCTTCACCAACACCGGCGGCCCGGTCCGGCCGCCGGTCACCTTGCTCTGCTGCGGCCTGGAACCGGCCGCGGCCCTTTTCGTCCGGCGCGGTGCGACGGCACCGCGCTTCTCCGCCGCGGCGTATTCGGTGTTCTTCGACGCGGCGCGACGGCGTCGCGTTATTAAACTTCTTTCCACGGCGCGGCGCGACGGCGCCGCACATTTTCTTCCACAAGAATCCGCGTGGTGCGATGGCACCATGGTCTCCCGTACCAACAACAAAGGAACCAACATGAAAAAAAAGGAGGAGGGTTAGCTATGTTTGTGCAGTCCAACCCCCTCGCGTTATTCAGTAACAAAAGGTTTAAAACCACGATGATCGTCATGTTGGTATTCACAAACAATTAAATAAATAAACCCCTACCTCGGTTTCAAGAACGGTGTTCATCAATGAGCCGCGGAAGACGAGCGTCGCGAAGAATGAACATTGATGACGCGATGCGAGGATTTGAAGTCGTTGACGGAGATTTTGTCGTGAAAAACCATCGCGGAAGAGACGACACGGAAGAAGAATGTCGCGTCGCGGAAGAACCGTTGCGGAAAGAGAAGTCGCGTCTCGGATCGATGTCGCGGAGAACGAACGTCGATTCCTTTGTCGTCGAGGTGCGTTCGAAGGGAATACTTCGTTGGAAGAAGACGTCGCGTTCTTCGGTGGAGGTGTTCTTCGCGTTCTTCATCGAGGTTGAAGAAGAAGAAGACTCACGCTTCCCAATCCTCTCAAGGTTGCAAAACTCTAACCAAAAATAAAATAAGGCCAAGTCTTATTTTATTAACACAACCTAACCATTTGAATTTCAAGAGTTCTAAATTCAATTTAACCACACACAACTCACCTATTTAAACTTATTACATTAAATTCATAAGTTATAACTTAGGTTAACAAAATTAAAGTGGGAGTTGAGGGGGGTTAGAGGATATGAAGGGGTGGGGTTCGTGTGGGCGCCACCACCCTCATAACCTCCCAAGGGAGGTTGGGTGGTTACTCAACTTCCATCAAGAACTAACACTTAGAGTAAAAATAATAAAAATTGTAGAGTAATTATAAAATAAACTTCCACAATTCTTATCATCAACACTCGTGTAAACACAACTCCGGAACAGGAGTTCCTAAGAAATTACCGGCGTTGCGGTTTCATCGGTGCCCTCGGAATTCGATTCCAGGCTCTGGTTCAAAAGTTATAAATTCCGGCTCGTTCGTTCACTGAACGTACCCGAGCCAAACTTCGAAAATTGATTTCGGGCACACTGGGCCTCAAAATCAGGTTCCGTCAGAAACCGCGCTCTTGTAAAATTTCAAAGAAAATTAAGAAAAAATTTCCCTTGAATTTTACAGGTAATTACATATTTTTCAAAGATTGATCTTCGATTTGGATATCATCAGTTGTGTGTCAGGAATGAATATATTCCAATGAAAAAATTTCATACCAGCTATGGGAATTAAATGTTTATAGTAAATCCTTTTGGACTGAAAAATTCACCCTCTGTCATCAGGGATCTAATGAATATGATTTTCATGAAATATCATGATGACATTGTGGTGGTATTTATTAATAATATCTTGGTATACTCAACAATCATTGAAGATGATGAAAACTACTTACACAATATGATGAAGACTCTTAGATTAAATGAATTGTTTGGGAATATTAGAATGTTTGAATTTTGTCATCAATTAGTTTCAATTCTTGGCCAGATTGTCAGTAAGGATGGAATATCTATTGATCCTAAAAAGACAATTGTTTTGAAAGAATGTACTATTCCAACGAACATAACAGAGGTATGTTGTATTTTATGTTTAGCTGGTTATAATCAGAATTTAGTTCATAAAATCACCTTTTAGCAAACCCAATGACCAAGAATACACATAAAGGGGTTAAGATCATATGGAGAAAATAATGTCATGACTATTTCGAAGACTGTAGTAGGATATTAGTGAATTCTATGATCTTAACTATGCCATTAGGGAATGATGGGTTTTTGATATATAGTGATGCATCAAACAAAGGACATGGTAGTTTCCTTTTTCTGAATGATAGAGTTATTGGCTATTCCGTAATTCTGTTAAAAATTTATTAACAAAACTATCCTACTCATGATGTTGATTTAGCTACTATGATCTTTTATATAAAAATTTGGAGACACTATCTCTATAGTAATAGATGCGAGATATGTACAGATCAAAAGAGTTTGAAGTATCTCTTCTCACAAAAAGAACATAACATGAGGCAAAGGAGTTGGATCAGACTACTCAAGGATTATTATTGTTCTATACACTACCATCTTGGAAAGGAAAATTTGGTATTTGATGCATTGAGTAGGAAGGATGCTGAAGTTTTGAACCAAATGAGGACTAAAAGGGATCTTATATTCGTGGATCTAATAGGATGGGAATGGTAATTATCCAAGATGGTGAAACATAATTAATTTTTAAATTGGTTTCTCAACCATCATTATTAGAAAGGATAAAAATCTCTCATCCATAGGATGAGAACAGTTAAAAGTAATGTAATGATGTGAAATATGGGGAGTTGGATGACTTCATATGTGAAGATGGAATTCTGAAATTTTGGAAGAGGTTACGTGTACCCTACATATCCAAGACAAAAAGGGATTTATTGGATGATTTAAATTGTTTTAATTTCACTATATATCCTGGTAGATCCAAGATATATTGATATTTGTAGGAACATTTCTACAGGGACAACATGAAGTGGGAAATTGCTGATTATGTGTCCAGATGTCCAGTTTGTCAGCAAGTAATGGCTAAAAGAAAACAACCAAGAGGATTCATGCCCCCTCAATATATTCCTACATGTAAATGGTATGACATCACCATGGATTTTGTTACTAGATTACCCACAACACCAAAGAAGAATGTTGTGATATGGGTAATTATAGGTTGAATTATGATATTTTGGCATTTCAACTCTATAAGGGATGCTTTTCCACTAGAACGACTAGCCCAAATCTATATCAATGATGTTGTGAGAAATTATGGAGAACATGCCTCAATTTTTTATTATGATAACCCATGATTTACATCGAAATAATGGAAATGTATTCAGAAATGTTTGGATACTAATATTTCTTTGAGTACTACTTATCACCCTCAAACTGATGTGAAATCAGATAGGATGATCAAAACATTACACAAAATGTTGAGATCATTCTCGCAATACAATAAAGGTATGTTGGATTAATATTTAACTTTAGTGGAATTTTCCTAAAATAATAGTTTCCATTCAAGTATTCAAATAGAACCATATGAATCATTTTATGGAATGATATTTCATACAATAACTTGTTAGGATGAAGATGGAGGGTGGAATCTAGTGGGCCCAGAGATTGTGGAGGAAGAAAATGTGAGAGTAAAGACTATTCTTGGTCACATCAATGCATCTCTAAGTAAAAAAATTTATACTGATAATAGTATGAGGGATTTGGGATATCATATGGGAGATCATATTTTCTTGAGATTATATCCAAGGTAGGGGGTTATATGATTTGGAGGAAATGGAAGCAGAGCCCTAGGTACAGAGGTCCTTTTTATTTTTTTGACTGAATTGATGTTGTTTCATGTTATTTGGCTATGCCTATTAGCCTATTTGAAATACAGAATGTGTTCCAAGTCTTATTTTTGAGAATGTAAATTCCAAACACAATCATGTACTCACTTCTAATGGTATAGAATTTGAAAGTGACCAATATTACTATGAAGAGACTATCTAGATTATGGACAGTAAATAACAATTTTTGAGGAATAGGATGACTCAACTAGTAAATGTAATTTGGAAAATCATAAAATCAATGAGGCAACAGGTCATCCTGAGGAGCTACGACGATGAATAACCCAAATCTTTTTGTGGCGTCACATTCTGGTAACTTCAAGGATGAAATTTTTGTCCGAAGGGTATAATGTAACACCCCAATATTATGAAAAAAATAGCATTTAATGTATAAAACACTTAGTCATTATAAACATTGTTTTGTTATAACCTAGACAGTAATCATAATTTTTTCACATATGTGATTTGAATTTCAAAAAACGGACATACACGGTTGCATTCATTATGATATTTAGAGTTTTATAAAATCAACATAGTTTTTGATGAATAATAACATAACCTTTTTAATATTAACATACCCTTATGAATTGAAATGAATAGTAAAGAACAGTAAATCATCTAAAAAATAGAAACATTACCCATGAATATATAAATATAATTTAAACATCTTATAAGTGATAAAATGATCATGGTATAAGTATTGATATTTTTATATGTGATAAATATTTTAATTTTAATTTTATTATTAATTTAATAATTTTAAACTGAAATTTATTTTCAAATAATGTAATCATAATTTTTTATTTTATTACCATATATTTATAAGATAATTTAATGTGACCATGATTAATTGTTCAATGTGTTATAAAATGAGTTATAGTTTTAAGGATGCTTTTTCAAATAAATTATTATTTTTATTAGAAATTTATTTTCAAAAAATGGATTCAATTTTTGAATTTTACACAATGAAAAATGGTCGAGGTGATTTTTTTGTATTTTTCTAAAATACTAAACTTTTGGGTGAATAGTAAAATACGATAATTTATGATAAATGCTAAATTCGATATTTATTGTGTAATAATTGATCTAAAGATGATGTAATCTCACTAGATTTGAACTCAAATGCACTTATTACTATTCATGGTCACAAGAATCACAAATATGTGTTTTCATTGGCAAAATAATAAAATAATGTGCAAAATAATGGGAAAACCCTCCTCTCCTGCACTATACCCCCCCACTTTTTCTTCTCTACACTCCACTCAAGCCTTGTTATTTGTCTAAATTATACTCAAATATCCTCCCAAGAACCCCCCCCCCCCTCATCCAGTATCCATTGGTATTATAAAAAGTCCAAACCCTCTCCCCTAAAGAGGCTCTCAAATAAGATTACTTCAAGAGGGAAATTCCACTTTTCATTTATTTTATTTCATGTTACATTATTTTATTTTTCATTCCTCGCCTCATTTCATCCAAGTTTTTTTGATGAATCATTTAACTTACATGTATTGGAATTTTTTTATGTTAAAGGAATAATTCTTCATCATCTCTCCTTTCCCATTACTTTATACAAGAAATGAAAACACCATCTGAGATGTGTTAATTTATCGCAATCAAGGATGAAGGGTTATCAGTTTTTATTATTTTTTCCAATTATAGACATGAAACCTTATTTGTGGATGAAAAGTAATATAACAGATTTATTATAACTAATTTAAAGTTCTGGAATCAATTTTTATTCATAATATTAATTTATAAATCAATATTAGTTCATGGTGATCAAAAGGCTCCAATTAACCCAAACAATTGTCATTATAGTTTTATATAATGATTCATCTTCACTCCCAAAAACCTAAAAAATTATATAACCATAAAATATTCTGTTTGTTCCCTAATAACATTAAAATTATATTCTATAAAACTATTCCCTTTATAAATTTTTATCCATACATTAATATAAGTAAACCTATCATGAAAACCATGGAAGAAAAGGCTCCCAAAAAAACAAAATTGAATATCTTAACTCATAAAAAGGCCACGAATTAACCTAATAAGGTTATAATAAATCAATTAAATATAAATGAGGTTATTTCATAATTAATTTATGAACCTAAATTTTATTATTCAATTCATTAATATCATTTGAGGAACTGCTTAGGACTTAATGTAGTGGTTTCCTACCCGAACATCCATTTTCTTTTGGGTTAATATTTGTCTCTCTTAATCCAAATTAATTTCTTAATTATTATTATTTAATACTCATAAATTATATGTTAATTTTATATTTATATTTACAAACCATAATCTTTCTTTATTTTGTGGTATTTGCATGATTTAAAATGATCTTTTATAATTATTTTTGAAATACAATCCTGGTCCAACGGAATTTATCAAATTCTTAACTATTTTCAAGGGAACAAAATAATTTGTTTTTATCAAAAATTATTCATTTAGAATAAATAATTTTATTATGAAAATAATACCTTTCCTCACTTTTGGTTTTAAAAAAATTATTTTTCCAAAATATAGTATTTCTCTCAAGAATTATTTAACGATTTTATAAGAGTATATTCATCTATTTAAACAATCATTTAGATTATTATGTAGTATTGGGACTAATATTTTATGATATAATATTCCATATTATATTTAATGGTTTATGATCCATTTTACTATGGATGTGCTGATTTGATACATTTCATCTTACTACTCAGAATGGTTAGTGATTATGTTACAGATCAGGGGAGTTATTTCCGTCTCATTTGTATATGTTGTTTATATTTATCCTCATTCATATGTGGAATTATTTAGACATAGTAATTGATGTTTGGGGCCTTATATATCCCCTTCATGCATATGTAGGTCTCATGAGGTAAATAAGTATATACATGGTTGAGGCCTTTCCAGTTTTTACATATAGTTATGGCTGAGGCCTTAATAATTTTTTAATGACTTGGACAATGCCGTGATGGAATGTTTCAGAATATATGGGATAGGAATTTCCCTGATTATAAAGTAATAAATTCATAGTTCATTTTGTTATATGACTATTTGAATTCCCATGATTACATTTTATTATAGAAATATTTACATAGCTCATATTCCTTCCATAATGTGTTCAGGACTATTTTTTGAAGGCATGTTTTTTCAATTATTCACTATGCCTAATGTTTGTCTTTTTTATATCTTCCACCGTATTCCATATCCATACTCAGAATCTGAGCTCAACCCTTATTAATTTTATTTTTTTCCCAGGACATGAAGAGGTATATTATGATTGACTTGAAGGGATAACCATTAAGTGGTGGATGTTCCCAATGTAACTGTGTTGTTATTTTTCATTTCACATTTTAATATTGTACTTATATATGTATCTGGATTTCCAAATCTACTAAACTGTTCATTCCTTCAGGAGATGAAATTATTGTAATCATTCCAATGTAAAGTAATAAGGCACCTGATTATTGAAACCAGGAATTGGTCTTCACAAATGGCCCTAAAAAGGAAAAATAATCGACTCTTAGGTGAAATATTGCCAATATATCCAAAAAGGTAATTACATTGTATTTTTTACACATTTTTAAGTAATTTGTTCTCAAATTTATACATATATCTTTTTTTATTTTATACTATAGTATGTTTCCACCAATATAATTTATGATTATTTAGAAATATAAAATAAACAACTTGGATTAATTTATAATTTAAAAATAATAATTTACAAGCCATTTAATCTCATTGAGTTTCTAAATGTTGTAAAATTAACTTTTAAATTTAAATATATAATGTATATAAAAAATATTATTTGTTGGAATATGAGTTCTTGTTCATTATGTCTTCCTAAAATTTTTTAGTATTGAATAATAATTAAATTTGTTTTAATAAATTAACAGATGAGTTCAGAAAAAAAAACATTAGAATCATTATGTAATATAATGTTATTTTATTGATTAGTTTATAATTACAAATTTTTATTAAAATTGTTCTTTGATGTGGGAAGATTCAACATTATTATTGTAATTAATGTTATTCATAGTAATCTTATATTTAATATTAAAAATGAAAATAAATTTATAATAAAAAATATCTATATATATCTGAAATTTGTAATCAATTTTGATAGATTTTATTCCATTATTTCATAAAATCTAAATTTTATCTAAGCATATATAAACAGTTTTTATTGTGAAATATTAATTAAGTTTCCAAAATATTAATATATTGTTATAAGTTCATCATTATATTTTTAGATTTTTTAAACTAATTTTTAAATATATTTGTTTTATTGAAAAAGTTTTCTAAAAATATTATTTTATTATTTTATTATAATTATCTCATATAATGTTAATTTTTTTGAAAAATATTATTTTCACAATTAAATTTAAATTCAAATTACTTAGAAAAATCAAAAAATTGAACCCTAACATAATTTTAAATTACTTAGTACAAAAACTAATGATAAATATCAAAAATTAAATTAAAAAATTTATTAATTTTACTTTTAAATGAAATTAAAAATAACTTATAGAAATTATATTTATTTAAAAAAAATCCTTTTAAAACTCTATATGTTTTTAATACTATTATTTATGCATTTATATTTTATTAAAATATCTTCATTTACTACAGGCTTTATTAATCCTATAATATAATAATAATGTTCATCTAATATATGATGGATTTTTTTAGTTTAATGTTACATTTGTGACGAGCTACAAAACATAGTATTAATTTAGATACAAAAATATATTCCAGTATGTTTGGATTTTACATTGTCCCATCAAAATAAATTACTTCTAGGATTTTTTTACTATCAATTATTAATTAAAATATATAATGGTATCTAAAATATATTTAGGTATCAATGAGTAATTTAAAATGATGATTCTCTCATGATATCTTAGGTATGACTAATAAAAAAATATTGTGCATTCATCATGTTAACCAAATAAATCCTATTTATATGGTAATAGCATTTGATATTCCCTAATCCCCTGTAGAAAAAAACAACATCAAGATCCTTTGATTCATTTCCCTTTGTTACTAATCCCACATTTTCTACTTAAAATGGAATTGATTCTTCTTTCCTCAATATTCTTCCAAACTTAAAAATTCGTGAGGCTATGTCATTATCTTTATTTTTGGGTTCAGAAACCCAACTATACTTTCATATATAGTGATAAGTCCTAATATCTAGTTTGGAATAATCAAATGGTTTCTTACTTCAGTTCCAATCCCATTAGGTTTCTAATTCGCACAGTCTTCGCATTCTATATAGAATCCA
This sequence comes from Viscum album, assembly GCA_963277665.1. Taxonomy (NCBI): domain Eukaryota; kingdom Viridiplantae; phylum Streptophyta; class Magnoliopsida; order Santalales; family Viscaceae; genus Viscum; species Viscum album. The sequence continues at coordinate 1,477,751,197 of OY728151.1, forward strand.
ATTTCAACATGGATACTTTTGGATTTATCCATTACTAAAACAAAAAATACCTAACATGTGTGATAAAAAAATTACACTATAATAGAATTATTGTAAGATATATACATTGAAAAATCATCCTAAAAATGTATTACTCTTTGAAATTATAACATTATCTTTCAATTATTCCTAATTCCTTCCTAGTTCAATCTATATTTCATTAGATAGGCTTCCCAATAATTCCATAAAATAATTTTTAAACATAATAAATCCTTCATATTAGTTTCTAAAGAGAATATTATTAACCAATGAATATCCCCCAACATTCTATATCAAGTTGTGTAGTCATGGATTCTATCAGCATGAACTAGAGTGATAATTGAGTTGATACTCAAACAACCTTTTTAGGGGTCATTACCCCTTGGTGAATATATTCCACTTCTTTATCCACTTTCTAGTATTGATAAATGGATTTAATTTCTTAGAGAGTGATAGAATCTATCCAATACCAAATCATTGAGAATTTATCGTATAAATTTATTTTTCCCTTAGAATTAACCCTATGGTTTTCCATTAAAACAACTGATATTGATCCCAAAACAACAAAGAATATTATGTATTACCTTGACATTCATAAAGATTTATAAATACTTTTAAAATTAGGATTTACTATAATATATAAAATATTAAAAAAAACATTCTACTCCTAAATTATCCAAACCTGATAAACTCTTATTATGAAAATTAATCAAAACTCTTTTTTGATTGTCATTGTGATATCTCGTGAACATGTAATTATTTTAAAATCATGATTACAAATATTTCATTTTATTGCCTTATATAATCTTATATGTTTAATGTTTTATAGAGTTTTCCCAAAACATTAAAAAATACAAAATATTATTCATCAAATGATAATTATTCCTACTATATATGAAACATATTAATTTATATAAAATCATCATCAACTCCATAATATTATCCATAACATATAATCATCTATACATATTATTCATTCTAAATTTCATCATGACTATGGGAAATAGAAAACAGAAATGATTGGATCAGACGATCTATTGGCTAATCAAAAGTAACAATGATCAATGTTCATAACAAGGAATATGATGAGAAAATTAGTTCAATAAAAGTATTAAATAAATACATTCAAAAAAATCTAGATCAAATTTCATGGGTCATGGAATAATAATTAGAATAAAATAATACATGAATAAAAAGATTGTGGTTAAATGAACCAACATTAATGATCCGTGTGAACTTTATTAGAAGTGTTTCATATCAAGGATGTGTACCGTATCTTCAAATAAAATTGATAATATAAATATTGAATAACATGAAAAAAATCATGGAAATATTTTACAACTATAAGCATAGTAAACCATGTGATCAAACTCATTTTACACACACCTTTGTGAATAAACTAATTATATTCATTCAATAAAACGTGATAAAAAATAATAATACAAATTCCATTACAAAAACACATCATTTACATTACTTAATATATAAAACAATAGAAATTTCACTAATCCATTGGATTGGGATACAAGACCCCACCCCCCACCATCATAATAAATACATATATATGCCAAATAAAATAAACTAATCACTATATTACAAAGAAAACATAGAATGAAAATAAGTTTCATATAAATTAAAAATGGAATCTTGCAATAAAAAAATTCCTAATTACATTAATAATTGTAACATTATATACCCCTAGAAATTAAATGGGATTCCAATGATATTTAGTCAGTTTCTTGGGATATACAATTCAATCTTGGTAAAATATCATATGATAATTACACCATATTTATAATGTTTATATGGTTAATTCCATAATTTATATAATTAATTGATACATATTATTCTAGTGAACACCCAAAAATAAATGGATGTAAATATAGAGTGATCAAATATGAAGTCCTTCGGAATAAAATTCACAAACATTTAATGAGTATTAATGAAAATGGGAGTAATATATTTTCTAGTGTTTAATGCTCAAAATATTTATAAGATAATTTAAATGGTAATTAAATATAGTAAATTATAATGGAAATAAATAATTTTACGATAAACCATAATATTTAGGTGAATCAATAAATGTTTTTGTCAAAAAAAATTAACATTTTCATAAAATAATATGTTATAGGTCAATTATAGGAGAGATATTTTATAAAAATGTTATATTAATTTATTGGATAACATTTCCCATTAAACATATTCCTCAACAACAGATCCTTGAAATGAAATTGAGGTTATTTCATGGAAATTATGAGGGGATGAATAATCAATTTTATGAAGGACGAAAAACCATTAAAATATTTATAATACCATTATTAGAACGCACATAGAAAAAAGTGATAAAAAATATACAACTGAATAGAGGAAGAGAGAAATATAAAGGTAACATTATATAATACACAGTTTGGTTTCCCCATATAAAGGGGATCATTCGTGGTAAAATAAAATATGAATGAGGTGGGAAAACCATCATTAATGAGGTTGTGAATGATTCTTAATAATGATAAACTATTTGATAAGGAAATTATATCATTGAAAAATGTTTGAATTAAATTAAAAAATTCTAATATAGAAAAAGATAATGTACCCTAAAATGAAATATTTGGTTGTAAAACCCAATAATGTAAGAAAGACGTTCCATAAGATACACTATATCATAATGATGAGTGTTGAGTTAACCAAAAACCCTTTATATTAGTATCCTATCATAAAAAATCCATTTAAAGAAATAAACCTATATAACTCTTCAAAACCAATAATTTATGTGAATTTTTAAAATTTTATTTATTTTTTATTAACCACACCTTATTAAATATATCATTGTGCACAATAATAATCATGTCTCAAATATTAAATTTAAGTCAAACCCCACAAATTTTATTAGTGAAATATTAATCACTAAAACATAATGAGGTTATTAATAAATAGACATTGAATAAAATGGAATGATAATATGCAATATTATTGAATCAAATAGGGTACTTAGTACACCATATAAGTTATTTGATGGTGTGTGATAACACATATGTCCCATGGAATTTAAAATTGAGAAGAATAACCCTAACATTTTCATTATCAAACATATAGAAACCCCGTGATGGGGAGAATGGTACATAAATTTTTAAATTCCTTATGTTAAACGATAATTTATGAAAACTAAAATTCATGGACAATATATATACTAGAAATATTATGTAATAGGTGGTGAATATGATTCATATTTCAATGAAATATTATTGTGATAAAAAACCATACATTTTTTCCCACCTAGTCAAACACACTCTAAAATCATGTTTTAAAAAGATAACATTTTCACCTATTTCATAAATTAATTATCATATAAAACCTTTTAAAAAACTCACTTATCATTATTTTTTAGTAATATATTTGTAGTGATATATTATTTCCAGCTTCAGATGTTATTGGTTTTTTGTTGTTCCTTTTGTAGTATATTTTCTATGTCTATTTTTACTATTTTCTACTAAAAAAATATCATCATCCCAAGATTATATAAGACACAATATTTTTGGTGTCTTGATGATTAATCATATCCCATTTTCATTTGGTTTATCACAAATTTATGGTTTTTGAAAATGAAAATTGTCAAGAATTGGTTTTGATAAGTTAATTGGTCGAAAGGTGATATAAAATATGATATAATAGTAATTAATATCACCCTTTAAGAATAATTAGAAATATTAAATTAATTTTTATTAAATTATATTACTATCTTATAACATTTTGTAATCATTCGTTGAATAAATATTATAACATTATTCAATTCTATGGTCAAAGCGACCCAACAGTGGAATTTACTATACTTTCATTATATTCATTCTTAGAGCCATACTAGTAGGGTAAGGATGAAAATTGAAATACATCATTTGTAGATGGGGTATTTTGGACATACATATAATTGATCATACTATTTCTTATAAAATGGAATAGAATGATGTATGATAAAAAATAACATTTAAATCATATATTTGATTTATTAATGATTTAACATATGAAATATATCGTTTTACCAACCATGAGATATGGTGATTAGTAAAATCCCACATCCCATCATGGAGGTGGGATTATGAAAATACACATGATTGAAGTATTAAGTACAAAAAAAGTGCAATTTTATGGGTTTTTTCATTTAGAGGTGGTTATAGACCCCTCTAAACACTTTAGCAGAGGTTATGGGTAAATATCTCTAAAATGGTTGTCTACTATGATTGTGTGACTTCCTGGGCTCGGTTTTCACTCATAGGTTCCCTAATCATATTTGGAAACTTGGAATCAAGTTTATCTCCCCAAATTCCATATTCTATGGATAGGAAATGAGGTCCTAAGGTGTTTTGGTGCGGACACCATTCATATGTTACCAAAGTCTAGCTCTGCGAATAAATGAAATAGTAGGTAAATAAATGATAGAATATAATAACTGATGCAATAGAAGAAGGCGACTAAATAATATCCAACAGGAAAAACTATTTATTATATATCTCATGTATCTATAAAGAAGGAAAATATGGATACAAATAAGAAGACAATACATGTTATAAAATGTAGAAAATAGGTATCCAAAAATGATCACCAGCTTCGTGATCTCCAACTCATTAATCTACTACCATCTCCATATTATTAAATCTTGAAATCTTGTATATGAAGTAGTGTGCATCCCTTTTTAAACACCTTCATATATGTAATATTCCTAGGTACTGACAGAAGCTCAGATAGGCTGTGAGATTAATTTCATAAGTCCACCACCAACAGAGTGGATAAAATTAATTCTATGAAATATAAACACAAAAAGTGGGAAAGAATTCATATGTAAAATTAAATGAGTATAGTAATGTAAATACCCAGTTACTTCCTTTATCCTCATTTGGTGTATAAACATGAATCCCAATAAAAAAAATTAATTATTTTCTATTTTATATATTAATTCACATGAGGTATAATCAACATTGGCATCCTGACATGATAATAATATTGAAGGATCCATGATGTAAGAAGGCAATAAAAAATGATAACAATAATGATTGGATATAAGGTAATAATGAAGGAATCATTGACCACAAAGGTCTAACTGACATAAGGAAAGAAGGTGTCCAAGTTATAGGGGTAAGACTTTTATCCAAGGGGAATCTCCAAAGGCATTCCACAATAATATAATTCTAACTGAGTCCATGTAATTCATACAAGATAAAATGGGATAATAGATGATACAGCCCTATGGTGCATCCAATGTGGCTCATTTTTATAAAAAAACACTCTAGAACCAAGGACTGTATCCAAAGAGTGTTATACAAATCCTGATGGAGGGGTCATATGGTGTTATATCAGGAATCCACTGATAGACGATAATTGTGTTCTAAGGTGGGTCTCACCCTTGGAAACCGACAACCTTGATTTATAATGGAATAAATTAGTGATCAGGTCATTCCATAGGGATTCCAAGGCTAGATCTATTCTAGATACCCCTATAATAAATTCATGGATCATATACAAGGCACATTCAAATTGATTCATTTAATTAATTTCACCTTGTATTAGTCAATCCATTTTATATGTCAATTGGTTCATTCCCTTCCTCTCTTAGTGAAATAAGGCTGAAAGGATATGTAACCATTATTTATTTCATATAGGTCACAACCATTTTATTAAGATCACACTTATATAATCTTATAGAAATAAAAATGGGTGATATAATCATGAAAACAATCCATTTCATTCCATTTAATTAGGATAAGTAATATAAAAATTATACTTGCAAATTAAACCATTTAACAATTTATTATTCAAGTGGGACCCTTACATTATAAGGGCCAATAGACAACAAAATATTCAAGGGAAATGTAAAAGCAATTCAATGTTCATTTAATTAAGGAAGGGATTTTCATTATAAGGTTCAAGCAATAGAACACTTGAATAGTGGTGTAGATGCACAAAAAAGGATACTAAACAAATAAGAATAGTGAATCCCTAAATATGGTGGACATAGGAGTGGACCTAATGAATAAATATTGATAACATTTATATAAATAGTTTTATAATATAGTTATAATAACTATATGATAGGTACATTAATTAAACAGGAAGCAATTGATAAAATTGTCTAACGCACATGACAAGTTATACAACGATGAATCATGAGGGATGAGTTATAGACAACCTTACTCGTACTCATTTGACTCTCATCATCTAGTATCAAACTATTTTTTATCTCGGATGGGAATATGTCTTAATAATGGTTAAAATTCCATAAAATATGGCATATAAGACTATATCTATATATTAATGTAGATATAAAGAATAATTAAAAATATTTAAACAGGAATTAAGATCTTACTCGTGCAGATGCAATGAGATGAAAATTGATTTGATTAGATTATGAATAGACGAATGGGATAAAATTCTACAAAATAAGGAAAATGTGATCTCAAATATGTGGAGGGATCGATTATTTACCAATGTACTGAAAATGGGAGGAGGGAGTTTTAGAAAATATATCATTAAGTGTATATTTATCATTTTACAAATAACTTATAGTTTGAAATTTACCCACACAATTGGCCAAACCATGCACCAACCATTCACAAAACATTGAAAGGAGGGGAATTTCGCAATGATCGGAAAATCAGTTTGATAAACTCTTCACCAACCATGAAAAACATCTCTACTGCAATGTATGATGTTTCAAAATACTCATGAGGCCCCTAGTGTACATCTTGGGAAAATTGTGTGCCCTCTATTGCCCCATTTTATATGCCCACTTAGTTGGGATTAATCATGTTTCCTACAATACACGCTTTCTTCTAACTATGCAACCAACTTGTTTCTCCCATAAACCTAGGTTTTTGAGATCTAAACAATCCACATGCACAACCAAGACACCAATTAACTCATTAGACATCCATATTTGGTCTAAAATATACAATTAGAACAAATTTAAAAGGATCCACACATTATTAAAAAACATTGTTTTATAGACTTACCCCATTAAGGGAAAACATACCCATGCTCATCATCAAGGAAATATTTTCTATGAACAACCCTACCCTCTAGGAATGTATGTAGGCCTCCATGCCCATGTCTCCTCTTATACATGATTGTGCTTCTACAACACTAATGCTTAAGGAACTGACCAGCCTTGGAGTTCCTTCATTCTCTAGACAGTGATTTGTATTTGATACTCCTAAATAGAATAATTGAAGTCTAACTCAGCTTCCTGAGGATCAAAATTATGAGATGGATTGGATCGATCACTATGAATATATGAAATGTGGAACATATAATGATGGAACTGTACCTATGAGGTAGTTACAACTGATAGGTTTCTGGCCTGACTCCCTATAAGATCTCAAATGGCCCTACATAATAAGTTCAAAGCTTACCATCCCTCTATATCCATAGATTCCCAATCATTTTTAATACTCGATGTAAGACACAATCCCCAACCTCATGCTCTAGAGGTCAACTATGGTGATCGACATATGATTTATTTCTATATAGAGATGTGTAAAAATGTTTCCTGATCAACTAAACCTATTTTGAAGTCTCCAAAATGATACAAGGACAATTTAGAATTACCTCTCCTTCCTCTATCCAATATATGGGTGAATGGAATGGACTACTCTATAATTCCTCAAAACTACCCATATAAATTGTCTACTAAAATAATTATTATAGGAAAACTCAAAGAGAGGCACATGATTATTACAAGAACCTCTAAAATCAAGAATTCATGCTTAGACCATGTCCTATATAACTTGTATTGTCAGTTCCTACAATTCCTCAGTTAGAAGGAGAAATTTTGTACTCATAAGAACCTTTGTACACAAAGTTTTCTGTAATCCCTTCAAGAACCATACCATGAAGTGAGTGTCCCTATATTAAATGATAGTACAATGGATCCACTATTTTATGAGGATATCATAGACATATAGCCCTCCCAGATCATAAATTGTGAATGTATCCCAAATAGGAAGGATGTGGGATACATTCTTTTTTCTTCTAATGACAACCCACACAGTGTTATTTCCTCTAGGCGACCTAAATAAAAAGACTAAAAATTCCACAGAGTCATCTTATAATTTGAATTTTGGGAATGCAATTTGAAGTAAAAAAATTACAGGAAGTTGGAGAATTACATTGACTTGTTGATATATTAAACACCTAATGATGAATCATGTTATCAAACATATCTTCCCAGCAACCAATACTAACGTTTCATATCACAATACATCATGGACATGCCTAGATGAGCTATCCACTGAGAAATGTGGGACTTATGCATCACTTATTCTCTCATGGATATTGGTATGCAAACACATCCATGTATATATAGGATTTCATCTATATCTGCATACCAATATATAGGTGGGTTATCTCTTAAACACTCTCACTAAGTACCAAGATTTCATGATTTGAAAATCCCCTTCTCATCAACATCTCAAGGAGGAAAGAGGTAAGTGACAAGTTTGAGCGATAAGACTTCTCATGACTATAATGAAACTCCAGATGAATTTCAATGAAAAGGGATACCAATTTACACTAGTCATTAGCTTCTCATATGACATATTCCTATGTTTTCCAACTCAGTGCATCTACTACTTCGTTGTCCTTTTAATGTTTTATGGACAGCTCAAAATACAATGACTGAAGATATTCGACCATTGTTCACTATTTTAATTTCAATTCTTGTAGTATAAAGATATATTTTATTCTCTTATGGTCTGTATACACCACAAGGTTTTCACCCATCATATAGTGTCTCAAAAAACCTAATGCATAGACAAATAATACTACCTCAAGGTCATGTGTGATGTAGTTTCTCTCTTGATACCACAACTATCAAGATCTATATAAAACAACTCCTTCCTCCTAAATTATAACATCTTCTGGGACAATTTCTAATGCATCATAGAACCTAGTATAGCATCTTCCCAAATCTAGACATGTCAAAATATGATTCATGATAAGGCTTCAATTCAACACCTAAAAGGCATTATTTTAATCTTCTGACCATTTGAACTTAATACACTTATTAGTAAAACCAGTAAGAGGTGTATATGAAAATTCATTTATAAAATTCATGTAATATCTATCCATCCCCAAGATACACTATATATTAAACATGTTATTGTGATACTCCATAAAAATAACATCCCTCGCCTTCCCTAGGTAAATATAGACTCTATATTGTGAGATAATATAAATAAAAAACGGAACATTTTTTATCCATAAGTTGCACTATGAAATCATGGATTATAGGAGATACTCTCTTAGTGTAATAAAAATGATATCATGGTGCATAACAAGGTTGTAATGAGTGTGATAATACACCATGATGTATTCCGTAATGAATATAAAAAAAGAATACAAACTGGGATGGAACACCCTATTCATCAAATCCCAGAATTCATTGGGTCCATCCATAAGACTAAATGGCCTAATGAGATACCCATAGATACCATATCATCTATGTAATGTTGTACAAGGGATGTATGATGGCCAAACTCACTCTTAATGATAGCTGAATCTTATATCAATATTTGAGTATAATCTATATCCTTAGATCTTGAAAAACAATTTCCTATATTCAGGGAAGAGGGTATCAATTCTTGATTATAAACAAGTTCAATCATCTATAATCCATTAATCGAGAAAGGGTCTCATTCTCATTCTTGGTGAAAATCATGGGTGAACCCCAAGAGGAAGTTTTAGGTTTTTTAAAAACCATTGGCCTCTATAACCTTCAAATAATACTTGATTTCCTAGACCTCAGTTGGATTCATCTAATAAGGAGGAATGGACACCGGAATTTCTCCTATAATAAGAACAATCATAAACTCTACATCTATATCAGAAGGTAAAATAAAAAAATCATCGGGAAAGGCATCCATGAATGATCTACAACTACAAGGAATTTATCTTAATGTAAACCCTAATCCTCCACGAACATATTATAAATCATAGAGGTCACTCCCACTATCCCAAAATCCTCTTGTTTAACTATACTGTCCTAGAAATTTAACTCACCCTTATATAGATTACAACTTCCCCTAGGTGATGTAAATGATACCACACGGTTATAGAAGTATACAATGGTGTGATATGGAACCAACCAATCCATCCCAAGAATGACATAGAATCTAATCAGAATGAGAAAAAATAGTTCCCACAAGAACGGGTGACATAATCCCTCAATGATATCATCCATTAATTAGCATATTCCTTCTAACAATACTCTAAACGTTGTATACAAGGTCATTACAACATAGTTATACAATATTTGTAGCCCCAAGATTTCAATGATTAATATAGAGAGGAAGGAGTGTAAAGAACATAAATAATATATATAAGATACTATAGTTCATGATACTAGAAATGTACCTCGTACTATAGATGATCATGAAGATTGATCCTAAGGTATTAGTAATATTTCCGGAAACTCTCCTAACCCACAACCCAATTCTTTAGCTAGACTACCCTATGTATGATAACTATTCAAGCACTGCTGATAATCTAAAGCATTGACACAAAGAACATGACCATCTCCTCGACTATTCTTGCTGGTCGTACTCCAACTCCCCACAGGGGGCAGTTTAATAGAACCCACCCCTGAAGTTGGAGCTGGTGTGGAACGTCTCAAACTACAAGTAGATGAAATGGTTCGACAGAATCTCTAAAGATTCCCCCTATGGCCATTGGTCTGACTCTCTAGTTGGTCTCTATCACACTGAGGCATCACATTCCCATATATTTCACAATATACCACATCACAGAGCTACAAATATGGTTACTATGGCTGTCGTTATCCTGTCGATAAACATAGAGGAAACATTTAATACTACCAGAAGAACAGCTATCCTTCCCTGGAATAGATCTTATTTTCCTGGTACTATCACCTTCCCTGATGTATCACTCAATGAAAAGATCATGATTAACTATCTCGAAGAAGGTAGGATGGTTAAATGCATTCATATAAGTACACTTGGTATACCTAAGATCATCTTCAAATATTCTTGTATGAGAAATCAAATTAATGGATAGAAGTAGTTTAAAGAGATGAAACTCAGTGAAACTCACTAAATACTCCATGAATGACATGGACCCTTTCTCTGGATACATGAACTATTTAGTTCAATCATCTCTCAGTGTCTGATGAAAGAATTGATCACAGAAACCACTCTGGAAATCAACCTATTGTATACATTGATGGTGACCAACCAGGGTAATCACATCCCAAAACACATGGCATAATCATGTTGTATGTAAGAAATAATATTGACACTCCACTCTATTGTCATCTCTTGATGGTCAATGATAGATATGGTGGACTCTATTAAAGGCTCAGTAGCCTGTGAAATGACATCCCCTGAGAAGGTGGTAAGATGCAGCTGCTAGAACTCCCTAGTTAGATCAGCTATTTTAGGTAAAGGTCAAGGAGCACCTTTCTTGGACTGCATCAGACATAAGAAAATATAAAAACATTGACAGATAGTTCTTAGGTCTTGTACAACAATAGGTGCCTCAATTTGAACTACTAGTGGTAAGTCACAGGGCACAAAATGAAACATGTCTTGATCATGGTCATCACTACCCTATTAGTAAATTACAAGAGGACATTTTGATGTCATTGAAGTATAAATACAATGCACACCCCCACACAACAATAATTAAAAAGATAGATATAAAGACTAGAAAATTTTAAACGTTAGGAAAAGGGATCACTACCCATGGTATAAGACCAATCTACCCACTTTGAAAGCTAGGTATTAGTAAATCATGTTTACTAGCATTAATTCATTTCATAATTTTTGTTTCAATTTTTTATTTTTAATTTTCTTATATTCTGATATCATGGTTCATTTAATATTGACCATTATTCCTAGTGAAACTAGGACTATGAACCTTATCACTAAAATAGAATCCCATTTTATTTCACTCTAAGGGATCAATGTGGTAACATACAAATTCAAACCCATGACGACACTTACACATCATGAATAGAAACTATAAGTCACCTAATCGAAGACAAAGATAAAAGTAGGTATATTTATAAAAAAGTCTCACTCAATAATCACAAGAATATCATAAAATTAAAGAAATTAAATGAGCCAATAGGGAATGGAAATATTAATGGAATGTGAATTAGATGTGCCTATAATGATTCATGGAATAATGATCCTTTCCCTCAAATCATCATGGAAAGGGTGAAATAAAATCCTTACTCAAAATAATAATGGTAACCACCACATACCAAGTCCATCACCCAATGGTGAAAGAAAAAAATTGTAATATGAAAAATTATAAAAATAATTATAATTCTAGAAAATCAACATTTACCCCAAACATGGGTTAGATATTCCCATGCATGACTTATAACCATGATCCAAGCATTCCAAATCACCAGATTATTTTCTTCAAATTAAAAATCAATTAATGAACCTCTATAATTTCACTTTGTGGCATCCAAGTTCTGGATTCCACTCATAGGTTCCTTGAGCTCAAATGGTCGCAAGACATGAAGCACATCATCATGAATTCTAGAGGTTGTCGACTAGTAGTAAGGGACTAGGGTGTGTCTATGGGGAGAATATGGCCTCTTTACTAGAGTGTAGCTCAAAATAAAAAAGAAATATAAGGTAAATATAAGAAACAATATAATAACATATGGAACAGTAGTTGAAGACTGAATAATATGAAACATGAACAACTGATGATGATATATTTCATGTATCTATTAATATGAAATTCATGGATACAATTCTAGAGCCAATACATGTAATATGTTAGTACAAAAAGGAATCCCAAAACTATCCCCAGCATCCCATGCTCCTGCTCAGTAATATTCTACTATCTCCATCCTAAAAAATCAAGCAGTCTTGTTACTTAAGAGGTACACATCCCTTTCTAAAAACCAAAATAAATTTAATCTTCTCAGGAACCAATTGAAGTTCGGATAGTGTGTGACATAAAACTAAATATGCATCCACGAATGGAATCTATAACATCCCGTCTATCTCATATACATGGAAAAATTGTGCAAAAATGCATATGGAAAGTTAAATTGGTGTAGAAATATAAATACTCATGTACTTACTGTAGCCTCAATATATGTTTAAATATGTAATTTAACAACATGGGATTTTGTAATATATTTTTTACAGTTAATTTAATCTTTTGTTGATATTTTTCATTTCAAAAAATATTAAATATATATTTTATTATATATATACACTTGGTTTGGATTGTGTTATACAAAACCCCATGTTAAGAATTTACTACATGAAAAAAATGTTGTCTTTAAAAACAAACAACACTATGTTTTAATTATGTTATATAAAATGTGACTTATTTCAATAACTTATGTGACACATAAGACCTTTTATTAAAAATATACAAGGTATATTTAAAATTATTATTAAAATATTCCTATAGTTACCACATATCTATTAGAATGGAAGTTATGAAAAAGATTGACTAAATTGTGAAAATATTATTCACACAGTTATATATAAATAATTCTTTAATTTTAAATTATTTATAAATTAATGTAATAACTATTTGAAAAAAACTAAATTATTTTTCTATGAATACTATGTTTCATTTTCAAAAAGAAATGAAAAAAAATTAAAAATCCTTGTTTGAAAAAAAAATCGATAAAAATTATTTATTCTATATTTGATAAATATTTTTTATACACATTAAAAATATTTTATATATATAAGATTATAAAAAATCTATAATTTGAATAAAAAGACATATTTCTCTAAAATATAATTTTACAGCCTTTAAATGGAGATCCCATTTTAAATATGATTTTCTAAATTTTAATATTTTTATTTGAAAAAATAAAATTCATTTATTAAATCAAAATATCAAATTTACGTTCGGTGAATTTTTATAATATTTTTGAGAAGTTTCATTTTTGGAAGAATATGGAAATCATTGAAATTTAAATCATAACATCATTTTCATCTAATATATTTAACTAGTTAACTTATTTTTTAATTTCATTTAAACATATTACTATTTAAAAATTAGAAAAATTATTCCAATTTTGGACATTTCACTCAGTTTCACATTTAATTTTGATATAAAAACATTTCAAACTTTGGATCATTTTATAATTTAAAAACCTACTTTGTCTTCATGCCTACATGATTAAATTTAAATATATTTAATACAAATCAGTATTTGAAATTTGTAAAATTCGATTCCAAATTTGGAATCATCCTTATTTATAACATCCAATTATTTTAACTAATTGTTTTCCCAAATGTATTTGTGATATTTCTTAAGATTAATTACAATACTTATGGGAAAAAATAGCTTCACAATGAACTAAACCTTAATCTTAAAGAACTAAATGGCCTAGAAACTAGTCCAAAATCAATATTCTATTACTATTGTCCCCTACACTCCCTTTTAGCAGATATACACCATTATTTAATCCATTTTACATGATAAAAATGTTGGAGGAATTCCTTTTTAAATAATTAACTAGAATGCCACTACTCCACTACAAAAAGGCACTAACCACTCCCACTTATTCACACCTCTAAATCTATTTTTCTTGGAGAAAATATACCCTAATATCCTCCTAGAAACTCATCTATAAATCTATAATATTTTATTTGTTAATAAATCCAATAATTTAATCCCTCTTTGCCAGAAATGAAAGAAGTTACTGAGATAAAATTTAATATCCTTCCATAAGTACTTTTATTTTCATTTAATTATTCACCACCTCAATTATTCTTATTCCATGATTATATCATATCCTCATATCCCTCAATATTCTTCTTTTATGTTATTATAAGGGCTCTACAAACACTTAAATACAAAACCATATAATGTGTAATAAAATTACTTATCGTTTGTACGGCGGACTATCGCCTCATGAAATGATGTTCTCTATTTTTCTGTTCCCAACACTCATGAATGAGAATTATAATGTAAAATATATTTTTATATGACATATAATATATTTATGATGTATTTATTCTTCTTAAATAATCTCATAAATCATACATTTTTCAATTCCATTTTGTGTAAATATGATAACATCATTTGTGGATTTTTGGACTACCGCATCTTCAATGCAATGTGATTCGTTCACACATTGTGTAGAATGGATTAAGGGTTGGATTAGAAAATTTATTTAATATTTATGAAAAAATATTTCTAATTTAATAATATTTATATATAATTTCATTTCATTCTTTCAATATGACAAGAAAATGGAAACTGTATTCATTTGTACTTATAGCCTCTCATCTCCCTGAACAATATATTCCCTTTCATATATATGTCTTTTAAATATTATTATAAATATTTATTTAATGAATATATATGATATATAAATCATTTTTAAAATTTATTAAATAATTAAATCCTCTCCAAAGTAATAGTATTGAAAATAAAAAGTCAACACATGTATGATATATAAAGTGATTATTAGCCGAAATGTTGTTTTTGAAATGAAATTTTTAATAAAGAGGTATTATAAAGTCATAAGAGAAATATATTGTAAGGTATAATGCAATATGGTTTTATTATTTATTTATAATAAAATTATATTTATTATATAGTAGTTTTGAATGTGTACAATGAAATTCAAGAATTATTGTAATTGTTTTCTCATCTCACTATTATTTCTGTGAGATATATGTTATATTCACCAATTATTATTATTTTGAGGTATATATACCACAAATGAATTTATTATATTATTATTATACTTTTATATATTGTTATTTACATATCCATTATATTATCTCCCTCTCATGGGGTTTATGGATCAAATTTTAAAAAATTAGTAAAGTAATTTTTTCCCAATTTTCATTCTTTAAGGCACATGTCAAGTTATGCACCTATAATTTTATATGAGGTGTATGTATTACCCTTGGGAATATTATATAATTAATATACATATTTTAATTATATTATTAGGTATATGTAATGTTATTTTTCCATATAGATTAGGATTTAATGTTACCAAGGTTGTAAGAGTTTATGTCTACAATATCATAATTTATTAGGATTGTTCAAGATTATGCTTTCATTGATGAAATATTATAATCCATCTCAGAAAAACTGTCATGAATATTCTTCTCAGATGTTTACTCATGCAATATCTAGTCAATGGTTTCATTTTTTCACTGTTTTTTGCTTAAGATAATTATGACATAAATTATTGAAATATGAATTTTTCTTTTTTTCGATCAGAAATCAATGTTCATTCAAAAATGTGTTTTTTAACTGTTTTAAAAAAATGTTTCACTATTATCCTATTCTGATTAAATGAAATTTTTAACCATATTTTACCATTTTATAAAAGTTTTTAAAATTCATCCTCTTGGATTTATCAGATCAGGGAACAGTTTTAAACATTTTAATGTGAAAAAGGAATGTTCGGCTTGTACGGACTTACCTGTTGTCATAAATGTAATTTCCTTGATGCATCCTTTGTATGTTTAAAAGTTTATTTTTAAAGAATTGTTTACCCTAATTTTCTAGAAATTTGTTTAATTATATTTTTATTTCAAGGATAGAGTCTATCGAAATGTTTTGAAGCCTTCATTATATATTTTCTATGTGTTTTTAATGAAACTTGTATTTGGTATATTTACGAGAATCCTTAATATATTTTCAAAGAAACTTTCAAAGAAAACAGTTTTAAAAATGTTTCCAATCTTTCATTATTTGGTTTCAAATTATTTTCAATGTAAATGGTTTTAAAATATTTTGAAAATTCATTTATGTTTTTCGAAAAAATGGGTTCTCAAAATTTATTTAAGGTTCTTTTTGAAGTAATTTTTTTGAAATGGTTTTATGTTTCAAAAAATATTTTTTCAAATAAAAATGGATAATTTACTAAATAAATTTTTAATATGATTTTAAATCGTAGTTTATTCGTTATAAATTTATTTTTAAAAGAAATGGATTTCAAGTTTTTTCTATATATTTAAAATTTAATTTCAAATAAAGTTATTTTTTCAAAAAAAAAAATCGAAGTGTTATTTCAGAGATCATCTTCATCTAATAATGAATTATTTGTTATAGTTTAAGATTTATTTGTTATAAGATACCAGAATACCATTAATATTAATTCTTGAATGGGATATGTTTTTATTGAATAATTTTTATGAATCCCATTTCACTTCCACTGCTTATATGATTTTGAAACCCACTTCTTTTCAAGGGTTATGAATTGATGAAATGACTATAAAACCTATATATTTTCCATAGGTTATTATGTGAGGAAATGTTAATGATACCCATTTAATTTCATGGGTTATGGTATAATGTTTATATAACACATCTTTTTTATAGTTCATGATATGCTAAATTTTTTATACTGTTCCACATGCATCTAAGATTTCATTATGGTATGGGTATGGCGAAAACATTTATATAAGATCAGAGGGTACACTAGAGGGAATCCCAACACTGAAACTAGAGGTTATATGAGAGGTCATCCCAAACCCAAAACAAAAGATTACACAAGAGGGAACCCCATGCCAAAAATAATAGGGCATACCAAGACCAAAACAAATGGGTACAAGGGTGGGAATCCAAAGCGTGACACTAGAGGGTACATGGGAATGCATCCCAAGCATTAAACAAGATAGTGAATCGGAGGTAATACCAATACCAAATCAATTTCTTGGGTTATTAGAACAATCCAAACATATTATGAAGTAATTTTTAGGAATCCTTGATAGAGGATTTGAAATTCTTATGTGTATGCCATAATTCCTTGTCTTATTCCTTTGTTATCCTCTAATGTTTTATTCCCCTGATTCCTTTAAAACATGTGTATTATGAACATCCAATATTTATTCCAAGACACTTAATTGTTATCTTTTATATTTTTGGTATGATATTCTAATGTTATGATCATGGTCTCGTACTCACATGTTTATATTATTCATTCATTTCTCCCTTATTTACCCTTACTGAGCATCTCATCTCCCCTATTTATTATGTTTCCTTTCCCCTGTCTATGGAGAATCATTTTGATTTGATGAAATAATTGGGGAGAAATTTATTGAATATGTTTATGATCTTTCACCATGTTATAATATTATGTATCTATGTTTCCATATACACTAAAAAATTATGGTTTTCATACATGTATTTTTATAATGTTCTCAATATTTGTCTAAGATAAGAAAATATCTAGGTTTTTTAATCCTATATAACTGTAGTTTGTAATAAAGTAATTTACTAGTAATCCTTTTGAAACTAGGATAATAATACTTTACTGATATTCCTAGTGGTATTTATAAGGCTATTTATAAGTATTTCTCTAAGGATATGTCTAAGGATGACTTAATGTTTAAAAAAATGTCATGTAATTTTGTTAAAGGAAAAAGTGTGTGGTTTAATAGAAATACATCCCTATATAGATACTATATGTGTATATGTAGATTTAAAATATTTATACTGTGTTGACAACCCCAAAAACACCATATTGAGTTATTCTTCATCAGGAACTGGTGAACGACAATGGGCCTTACTACACACATAATTTCACATACCTGGGGGATATGATTGGGAATTCAAAAACTCTTCACAATCCAAAATGACGGATTTAAATAGATGATGAATATAAATGACCAAATATAAAATTTAGGTTTCATATATAACAATGGAATGTTTTATTATTTAGATATCATATAAGTGAATTTTCAGGATTATGTTATTCCCCACAATGATAATTGTTTATTACTCTATGATTTTTTCTTTTAGTATATTTGTGGAGTATAAAGTAACATTCTCAATGTGGAATTAAATGTACAATTACATAATTTTACTCATGAGTAAATGAATGTTATGGTAGATGGAATAAAAAAACCTTATTTTTGTTATCAAAAAATCTTTTAAATCTATGAATCATGATGAACATCCAAACTAGAAAACTTGGGAATAATGATAAGTTGAGTCCTTTTTGAGGTAACTCTGACCATATTTTAATCGTCTTACTGACCCATTAGTTGGTGAGAAATGGATCTGTTCCACTGAAAATTTACATTCTTCTCTCTAGTGTTTAGACATGAATAATTAACTCTAGTAGTCTACTATCTAGAAGTTATAGCAAATAAATTATGGATTCTTATGTATAATACAAGGTGGATAGATGAAATTGAATATATATATTGGGATTAGTTAAAGAAATTATTTTTCAATAAGAAATTTCCTCTTATTATACAAACTAATATGGAAATGGAATTCCTATATCTTAATCAGAAGGATGATGAATCTATTGGTGTCTTGAATGAAATTTTTACATGGATTTCAATGTAATCTTAAGGTATTGTTATCCAATGTGAAATAAAAAATTATTTATTCTTTATTTTCCTAGAATAAATTCATCAAACAGAATTGGTTATGAGAGACTTTAGCTACTATGAAGAAGTTTTCCAATGTGATGTTAATGTGGAAATGGAGGTTGGAGTTACATATCAGTGTCATGATCTTAACATGAAAAGTAAGATGGTGTTCAAATCAAAATATAGCAACCACAGATAAAAGAAAATGAACCTTCCATTATGCACTAAGTGTGGGAATATATATGGGGTGAATTTTCATAAGGGTACTAATAAATTTTTTACATGTGTAAGGGAATTTCATCATGAAGATTTAGGTTAATGTAATTGTAATAAGTTAGTTAATGATGATAATAATGAGAAATCCATACATAATTCATCTCTCACACATTAGTGTTATAATATCATATATTTTTTCCATTATGCTAACAAGTTCCATAATATAAGGATTAATGTGGATGATAAAATGAAAAAATTCTTTTAAGAGAAAGGTAAAAAATATTATTCGTTCTTAATAGATGGAGTGAACCATTAAAATTAGGAAATACTTATCCTCCACTCCTTATTCGGAAATGTCATGTTTGATTTTATAAGAATAATCCATATGAAAATATTATTTTTCATCCTTTGGTGATATTTCATTTGATTATACCCCTCAACATGGATTATAGAATAGCAAAATCTCATTTTATAATCTACCGGTACAATAATAGACCCAATTTTTCAATCAAAATATTTTTTTATTTGAGGGTCAATTATATTTTGTAAGGGATAAAAGTTTAACCATTTAAGGAATAGTTTATTTGAAACATTAGATGGGGTTTTATAGAATCAAGTATTATCACTCTATATAAGGACATATACATATTGTATACACTATGATAACCATTTTTTTGATGATAACGACATAAAAATTTAATATCTTATCATTATATTTAAGGATCTGATAAATTATTAGTGCTTCAAGAATAAAAAATTCACCTTAATTTCCGGGATTAAAATATTTAGTGGAAATTGATTAGGGAATAAAAAAAGTTTGAGATTGTGCATATTAAATGGAATGAAATCAAGTGATTATGTCTTCTAGTAAAAATACTTTAACATTAGTGAAAGGATTGTGATGTAATAGGGTGTCATGTTATCATCAATTTTGTTGATATCAATTACCTCTTCCAAGAATCATTGTTTTATAGCTTGGTGATCATTAACATTATCCTGGCCATGTTCTATATCACTCCCCATAAGAAAATTTTAGTTATATTTTTCAACCTTGTCTATGTTTTCAATTTCCACCTAAGTTGTTACAACCCTAAAAACTAAAGTAAGATCCATGTATTTGATAGCATGTATGACACACAACACCAAGCGTGTATCGTAATATAATATTTGGATTCTTTATAATATTTTTAATATTTAAAATTTATTCTAAATATTTAAATGCAAGAAAAATGACATAGAATGAATTA
The DNA here is from genome assembly GCA_963277665.1 of Viscum album. Lineage (NCBI taxonomy): Eukaryota > Viridiplantae > Streptophyta > Magnoliopsida > Santalales > Viscaceae > Viscum > Viscum album. Next base: position 1,477,772,027 of record OY728151.1, read on the forward strand.
CTTGAAAGAGTTACCTTCCACGATACCTTGAGATACACACAAGAGGGACATTCCAGGATAGCTTGCATTATACCAAGATGAAGTTTCATCAAACAACGACATATAATTAAAATGTTATTATTTACTATAATAAGGTATAATATATAAATTATATATATTTTTAACTAACTTATGAAAAATTCATGGTTTATATAAATATAAAATTAAACCATAGGATAAAAATTAATATGAAAATAATCTGAACTAATTAGATTTGAAATAAATATAATTATTCTTATTCTTCAAAAGATGTATTATCATAATTAAAATAATTAATTATAAATATATAAAATTTTTAATGAAATATATACGTTTTATATTCAATAAAATATTTTTTATATTCATCCATTAGGTTTTCTATGCATAAGAAAATAACAAATCCAATTTCGAGCATTAAAACATATATTTTTATACAGGTAATTCTACAACATTTTAATGGAGAATCCATTTTAAATTTAATAAAAAAACATTAACTAATTTAAAATGTAAAAATAAATTTCATAATTTAATTAAAAAAATAAATATTATGGTAGGGTGAATTTTTGATATTTTGTAGAAACTTTTCATTTTTTAATGAATATTTAAAAACACTGCATTTTAGTTTAAAACATCTTTTTCATATTATTTATTTTTATTGTTAAATTATGATTTATATTGATTTTAATCTTATATTAGATATTAATTTTTCAATTAAACCAAATTTTGTTATTATAATCAATTTGATTTTGTAATTAACAATAAAATCATTGAAAATTTGTGGACTTCTTTACTTTGAAAACTATTGTTGTCGTCCTGCTTGCGGGATGAATATTAAATTTATTTATGCCCCTTCTAGGACTAAAATTTGGAAAAATAATTTCCATATTTGGATTCATCATAATTTATAATTTCTAATAATACCAATTATTTTACAAAACATATAAGTGAATGTTGATAAAATTAATTATAATTATTAATGTAAAATTATGCTTAATAATGGAATAAAATATTATCTTAAGGGCCTTGATGAACATTCTACATGTCCAAAACACATTGTATTTCCATAATTTGGCCATTAATCATTACATTATTGAGTTGTGTTTTGTTTTTATGACTTTTAATAGGTAATAAGATTTGTAAACCTAACTAGTTTCAAAAATAACAAAGTGATTCCTTTTGCTTCACTATAGAAGGCCACTGACTCACTATATTACATACACCTCTAAAACCACTAATATTAGACCAAAATATTCCCAAATAGATTATAAACATCCCTAAACTCTACATTATAACCTTCATTGGTCCAGAAATCCTTCTATGTAATCCTTTGGGTACAAACTAAAAGTAGTTACCTGATTAAGAGGTAACAAACATTCTTAAGCTTTTAGTTTAATTCCATTGTCTAAAAACTAAAATATTATTATTCTATTATTTTATAACATCACTAGTATCCTAAATATACTATGATATTTTAATACTTATATTTTTACCTACAATTACACACACCTCTATATGATGTGAACCGAAATAAGGTTTTAGGTATAGTGAACTACTCCATCAGTAAACGATGATTGTTCATTTGTCAACAACTAAATGCTAGAAGGAAATAGCCTGGAGGAGTAATGCAAACACTTCACATACCTGAGTGGAAATGATATAATATTATGATGGAATTTTTCAACAGACAACCATAGACTCCTAGAAGGAACGATTCAATATGGGTTACTGTTGATCGTCATACCAAGTCAGCACATTTTCTTTCTATAAGAGAAGATTTACAACTTGAATGATTAGCTGGAATATATATTAATGAAGTTGTAAGAATTCATGGAGTACCAATATCGCGCGTTTCCAATCGTGATCCCCATTTTACTTCAAGATTCTGGAAAAGTCTTCATAAATCCTTGGATAGTGAACTTCATTTCGACATTGTATACCACCCTCAAACTGATGGACAATCAGAATGGACTATTCAAACCGTAGAAGACCTTTTCATATCATTATCACTTAAATTTCAAGGTATGTGGGATCAGTATTTACCTATGGTAGAAATTTCTTAGAGTAATAGCTTCCATTCTAGTATTCAGATGGAACCATATGTATCGTTATTCGGAAATAGATGTCGTACACCAACTTGTTGGGATGATGTTGGAGAATGAAAACTCATAGGCCCAGAACATGTTGAGAAAACAATGGAAAAGGTGAAGGTAATACAAACCCACATCGAAGCAGCTCAATGTAGGTAGAAGAGTTATGCTATTAACTGAAGGAAGGATTTGGAATTTTAGGTAAGAGATCATGTTTTCTTGAACGTATCTCAATGGAAGGGTGTTATACATTTCGGTATAAAGCAAAAATTGTGTCCCATGTACATCGGAACTTTTGAAATTATAGAACGAATTGGGGTTGTAGCTTACCATTTGGAAATTCCGCCAAGTCTCTCCAAAGCTCACGATGTGTTCCATGTATCATTTTTGAGAAAATACATGACTAACCCAATGCATGTACTCCCCTATGAGGAATTTGAACTACAACCCGATCTGTCTTACTGTGATGATCCTTTCAAGGTTCATGATACAAGAGAACAAGTGATGAGAAACTGGATGATTCGTCTGGTAAAAGTTCTATGGAGAAACCATAAAATGGAAGAGACAATGTGGGAACCTGAGGAACTTATGATGAAGAACCAGCCGAGTCTTTTTATGCAGTAATATTCTATACATTTCAAGGATGAAATTATTTTAAAGAGCGGATAATGTAACACCCCAAACTTCCACGATAAACTTCTCTTTGAATAATACATTAGCTTGTGTTGTACGCAACTTCGAGTTCTAACCCACGACAACCAATCAAACTAGCAGTTGTGAATAGTAAATCCCAATTTTTGATATTTTATAAGTTTTATCATTCAAAATTGAATTTTTTTTTGGTTTTTGAATATTAAAATTATCTTAGGGTGAATTGTTGGACTTTTTCTGAAAACATTCAATTTTTGATTAGTAGTGAAAAATACTAAATTTTAAATAAAAACAAATTTTTAAATCAAAATAATTTATAGTTCTAAATTATATTATTTAGTGGTTTTAAGGTATAATTATATTATATTTTTTCCATTTAATATAATGTAGGTCATTGGACATAATTTCACATTTAAACTTGACATAAGAAAGTGTCAATCTTTTGATAGTTATTATTTCTTAAAAACACGCTTTTTGTATTGACAATAGGAATTAATTTTATATTAATTTCTTCCACATATGGGTTTTGAATTTAGAAAAATGGATTCCTTATTTAGAATCAGGAGTTCCAAATTTTTTAAATAGGTAACTGTTATTTTTAGACATTTTGAATAATTACTTCAGTAAATATTTTATTTACCATGGTTAAAGGGTAAATCCGGTTAATAAGGGTAAAACAATAATTTTATATTAATATTAAACTACCGTAAAACAAGTCTTAATGGTATTGGATGATACATGTCTAACCATGGCCATCTTTCAGTCGATTTCGGGACACCATTGAGCCACTTGTTAGTGATAATGAAACTTTATATTAATTAATTAAATGTAAATACAAAAATGACATATGGATATATCTTTTAGTAAAATAATGTTTACATAGTTTTATATATGTTATCTCTTAGACTATATATATTCATTAGAAATGTAAAAATATTTCTAAAATAATGGTATTTTATTTATAATTTTTATACATTTAATAATTAAATTTATTTATGACACAATGATGTTGTAGTGATTTCATTATTAATGAAATAATCAAATAAATGGTATTATAAATGTTAAAATAAATATTATTTGAATTCTTGATGCCATTAACAAGTTTTATAAGTTAATATTATATGTAATGATTGATTAAATGAATTTTGTTTGAATTAATAATTTTTTTAGGACATTAACAACAATCAATTTTTAAATAGTGTCAAAATTGACATAAAAGTGTTTTTAAAACAAATATTATATTATTAATTGATATAGTATTCCTAAAAATCTAAGGTTCTTCCAAATGACTATTATAATGATATTTTATTCATTAATTAACTACTTGGGGTTCTCTTGGAAGTTTATAGTTTTTTTATTAACCATATAAAATAAAAATACAAAGAGACATGGTAAATGTCAAAATATTTAACTAAGAGTTAAATATAAAAGATAAAGTTAATATGGTTAACCAAACAAATCTAAAACCTATTGTTTGAGTAGTTTTCTACCTATCCTAACCTTATCCTTTATATAATTTATTTTGGAGCAATTAGAAACCTAAAATGATTTTATTATAAAATAATATTTCTAGCTTTTCCTAAGGTTCCCCTCACCTCTCTAATAAAAGGGAACACCCTTCCCTAATATTCACACCTTCAAAGAATTTTTGGTCAGACAAATCCTGGCCAAATACCTTCTCAACTATCCAGACTTCATCCTATAGGCCTTCGTTTAGTCATAAAACCAACCTGAGGATCCCTTTTGATTAAATCAAAACGAAGAACTTGAAGAAGAGGTAAATATTTCATCACCTCTGTCATGTTTATTTCTTCTTCCACATCCTCTTTCATTTTTGTTTCCATTATAAAATAATAACTCTAGTATCTTCTATATACTATGATTTTATTATAAATATGCTACAACCATATTCATTATTCTATCCATCCTTTGAATGACATGTCACCAAACGTGCGTACGTATGGTTTACCGTCTCCACATCGTGGGGTAATTGTTATTCAATTAATTTTTATTTGTATGGGTATAATAATGATGTGTAATTGATATAAATAATAAATAAAACATGATAATTATTCTTTATATATGATATACCATCCAATTTTATATTATTTTAATTTTAAATGAATGATATTGTCGCTCGTGCGTACGTACAGAATACTGTCTCCAAGAACGCGATGAGATTAATTCCTCATCGTATCCATTCAAGACTAATTTTAATTTGGATGATTAAATTTTTTTTTAAAGAAATCATATTATTATGAATATTAATTAGATACATCCTATCCATAACAAACATTACTTATCTATTCAAGAATATGATGGAAAACAAATCAGTTAACACCCAAAACGACTATAATACTAAGATATTATTATGAAAAAATCTTACAATATCATATATGATATCATATTTATGTTTATGATTCTTGTATAATTTAATAACAATTATTCCACCATTATATAGGAGTTTAACCTACCCTCGAACAAGGAAAAGTACAAGGTAAGAGTTAATTTCACAATGTCTTTGTTATCCGAGGTTGTTTTTATGTAGGTATCTACTGGAACCTCTTTATCATCAACATTTGTGTTTCTTAAAAGTGTATTTCAAAACATTCATACTATTTTATAGTCTATGGTTTAAATTCATTTATACCATTGTTTTAATTTTAAAAATATTTTTATAAAGGAATATTTTCGTCATTTTCCAAACAAGGTCCTTTATAACCTTTTGGAAAAAATTTAGGTAAGGGTGTCTTTTGTTAACTTATATGGTGGGTGCAGCTATTATCTTCCATTATAACATCATCAAAGCGTCCCGTACAAGCTGATAATAATATTTCCAAATAATGTTTTTCTTTTATAATAATATTAATTTTAAATGATTTCAAAATAGAAAGAGATATTTCTTTAAAAAAAATTGGATTTCATCTATGTCATCATTCTTTGATGGATTTTTTGCTTATTTGAAGTTGATTTATTATTATAAAAAACTACTCTATTATATTGATGGTTTTGTGATATTTTTGACTATGGATGTGTTATTTTTACACCATTCATGGGTTATGGATAAAGTATTTTCATTTCATATTCTAGTTTTAATGTGAATGTTTATGTTTTGTTTAAACATCTTCATATAAGCAATGAATTTGGACTTATTATGTAATGGGTGGAGCCCGCTATAGATCCTCAATGCATCGGTAGGTCTCATGAGACAAACTAGTGTCTTGGAACAAGGAATTGAAAAATCATATTTGTATTCTTGGAATAAGGCCTTGACTATGTGGTTATGAAATTCTGACATTATGCATTCCATCATTATGAATGTGGCTATTGATAGTGCATGTGACTATGTAAATGGAATTATTTTGATTTTATTTTTTCCATATTATTCTGAATTTCAGGTTTATGAGGCTTTTTTAGTCATATACATTGCCTAAAATGTTTATTCTTATATATGAATGCTTCCGTTATGTTTCCATCCTTACTGAGCATCTGAGCTCACCCCTTTCTATGTTTTATTTTTCCCAGGAAGCGAAGAAGTATATTATGACTGACCTGTAGGGATAGTCTGTGGGATCTCAGTGTTTTCTATGGAAACAATGTTGTTGTATTTTTCCATTTTATGATGTAATGTTAAGCTAATTAATGTATCTAGTACTTCCAAGGCTACTAAACTAATCTTCCTTTTGATACTTAATCTTTTTTTATCATGAAAATGATATGTAATAATGCACCGACTCTGGGCTTCTAGGGTCGGGGAAATACAGTCGGTATCAGAGGATGTTTAGTACAAACCATGGATACTAGATTGAGATAAACTATGAATAGAGCACATATCCCTAAGATAGACTTTGAGGATTTGTATAGAATAACTTCCTATAATTTTGTTATTGTAGAGATTTTGTGAGTTTTCCAAGAAATACATCCCTATCTAGATACGAGCCGGTAGAGGTGGCTTTGGAACAGATGTACCAATGGGTAAAACCCGAAAACACCACTTTGAGCTTGACTCGAATGGGAACTGGTGCATTACAACAGGTCTTTCTACACACTTGGTTATGACCCTCCCGTGGGATATTCTTAGGATAATTCTCATTTTCTTTACAAACCATTCTGAAGGGTTTATGAGTATATAATTCCTCAAAGAAATCATTTTTTATGATTATGGATTATATCCATAAACTGTTCAATTTATGTTAAGTGTTTTACATGTTTAGAATTATGTATTTCGATTCATAAAATAATCTAATTTATGCCATTGTTTAGAAATGGCATTTATGGAAGGAATGGAAATCCTATCAATGCATGGACTCCATGTAGGGATTTCCCTCCAGCTCAGGATAATAATAGTGGAGTTGGTGAAACAACTAGTGCTGATCATCTTATCACTATATTGGGACAACTCACTCATGTTATTAATAAATACTTTACCCATATGGAGAAACTTGATCCGCAGTGTGTTGGATCAATGTTAGATTTCTTCATGAGGTAATAGCCACCAATATTCTAGGGGGGTACAAATCCACTAGTATTTGAGAAATGGATAAATTCCTTAGAAAGAAAAATCTATGCCTTAGGGAGTAGCGAAAGGGAAAAAGTTTTCATGGTATTTTACCACCTCACTAGAGATGCTGATCAATGGAATTAATTAATTCAAAATAAAAAGGAAGATGATAAAGTATCAAATATGGAATTTTGGGAGTTTAAACTGATTTTCTTAGAAAAATACTTTACTCATGACCATCGTGCGGATATAGAAAGACAATTTCTGATACTGAGGAAAAAGGAGGATGAGAATGTCGCAAAGTAAGAAGCCAACATTACAAGGTTAGTAAGGTATACAGAAGATTATATAAGTAACACAAGAAAAAATATTGATCATTTCTTTGATGGTTTAAAACCATTTCTTCATCGAGAATTAGTCTCACTATCCTTCTCGTCGTACCAAAGTATTGTCTCATGTGCTATCAAGACAGAAAAATTATTTTCTAAGTCTTATGACTTTAGGGAAAATCAAGAGAAGAAGAGATATGTTGAACAGTCTAGAATTTGAAATAAGGGGAAGAAGAGAAAAGTTGAATATCCATCCTACAGTTAATGTGGGAAGAAACACCCAAGTACTTTACTGAAAGGAATAGGAGTCTGTTACAAGTGTGGTGAAAAAGTACACCATGATCGTGATTCTAAGCGGAAGAAAGAGTTTGTTGATGTTGAATGCAACAATTTTAGATAAAGGGGACATTATGAAAATGAATTTCCTAAGCGTTCGGGTGACTTACCTCAGAAAAGGACAAGGTATAATGGCTAAGCTTATTCTATCACTACTATAGAGGTTGAAGCTCCAATAGATATGGTGGTGGGTAATTTAATGGTTTAATCAAGTTTATCAAATGCTTTATTTGATTCTAGATCATCTCATTGTTTCATATCTTCCAAGTTTGCTAAGAAAATTATTTATTCCAATTTGATTTAACAAGTGAGTTGTCTCTCAAAACTCATAAGGGAAGTATCATTACAACAACTTTTTGTGAATCAGTCCCCATTAGGGCATATCAATGATCTTTATTTGCTGATCTGATCATCATACCCATTATTTAATTTCATATAATCCTTGTTATGGATTGGATTTCGGACCATGATGTGAACATTTATAGTAAGAAGAAAGAGATTAAAATATTTGATGATGATAAGATGTACCTTATCTTTAGAGTAGAAACATCACCACCTAATTCTTATCAAGATCCAACCCCAATAGCTAAACTAAATTCAATTATTGGGCAGGAAGAGAATGAAATAACTGTGGGTGAGGAAAAGAATGATCAAATAGAGGATGTACCTATTGTGAATGAGTATGTTGACGTATTTCCAAAGGATTTCCCTGTATATCCTCTAGTACAAGAAATTGAGTTTTCTATTGACTTAATTCCTAGTTCTAGGGCCATATCAAAGTCCCCATATATAATGGCCACTATGGAATTCATGTAACTAAAGAAACTACTAGAGGAATTGAAAAATAAGGGATTTATTCACCCTACTGTTTCCCTATGGGGTGACCATGTCCATTTTGTTAAGAATAACGATGGAACTGTGAGATTGTGAATTGACAACCGGGAGATCAATGATATAACAATAAAGAACAAGTATCCCCTACCTCTCTTTGATGATTTATTTGACCAACTTCATGGATCTCAATACTTTTCAAATAATGACCTTCGATCTAGATATCATCATTTGTGTGTGAAGAAGGAATACATTCGAAAAACAACATATTGAACTAGGTACATGCATTACAAGTATATAGTAATGCCTTTTGGATTGACTAATGCACCCATTGTCTTCTTAGATCTAATGAATAGAGTTTCAAAGAAATATCCTGATAACATTGTAGTGGTATTTATTTATGATATCATGGTATACTATAAAATCTACTATGATCATGAAAATCACTTTCGCATTATCCTGAAGACTCTTATAATCCATGAATTATATGGGATGTTTAGAAAGTGTGAATTTTGGTTTCTGGAGATTTCTTTTCCGGACCATATTGTCTCTAAGGATGGAATCTCTGTTGAACCTTCTATGACCCAGGTAATCCAAGAATGGCTAGTACCAATGAGTATAACCAAGGTATGTATTTTTCTTGGTTTAATAGGTTATTATGGACGTTTTATCTATAATTTTCCTAGGATGGCTAACCCATTAACAAAGCTCACACAAAAATGGGTTAAATCTGTATGGACAAAAGAGTGTGAAGAATTTTTTGAAGAACATAAGAGAAGATTAGTCAACTATTCTATATTGACTCTTCCATTAGGGAATGATGGGTTTGTTATTTATAGTGATTCTTAAAATAAAGGACTTCATTGTGTCCTTATACAGAATGATAGGGTTATTTCCTATGCTTCAAGACAGCTAAAAATTCATGAGATAAAATATCCAACTCATGATCGTGAGTTATCAGCTGCAATATTTTCTTTGAATATTTGTTGACTCTATCTCTATGGTGAAAAATATAATATATATACCGAGGAAAACAGTTTAAAATATATTTTTTCTAAGAAATAACTCAACATGAGGAAAATGAGATGGCTTGAACTACTCAAGGATTATGATTTCACTGTACACTACCACCCAGGGAAGGCAAATAAGGTTATAGATTCTTTGACTAGAAAGGATCATCGAGTTTTGACCAAGATGAGAGTTGAAGGATCTTATATACATGGATATATTAAAGAGTGATATGGGAATCACCATTGAAGGTGAAACATCAATAATTTTTCAAATGTTTGTAAAATAATCTTTTCTAGAAAGGATAAATAGTTCTCATATCGATGATGAAGACTTTAGAAATAATATTAAAGCTGTGAATGGTGGGGGATTGAGTGAATTTTTGTATGAAGATGGAATTTTGAAATTTGGGAAGAGACTTTGCGTTACAAATATACCATATCTAAAAAGGGAATTGTTGGATGATGCTCATATTTCCAATTTCTCTATACACACTGGACAACAAAGATGTATAGAGATTTGAAGGAACATTTTTTGTGGGACAACATGAAGTGGGAGATTGATGGTTTTTTGTCAAGATGTATGGTTTTTCAACAAGTTAAAGATGTAAGGAAACATCTTGGAGGAGTCATGCAACCACATCCCATACCTGATTGGAAATGGGGTAATATTCGTTGGACTTCTTCGTGGGACTACCAAAGACTCCTAGAAGGAACGATGCAATATGGGTCATTGTTGATCATCTTACCAAGTCATCACATTTTCATGATATAAGAGAATATTTACCACATGAACGTTTAGAAAGACTGTATATTAATGAAGTTGTAAGACCTCATGGAGTACCACTATCGATTATTTCTGATCATGATCCCCATTTTACATAAAGATTCCGTAAAAGTCTTCATAAATCCCTGGATACTTAACATTGTTTGAGAACAGCCTACCACCCTCAAACTGATGGAAAATCAGAACGGACTATTCAAACCTTAGAAGACATGTTGAAATCATTCTCACTTGACTTTTAAGGTATGTGGGATCAATATTTACATCTTGTATAATTTTTCTATTTCAATATCTTCCATTTAAGAATTCAGATGGCACCATATGAAGCGTTACACAGAGAGAGATGTCGTACACCAACTTGTTGGGATGATGTTGGTGAAATAAAAATTTTAGGCCCAGAACATGTTAAGGAAATCTGGAAAAGGTGAAGGTAATCCAAACCCACATCAATGTCACTCATTGTAGGCAGAAGAGCTATGTCGATAACCAAAGAAAGGATTTGGAATTTTAGGTAAGAGATCATGTTTTCATGAAGGTATCTCTATGGAAGGGTGTTATTTGTTACGGTATGAATGGAATATTGGGCCCCCGGTACAATAGACCTTTTGAAATTCTAGAACAAATTGGGGTTTTAGCATAGCATTTGACAATATCTCCAAGACTCTGCAAAGTTCACGTTTTGTTCCACGTATCACAGTTGAAAAAAATACATGCCTAACCCAACGCATTAACTCACCTATGAGGAATTATAACTGGAACCCGATATGTATTATTGCGATGATCATGTCAAGGTTCTTGATACAAGAGATCAAACACTGAGAAACTGGACGACTCATCTGGTAAAAGTTTTATGGAGAAACCATAAGATGCAAGAGGAACCTGGGAACCTGAGGAACATAAGATGAAGAACAACCTGAGTCTTTAAATGTAGTAATATTCTATAAATTTCGAGGATGAAATTATTTTAATGGGGGATAATTTACCACCTCATTCTTCCATGGAATGCTTCTCTTTGAATATCCCAATAGTGTGTGTTGTACGAAACTTCGAGTTCTAACACACCACAACAAATCAAATTAGCAGTTATGAATAGTAAAACCCACTTTTTGAATTTTTTTAAATTTTATCATTAAAAATGGAATTTATTTTTGGATTCAGAATATTGAAATTATCTTAGGGTGAATTTTTGGTATTTTCTGAAAACTTTCAATTTTTGATGAATAGTGAAAAATACTAAATTTTAATTAAAAACAACTTTTTTAATCAAAATAATTTATCATTATAAATAATAATATTGAGTGGTATTAAATTATAATTAGATTATATTTTTACCATTTAATCCAATTTTGGTCATTGGGCGGTTTTTCACATTTAAATTGGACATAAGAAACTATCAAACTTTTAACAGTTATTATTTTATAAAAACACGCTTTTTGTTTTGAAAATGGAAATTAATTTTAAATAAATTTCTGCCACTTTTGGGTTTTGAATTTAAAAAAATGGATTCCTTATTTAGAATCAGGTGGTCTCAATTGTGTAAATAGGAACCTTTTATTTTTATACATTTTGAATAATTATTTCGGTAAGTATTTTATTTCCCATGGTTAGTGGGAAAATCCGGTAAATAAAGGTAATAAAATAATATTATAATAATATTAAATTACCCAAAAACGTGTCCTAACCTTGTTGGATGATACATGTCCGACCATGGGAATATGTGTGTCGATTTTGGGACCCCATGGAGCCACTTGTAGGTGATAATTACACTTTATATTTATTAAGTTAAAGTAAATACAGAAATGACGTAAGCATATACCTTTTAATAAAACAATTTTTACATAGGTTTATATATGTTATCACATTGACTAAAAATATTCATTAGGATGATAAAATGATTTCCTATATAATGGTATTTTATTTATAATTTTTAGACATTGAATAATTAAATTTATTTCTAACACAATGATGATGCAACATTTTCTTTATTAATAAAACAATCAAATAAATGGTATTATTAATGTTAAAATAAATATAATTTGAATGTTTTTATTCCATAAAAGAATTTTATAGGTTAATATGAAATGTTTCGTTTGATGAAAGAAATTAATTTCGAGTTAGTAATGTCGTTAGGACTTTAACAAAAATCAATTACTAAAAAGTGTCAAAATTGACATGAATGATTTTTTAAAACAAATATTATAATATTAATTGATATAATATTAATAAAAATCTAAGGGTAGGAAAAATTACTTATATAATGATATTGGTATCATTAATGATCCACTTGGGGTTCTCTTGGAAGTTTATAGTAGGATTATTAATGATATAATACAAAAATACAAAGAGACATGGTAAATGTAAAACTGTTTAACTAAGAGTTAAATTTAATAGATAAAGTTAATATGGCGATGAAAACCAATCTAAAACCTATTGGATGAGTAGTTTTCAACATATCCCCACCTTATAATTTAAATAATTCATTTTTAATCCTTAGAATCAGAAAATAATTTTATTATAAAATAATATTTCTAGCTTTTCCTATGGTGCCCCTCAACCCTCTTATAAAAGGGAACTCCACCTTCCCTCGAATTCATACCTTCAAAGTCTTTTGTCTCAGCCAAACCCTGACCAAATACCCTCTCAAATTTCCTCCCTTCATCCTATAGTCCTTAAATTAGTCATAAATCCATCTTATGGAGACCTTTTGATCAAATCAAAAGTAAGAACCCGAAGAAGATGTAAATATTTCATTACCTCTTTCAAGTTCGTTTCTTCTTCCACTTCCTGTTTCTTTGTTGTTTCCATTATAAAATAATAACTACAGTTTCTTATATATATATTGATGTTATTATAAAAATTTTACAACCATATTCATTATTTTATTTATCCTTTGAATGACATGTCACTATACGTATGTACGTACGGCTTACTATCTCCACGTCGTGGTGTAATTGTTGTTCAATGAATTATTATTTGGATGGATATGATAATGACATGTAATTGATTTAAATAATAAATATAAAATGATAATGATTCTGTATATATGATATACCATCCATGTATATGTTATTTTATTATCCAGAGAATGATATTGTTGCTCGTGCGTACGTACGGATAACCGTTTCCACAAATGCAATGAGATTCACTCCCCATCGTATCCATTCAAGAATAATTTTCATTATATTATTATCAATAAAGTTTAAAAACTTAAGATCATTCATAATATGAATATGATAAATCCTATCCATAAAAAACATTATTTACGTAATATAGCATATTAAGGAAAACAAGTCAGTTAACACCCGAAACGACGATAATACTAAGATATTATTAACAAAACAATTTTAAAAGATCATATATGATATCATAGTAATTAATATGATTATTTTATAATTTAATAACAATTATTTCACCATTATATAGGAGGGTAACCTACCCCTGGCCAAGGTAATGTACAAGGTAAGGGTTAATTTAACAATCTCTTTGTTATCCAAGGTTGTTTTCAGGTAAGTATCTACTGGGACCTCTTTATCATCCACATCCGTGTTTCTGAAAATTTTATTTCAAAAAATTATTAAAATTTTATAGACTATGGGTTAAAGTAATTTATACTCTTGTTTAACTTTTTATAAGATTTTTATAAAGGAATCTATTCGTTGTTTTCAAAATAAGGCCCTTTATAATCTTTTCATCAATATTAAGATAAGAATGTCTTTTTTAACTTATACGGGGGATGCATGTATTTTTTTCCGTTATAACATCATCAAATCTTCCCTTATGAGCTTATAAAAATATTTCCAAAGTAAATGTTTTATTTTATAATTATATTAATTTAGAATGATTTCAAAATAGAAAGAGATATTTCTCTAAAAAAAGGTTTTTTATTTCATCTATATCAACATCCTTTGATGTATTTTAAGAATATTTGAAGACGATTTTTTATGATACAAAACATCCATATTGTATTGATGTTTTTGTGATATGTTAGACTATGTGTGTGTTATTTTTACACCATTCTTGGTTTTTGGATAAAGTATTGACATTTTGTATGCTAGATTTAATACGAATGTTTATGTTATGTTTAAGCTTTTTCATATGAGGAATGCATTGGACTTAGTAAGTGATGTGTGGAGCCCACTATAGCTCCTCGATGCATCAGTAGGTCTCATGAGACAAACTAGTGTCTTCACACAAGGCCTTGACAAAATCTTATTTTTAGTCTTGGAAGAAGGCCTTGACTATGTGGTTATGAAAGTCTAGAATTATGCAATCCCTCATTATGAAAGTGGCTATTGATATTGCATTTGATTATTCAACTAGTAGAATATTTATTTGGGTAAGAAAATGGAATTATTTTGATTTTATGATGGCGCAATTATGCTGAATTTTAGGTTTAAGAGGAATTTTTTTAGTATTATACATCTCCTTAAATGTTTATGCTTATTTATGAAAGCTTCCACTATATTGTAATCCTTAATGAGTATCTAATCTCACCCCTTTCAATGTTTTATTTTTCCTAGGAGGAGAAGAATTATATTATGACTGACCTGTAGGGATAGTCTATGGGATCTCAGTGTTGTCTATGAAAACAATGTTGTTCTAGTTTTCCATTTTATGATGTAATGTTAACCTTATTAATGTATCTAGTACTACCAAGGCTACTAAACTAATCAGTCTATCGAGACTTGATCTTTTTTTATCATGTCAATGATACGTAATAATGAACTAACTCTTGGATTCTAGGATTGGGGCGTTACAATTTTCCTTTTTATTGTGATTGAATTACACAAATTTACGTGTTTTTATTAACTTAAATCATAATTTGAATGTTTTTAAATGTTAATTTTAAAAGAAAAAATATTAAATAGGTATTTTGAAAATAAAAGGCTTTTCAAAAGTTGTTCCATAATAAATGTTTATTTTCCTCGGAATTTTTTTAAAATAATTTTTTATAATGATTACATTAATTGATGAGAATACCCATTTATTTTACTCAATATGGGATATGTTGTATTGATACCAATTTTAATCTTCCTATGGATAGTTTTTTAAATTATACAAGGGTATTATTCACATTAAAGTCTTTTATTCCTTTTAGTCCCCTTGAAATATTTTATCCCCTATGATCAATGAACAATGAATTTCCCCTAAACTATTCATATCACTTATCATGGATATGTTCATTACCTAAACCTTATACAATTTTACCAATGGGGTCTACATTTAATGTAATTTGATTATTTGAGGAAATATTGATAGATATTTATACCTTATTCAATAATGATATTTGATAAGGTATATTATTTATAGAATATTAGGAATGATTTGGACATGTAATACATGGTTTTGGGAGAATTATAGTAATCCCTATGGGTTGGGGAACAGTTAATTAATTCCCCTCTCTACATCGGTAGTCTCATGAGATTAAATAGTTAGCTATCCAACTCAAATTGGTTTTTACCTGATATCTAAATTTTATTTTGAAAGGTCTTCATGGTACTTGATCTATGTACCTATAAAACATGGCGTCCAACTATAAATAACTTTCATCATATAGATGTAGTTATAATTAATACATGAGACTTTATGTTGTTATATCTAGGGAAACATCTCATTTTCAGTTCATTGATTAAATGGAGAGTGTTATGGTTTCTTACCTTTCCATATTTATTTTTAATTACCTAGTTATTTAAATGGAATGTGTTTCCAGTTATTACCTTTCCATATAAACTATTCTCATTGATTAATTATTACTTCTAGTATATTTTTTCATTACATTGCATTTGAGATCACCCATATTATGTTTCTTTCCATTGGAATACAAGAAGTGAATAATGAATGATTTTAATGAATTTAAAAGATGGATTATAGTTATCCTCCAAGTAATTTATTTATAATGAATAAAATTAAGTTTTAATTATTGAATTTATTTGTAATAAAATACCCATTTATGAATCAGGTTTACCAAGACTACATAACTGATTAGTCCTTCAAGGATTGATTCCTTGTAATCATGAAAATTTAATTTACAGTTCACAGTAGCTCTTACTTCTACAGTCAGGTTGCTATAGCAATTATCAAATTAATTTTTTGTAGAAACCATGGGAACTAGATTAAGGAGAACATAGATTATATAATATAACCCTAAGGGATAATTTGATGATAATTATTGAAGAACACCCAACATTTTAGTAAAGTATATATTATGAGGGTATTCATAGAAATACATCCATGTCATGATTAAACAAGTGTACATGGTTCTGGAATAGATTTACCGAGGGGTAATAACTCCCACAAGGTGTTTAGGGCATGACTTGGTGTAACCTGGTACATAAAATCAAGCCTTGCTATAGTCCTGGTTTGAAAATCCTGCGGTTTTTTCATAGGATAATCCATATTTTCTTTTTAAATCAATATGAATAATTTGAGTTGATAATGTCAATGATTAATAATGGTAAAACATGTGGTTTTTTATATTGAATATAAGCTTTAAACATTTAAAAATAAAAAAAATTATATTATAGTTAAAACATAAATTAATTAAGGGCATATTTTGATTCAATAATTAAATTGTAAAAGTATTTTACCAGTGTATTTTTTCCTATAAAAATAATGAAACGTCTACATACTTCTCTTGATTTTAGAAGAATATGATTTAAAGGTAATCTGTTATCTAAGGAATAATGATCTTACATTTATATAGTCACAATGTTAAATTTATTGATATCCTTTAGGGTTGAAATATTTTGTAATGACATCATACTAATATTAATAAAAATTATGAGACTTTTCCAAGAAATATCTATGTGGGAAACCATACATAAAGATATATTTAATGATTAAATTTCAAAGATGTCCACTAGATTTATTTTTTAAATTATATTAAAATGGTTTTAGAAAAGGACAATTTATAATGTTGGGTGACCTCCTTTCAAACATAAAAAAGTGGAAGTACTTGAACCCCTGACCAAATTACAAGATGTTTTTTAGGCCAACCACTGACCTACGCAATGTCCTTGTTAATTTTTCATTTTTTTTTGAACAATTTGATAAATACATGATATGGATAAAGTAGTAGTATGGATATTTTGGAATAGTGATTAATATAATAACCATGTATAGTTTTGGATGATAGTTTGGAAAATATATCTAAACTTTTCTATATAATGATCTTTTAAATGTTTCTTTAGTGGTTTAGGCAAAAAATATTCATTATTGGTAATTATTTTCTCTGAGTAAAGGGATGAATTAGAATAGTACCAAAGCACATATAATGTTAATATTGTTCATATAAAATTAAAACCTATCATGATATAAAACTTTTTTATAATATC
The DNA here is from genome assembly GCA_963277665.1 of Viscum album. NCBI lineage: Eukaryota > Viridiplantae > Streptophyta > Magnoliopsida > Santalales > Viscaceae > Viscum > Viscum album. The sequence goes on from OY728151.1 coordinate 1,477,789,905, forward strand.
GGTCAATAAAATTATATCCCGACATGAGGAAAATGTCTTCAATATAAAATTTCGGTCTAATACCTTAATTTAAGACGAACAAATGGTCTTCTAATCATCAATGATTTATGGGTTTGAGGACCTCAACTTTTTATTGACTATTTAATTGTTTTTTATTGATTACATCAATAAATCCCTATAAATATTCAATATTTTTCTCCAATTACGTATCTCTACTTTCCACTAATGTTATCCTACCTAGAGACCTAGTTACATAGTAGTCCATGTCACCTTTGTACTTTATGTTCTCTCTTTTGAATAGGATTACTTATGAAACCTTCTCTTGATGTGGTATTTCAAAAATAAGAAGTATAAAACAAAATATTAACATGATTGAGTTTCAATTTCAAGGAATCATTTTAAATAATTAGGTGAGAATGTGATTCACTGAAAAACTAATGTGAGAACCTTGTATTCGATATCATCTATGGCCCACGACACTGAGCGCAAAAGGTAATCTAATATCCAGATAGATTATAATATATTTATTATTGAAAATAGATAATATATATTTAAATTCATGAAACCCAAAGTTATATTGTGTTACATTCAAGGGAGACCTTCTTTGATAGCATGAGTTATATGCAAAGCGGCCTTCCTTAACTGTTTTTGTTATATGAAAGACCAAGTTTCACCAAACGACGATATGTTATTAAAATTGTATTATCTAATATAAAAATATAAAAATTATAAGTTATGAATATTAGTAACTAACTTATGAAAAATATATGGTTTTTATAAATATAAAATCAATTCAGTGGTTACAAATTAATGATAAACTAAAATAAGAACTAATTAGATATAACATAGAAATATTATTATTTTTATGCTTCTAGAGGAGTATTATCTTAATAAAAATAATTAATTAAAATTATTGAATGATTTTAATGAAATATATATGTTTTATATTATATTAAAAAATTATATTCATCAATTGGGTATTATATGAATAAGATAAGAAGAAACCAAATTTCACACATAAAAACCTCTATATTTATAGAGATGATTCCAAAAAATTTTAATATAGAAAATTTTTTAAATCTTAATTATGACACTTTATTTGACTTAATAGGTCAATATAAACTTCATATTTGAAAGATAAACGTAATATAATTAATTAGGCTGTTTTTTTGATTTTTTTCACAAATATATTATTCTTTAATGAATAGTTAAAATACTGCATTTTAGTTCAAATCTTCTTTTTCATAATATTTATTTATATGGGTAAATTATGATTTCTTTTTTGTTATTTTTAATTATATATTAGTTTTGGTCAAGTAACATATATTAGTTTATTATAATAAATTTCACATTGAAAATGACTATAAAAATTAGCAAACATTTGGACGTTTTAACTTTAACAAATTATGTTATCATCCTCCTTGCATATTGAAATTTAAATTTATTTATGCCACATATGTCATTAGAATAGGGAAAAATCGATTAAATTTATGGAATTATCATAATTAATATTTTATAATAATAATAATTATAAATTTATTAATATGAATAGTGAAACAGATTAAAATTAATTGCAATTATTATTGTAAAATTATGCTTAATAAAGGACTAAACTTTTACCTTAAGGGCCCAAATGACCGTTCCAATTTTCCAAAACACATTTTTTTACAATACATCCTCCATTAACCTACCAATGTTGATATTTTTTTGGGTTTTCATGAATTTTTGTAGGTAATAACATGTGTTCACCTAACTTATTTCCAAAAATACCATGTGATTCCTTTTCCATCCCTATAAAGGCCACCACCTATCCCCATTCCTAACACCCCTAAAACAACTTATGTTTAGAAAATATCTCCCAAAATAGATTACCAAAATCAATCTCATTGATGTTTATTCCTCACTTTGGTTAGAAATCCTTTCAAGGAATCCGTTTGGTATAAATCAATAGTAGTTACCCGATTAAGAGGTAAAAAACATTCTTATGCTTTTTAGTTTAATTTCCATTATCAAACACCTAAAATATACTAATTAAATAATTGTATAAAATAACAATAATCCTTCATACGCTATAATTTTTTTACTATAAGGGTTCAAAATACACAAAAACACCCCTCCATCTGATGGGAAGTGAATATACTGTTTCTAAGTACGGTGAACTACTGTCTCACGGAATGATGATTATTCATTTTTCTTTTAACACCGACCATGGTGGCCATTATAATGAAAAATATGTTTAAATATGCTAAATATGATATTTATAATTTCTCTATACTTATTTAAATATTATTTAGAACATACCTTTATGCTTTCCATCTGGTGTAAATACGATAATTTTGTTTGAGGAAGTACAGACTACTTCCCCATAAAAGCGATATTACTCATTCATTCCATACATGGAACATTTAAAAGAACATTTTAATAAATATATGTAAGATATATAACATATATATGATTCAATAATTATAATATATAGACGTATCATTAATTTTACATTCTTTTCATGACACCAAGAAATGAAATTAGTGTTCATGCGTACATACATTTTATATCTCCAAGAACGGTGCACGCCATTTCTAATGTCAAAATATTATAGACTACTAAAAATAAATATATAATGAATATATATAAAAATTATGTTATGTTTTACATTAATTATATGATGAAATCATAATCTCATTAATAGGATAAACAAATCATGAGTCGAAACATACTTGATAAAACTAGTCAATTATCACCCGAAAAGGGATAAAATATTGAATGATTTATATAAATCAGGTAAAAAGATATTATAAGAGGATCATATATGATAACATAAATATTAATATGGTTCTGTTTTATTTAAGTAAAATTTTTAAACAACATAAAAAGGATGTTAAATGATTATCACCTAAAATAAAACATAAGGAAAGGGATTCTCATCTCACTTTTTACATCAGTGAGGTAAATGCCATGTTCACCAGATACATATTTTTTTGGTGTACTACTAAATGTTTTTATATTATATCATTAATCCATTAATATTAATCTCTTTTTAATATTTTATTTAATATTATTACTTCATGACGATTAGGATTTAAAATGACCCAATGCGTTATCAGATAATTTGGAATGTTTAATGATTAATTACTTAAATGCTAATCCAAATGATCTTTAAAAGGAATTTCCATTCGTGGAAATTATTTATCCATTGTTAAATATATCCTTTAATTCTTCTCTGGTTATTCATGGACATTTTCAAATATTAGTACCATTTTCCCACAACTTAGTAGTCAAAATGATTAATAAAATGTTTTTAAGAAATCTAATCTTTTTTCCCTCTTTAGTCGGAGAACCTATTTTCATCTGAAACCCATCTTTTATTAAAATGATTTCAAAAATATTTCTAAAATTATAGGGTAATGAAGTTATTTCTCTCTACATTTTCTAATTTTTTTAAAGTAATCTTCTTATCTTTTTTAGAATAAGTCATCTTTATAATATTTAACCGTGTAGAAGGAATGATCTATTTTACCTCATACGGCCTGTACAGAATTACCCACCATAATTTCAATGAATTTTTCATTTATTTTTTTAAGAGGCTAATTTTGAAATAAAACATATTCAATAGTTATACTCAAATAAAATGTTTTTAAACGTTTTTTCATAATGAATGGATATTTTCTTCATGAATGTTTTTAAAATATATTTTTATAATGATTCAATTCATTGATGAAAGAAATGAATTATGTAAATCCACATGGATTATGTTGTATTGATGTAATACATATTCTACTTCTGGATGGTTTATGATTGATTTATCCAAGGATAGTATTCACATTGACTTCCATGATTCCTTTTCATCCCTAAGAAATATCCAATCTCCTATGACCATTGAACATAGAATTTGTCTTAAATTATCCCTATCATTTATTTTTAAAAATTGCATTGCCTACACAGTATAAAATTTTATATAAAATTCCTAGTTTGAGTGTTACATGAATATTTGGTGAAATATTGATTGATTTGTATAAATTATTCAATATAGATATTTTATAAGGAATATTATTTATTAAATATGTTGACTGTTTTTGAGCGGTAAGCCATGGGTTGGAGACCATTTAAGGTATTCTATATAGGTTGCGGATCAGTTAATGAAATCCAATTTATGCATAGGTAGTATCATGAGATGAAATATTTGGCAAGATTACATAAATGGGTTTTTACCACATAGATAAAACATCTTCCGAAATGTATTGATGGTACTAGTTCAGTGTACATAGGAAACGTGGTGTCAAATTATCATGAATTCCCCTCATTTAGTTTTTGTTATTATTCATCCATGAGATTTTGTGTCAACATATCTATGGATAAATTTCATTTTTAGTTAATTAAATAAATAGAATCTATTATTTTTTCTTACCATACCATATTTATTTTTCATTATCTTGTAATTTGAATAAAATGTGTTTCCAGTTATTACCTTTCCATATTGACTATTCTCATTGCTTCATTATTTCTTCTGCTATATTTTTTCCTTACCGAGAATTTGAGCTCACCTTTATTATGATTCTTTCTAAAGGAATCCAATAAGAATATTATGATTGATATTCAATGATTTAATATATATATATAACAGTTGTCCACAATTTATTTATTTATTAATAATAAAATAGTTCTGTTTTAATTTGTGTTGTAATTTAAATAAAATACTCATTTATGCATATATTTTACCAATACTACTAAACATATCAGTCCTTTGGGGCTTTATTCCTTCTAATCATGCTAATCAAATTGATATCATACACCTGTTCTAGGATTCTGGGGTCCGTTCACTACATATATTTTCCAATGTGGTAAATTGTTATGAGTTACTTTTTTTATCTTTTATGATTTCAATGTTCCATTTTTAATGGATGTTTTAGTAATAATATTTACAATGTTCATTTCATTGAAAGGAACATTAATGTACTAATAATTTTATAACAAATATTAATTTTGAGCGAGAAATTCAGTTTGTCCGGGGTATAAAGTAACACCTTAATATTATGTGAAATATTTTTTTGACGTTATTATATATTTTTTCTGATATTTTCCATTTCATTCCACACTAAATATAGATTTGGGTATATCAAATCAATATGTTTTGATTTTTCTATACACAATGAAAAGTTATAATTTCACTACAAAAAACACATTTATTGACTTTCGATACACACAACACTATGTTTCACTTGTGTTATATAAAATTTGAAGCTCCTCTAATAACTTGTGTTAGTAGAAAGACCTAGTTTTACCAAAATAAAAGGAACTATAATATATTGTTTTTAAATATATTGTTATAGTTACCACATATCCATTTGAATGGATGTTATGAATGAGTTTACTAAATTGAAAAAATATTATTTACACATGTATATAAAATGAATACATTAACATTTAATTTTTTAAAAATGATTTTATGGTCTATTTCAAAATAATGAAATTACATTCCTAAGAAAAATATTTCACTATTAACAAACACAATTTTACCTCAATAAATTAAGAAAACATTTATGGTTTATATTTTTCAATAATTTTTTTATTAGATATTCAAAAAATATTGTTGATACTCTTCCAGTTTATTTGATAGATATATGATAAAAATAAATTCAATTTTATGAATAAAAATATGTATTTCACTAAATGGTAATATTATAACCTTTTAATGAAGAACCAATTTTAAATATATTTTATGTAACATTTATAGCTTTTATTTGAAAAAAAACTTATTTTATGAAATAATAATATAAAAATATACATTGGGTAAATTGTTAGTTTTTTTAAATAATTTTCATTTTTCAATGAAAAGTGAAAAACACTTAATTTTAATTCATAACTTCTTTTTTATCTAAATTATTTTTTAGTTAACAAATTTTTTAAATAATTTGAGTTATTGTTAAAGACAAATATACCAAAATTAATATAATTTAGATAATTTTATTCAATTTTCACAAAAAAATTGGACATAAAAACATTTTAATGTTTTAATCATTTTTTAATATAAAAAACTCCTATGTCATCCAATTTTTGGGATAAAATTTAAAATCATTTTTTCCACTTAGGTGTTTGGGATTTATAAAAATAAAATCAATATTTGGAATCCAAATAATTAATAATTTATGATATGTCCAACTTATTATTTAACCAAAAATATTATTTAAAATGATTATGATTAATTATAGAGATTAAGAGAAAATTAGCTTAATTATGGAGAAATCCATGTACATGCAGCTAAAAATGGCCTATAAAAATGTCCAAAATCAATTTTATTATTCTATTTATACCCTATGTTATTTTTCATTGGATTTTTACCATTATTGGATCAACATTACTTGGTGAAAATGTGGGTGTAATTCCCTTTTAAAAAATTTATTAGAATGCCACTCCTCCTCCATTATAAAAACACACCCACCCATCCAATTTATTCAAAACACTAAATCCCTTATTTTTTGCCAAAACATTCCAAAATATTTTCATATGTCCCTAGATTCATCTTATAATCTTACAATTGGGTATAAATCCAATAATGGAATCCCTTTGGTGGAAAACAAGTAGATTTACCCAAAGAAGAGGTAACATCCTTACACAAGCTCTTTGGTTTTGTTTTCATTCTACACCACCTATATTTTTTTGTTCAATGGTTATGTAATAACCCCGATATACTCATTATTCTGAGATTTTTTTTATTATTATTGTTATACATATACATATAGACACATCCATAAAATGGGTAATGAATATTCTGTCCATGTGTACAGGGGACTACTGCCTCATGAAATAATGTTATCGATCAAAAATATTTGTTCATTAAAAATAATTTTGTTAAATATTTTCCCAAATGTTTTACTATTTTCCTTTTATTATTAATGGAAATTTTTACCCATATTTTAACTTTTAAAAAGTTTAAATGGATTACAATTTTCATTTTCCTTTCAAGGAACTTTTCTATACATTTTAAAGTGAAAAAGGAATGTCTGACATGTATGGACTTACCCACCATCATGACTGCCATTTACTTGAAGATTACAATTTAATTTTACATGTATATTTTAATGGAATATTTTTTCCAAATATTCTATAAATTTTTTGACTTTAATTTTTTTTTTCAGGAAAAATTCTTCCAAGATTCTTTCAGGACGTCTTTATATGTTTTCAATGTATTTATAAATAAATTGGTTTTCAAAATATTTTATGTATAATATAATAATTTTTCAAATATTTCTTCAAGGAAAAGCGTTTAAAAAATCTTTTCAATCCATATTTATTTATTTTCAATTTATTTTCAATGAAAATGATATTTAAAATGTTTTCATACACCCATTATATGTTCTTTTTAAAAAAATGTGTTTCACAATGTTCTCAAGGTAATTTTTAATGAAAATGGTTTTGAAAAGGATTATTAATTATAAAAATAAAAAATGATATTATATTTTACTAATGACAATTTTAAAATTAATTTAAATGTTAATTTATATTTTTTCAACGTTTTTATGAAAAGTATTTCGAAAATGTTCTTTGATTTAAAATGTAAATTTCAAAGAAATGTTACTTTCCAATAGAAATTCTCCGTGTGATTATTAAAAATTATTATCCATCTAATTTGGAATACTTTGATATAGATTATGCTTTATTGGGGACATGATCCAATAATAAAATTCATTTTCTTTCTTGAGTGGTTTATTTGTTTATGTCATGGTGTTTATGACTCCCATTTCTCCTCTAAGGGTCGTATGATTTTTAAACTCACTTGTCTTCGTAGGTTTTTTCCTTAATGAAATGACTATGAAACCTTTATATTTACCATATGTAATGATGTGATGAAATGTTAATGATACCCATTTGACTAAATGGGTTATAATATGATGTTTATAAAACCCACATATTTTTATGGGTCTTGATATTATGAATGATTTGTTATTTTGTGGCCCTTGCATGTATGATTTTATTTTGAGATGGGTTGGACCTATATCTCCCTCCAATGAATTCAGTGATTCTAAATGTTTTATGATATCAAATGGAACATGGGAGGGTATCTCATTCCCTAATCAAAAGGGTACATATAAGGGAGTCTTATGCCCGAATCAAGACAATACTCAGAATGGAATCATAATCACGAATCAAGAGGGAATACCATGCCTGAAACAAGAGGTAATATAAGAGGGAATCCCAATCCCAAAATAAGAGAGTACAAGGGAGGGAAACCCAGTCCTGAATCTCGTACATGGGTTATTATCCCATTCCAAACACGTTTTGAAGGTCTTATTAGGTATCTTTCACATATGATTTTTTCTCTTATATCTATGCCACAATTCCTTGTTATATTACTTTTTTATGATCTCATGGATTATTCTCTCGATTACATAATGAGTCATGTATTATAAACAACCAATATTTTTCCATGACTCGTGATTATGATCTTTCAAATGTTTGGTGTGACCTTCTATGTTTATGATCATGTTCTCCGTCCCTTATTTTCATGTTATTCTTACATATCTCCCATGTTTACCCTTATGAATCATATGATCTAACCCCTTTATTATGTATCATTTTCCTAGGTAATGATGAAAAGTTTTAAGTAGGATTACTAAAGAGGAAAATCATTAATGTATATGTTAATGATCAGTCACAAATTTAGATGTTTACGATTCCATGTTTCTAAAGACACCAAACTAATATAGTTTTCAAGCATGTATTATTGTAATGTGCTCAATATTCCTCTAAGCTGATGTAGTATCCATGTACGTTATGCCTAGGATTCTATAGGTAACCTTTACATTAATTAACAATATTTTTTTATATTGTAGTTCCCATGACGTATAACCAACACTGACTTCCTGACATTATAATAATATTGACGAATCCATGATGTATAAAGGGATCCAGAAATGAAAATAATAATAAAAGGATACAAGGTAATAACCATGGCAGCCTTGATATCAAGTGGAAATATAGATCAGTGATTACCTATAGTTGAACTATAGGGGTAAGTGTTTAATCCAAGTGGCATTTTCTAAGGATTTCCTCACTAATTTAATTCTATCTGATTCCAAGGAATTCATAGAAAGTAAAATGGGATAAGTAATGACTAGGTCAAATGATGTATACAAGGAACCTCATGTCCGTAGACATCACTATCGATCCAAGGATCGTATCCAAGGAATACTATAATAATAATGAAGGATATATCCAACTATTTCATACTAGGCATCCACTTATAGAGGAGGATTAGGTTCAAAGGTGAGCTTCTCCATTGACAATCGGCATCCTTGAATTGAAATTGTGTCAACAAGTGATCAAGGCATTACATCAGGAATCCATGGTAGGTTTGAGTCTTACCACTCTTACAATATTTTCAAGATATGTATACATGGAACATTATAATTTATTCATACAATTAATTTAACTATGTAATAGTAATTCCATTTAATAATTCAAGGGGTTAATTCAATTCCTTTTATTAAAATTATATGGTTAAAAGGACGTCAAACCATTATTTAGTTTATATAATTCATATTTATATTATTAGGTTCACTACACAACCATCTAATAGATATGGAAAGGGGTTTTATAGACATGAAACCAAACAATTTATTTCCATTTAATTAGGCCAACTCATATATATTGTATAGTTTCCAATTAAACCATTTAACCATTTATTATTCAAGTATAGAACATGCCTTTAAAGTGCCTAGTGACTCTAAAATATTTAAGGGCTATGTAAAAAAACTAAATTTTCATTTAATTAACTATCAAATTTCCAAAGGAAGGTTAAATCTATATCAAACACAAACTACAGTGCAGACACACATAACATGCTTCTAAAAGAATAAATATATGAAACACCCTAGTTGGTATGGTCGAAATTATGGACATAACCACCAGTGATTACAAACATTTAAATAAAGAGGTCTATGATACAGTTTTAATGGATATAAGAAAGTCACATTAATTAAAATGGTAATGAAGAATTAATTAGGCTCATGCACACAAAAAGTTTTAAAATGAAGAATCTTGATATATTAATTATAGAACACATACCTTGTTCTCATTTTACTCTCCTCATCCAGTATCAGCCTTTAGTCGGAATTGGATAGGAATATATCATATAAATGGGTCAACACCCAAAACATAGGTCATATGAACCTGCATCTATGTAGAATGTTTGATATAAAGAAGAATAATGAATGACTAAATATAAATTAAGTTCACACCAGTATGGATCCAAAAACATGAAATATTCTTTGATCAGACTTCAGATGGATGATCGAGACCAAACACTACAATATAAGAAAAATGTATCTCAATGTAGATGAGGTAGCCCCTAATCTCCACTGAAGAAAAAATGATAGGTGAGGGTTTATGAAAATAGATCATTAATGGTATTTTGGTCATTTTACCTAAAAACCTAGGTCATATTGTTTGATTTCATGGTTTTCAAAATGTTTAACAAAACACTTTCCATATTATATAAGGTGGTGCATTTTTTAGGATTAGTCGACATAGTTAGCTAAATCGTTCCCTAACCAGGAAAACCACCTGTACAAACAAAATTTGTAAATTTTTGCACAGCCATTCATCCCCTAGCGCATAGTTTGCAAAAACAATGCACCATGTTTCACCAGAAATTCCATCCTCATGTGGTTTGGAGTAAAAATGGGGCCTACACCCACACGTTTTCTACTTACCATGGATGTATTCTATTTATATAAAAATACCAGTTTCCAGGATCCATTCAAGTTCGAAACACCCATATCTTACCATTGCGCAATAGAAATCAATATTATGTCAAAAATAATGAATTAGAAAAAATTTAAATGGATCAATTCTTGAGCCAAAAATCGAGTTCATAGAGATTAGGGGTGGTTGTGGGTAAGAACTGGTAAATGAAACTCAGTTTATCATTGGTTAAATTAGAGGGTGTATTAAACCCTTATGATTTTCATTAAATTCAACAAAATATAATGGATTAGTGGTGGTTCTAACTACCTCTAATTCAATCATTAAATTACAAGAAGTTCTAACTACCCCTAATTGAATCCCAATCCTAATGATTAGGGGATGTTATCCATTAACCACCCCTTAAACATTATTTTGTTATTTTTAAAATATTTTTCCACCCTAAACTTCACCTATACCCCCTTGTGGTACCCTAACACACTGACAGGGAAACCCCAGATGACCCCTATACAACCCAAAGACGACCCACCCTAACTCCTTCTCTAGAAAACCGACACACACCCCAGGAAAACCAAGATGACCGCCCATACACCGACGTTCATTAAAAAAATCCCAAAACCCTGAAAATACATGACTCACACCCCTGGAAATCCCAGCCTTCACTTCAGTGCCCCCCCACCCAACCACCAATGCACAGAGCTTGTTTCCCCCCCCCACCACCATCACACAGCAGTAAAAATATATCATTAGGAATCAAAACCAGGACCAGTGAGATTAGGGTGTGTGACTTAATAAGTATAGTGATTTAACATTGATTTATTATATATATTATTTTGATTTTACTTACTTATAGAAATATTAAATGGTATATATATATATATATATATCTTTAGAAATATAAATAATATAATATATTTGTATATATATTACACATGTGTGTATAATTTTTTTGTATAATACATAATTTGGTATAATATGTATATATATATATATATGTATATATATGTGTGTATGTATATAATATATGAGATACAAAATATTAGATGATATATAAAATATTTGTCTATAAAATATATATATATATATATATATATATATATATATAATCTGTGTATATATAGCAGATATATATAATTATACTCATGTATATAAATATATATATACACATATATTTATAAATACATTTATATTTGTGGGTGAGTATATATTTATCTATTTATATATATATAATATCATTATAATATATATATATATAGTTATAATTATTTTTATATTCTTATATATATGTAAGTGTGTGTCTCTAACATTTATGTTAATAATTATTACCATTATTATTCACCTGTTTTTAAACTATAACAATTATATTTTGGTTCTATATATAATATATATTTTATTATTTTATTATTTATAATATACATATATTATATGAAATAAATAAGTATTATATATTTATGTATACATTTATATACATTTATATTATATCATGTATACACACATATATACACATAGAAAATAATATAAATTCTTATAATTAGAAGTATATAATGTAAGTAAATTATATATATATATATATACTAAATTAATTTATAATTAATATGGTATACTTCAATATTTAAAAAATAATTATATAATATATATAAATATATATATAAGAATGTGTCTCTTATATATATATATAATATAATATATTTATTTTTATATTTAATATTAATTTTTTTATGTTATATATATTAGTATATATAACATAATACAGACATATTTGTACATAAATATAAAATTCAAATGTTATAAATATATTTTTAATTGAAATTATATTATTTATAACAATATTTATATATGTATACATTTTTTCACATATGTATAAGTATTTATTTAATGTATATAATTAAGGTCTTTATATATTTTTGTGTGTTTATAATGTATGTAAATACATGTATATAAGGTTTTTTTGTAATATATAAACACACACATATAAACACACACAAATATATATTATTAAATTTTAATTTATATGCGATTTGTTTTTAAAAAAATAGAGGGTGTTTGAAACCCCCTCTAATCCAATACATTTTAGGGGATTAAAAACTCCCTCTAATATCAAAAATTAGTGGGGGTTCACAACCCATATAATTTCATAAATTAGGGTGGGTTCCCCCTATTAATATCATATATTAGAGGGGGTTCAAACCCCTGTAATCGAAAGGATTATCGGCGGTTCATCAACACCCACTATTTACATTAAAATAAGAAATAATTATATATATAGCTTCTAAAATACAAGTTAATATTATATATACACACTAAAATCCCAATGAATATTCTATATATCGCCTCTAAAATCAATCTGAAAATAAAGTTAAACTTATTATAAAATTAGTAGTTGCTTTTACAGAAATTTTTCTAAAATCCAAAACATTTTAAAAAATACAATGTTAAAAAATTTTATTGGGATTTGAACCTCCTATATATTTTATGATTAGAATATGTTGTGAATAAATCCCATTAAATTATATTGAAAAAGAATTTGGAGGGGTTTGTCTATTAAACATATGAAACCCCCCGCTAATCAACATATTTTTTAGTGAGTTTTGTTTCAATTATTTAATATAAAGGATTGAATAATGGGTTTTAAATTAATATTATAACTTAATATTATATTGATAATTTTTTTTCACTCTATTATGATGTCTATATGATGTTTTGAAGATAATTGTTAAAATTAAATCGCTGTGGAGTTAGAAATTCACATGTTGAGAACATAATATTTCTATTGGAAATATCTGTAAAAATTTAAGACTTAGGATATCTAATCACAACCATTGGATTATTAAAATGAGATAAAATTATAGGAGGATTAAAATTTTATAGTATAGGATGGTTTTTTAAGTGATAGGTGCAATATAATGTCGTGAATCTGATTCACTTCCATAAGTGTAGAGAAGGGAACTTATGTGAATATTCAATGTTTTTAATTAATGTGATGAAACTATTAAAGGGTTAATAGATAAAAATTAATAAATTATAGATTTTTTCGTGATATTGGGCCCATAAATACCCAACCAAGAATTTTAAACATGATTCAAGATTTTTTTTAGTCCACTATTTAGAGAATTTTTCTTTTATCATTTTTTATTATACTGTGGTTACTGGTTTGTACACATGTAATTTATGAAGTAAAAAAGTATTAAATAACCCATTATATAAATATTTTATGTATTTAATATTAATTTTCATCATAAATTATTCCAATAAAATTTATAATTATTATAAAAATATATCCTCACTAAAAATTTATAATGAGTAGAAAAATGAATTCATATTCCTTAATTATTTAAAAAATTGAAATGATTATAAATATATGTAAATATGAAATTAAATATATTATTATATTCATTATTTAAGATATATTAATTTATTTTATTAGATAAAATTTCACAATTACAATAAAATTATTCATAAAAAATATAACAGTTTCGCAATTATCGTGGTAATTTACTTTATTGTTTGTAATCAAATTTTTATGGATAAAATGAAATTTCATTAATAAAATTTCATAGTAATATTTATAAAAATTCATAAATAGATTTATATATTTCATTTCTAAATGTGAAAAAAAATTAAGCTTATAAAAAATTCCATTAGTGTGAAATATTACCGGAGTTCCCAATTTTTTAAACATGTGTTTTATAGGTCAAAATAGTATTTTTAAATTATCTATATTACACAAAAAATAAAATATCTTAATTTTAATAATTCTAATAAACATTGACGTCTTACTTGTACTTGTATATGGTCATAACATTTAAATTTTTTTCAAAAAATCATTTTTCTCTATATACTTCAAAATCAATTATTTCAGAAAAATCCCACAAATTCAACATAAAACATTTTTTACATGAAATATTTAACAATGATGTTAATATTTTAAAATAAAATTTGTAAAAATTATAAATTTATTATTTAAATTAAAATAAAATATAATTAAAAAAACTACATTTAATGAATAAATGACATTTTTGAACTCTAGGTGATTCTAATTATTTTTTTGTATGAATTTAAAATCAGCTAAAATATTTATATTTAAAATATGTTTTAAAATTAATAAATTTTATAAATATTAATTATTTAATACGATACATCGTTTTTAGGTAGGTTTTGTTTGTATAATATGATAAAAAGTATTATATTAATTTAGAGAAATAAGTATATATTTTAAAATATCCGATTGTTACAACAAAGTTATAATTTTGGAAGGGGTGGTTTTAATATGGTATATATTTTGTTTATTTTTAATCTCTATGTTGACTAGTAATATGTATAGATACCAATTATCTATATGAAACCTAGGTAACATATGGTATCCTTTTGTTTAGAAAAGGTACTCTTGTATAAGTGAGATTGTGGATTGGAACTAGAAACCAAATGGAATAGTGATTAGTCTTGGGATGATTCACTGGGCTTGCCTAGGTCTTAGTGGTCATGCTCTTATATCGTGATAGCGGAATTCTTAGGTCATGATGCATGTGGCAATGGATGGAATAGTTTAATATGCAATATTATTAGGATCCTTTTTTATTGAAAAAACATATAATATATTGGATGAGTTGTGATATCAATTATAAATTTCATTACATTAATATGGTTTAAAGGGAATTTTTTATTGATTATTAATTTTAACTGTCTGTAATTTATTGTGAAATTATTTTCAAGATGATTTTATAGAAGACCCATGTTTTAAAAAATTAAACACATGTGATGGAATGATGTGTACATAAAATGGTGTTCAAATTTCAATTCACATGAAATGGATTGTGAATTTTGGGTTTCATAAATCTTTTTGGATTTTATAATCCATACAATGAATACTAAATAAGTGCTTTAATTGGTATTTCAGTGTAGACTATGAAGAAATTTTTTTTCTCAAAAGATAAAGAACCAGCAAGGCTATACTTTTTTGAGATTAAGGTTCTGGAAGGAAACCCATAGATTAAATGGGGTGTTCTAAAAAATCAAGGAATTTTTTATATTCATGATTTTTTTTATTATGGTTTAAATAAGAAATTTCTATATATTTAAATATATTTTCATGTAATTTTATATTTTTATCATGAGTGACATGAATGTTTTAACCATGTACTAAAATTTTTCTCCAGTTTTATTTGGAATGAAATAAAAATCCATATTTTGATTTGATGAGATTTATAATAAATGGGGGAATGGATTATTTCATAGGCATGTGATAATATATATGATGATTTTCAACTTCTGTAAACTTAAATTTTGTTATGTGATCGAAAATTTAAATACTATATACACACTTGATTAAGATTATATTAAGATTAATTTTGTGTAATAACCAATGAGAGGTTTTTGTTAAGGATCATTCAACCATGACCGATGAGAGTGAGTATTGGTGTGGACATTCATGAATGGCCTCAACACATGAGATAATTTTCATATTTGATAGGTTTTGTTCCTTTTTTATGAAATTTTTTAATAGAACATGTAGTGGTACATTGGAAATTGTTGGGATTCTTTGACAACATAAGAGAAGCGATAATGGACTTTAAATGATAAATTCACTTAGATAGGATTTCATAAAGAATAGTCATGGGACATTAGTGGGCCTCAGTCAGTGGGTCACCCATGGAGTTAGATAACTGATATGATTTATGAGATATTGGAAAACATAGTTAATAGAGGATTTATGGATAATAGGAATTAATACCCATATAGGAGAAGGTGAAATCAAAGAAGGAATGGTGTGTATTTGTATACTCGATATGAGTTTAATCCCTAACAAGGGTTGTTTGGGACTTGAGAAACCTAGCCTAGAAATAGTGGAAAAAATGTTTTTATATAATCTACATACCATTGTGATTGGTAAATACTCACATGAAATCCATATGGTGGGAAAAGAAATATTAACTATTGGAGGGTGTGAAAATATTTATGGAATGTTTTTTGAAAATTTCAATGATGATGTTCCTGTTATGTTGAGAATGTGTAGTGATTATGGTTTTATGGTGGTTCTTGGTTATAATCTTGATAGTCATATATAACCATTACAATTGATTATTTAAATGATTTAAAATATAGAGGACAAGTGTTTTGGTTTAAAAGGGTGATGATAAGGATATATCTATGGTTTGGATCATCAAATCAGTTACATGTGTGAGATCCTCTTGTTAAAAGGTTTGTATATTTGACGAAACCATTTAGAGTAGGGTTAATATGGAACAATAATATTAGAAATCAAATGGACCTAATTTATTTTTTCATTTCGTAATTATTATTGTGTAATTCAGATATGAGGTTTCAATGAGACTCTTTGCCAACATTAGAATTTGGGAGGAATTTTTTATAATCCAAGAGTGATCCAAATCAAATATATATTGGTAATTTTATAATGATTATGAAGTAGCTTTCATTGTATGGTGATAAAACCGTTTAATTAAATTGAGTATAAAATTAAAAATTTGGTGTGGTAATTTGCATAATTCTATAATACCTCATGGAATACTAATATTGTAGATGAGAGATTTGAGTATGGATTAGTTGGGGAGGCCAATTTTTTTTTTAATTATCATTTACAGAAGGACCAAATGATTTCATCAAATGGGATTGGATGTATGATATAGAAACCTCAATATTAGAATCAATAAAGATATAGTTATTTCTTTCATGGACATAAATGAATAATTTTAGGGAATTTTCAACATGTTAAAGTTTTGTCCACTGTAATTTAGCTAAGTTTGGTAAAATTTGGAATAAACAAAGAAAGGTGTGTATAATATTTCAATTTATGGATGGGATTTTGAGAGACATTCTTCGATTTTCTCAGGGCTCAGAAGCCTAATAGTGGAGACATTGTAATAGCCTGTGACAGTTGGATTTGTGAAATTCAGATGAAATTTAAATCTTTAGTACCTTAATAAGTAATTATGCTACAATTTATATTAAAATTTGGATTTTGAGACTTGGAATATATTTTGGAGGATTTTCTAGATTGGATTAGCGGCTCTTGAACTATTCTGTGTTATTTGGTGAGCATTGGAATAGGTTCATGGTGTCCTTAATATGAATTTAATCATTCAGCAACACATTGATTCATGGATGGTTTCTTAATTTATTAGATTTGATATAGGAGTTCCAGAGTAAAATTATATATTTTTCATTACGATGTAGGTGTTTTTCCTGGATTTTGGTTATTTGGATGATTGTATATATTCAAAGATGATTATGTTCAAATATGGTTGTTATAATAGATTCATAAAAACTATTGAAAAAAATTACATTTATAATAGTAAAATCATCACATATTGGAGTCATCGTGTATAAGATTTTACCCTTTAATAGGGATTTTATAACATTTATAGGCCCTCCCCTTTTGGAAAATCAATTGAGTATTATAATTTCCCTATGATATGTAATACTCAACCCTTTAATGTGTGAAGGTAACTCCCATATGTGACAACCCTTATGAATAAAGGTCTTAATTTATAGAAATTGTGTATGTTTTATAGGCCTTGTGATACATAAATGACATATTACTCTTAAATTTCCATACTTAAGGGTTTCACTATTTGAAGATGTAAATATATATGGTTTATCCAATATATGATTGTTTATACATAATGGTTACCCTATGATAGATAAATAGTAATGTATAAATGTGAACCTATAAAACATAATTGTTATATATTCTACACATTATGGTCAACTAGTATGTAATGTTACCTTCATATATAAAGGCAATACATATGGTTACTCAATACATACCATTTCTAGAGATGTGATGTTTGACTAAATATGGGAGATTCTCCTAACCCTCGTGCTTGGTTTCAATTCTAAAAAATATTCTTTACAGCTTAATTTGATAACTAGATATCTAAACAAATAAACTCTTATAATTTTTTAGTAGTTTATACATTATATTTCCAATTAATCCCATAACCCAGTGGCTTATAGTCATTGTAAAGTTTATATAAATGAAATATATTTTACATTACTATTAACAAATATTCGTAAACATACCATGCTAGAAATAATTATAGACATTTCATATGTTGTAATAAATACCATACCCTATGTAATGGAAAACATAAGAAGGGGTGGGTAAAACTAACAAAATAGAAAAATTTATTAGCTTTTCATCATGCATAAGATCATAAGAATATGGGAAAATATTATTAAAAGAATGTTATATAATTAAAATGAATATAGAATAATATAATTTACCCATTCAGAAAAATATTATAAAATTAAATCGCAAATGATCAAATGTGTAGCATAAAGGAATAGTGACGAGTCATTAGTCAATAATCATGACCCATTACATACGTATATAACATAGAAATGTTGAATAATAACAAGAAAAAAAATAATTAAATTTTTGGAAAGTTAGTATTGACATAGTACGTGTATAAGGCTTTTAATTTAGAAATAATGTCCATGTATAACATTTCTAACATAATAATAATGTTAATTCCTCATGTTATGAACAAAAAAATAATGTACATGTGACATGTTATGAACATAACAACAGTGTCCATCCATCATATTTTGAATAAAATAATAATATTCATGCACCATTTACTTCTCAGAAGAAAAAATAAAATATTAGTACAATGGAGGGACCTATATAACCCCACCCATCATTGTAAATATATATGTATTCCATAAGATATCTATTATTCATCTTTTATTGATAAAACATGGAAATAAAATTGTTTTTATATCATTCTCAAATTTAATCATATAATGTGAAATCAAAAGTAAAACTATTTACACAAAAACATTTATCATCCTAGAAGATTATTTCATAAAGGATTTTATATGTTTATTCATTAATCGTTACTCCAATGGATAGGGATATCATGGAGATAAAATGTAAAATGTATGTGAAATCATGAAAATAAATTTCCTAAAACATTTTCAATATTTTCAAAAAATGATTAACTTAACAGTGGAATAAAAAATCACTTCAAAGGTTTTTACATGAAAACTTTTTAAAAACAAGATTAGAAAGGATTATAAATAATGGGGTCTTGAAAAAATTATAATGTCATTCCAAATAAAAATTGGTGTGCAGAATAAATTTATAAATTATACGGTTAAATACTTTTCATAAATTTTTCTGAAAAATACATGTATTTAATGCTAGATCATAACATGAACTCATAAAATATAACCTTTAAAAGTTTTTATGAAAATTTTTCAGATCATTAAAAATAATACATATGTATACTTGAACAAAATTATGGAGAATTTTATATAGATTAATTGTAATGTACATGGGGAAAAGTACTCTTTAAAGAGGATGGGAATTTTTCTTAACAATATTATCCTTTTATGATAAATAAATACATTAAGGAAGGATAGTTGATAAAAAATGTAATTTTCAAAATAGAGAAAGAAAATGTTTCATTTAATAAAATTTTACTATATATGAAATATTTAATATAACAAATAAGTTTAGGAAGCCATATTATAACTCGAATAAATATGATTTGAGTTTAAAATTACCTTACGGATTTGGTAACACATGAATCAAAAAACTATTAAAATAAAGATAGGGATTTTTAATACCATTAAATTCAATAATTTTTTGATAAAAACATATATTTGGTAGTTTATACTCCCCACACAAAAAAATTAGCAGTAAATATGGTATATGTCTCAATGAAAGAAATGGTTGAAAAAAACTCTTTCCTTTAATACTGGATTCTATAGAATCACTTTAGAATCCTGTATAATAATCATAACCATATTGATAACATATTTTAGAATGTTATTATTATATATTATCCCATATTTTCATAAATTATAATTCATTATTATAAATTTATTCGTTTATTGTAGTTTATATTCACCATTAATGGTGAGCTATTTTTATTATTTCATGCATGCTTTAAATTTCCTTTGTTGATTCCCATTCATTGATACCATGTTCATTATTATTAAATTATATAAATTAATAGAATATATACTTTTACAAATTTAAAAATTTACATTTTCATTACATTAGAAGTTTTGTCATTATTTCAGATAATAGAATCGATGATGATCTAGTTTTGGAAATTTATCGTGAATAAATGTTTGTATATTAATAATGTGTTAAATATTAACATAAATTAAAAAAAATTCAAAAAAAAAATTTGTTGAATAATTTTATAAATTATTTTGAATCATGCAATTATGGGGGTGATGAAAAATGAAATAATTCAATCAATGGATGTGGTATTCAGCACAGACAGAAAAACATCATCTTGGTATTCAAAATAATACAGAGAATGTACAAATTTTCATATCTTTTAATAAAAAAAATCATGTTATAAATATAATATGTAATAACTCAATACCCATTTTACTATCTATATTATGTATTAATGAAAAATAAACCAAATCGATCATATATGTTATAGACCAAATATATGCATGGAAAACATTTTCATTTTTATTAGGACAAGAGAGGATTTTATATCATTATTATACCCTATATATAATAAAACATTAGTGTATTAATGACACTTATATTATATTGTTTGGATTTAATAATATAATTTTAATTATTTTAATTGTACATAATAAAATTGGAAATGAAAAAGAGTAATTTGTGTGTTTTTACCATACTAGTTGTAATAACACCATTAAAAATTGGATTATGTCTTTTATCGGTGGTATTTTGAGGAAAAAAGAACATCTAATAAGTTTTTAAGAGTGAAATTCTAGTATTTGTTTATAATATTTTTCCAACATTGGTTCATTTTTTGGGAGGATTAGTTATGTGTTCAAGGGCTATATTTATAATTGATGCGACTGTCGTTTTGGGAATAAGAGGTGAAATATTTGGGGAATGATACTCCAAAAGAGTAAAATAATGGAATGAAGATTAGATAAGGTAGATAAATCTCTCAAACACTCATATATAAAAACATTTTTCACATTTTTTATGTATTACAGATTTGAAAAAACTATTTAACCACTTTGACTTTTACTATGGTACCTAATTTTTAACGGAGTAATTTTTAATTATGACTAAAACTAAAATCATATTTATTAAATAATTTAGAATTTATGATCTAAAATATGAAATCATTGTTATTACAATTAATTTATCATGTTAAGAAAAAAATTCAAAAATAATAAATGTATGATGTTTTAATAATCCTTTTATAAGAAATATATAACAAGAGTTCTAAAATTTCAAATATAGGTTTTGAAATTAAAGATAATATTTTTAAATGTATAATTAAACTTAAAAATAATTATTTTTCCAATAAAAACATTCCTTAATTTGTAATTTATTTTTATATCAAAATCAATTCATTAAAGTTAGGGTTTCTGTAAAAACAATATTTTTCACTATTAGCCTAAAAATATTCATTTCAAAATAAATTCTTAAACATTCATCCTATGATTTTATTTCTTTTTTTAATTTGAAAATTAATTAAGTTTTTTAAAATTAATACTCTAATATTAGAAATTTTACTTTTAAATGGAAACATATAACATAATGAAATATATTTTTAGAAGGAAATATAACATTCAAATATTAACATTTCATATTCTTATTTCAAATAAATTAATAATTAAACTAATTTTAATACATTATTAATATGTGAATTATAAATTCTCATTAATTAGGTATAATATATTTATATTCCTGAAATAATAATTAACAGCACATAAAAATGAATTTTTTAGAATAACCAAATTTTTTAAAAAATCATATGAGTTATTTATCAACTCAAATTGATTTTATCAATGATTTAGCAACAAAATGAACATTATTTTTAATTAAAATAATAAATATGAAACAAATTAAATACAATATATATATATATATATTATCACGTTAATAATTATAGATTTATATCATCCTATCGTCTATATGTAAAATCCTTAAAGGATACTTTTTAAGGCCAAAGGATACGATATTATCTAGTGTCCATCATCGGGTGTCGTTTATCTAGAAAGGATGACAAGGAAATTTGATTTAACATGAAATTCTCTCACAAATTGTTTCAATCAAACTATAGTTATTGGATTTCATCTTGGACAGGGTTCTCAGAAAACCCATGTGAACCTACACTCTTTTTCGAGCATAGATAAATAACATTCATAAGTAATATACTTCAACTACCTAATGTCATTTCATTAATTTTCCCTTATTTATTTCATAATTTTGTTACTCCTCTTTCTACCCAATAATTTAATTTCTATATTATTGTGGTCTTATTTCAAAAAAATAATTCTATATATTCTTTAATTTTAATTAATGTTGTGTATTTTATATGATATATTCTTTTCATAATAGAATTTATTTTTACATAATCTAATATTGTAATTTGAAGTGAATTATATTATCACCCATTAAATACATTTTTCTCCTTGAAATTTTAATTATTACGGCTAATTAAAACATTTAAGTGTTTCTAAAAGATAGACATGAATTAATGTATAATTTCTATAGACATATGTTCCTTAAAACATAAGAAACATATTTTTTCTTAAAATTAAGATGGACCCTTTTATTTTTCTTATCTATAATATTTGTTTCTAAACATACTACATCTTTTTGTATCATGACTCTTATAATAGAATTATTTTTCCCTTGTAATTTCATAGTCATCCTTGCACCAACACATGATTAATGGATGGTTTCAAATATGAAATGTTATTTGAGTATATTGTTCATTTAAATAGATTCTATTTGAATATAGATAATCCATTTCAATAATTCATATCAAATTCATCAAAAGGAGTAATATGAATGATTTAAATTATAGACATTCCGATAAACATAATCATCGAATATAATAATACTTAAAATAAAAGTTTTCATCAATAATAAAATAATCAATTTGGTGATTAATTTATCTCAAAAAATATCCTAGATATACTAGGGTTCCTAGAATTAAAATTCCACGGGACATCCACAACACTATATTAGAAAATATGTGCCCCATAATTATCAAAATCCACATAAGTAACTATCTTCACATAAGTTCTTCCTAGTTCAGTTTATCGTAGAGGTTTTTGATGCTTATCATCTTATTTAACCCTTTTATTATGGAATTGTTATGGATGGTTCCCATGCTCCTCTTATTTATTATGTTTAACTATAGGTTAAACCTTGGTTCTATCATAATTTTTCTATACATTAATAAATATACTCACAATTTTTTATTTCAAATTAGTTGGTTTGTGCATTCATTTTCCACACATAAAAATCTTCTAATTCCTTTATGAAATTTTCCTCTGAACCCCATTTTACATTCTTAATACATAAGAAAGTGAATATATTTTATTAATTTGACTTTTTTCATGAAACATCAATGAGATTATATCCTTATTTTCATCTGTGTGATTTTAAATTTAACAAATTTCAATTTATTAATCATTATGTCTAATTACCGGATAGGAATAACAAAAATTATTATCACCCTTTCTCTTATCTTGTTTTGTTTCTCATTGGGGAAATCACTGCATTATCCCTTTTACACAGTTTTACTTTATTCATCTTATTTCAAACAATTTATTATCACTCTTTCTCATTTGGGAAATCACTACATTATCCCTTTTACCCAGTTTTACTTTATTCATTATATTTCAAACCATTTACTAAAATAGAAAAATGTTAGAGATAATAATTCATCAATAATATGTTTATAAAAAGGATAATTATTGACATAAAAATTATAAATAACCAATTATATATAAACCCTAAATTACAAATTTCTATGTTCCATTGTGTATTATTAATTTTATACAACATATTTTTTTTCTAAAACCCAATAAAAATGAGCTAAAATCCCTCATAATGGTTCATTAAAACCATGTGAATCACCGAAACATATCCCTTATGATTTTTAAACCATTTATTTGGAGGTCTATTTATCATGACCATGGTAAAAAATGAATCAACCCCTACCAATAATTTTTAGTGTTATTTCCTTTTTTATCACGGTTAAATTCTATATTCACTTAATTTTATGTATAAAATGGTTTAATTTCTAATAAACCAAACCATATCTAGTTTAATAATGTTTCTGGATAACATCCAATAATTTGACTAATCACTAGGGTTTTCAGTATTTTTCTATTTTCTAATAAAAAAAATTAAACTAATCTCCACAAAATAATTTATCTTTTCTTAGATACTTTAAAAAAACAACATTATAAATACATATAGATAACTAATATGATATAATAATCATCATAACTTGCGGAAAGGAAAACATAATAAGTGGGGAGCTTAAATGATCACTAATGGAAATACATATCGATATATCAGCAAGAGTTAAATCATATTAATTTAACAAAACATAATAATGGGATAAATTCTTATGAAAAAATAATATTGATCAGTTAGAGTTTTCTATAATTTATAATTAATTGAAATGTAATTTCAAAAGATATAATATATAAAATGGAATAATATTATAGAATATTGATAACATAATCTCAATCCATTGGGCATAAAATAGTAATATAATATAGAAATGGGGTGTAAGAATATAAAAAATAATTCATAAAATATAGGGAAAATGTAACTTAAATAGAGTACATGAATAAATTTTTTAACATAACAACATTGTATATGTATCATATTGGGAAGATAAAAATAATTTAAATTTCTCATTTTTTGAATATTGGAATTATTTTCATGGCTGTTGTTGTCACCATTACAATAATGTCCACAATTGATTTTGTGAACATCATAATAATTTACATGCATTATCCTTATCTCATAAGATATATTAATTTAACCAACTCCTTGAAGGGAGAAATTGGACCCCACCCATTTTCATCAATACATATGTTCCCCATAAGATATAAATCATTTATCATTTCATGAAAACACATGAAAATGAAATTAGTTTCATAACATATTTAAATAGAATATAATTTTGTGATATCAAAAGTATATTAGTTGATGCAATAAATTCAATCTACTAAAATGTGTATCCCATAATCTAATTTAGAGGTTTATTCATGAAATATTACTCTCAATTAGATAGGTATAAATGAGATAAATAGGAAAATGGAAGTAAAATATGAACATAGATTGCATAAATGACTTCCATAATTATATTAATAAGACAATGTTATATTCTACATTTAGATTTTTATTTCTAGAAGTTTACATAATAAATTATGAAAACAGTATTTTGAAGGAAAAAACAGTAATTAAGCCATGAAATATTTATAAATTCTTTATAGAGGAAATGATTAGTTGAAGAAAAAAAATATTAATTGGAATGCAATAAAAATTTAAATATTAAAATTTTAAAATAACATTAATAAAACCCATGTCAATATAATGAATAATAAAACCTCATCTCAAAAATGAGTAAGATTAAAGATGATAAAAAAAATTAATATTAAAAATTTATTTTTTAAAATAATAATGATTAACATTTTAGGGAATTTCTAATATGAATATTGATGAAAATTATTCTTTAAAGGGGGTGGAAATTATTCTTCTTAATTTTATAACATTCGGGAAAAATATTATTCATTGTAGAACATTAGTGTTAAAATTTATTTTTCCCCAAATACTAAGATAATTTATCAAATAAAAAACATTTTTTCTGTATTAATCAAAACATAGAATAAATAAATTTAATAATAAATATTATAACTCTAACAAGGTGATTTCAGATATTAAAATCCCTTACATATTTAGTAATACAAGAATTTAAAAATTCATAAAAAGGGTAACAGTTAATGTAATTTAAAATCCATTTAATGTAATGTATGTTAGGAATAAAATATTCCCAAACATATTATATTAAAAAAATTAAATAAAATAAGTGGAGAATATGGAAAATTTTTCAAAGAATTATAATCAGGATGAGAATACCAATGACCTTAACTCTAAGCTTCTTCCAAGGTTTTTTAACCTCATGTATAATAAAAATAACCTCGAATATATCATACTAAAAAATTATATTCTTATTTATTAACCTATATAATTTGAAATTAGAATAAAATATTATACATTTATTAGTTATTCATAGTTTATTTCCACCATCTTGTTTTAACGATTTTGATTATTTCAAGCAAGATTTAAAATATATATGTCGATTGTAATTATTTTATTTAAATATCATCATTCAAAAATTATCCAAGGTACTATAATAGATTGTTTATAATTATTTATAAATAGTATGTTTAATTTTATGAAAATATTATTCACAATTCATGAAGGTGGAGATAGTATCGGGTTTTTTTTGGTAAATTTGGTATAACTAATGTTAGTATAATAGCAATTAGTTAAATTTTAATATAACCTATATATAATCATAATCATTTCATAGATTTAATTTTTATTCATTATATGAACGATTAGAATCATCAATGTATGATGGTGATAAATGATGAAATAAATAGTTTCATAGAGGAGGTAGTCTGGATATATTCATGGATGATGACATCATTTTCCATAAAATGGAGAGAATGTATAATTTTTTTCAGAATCTTAATATTTTTATAAATATCATATTTACACATTAAATACTTTTTTTAACCATACATGTAATCTAATATGTACCACCTCAAGCTTCCACGATATGCTTCTCTTTGAATAATACAATAGAGTGTGTTGTACTCAACTTCGAGTTCTAACACACCTCGACCAATCAAACTAGCTTTTATGAATAGTAAATTCCACTTTTTGAGATTTTATAAATTTTAACATTTAAAATGGACTTTATTTTTGGATTCATAATATCAAAATTAGCTTAAGATGAATTTTTTGTATTTTTCTGAAAACATTCAATTTTTATAAATAGTGAAAAATACTAAAATTTGATTAAAAACATATTATTTATTCAAAATAATTTATTTTAATAAATTATAATATTTAGTGGTTTTAATGTATAATTAGATTATATTTTTACCATTTAACCCAATTTTGGTCATTGGACGTAATTTCACATATAAACTGGACATAAGCAAGTGTCAATCTTTTGATAGTTATTATTTCTTAAAAATACGCTTTTTGTTTTGACAATGGGAATTTATTTTAAATTAACATCTTCAACTTATGTGTTTTGAATTTATAAAAATGGATTCCATATTTATAATCAGGTGTTCCAAAATTTTTAAATAGTTAACTTTTTATTTTTAGATATTTTGAATAATTACTTTGGTAAATATTTTATTTACCACGGTTAAAGGGTAAATCCAGTAAATAAGGGTAAAAAAATAATATTATAATAATATTAAATTACCCTAACATGTGTCCTAATCCTATTGGATGATACATGTCCCACCATGGCCATCTTGGGGTTGATTTTGGGACCACATGGAGCCACTTGAAAGTGATAATGACACATTATATTAATTAAGATAAATTAAATACAAAAATCTAATAAACATATATCTTATAGTAAAACAATCATAACATAGGGTTATATATGTTTTCATTTCAACTATAAATATTAATTATAAAGGTAAAAATATTTCCTACATAATGGTATTTTATTTATAATTTCTAGAGATTGAATAATTAATTTGTATTTATGAAACAATGATGATGCAATATTTTCTTTATTATTGAAAGAATCAAATAAAAGGTATTATAAATGTTAAAATAAATGTAATGTGAAACTTTTTATTCCATAAAATAATTTAATAGGTTCATATGACATTATAGGATTGATTGAATTAATATAGTTTTTAGGACTGACAAAAATAAATTATTAAACAGTGTCGAAATTGACATGAAGGAATTTTTAATACAAATATTATATTATTTATTAATATAATATTCCTAAAAATATATGGTTCAGCCAAATGACATATATAATTATATTTTTATCATTAAGAAACCACTTGGGGTTATCTTGCACTACTCCAAATTTTCCTTTTATCAGTGCTAAAAATTACCTTTAACAGCACTAGAAAAGCGTTGTGAAAGCCGACGAAGATAAGGGGGTCCCCTTTATCAGCGCTCCAAAAAGCGCTGATAATTTCTCCTTTTATCTGATCTAAAAAGAGTGCTGATAAAACGGGTCTTTTATCGGTGATAAAAAGAAGCGCTGATAATAGGGTCCTTTATCAGTGATTTTTTTAGCACTGATAAAAGTAAAAAATTTAAAAAAAAATTTAAAAAATATAAAAAATTTAAAAGAAATCCAGCCAATCTGGGGGGATTTTATAGCACTTGATCCAACTTTTTAACAGCGCTTTCCATCCCTTCAAGTGCCTGCATGCACCCCCTCCACCTTTTATCAATGCTATCCCCCCAAATCAACCCCCATGTGTGCGCCCCTACCTCCACAAGGTTTTGAACTCGAGACCTCCCACCTGCACGCCTAAGCCCTTACCACTCCTCTATTTTGATTTGTTTTCCATTTCATGATATCTCTATTTATATATATATATATGTATATTTATTCTTATAGTAATATATATTTATATTAATATATATATATAGTTATATTAATATATATATAGTTATATTAATATATATTTATAGGGATATTAATATATATATTTATAGTTATATGAAAATAGATGTAGTTATATTAATATATATATATATAGTTAGATTAATATATAGTTATATAAATATTCTTATATTTCTATTTTAAATAAAATGGATATTAGTTATTATTTATATAATGCTAATATATTTTATATGTAACTATATTTTATTATTTATATTTATAATTAAATTTTTATGTGTCAATATATAAAAAATATGTATATATTATTATATATTTGATTATAAATAGAAGATCATTATAAAAAATGAAAAAATTTCAAAGAAATGTTATCAATATGAATGTAATACCTTGTAATAAATTCAGTCCGCCCCCAAAAAAAATCCAATAATTCCCCCTTAAACGGGGCTGAAAATCCACATAATATTAAAAATGGGGCATCGTGACTAAAAACTCAGTTTTGGAGGCCTTCTCGGCCTTTTTTGGCCTTGAGAAATTTGACAGAGGCCTTTCGCGAATCATTACCCCGTAGAGCACGTTACAGGCTTCGATTTGATATGTTGTAGAGCTCAAACGGACACCGGAATCAAAAGTTATGGTCGTTTGAAGTTCGAGTTTCGTTTTCCACATATTTTGGATCTTTTTAATTTGTTTAATTTTTTAGTCTTCAAATTTTTAATAAATGTATATTAATCCATAATATTTCGCAAATTATTTATTTAAAATATTTGTTTAAATATTTTATAATCCAATTTCAGTAAATATCTTATATATTAAGTGTAACTTTATATTTATACTTATCTAAAATATATTTAAAATTATATTTAAAATATATATATTATATTTATATCAATATAACTATATCTATATATTTAAATATTAATATATTTTTTTTAATGAATTTCTTTTTTAGAAGTAGACCCATTATCGGTGCTTTTATAAAAAGTGCTGATAAAGACCCCCCTTTATCAGCACTACTAAAAAAGCACTAATAAATAGGTACCCTTTAACGGCACTCAAAGAAGCATTGTTAAAGGGTATAACTTTATCAGGGCTAAAAACCGCTGAAAAAGGGCTACGTTTATTAGTTCTTTTTTTAGAACTGATAAAGGTACCCTTTATCACCGCTTTTTTAGCTCTTATAAAAGTACCCCCCCCCCTTTATCAACGCTTTTTCATTAGCGCTGATAATGGCTGGGGATGGCCTTGCATAGTTTTTCGGTAGTGTTGGTTGTTTATAGTATGTTTATTAACCATATAATATAAAAATAAAAATTTACCTGGTGAATCTAAAACTCTTTAACTAAGAGTTAAATCTAAAATAAAAAGTTAATTTGGTGACCCAAACCACTCTACAACCTATTGGTTGAGTGGTTTTCGACCTATCCCTACCATGGTCTTTAAATAATTTATTTTGGAGCCATTATAAACCGAAAATGATTTTATTATAAATTAATATTTCTAGCTTTTCCTAAGGCATCCCTCACCCCTCATATAAAAAGGCACTCCCCCTTCCCTCAAATTAACACCCTCAAAGCCTTTTGGATTGGCCAACCCCTGTAAAAATACCCTCTCAATTGTCCTCCCTTCATCCTAGAGGCCTTACTTTAGTATGAAAGCCATCCTAAAGAGTGATTTTGATCAAATCAAAAGGAAGAACCCGAAGAAGAGGTAAATATTTCATCACCTATTTCAATTTTGTTTCTTCAACCACTTCCTCTTTATTTATTATCTCCATTATATAATAATAACTCCAATATCTTCTATATACTGTGATTTTATTATAAATACGGTACAACCGTATTCATTATTCTATCCATCCTCTGAATGACATGTCACCATACCTGCATATGTACGGCTTATCGTCTCCATGTTGTGGTGTAATTGTTATTCAATGCATTATTATTTGGATGGGTATAATAATGATGTGTAACTGATGTAAATAATAAATATGACATGATAATGATTCTGTAAATATGATATAACTTCCAATTATTTATTATTTTAATATCAAAAGAATGATATTGTCGATCGGGCGTACGTACGGATTACCGTCTCCACGAACGCGATGAGATTCATTCCACATTTGTATCCATTCAAGACTAATTTTTATTATATAATTAAAAATAATGTTTAAAGACTTAATATCATTCTAAATATGAATAATATACATCATATCCATAACAAAAATTACTTACGTGACAAAGCATATAAAGGAAAACAAATCTGTTAACACCCAAAACGATGATAATACTAAGATATTATTAACAAAAAAATATTAAAAGATCATATATGATATAATATTAATATATATGATTCATGTATGGTTAAATAACAATTATTTCACTAATATACAAGAGTTTAAACTACCCTTGACCAAGTAAAATTACAAGGTAAGGGTTAATTTCACAATCTCATTGTTATCCGAGTTTGTTTCTACGTAGGTATCTACTGGGACTTATTTAACATCCACATCTGTGTTTCATAAATGTGTATTTCAAAACATTCTTAATATTTTATAGACTATGGGTTAAAGTCATTTATACCTTTGTTTGACTTTTTATAAGATTTTTATAAAGTAATCATTCTGTCATTTTCCAAACAAGGTCCGGTATAACCGTTTCGAAAAAATGAAGGTAAGAATGTAATTTTTTAACTTATACAACAAGTGAGGCTATTTTCCGCCAGTATAACATCATGAATTCTTCCCTTATAGGATTATAAGAATATTTCCAACATTAATTTTTTCTTTTATAATTATATTTTTTAAATGGTTTCATAATAGAAATAGGTATTTCTCTAAAAACGTTTTGATTCCATCTATGTCAACATCCTTTGATGGATTTTAAGCTTATTTGAAGTTGATTTATTATGATACAAAACAACCATACTGTATTGAAGGTTTTGTGATATTTTTTATTGTGTATATGTTATTTTTACACCATTCGTAGTTTCTAGATAAATTATTGACATTCCGTATGCTAGTTTTAATACGAATGTTTTTGTTATGTTTAATCCTCTTCATATGAGGAATGCATTGGACTTAGTAAGTGACAGATGGGGCCCACTATAGCTTCTCGATGCATCTGTAGGTCTCATGAGACAAACTATTGTCTTGACACAATGCCTTGACAAAATCTTATTTGTAGTGTTGGCACAAAGCCATGACAATGTGGTTATGAAAGTCTGGAATTATGCATTCCATCATTATGAAAGTGGGTACTGATATTTCATGTAGAATATCCATGTGAGTAAGTATATGGAATTATTTTGATTTTATCTTTTTTATTATGCTGAATTTCAAGTTTAAATGGATTTTTTTAGTCTTATACATTTCCTTAAATATTTATGCTTATTTATGAAAGTTTCTGCTATATTTTTATCCTTGCTGAGCATCTAACATCACCACTTTCTAGGTTTTATTTTTCCCAGGATGCGAAGAATTATTTTATTACTGACCTACAGGGATATTCTAGGGGATATCAGTGTTGTATATGGAAAATATTTTGTTGTAGTTTTCCATTTTATGATGTAATGTAAACCTTTTGAATGTATCTAGTACCTCCAATTCTACTAAACTAATCGGAATTTCGAGACTTGATCTTTTGTGATCATTCCAATTATACGTAATAATGCACTGACTCTAGGCTTCTGGGGTCGGGGCGTTACAGTTGGTATTAGTGGATGTTTAGTACAATACTAGGAAACTAGATTTTGATAATCTCTGATTAGAGCAAATATCCCTTAGATAGAATTTAAGGATTTGTATAAATGAACATCTTAGAATATTTGTATTACAGATATTTTGTGACTTTTCCAAAAAATACATCCCCATCTGGATATGAGTAGGTAGAGGTGGCTCTGGAACAAATGCACATTGGGGTAATCCTTGAAACCCCTACTTTGTGCAAAACTCGAATGGGAACTGGTGCATGACAACGGGCCTTGCTGCACTCTTGGTTACGACACTCCAGGGGGATATGCTTTGGATAATTATTTTTTTCTTTATAAAACATAATTAAGGGTTTATGAGTACATACATCCTCAACGAAAACATTTTTTATGATTATGGATTATATCCATAAACTATTAAATTTATGATAAGTGTTTTCAAACTTTAGAATTATGTATTTCGATTCATAAACTAATCTAGTTTGTGCTATTTTTCAGAAATGGTGCGTAGTGGAAGGAATGGGAATTGTATCGATAAATTCACTCCATGTATGTATTTCCCTCCAACTCAAGATAATTATAGTGGAGCTGGTGGTGCAATTGGTGCAAATCATCTTACCACTATATTGGGACAACTCACTCAGGTTATGAATAATAACCTTCCACATATGGAGCACCCTGATCCACAGCGTGGAGGATCAATGTTATATAACTTCATGAGGCAACAACCACCGACATTCAATGGTGGTACAAATACACTTGTAGCAGAGAAATGGATAAATTCTATATGGAAAATATTCCACTCCTTGGGGAGTAGCGAAAGGGAAAAAGTTGTCATGGGAGTTTACCACCTCAATAGAGATGCTGATCAATGGTGGTCATTCATTAAAAACACAATGGATGATGATAAAGTATAAAATATGGAATGGAGGGAGTTTAAATAGAATTTCATAGAAAAATAATTTCCACATGACTATAGAACAGATATGGAAAGACAATTTCTGAGTCTAAGGAAAAAGACGGATGAGAATGTGGCAAAGTATGATGCTAGCTTTACAAGTTTTTCTAGGAATGCAGTAGATTATATATGAAACCCAAGAAGTGATTTTGATCGTTTCTTTGATTTTTTAAAACCATTTCTACATTGAGCAATAGTCTCACAATTATTCTCATCGTACGAAGATATTGTCTCATGTGATATCAAGATAGAAAAATAATTCTCTAAGTCTTACGACTTTAAAGCAATGAATGAGAAGGAGAGATATGTTGAACACTCTAGAAATGGAAATAAGGGGAAGAAGGGAAAAGTTAAATATCCATCTTGAAGAAAATTTGGGAAGAAACACCATGGTACTTTCCTAAAAGGAATGGGAGTATGTTAAAAGTGTGGTGAAAAATGCCACCATACTCGTGATTACAAGGGGAAGAAAGAGGTTGTCGATGTTGAATGCTACAATTATAGAGAAACGGGAATTATGTGAATGAATGTCCTAAGCATCAGAGGAACTTAACTTAGAAAAGGCCAAGGGATCAAGTCCAATCTTATGTTATCACTACTCTTGATCTTGAAGCTCCGAAAGACATGGTGGCAGTTAATTTAATGGTTTCCTCAAGTTTATAAAATGATTTATTTGATTCTGGATCATCACCTTGTTTCATATCTTCCCGTTTTTCTAGGAAAATTAGATATTTCCAGTTTGATTTAACAATGGAGTTGTCAGTCAAAACATCTAAGGGAAGTATCATTGAAAAAATGTATTCTGAATCTGTCCCTATTAGGTAATATAAATGTTCTTTATCTACTGATCTGATCATCATACCCATGATTGAATTTGATATAATCCTCAGTATGGATTGGCTTTCAGACCATGATGAATAAATTTATTTTAAGTAGAAGGTGGTTACAATTTTTTATGATGATATGGAGTTCCTTATCTTTAGAGCATAAACGTCACCACCTAATTCTTATCTGGGTCCACCCCCAGTAGCTCAACTAAATTCAATTATTGGGGGGAAGAGAATGAAATAATTGTGTGTGAGGAAAAGAATGTTCAAATAGAGGATGTAATGATTTTTCAAGAGTTTGTTGATGTATTTCCAGAGGATTTAACTGGACATCCTCCATAATGAGAAATTGAATTTTCAATTGACTTAATTCCAGGTTCAAGGCCCATATCGAAGACCCCATTATAGAATGCCAAATACCGAAGTAGTTGAACTAAATAAGCAACTAATGAAATTGATCAATAAGGGATCTATTCTCCCTTGTATTTCTCCATTGGGAGCCCCTGTCCTTTAAAAAAAGATGGATATATGAGGTTGTGTATTGACTACAGGGAGATCAATGCTATAACAATAAAGAAAAGGTATCTCTTTCCTCGCATTGATGATTTATTCGACCAACTACATGGTGCTCAATACTATTCAAAGATTTACCTACGATCTGGATATCATTAGTTGTTTGTGAAGAAGGAAGACATTCTGAAAAGAGCATTTCGAACTAGGTACAAGCATTATGATTTTATAGTAATGCCTTTTGGATTGACTAATGAACCCTCTATCTTTATGGATCTAATGAATTGAGTTTTCAATGAATATATTGATGACATTGTAGTGTTATTTATTGATTATATCTTGGTATACTCCAAAAACTACGAAGATCATGAAAATCACTTGCGCATTATCCTAAAGACTCTTAGAAGACATGAATTATATGGGAAGTTTAGCAACGGTGAATTCTAGCTTCAGTAGATTTCTTTTATTGCCCATATTTTCTCTAAGGATGGAATATCTGTAGATCCTTCTAAGACCATGGAAATCCAAGAATATCCATCCCAAATGAGTATAAATGAGGTACACAGTTTTATTGGTTTAGAATGTTATTATCGACGTTTCATCCAAAATTTTTCCCAGTTGGATAACCCATTCACAATGCTCACATGAAAAGGGGTCAAATTGTATTGGAAAAAAGTGTGTGAAGAATGTTTTATAGAACTAAAGATAATATTATCCAATTCTCATATATTGACTCTACCATTGAGGAATGATGGGTTTGTTATTTATAGTGATGCTTCAAAGAAAGGACTTGGTTGTGTCCTTATGTAGAATGATATGGTTATTTCCTATGAATCCCGATAGCTGAAAATTCATTAGAAAAACTATCCTACACATGATCTTGAGTTAGAATCTATAATCATTTCTTAAAATATTTGGTGACACTATCTCTATGGTGAAAATTGTGAGATATATACCGATCAAAAGAATTTGATGTAGATTTTTTCACAAAAAGAACTCAACATGTGGCAAAGGAGATGGATTGAACTACTCAAGGATTATGATTTCACTATACACTACCACCCGGGGAAGTAAAAATTGGTGGAATATTCATTGAGTAGAAAGGATCATGGAGTTTTGACTGAGATGAGAGTTGAAAAGGGTCTTATATACCATGATCTAGTAAAGATGGACATGGGAATCACCCTGGAAGGTGAAACATATATAATTTTTCAAATGGTTTCCAAACCTTCTTTACAAGAAAGGATAAAGAGTTCTCAAACCAATGATGAAGAGTTTCAAGAGTAGATTAATGTTGTGAATGATGGGAGATTGAGTGACTGTGTATGAAGATGTAATTTTGAAATTTGGGAAGAGACATTGTGTTCCCGATATACCTGATCTAAAAAGCTAATTTTAGGATCATGCTCATAGTTCTAATTTTTCTATACACCTTGGTGGCACTAATATGTATAGAGATTTGAAGGAACATTTTTGGTGGGAAAACATGAAGAGGGTTATTGCTGATTTTGTGTCAAGATGTATGGTTTGTCAACAAGTGAAAGCTGGATGGAAACAGCTTGGAGGAGTCAAACAACCACTTCCCATACCTGAGTGGAAATGTGACAATATTACGATGGACATTGTCCTGGGACTACCAAAGACTCCTAGAAGAAACGATACAATAAGGGTCATTGTTGATCATATTACCAATTCATCAAATTTTCTTTCTATAAGAGAAGATTTACCACCTGATAGTTTAGCAAGACTGTATATTAATGTGGTCGTAAGACTACATGGAGTACCACTATCGATTGATTCTGATTTTGGTCCCCGTTTTACAGCAAGATTCTGGAAAATTCTACAGAATTCCCTGGATAATGATCTTCGTTTGTGCATTTCCTACCTTCCTCAAACTGATGGACAATCAGAACAGACTATTAAAACCTTATAAGTCATGTTGAGATCAAGCTCACTTGAATTTCAAGGTATGATTGATCAATATTTACATCTGGTATAATTTTCTTATAACAATAGCTTCCAGTATAGTATTTAGATGGAACCATATGAAACATTATATGGTAATAGATTTCATACACTGACTTGTTGGGATGATGTTAGTGAAAGAAAACTCATAACTCTAGAACTAGTTAAGGAAACGATGGAAAAGGTGAAGGTAATCTAAACCCACATGAAAGCAGCTCGAAGTAGGCTGAAGAGCTATGCAGATAACCGAAGGAAGGATTTGGAATTTAAGGTTGGATATCATGTTTTATTGAAGCTATCTACAGGGATGGGTGTTATATGTTTCAGTAAAGAAGGGAAAATTGAGTCCCAAGTACATCGAACCATTTGAAATTCTAGAACGAATTGGGGCTGTAGCTTACAATTTGGAAATGCCTCCAAGTCTCTCCAAAGTTCACGTTGTGTTCCACGTATCACTGTCGAAAAAATGCATGCCTGACCCAATGTATGTACTCACCTTTGAAGAATTAGAACTGGAACTCGTTCTATGTTATTTGTAAGAGATTTTCAAGGTTCTTGATACAAGATAACAAATTCTGAGAAACCTTATTACTCATCTGGTAAAAGTTCTATCGACAAACCATAAGATGGAAGAGGCAACGTGGAAACCCGAGGAACATATGATGAAGAACCACCAAAGTGTTTTTATGAGGTAATATTCTAAAAATTTGGAGGAAAAAATTATTTTAAGGAGGGGAGAATGTAACACCCCAAACTTCCATAATATGCTTCTATTTGAATAATTCAATAGCATGTTTTGTACACTACTTCGAGTTCAAACACACCATAACCAATCAAACTAGCCGTTATGAATAGTAAAACCCACTTTTTGAAATTTTATAAATTTTACCCTTCAAAATGGACTTTATTTTTAGATTCTTAATATCAAAATTATCTTAGGATAAATTTTTTGTATTTTTCTGAAAACAATCAATTTTTGTTGAATAGTGAAAAATACTAAATTTTAATTAAAAAAACTTTTTTAATCAAAATAATTGATAGTAATAAATTATAAAATTTAGTGGTATTAAATTATAATTAGATTATATTTTTACCATTTAATATAATTTTGTTCATTGGATGTAATTTCACATTTAAACTGTACGTAAGCGTGTGTCAATCTTTTGACAGTTATTATTTCATAAAAACAAGCATTTTGTTTCGACAATGGGAATTAATTTTAAAATAATTTCTGCCACTTCAGTGTTTTGAATTTATAAAAATAGATTCCAAATTTTAAATCAGGAGGTCCAAATTCTATAAATAGTTAACTTTTATTTTTAGTCATTTTGAATAATTACTTCGGTAAATACTTTTTTTACCATGGTTAAAGGGTAAATCCTGTAAATAAGTGTAAAGAAATAATATTATAATAATATTAAATTACCCTAACATGTCTCATAACCCTATTTTATGTTACATGTTCGACCCTGGTCATCTTTGTGTCGATTTTGGGACCCCATGGGGCCACATGTATGTGATAATGGAACTTTATATTAATTATGTTAAAGTAAATACAAAAAAACCATATATCTTTTAGTAAAACAATTTTTACGTATGGTAATATATGTTATCCATTTGATTATAAATATTCATTATAAAGATAAAAAGTTTTCATATATAATGGTATATTATTTATAATTTTTATACATTGAATAAATTAATTTATTTATGACACAATGATGATGCAGTATTATCCTTATTAATGAATGAACCAAAGAAATGGTATTATAAATGTTAAAATAAATAAAATTTGAACGTTATTATTCCATAAAATAATTTTTTAGGTTAATATGACATTCTAGGATTTATTAAATTAATTTATTTCGAATCAATAAATTTTTTAAGACATTAACAAAAATTAATTATTAAATAGTGTCAAAGTTGACATAAAAGAGTTTTTAAAACAAATATGATATTATTAATTGAGATAATATTCCTAAAAATATTTTTTTCGTCCAAAAGACTTATATAATGATAGGTTAATCATTAATGAACCACTTGGGGTTATACTGGAAGTTTATAGTAAGTTTATTAACCATTTAATATAAAAAATACAAAGAGACATGGTAAATGTCATAATATTAAAATAAGTTTTAAATATAAAAGATAAATGTAATATGGTGACCCAAACCTATCTAAAACCTATTGGTTGAGTTTTTAGACCTATCCCCACATTATACTTTAAATAATCAATTTTTAATTTATTAAAAATGGAAAATTATTTTATTATAAAATAATGTTTCTGGCTTTTCCTAAGGTGCCCCTCACCCCTCTTATAAAAGGGCACTCCACCTTCCCTCAAATTTACACCATAAAAGCCTTTTGGCTCACCCAAACCCTTTAAAAATACCCTCTCAACTGTCATCCCTTCATTTTAGAGAACTTTATTTAGTTAGAAACACAACATATGGATCCCTTTTGATCAAATCAAAA
Source organism: Viscum album (assembly GCA_963277665.1). Classification (NCBI taxonomy): domain Eukaryota; kingdom Viridiplantae; phylum Streptophyta; class Magnoliopsida; order Santalales; family Viscaceae; genus Viscum; species Viscum album. Next base: position 1,477,829,474 of record OY728151.1, read on the forward strand.
GAAAGAACCCTGAGAAGAGGTATATATTTCATCACCACTTTCATGTTCGTTTCTTCTTACACTTCTTCTTTCTAGGTTGTTTCCATTATAAAATAATAACTCCAGTATTTTTTATACACTCTCATGTCATTATAAATATGTTACAACCATATTCATTATTTTATCTTTCCTTTGAATGACATGTCACCATTCTTGCGTACATACGACTTACCATCAACACGTCATGGTGTAATTGTTATTCAATGAATTATTATTGGGATGGGTATAATAATTATTTTTAATTTATGTAAATAATAAATATAAAATGATAATTATTCTTTATATATGATATACCATCCAATTATATATTATTTTAATATCTAAATAATGATTTTGTCGCTCGTGCATACGTACGGGTTACCGTCTCCACGAACGCTATGAGATTCATTCCACATCCTATCCATTCAAAACTGATTTTAATTAGATGATTTAAAATAAAGTTTAAAGACTTAATATAATTCTGAATATAAATAAGATACATCCTATACATAACAAACATTAATTATGTAACAAATCATATAAAGAAAAACAAATCAGTTAACACCCGAAATGATGATAATACTAAGATATAATTAACAAAAAAATATTAAAAGATCATATATGATATCATATTAATGTATATTATTCTTGTATAATTCCATAAGAAATATTTCACTGTTATACAAGAGGTTAACCTACCCTCGACCAAGGAAAATTACAAGGTAAGGGTTAATTTCACAATCTCTTTTTTATTCAAGGTTGTTTTTACGTAAGTATCTACTGGGACCTCTTCATCATCCACATCTATGTTTCTTAAAAGTGTATTTAAAAACATTATTACTATTTTATAGACTATGGATTAAAGTCATGTATAACTTTGTTTACTTTTTATAAGATGTTTATAAAGGAATCATTATGTTGTTTTCCGAACAAGGTCCTTTATAACATTTTCGACAAAATTAAGGTGAGAATTTCTTTTTTTTAACTTACATGGCAGGTGCAGCTATTTTCCCCCATTATAACATCATCAAATCTTCCCTTACAAGCTTATAAGAATATTTCCAAATTAAATGTTTTCTTCTATAATTATATTGATTTTAAATAATTTCAAAATAGAATGATATATTTCACTAAAAAAGTTTTGATTTCATCTATGTCAACATCCTTTGATGGATTTTAATCATATTTGAAGTTTATTTATTATGATAAAAACCATACATATTGTATTGAATATTTTTTGAAATGTTTAACTCTAGATATGTTATTTTTACACCATTCTTGGTTTATGGATAAATAATTTACATTTTTTATGCTAGTTTTAATATGAATGTTTATGTTTTGTTTAACCCTTTTCATATGAGTAATTCATTGGACTTAGTAAGTGATGGGTGGATCCCGCTATAGCTCCTCGATGAGTCAGTAGTACTCATGAGACGAACTAGTGTCTTGGAACAGGGCCTTGAGAAAATCTTATTTTTAGTCTTGGCATAGGGCCTTGACCATGTGGTTAGGAAAGTGTGGCATTATGCATTCCATCATTATGAAAGTGGCTATTGTAATTTCATGTGATTATTTGACTAGTATAATATCCATGTGAGTAAGTCAATGAAATTATTTTTATTTTATCTTTTCCATATTATACTAAAGTTCTGGTTTAAAATACTTTTTTTAGTCTTATACATTGCCATAAATGTTTATACTTATTTATGAGTGTTTACACTATATTGTTATCCATACAAAGCATCTGAGCTCACCACTTTCGATGTTTTAGTTTTTCCAGGATGAAAAACAGTATATTATGACTGACCTGCATGGATAGTCTATAGGATTTACTGTTTTCTATGGAAACAATGTTGTTGTTGTTTTCCATTTTATGTTGTAATGTAAACCTTATGAATGTATCTAGTACTTACAAGGATACTAAACTAATCATTCTTTCGATAAATGATATTTTGTGATCATGCCAATGAAACATAATAATGCACCGACTCTAGGCTTCTGGGGTCGGGGCATTACATGTTTGGGAAAAATAAAACATGGGACTCATGGAGGAAACAATGAAAATGTACTTATTAATGACATATAAATTTTTCATAGGATATGGGACAAAGGTAGATGTTGATTATTCGATCATTATATAACATTTGGGAATAAAAATGAAAATGGGTGTTATTATTTTATGATGGTGTGAAATTATTTAACATTGAATACAAATAACTAATGAAATAGACGAGAAAATGAGTAGTTTGGTATTTTTTTCACTACTCCTTAAAATAAATCATTTAAAAATAGAATTAATCCTTTGAGGGGTGGAAATTTTAGGATACAAAAACCTTTGGGAAATTTATAATAGTCTGGGTAAGGTATTTGGGAAAATTTTCGTAAATATTAGGTGCATTCGGTGTGAGGTTAAGTTGGGTGGTTATGGGATCCTTTAATTTTTTTAAGGAGTATAATTTTTGAAATAATGGGTTCCATATTGAAGACATGTGGCTCCCAAATTTTAAATTAATTTTTTGGAAACAAGATAAGGTTGCTAAATCCCCCATCCTCTCATTTGAAGACATTTTTGTAACATCTTCTGGGTTTTTTAAAAATTATATTTTTGATTTTTGTTTTTTTACCTTTTTACCTTGGTAACACAGTTCTAATTAGTTAATTTATAATTTTTATTACAAATAAATTGTATCATTACCCATCCATTAAAGGGTTCCTATAGAATCCCATTCACATATTGTTGTATTTTTATTATCTCTCTTTCATTTCCCCTTTTTTAGTATGTGTTTCTAGCTGTTTGAGTACGGAGTGTGATTTTTGGGTAAAATTCCCTAATATTGGTGGGTGTATTATTGTTTAAATTAATAGAGTACAGAAATAAATTTTTAAATGGATTTCAAGGGTTATCTATATGTTTGGTAAAATATTCATGTGGTTTATTTTTTCCTATATAATCATTTTTATGAATTTTTTTATAGAAACTTTCATGTCATGAACTGGTTACACAAAATGAATCTATTATGAGGATAATGTCATAAAATATTTCAATTCATGAAAATTATACAATCTGTTACATGGTTTCAAATTGTAAAAAGGATTATCAGAGTTATTTTTAGTCTAAGGATAGTCTTTTTTCTGTGTGTCTTATAGATATTGTAATTCACATCGTAAAAGGGATTCAAATTGTGAATGTTTTGGGGATAGTAGTTTTAACAATTCTTGATGTATGATTTCTTGTTTACTCAATGTGTAGGATTCCCTCTAAAATACAAGGGTATCTCCCATACAATTTTTGAAACCTTCTCTCCAATCAGATCATTTCATTTAGAGACTTTCCTTTGTGGTGTATGCTCTGTGTCTCCCAATGTAAGTGACCTTTTTATTCATCATTAATGTGGGTCGCAACAATTTTTTTGACCTAGATTTTCAAAACTATTTATATTATGTTGATGTTATTCTTAATCCTTTATTTTATATGTTATCTAATAATCATCTAAGGGCATCATTTGTTAGTTACTTGTGGTTCATAAGGTGTGTTTTCTATAATTAATGTGACACCTAACAAACCTTCTTCCCTTTGATGTATTGAAATATAATTTTAATGTGTGTGGATCATTGGTAGATCATTTTTTTTGTTTTCTATGGTTTTGGATCTGACTATGGTCATGTGCAAGTTGAGTTGGAGCCTGATGGTTTTTTCTCTATCCTATGTTGGATGAAATTTGATTTCACTAGTTTTTTAGTTGTTTTATAAATAACATGAAATTATTGTGTTGATTTATTTTGTTCTGTGAAAATGTGTTTTTGTGATATATGGTTTTTAAAATTATTTTGGTAAAAATTTTATTTTTCCATGAATTGTTAATTGGTTATGTCAAATGTCTTTAATGTATTGATTTCATGAAAAGGTTTGGAAAATATAGAACATTGGAATCCTTGAGTTCATAGATGGAATGTATAGTAATAAGAATAGTTCATTGATATCTTTGAGGGGTTCACTAAGGGGTGTTCCTCTACTCACTAGTCCTTTTGTTCTAGGCCTTGTTAGATATTGTTGGGAGGTTCACTTTTTAGGGTGTTACTATGTTATCTTTATTTTATGCATATTTCTACATAAATAATTCGTGTGATTAATCTATATCTGGGTTTGAGTCTTATATATAACCTGACATATAGTTTTCCTCTGTTTGATTTTTACTATATTTTTTAGTTATACTGTTTCTATTTTATTAATAGAATTAATATATATGATATGATTTGAATCTATTTTACCTAGATTATTTGAATCATGGGAATATGGGAATGTTTTAACTTTCTTTTTCATAGAAAACTATTTAACTAATTTCCACAATTTTTTTATTTTTTTGTTGATTATGTATGGATTATTGTACAAAGATTTATTTTGGAAAACCGATATGGGATTCTACTGATCTTGTTATTTCACAACATGTTCACCCCTTTGATAGTGCGTAGATAATTTTTTATTGTTTGATGTATGGAAAGTTAAAGCATTATAGAGATGTATTGACGATTCTATCAAATGAGTTATGTAGCTAGATGCAAGAAAGTAGAGTGTTGTCCACCTATCACAGGGATTTTCTATTCCTCATATTTCATTTTTTCATATTTTTTTGGAATCATAAAATAGAGTTTGCAATGATAGTTTTTTTCTGTTGTTTCCTTTTTATCAATTGAATATTTTTCTAAATTTTCTCTTCCACTATTTTATTATGCAATGTATATATATATATGAAATGTTATGTACATTGGGTTGTGAGATATCATTCTCATAATATTTTATTTATGCCTAGGTATTATTTTACAACACATGGGGATCAGGAATTCCATTTGGTTATGTGGGAGGTTGGGTTCGGTATATATTTAGGTGGGTATCTAGGTTGGTTTATTATAATTCAGTATAAGTGGGATGTTGTGTTGCTCAATTTTTTGAAGCCATTAGACTTTCAATACGTTCCCTGAGACTTGAGGGGTAGGATATGATGAGTGTATTGTCAGATCATTCCATGATGAGACTGAAGATACCATTTGATGTTGGTATGGGTGTCTCTTATTTTCTGTTCTTGATCTTAATCATTGTTTTTTATTATAGTTTTCTTGTTTCAAATGATATTTTTCAATTTTAAACTATTATTTTATTTATGTTGTGTAGTAATATGGAGTTGATACATCTCACATAGGTTACACAGGAGGGTTATGTGGATTCTTCTCAAAGTAATCTACCTTTGGATGAGAATATTATAGAGACTATTGTGCAAGAAGTTGAAATCATAGAAAAAAATTTATTACAAGATCCAGACAAAATAGATTTAGATGTGGACTTTGTGTCCATCAATAATGATTCTATAATGATATTTATATTCCTTATTATGGTAAGGGTTCATTGGATACAAGGTATACTGGGATTCAATCATATTCATCATGGATTATAGGGATCTATCTATATCCCTCAAGAGTTGATCACCTTCACACAACACAAGAGTGTCAAATGGAGGTTCATGCGGTCTTAGTATTAGTGAAAGGTAATATATTAAATTTATCATACATATCATCGTCAATATTTGATTCTATATCCTCCCATAAGTTTATTACTACCTATTTTTTTATATACATTAAAATATGATAGTTCACATTCTATTTATTCGGGAGTAAGAAACTCTTCATGGGAAGTAGAAAGAGATAGGGGTTTAGGGTCCTTTGTATTCATTGTCAATAGTTGGTGTAATTTTATTCTAGGATTTATTTATTTTTGATCTGTATCTATTCATTTCAATCAACAAGATGTATTGGATTATTTTTTCACTAAGCTGAGATTGATTTTTATAGTCGGTTTTCTTATTTTTTGCCTATGGGATCCCTAGGATGATTCAGGTAGAGGGAGATATAAATTTTGATCATCAAATAACTTTCCTCGAAGAGCATAGAGGGTCTTTTTCTATTTTAGTTATTAATCATGATGATATTTATTCTATTTTTTATCTTCCCACTATTGTTTGGGACATTCCTATTATTTTCTACATAAAACATTTTGTCTCCCTCTAGATAGGGAGGTAGCGTTCATGATTTATCTAGTTCTAGGTATAAATACATTTTCAATACCCTCGTATCATATAGAAGTAGTATATCGAAAAGATCTCAACATTATGATATATGATTTGATAGAGAATGGTTTCATTATCTTTAGTTTTTCACCTTGGGAAACGAAATTACTATTTTACAAGAATGAAAATGGGTCACTCTAATTTTTCATGAACTATTATATTTTTAAATGGGTGGAGGTATCGAATAATTATCATTTTTCACACATGGATGACATTTTTTTCCTATTAAAGGGGTCAAAGTGGTTTTCAATGATTAATCATCAGTCAGATTATCATCATCTCAAGGTTCGGGTGTATGATTTATCTAAGATGGATTTACGTAGTAGGTATATCCATTATGAATATATTGTGATTCACTATGGTCAAACTAATTCTCTAGTATTTTTTAGGGATTTGATGAACCATATGTTACATGATGATCTCTAAACAGTTTTTGTATTGATCATGGATGATATTTTGTTTAATTCATGATCAAATAATGATCATTATAACTATTTGAGTATGGTTCTAGAATTCATGATTCACCATTTGAATGGAAGGAATTATAAATATAGTTTTTGTATCCAAAAAATGATGTGTTTGCACATATGATTTCTATTTGTGGATTATTAGTTGATCCTAAGAAGGTGGGTGAATTAATTTCATGGGAGGAGCCATGAAAATTCTTTTATATTTTGAGATTTCACTGACATTACATATATTATAAATTATTATTCAATTATTTCTAAAATTTGGTTTCAACTTTGAATTATCTTAATAGGAATGGGATGGAATTAATGTGGGATACGAGATTCCAGTATTTTTTCAATTAGTTGAAATGGTGTATGACATTGGTGAATATTCCAATCTTGCATGAGCCAGATAAGAGGAATGTGATGTACTATGATTCTTGTGGTGTTGGTTTGGGTTTGCTACTTATGTAGTGTTATCATGTTATAGATAGTAGATCTTCAATTCTTTGGCTACATTAATCAAATTACCCCAGTCAGTATTTAGAGCTTGTCCAGGCTATGTATGGGCTTACATTCCGATAGTCTAATCACTTTTGGGGGAGCATCAAAGTCTTTTTTGATCATTAAATTTGTAGTTATATATTTTTTAATAAGTACTAGAATCTCAGACAAATAGGGTTGGTTCAATACTATCAGACATTTTACATTTACATATCCAACAACTAGGGGGAATGAAAATTTCATTGTATAAAATCTCACATATAAATTAAAATAATAGGTTGTTATATAATCGAAATAAGAGTGGAACCTTATTGGACTATTTTGTCAATTATATCTGGATTCAATGGATTATTTTTTTAGCCATGGTTCTGACTAGTGATTAGTTATTATCTGCTCTAAATTATTATATTTTATAAGGTATGTAGTAGGATGATGAGTTCAAATAGATTCATGAGACCCTTTCTCCGGGGAGACTATTTTTAGTTCATATATACCTTCATATGATATTCTCTATTTTGCGATCAGGATTCATTCCAAAAATATGTTAAGAGCTCTTTTTTTTAATATCATTATTATTCCTGGGTTGTTCATTCATGGGATATAGATTTGTATCATGACAAGTGATACAAATTCTATTGGATGGGTATGGAGTGCGAAAGTAGATATTTTGTGCCCCATTTTTAAACCTTACAATAGATAATGCAAGAACATCCGAAAATTGTAATTTTGATACATCCTCCTCTGGTGATATTTTCAAAATGGGGCAATGTTTCCCAAAAAAAAATTGGATTACCACTTACTCTCTATTGGAATAATTCTCTCGGGGTGGTGATTGAACAGTTAAGAAATTTATTTCATTTCATTCTTATCAGCGACACTACTAAAGTTATAGAACATGGTAAGCAATATGTGAAGGTGATTAGGAGGTTACCTGGGATTTCATATATAATTAATTGAGAAAGGAATCCAATGTCTATCTCATAGTTATGGAATGCTATATAGCTCTTGATCAGGACTCAGTTAAGGATGATTGCATCCTATTATCCACTAATAGATGGCCAAGCTGATCATGCTATTTAAATCCTAGAGAATATACTCTATGTAAGCATCTTGGATTTTGGTGGATCATGGGACTAACATATAGGACAAGTTTAGTTTTCTTATAACCATATTTATCAGTTATTGATAATAATGGATCCCTTTAAGGGGTTGTATGGTCACTTTTACAGGTCATATCCTTATTGGGAATAAGTGGGTGAGTCCCCTATTGTTGGAAAGATTCTCGTTCAGGAGACATCATTGATCATTAGGGACATACATTGTCATTTTTTAATATATCAAAGTCAGGAGAAATCAAATGAATATCGTCAATATCATTCATTGGAGTTTTTTTTGGGTGCCCAGGTTATCTTGATTGTTTCTCCTTGGTTGGGGTACTATTGGCCTGAAAAAATAGTGATATTTGTCTCTATGATTTGTTGGTCTATTTGAGGCCACTAAATGGCTTGGGAGGGTTTCTTATTGGTTTGAACTATTGGTTTAGTTTATGGGTATTCATGATATTTTCGATATATATTAGCTATGTAAATATCATCTTAATCCCACTCAGGTTTTTATGTTTTTTTGGGGGCTTCGAATATGGAGGGTGTTTATTGAGGAAAATGACCAAATTTAAATGATGTATGCATATTTTAATTAATTGAGTCAATGAATAAAAATATAAAAGGATTTTGAGGATTATTTATGGGTTTGGAATGCTTTAGATATGCTTTTTGTTTTACCTATATAATATGGTCTCTAAACTACCTGTTGGAAAAATTCATATCTTGAACCATTAACATAAAATGAATCTTTTTGTGACATAATTCCTTCAAGTATTCCAGACAATGAAAATTTTACAAATCATTAAACTGTTTCACATTGGGAAAAGTTTTATAGGATTTATTTTTAGTCCAAGGAAATTCTAATTTGGAGTATCTTATATATCTTGAAATACAGAACCTGAAAGGGTTTCATGTTGTGAACTATTTGAGACCAATATTATTAACCTTTATTCATATATTATTATCCTTTTATTTGAAATTCCGTCTTATCTCTCAAAATTTGGAATCTCCCCAAAGAAATTATTGATACCTCCTCTCTTTTAGGATCATGTCTTTTGGTGATTGATCGTCATGGTGGATGCATAGCGGCTCTCTAAGTTTGTTATCCATATTCTTCTTCATTTTTATTAGTCGGAACGTCACTTTTTCACTATGATTTCACGTCATTTGACTATTGGTGATGTTCTTCATAATTCATTAAATATTATTATTTTTATTTTCTTCTTGGGGACACTCATTTGTTATGTGTTGTTTTAAAGTTATATTTTCTCTTATGTATGTGTAACATAACCCCCCCCCTTGCAACCTTAGTATTTATGCAATTTGATTCTAAATACTGGGAACCATAGGTAGGGACTCCATTTGTTATTCTATGTTCCTGTAGGTTTTTGGGGATCTAGTAATGGGCATGTGTGACTAGAGTTTTAGGTAGATGGATATGTTTCTTACATATGTTGGATGAACCTTTATTTCTCTCATTTCATAAATTGTTTTATAAACGAACTATGATGATTTAAAAATATATTTTTTTTGTTCAAATTTGTATTTATGAAAATCTGGTTTTTCCCATATCATCAAAAAAGGAATATGGGCGTTTTAAAATCATTTTGAAATGGGTTTGAAAAATGGATTTCAATATGATAATTAATGAAATGGTTTGTGAAATTTAGCAAACCAGAATCCTTGGGTACTTTGGTTAATGGTGTACTAATACACCACATCTATTGATATTGTTAGGGGGTTCACTCATGGGGTTTTCCTCATTTCCCCAGGCGTGTTACTCTACAGCCTTGTTAAGATGTTCAATTTATTGGGTGTTCCACTACTCTCTGTATTTGATTCACATGTCCATGAAATTAATGTTCATGATTGTCTATGTCTTGATACAAGGGTTCTAGCCGGCCTACAATATTGTGATCCTTGGAATGATATTATCTATCCTTTTGAGTTATAACATTGGTCTTTGATTACCTTCTTTGATATATTTCATATGCTTTAAAAGTTTTTTTCATAGATTATTTTACATTGATGAAAAAGGGGTATGTTTTATAGTGATATGATACAAAAAATATTTGAATAATTATCATTCCTTGTTCTCATTAAACTTCATCATGTTTAGTTTTTTGTAAAAATATCTTATGGAACACATGAGTGTGATCCTAGTAGCATGTTTTCTCACATCATGAGAACCCCATTTATGCAGTGTAGACCATGTTTTTTTATTTAATGTTGGGAAATGAAAGGAACCATATTGAGCTAGTACAGTTTATGTAGACTATATAGGGTAGCTATTGCTGAGATAAATGGATGTTGTCTACTTAACTCATAGAGTAGTAATTTCTCAGCATTTTCATCCATTATTGTTGGGCTCATACCTTTTTGTTTGTGTATATAATTTTTTGTTTGATTTCGTTTTCATTTTCTTTTTTTATGTGGAATATATTTCTTGTTTTTCCCTTTTGAAGTTTCTTCATACTATGAATATATATATTCCATTTTTCTACTCGAGGTTAGACAAGATCATTCACTCTAGTTGTTGTGGATTCCCAAGTTCAAGTCACCAACCCATGGGGATTAATATCGTCTTTAAGAATTGTGATGGGTCTGGTTAGATACAAAATTAGTTGGATATTAGGGTTGCCCTATTTTAGTTACCCTCCTAGGATGAAAATAAGGAAAGCTAGGTAATGAAAACTGCATTCCAACACCAATAGACCATAGGTTGGTGACTAGAACCGATGATATAAAAATTACACTTATTAGTGTAATTACAGTCGGTAAAAAATTTAATGGACAAGAGATATGTTGAGAAACCAATAAGCAACACCATTCAAAAAAAATATGCCATCACATTAAAAAATATAATGTCATGAAAAACTATAAAACTAGAACATTGTGAATGTAAACCCCAATAGTTACCAAGAAGCCCCAAGATCTCATGAAAAATTCTCATGATAGTAATGCAAATCACAATTACCAAAAATCTCTTACAGATCTAGGGAATAGTTTTTAAATACATAGATTTTGAATAATGTGTAAACTAAATAGTGTAAATGATGAAAAATACCATAAAAATATAAAATAAACATCCTAATGCTGAGTGGATAAACACATGATACTAACACATCACCTAAATATGTAAAACTATTCTCCAATCCTCATTATAGATCACTCTCTAAATAATTCATATAATTAAAATATAATATATTAAAAGAATATATATATAAATGATGGAACCCCACATCCTCTTCCCCATGTGCATGTTTCACTCATGCCCCATCATAGCACTTTTTGTGCTAAACACTTCCATATGTAATCCTACAACTTAAGAAATTTAATCATAGTGACTCTACATCATATGAGCACCAGAACAACCTCCTCATCAGCATATCACCAATAACCAAGTGTATGTCTAAAATCTATTAAATCCTATGTAAATACATGATACCTCAAGCAATCACAACCTATACATATACACCTATTGGAATACATATTCATTATGATAATATACAAGTTAGTTTTGTTACCACAATATGTTATATCTCCCATATAAATTTTAGTAAAGTTGAGATCCATCACAGATAACTATGTATCCTTTGCAAAAATTAATATATCATTACTCGGGATATCCCTTATAAAAAATCCATAATGGTAGTTGGTTAGAGGGATAACTCAATCAACGGTTCCCCTAATTTTTTTAATATTAGAAAAAACAATTCATAGAAAATTTGTGTGTTGGTTTCACAATATATGTTGGTGGTGCGCATATAAAATCAATAATATATGGAATATATCACACATTATCATGATAAGGTAAATCATCTACAGTTAGTATTTTTCATTTTCATTGAAGAAGACACTAATCTGCCACTATTATGGCCTAGATACCAAAAGTACATAGAAGCATCAACGGGCCATAATTATTAATTAATAAACTATTTGTAAACATTATTCCATTTTCATTTACATGATTAATACTTTATTATACTAAACCATGTTTCTCTAGATCCAAAATTTATCTTCCTTATACTATCAATCATCTCTTCATAATCTAAGATCGCCATGAACCATACTCATTTATTTATAAATTTATTTATCATTTCATAATTTTGTGTAACTCTAAGACTCATCCTATGCTACCGTAAAAAAGATTTACTCGTTATGCATAGAATCAAATATATCAAAATTGTAGAAACAAATCAAATAATATATTCTCAAAAGCTAATTTTAAAGTATTCAAATAAGTCTATATCATTGAAAAAGTCACTATTTTAACTCATCATATCCAACTTAGTGTCATCGTTAACACCATTACACATAGTATAATTCATTCATCCGTCAACAGAATTATCCATCCCTATATACTTGAGAAATCTCTATATCTTTCAACAACGTTCACTACCATTTTAGGCTCACAATAAGTAAAAAAAATAACAAGGATCTAATATCATATAAATTGACATAAAGAAACCAAGGTATTTTCTGAATACAATTTCAATGGTAAACTAAGTCCATGGAACTGAGGGACTAAAACATTTAATAAAATTTACAAAATCACTAAACATCAACAAATTATACATAGAGAACAACCATTTTAATTCCCTTCATGAATTTACCATTTTATTATACACATATTTGTATCCATTAGAAACCTATATATAGATGATAACACTATCTATAAATAAAACAATCCCTTGTCTTAAGATATATTTCCATGTTCAGTAAATTTCCACAAAGAAATATATTTAATTTACTTCTTCCCCACATTAAATAATTCCATCATCCCATATTTATATTTTTTATCCATTTTAAATAAATAAAACATACTAAACAACAAAAAATAGAGCTAAGAAATTGGAACACAATATAATAAATATCAAGGAGAAATATTAAAAATATCATATAAATTCTTGTAGAAAAACACCAACCATATGTTTAATAATCAGACAATAAATTATAATTTATCATCAATATCTTATAAATATATTATTTAAAATATCTGATATTAAGAATTATGAAATTAAAAATAAATAATACTATACAATTAATTATTCTCTTTAGAGTTTTAGTATTTTATACTCTTAGTTAATATCAATTATTAAATATGTCATTATTAATTTTTATCTACTAGATAATTTTTAGAGTAATAATTGAATATAATTGAACATAAATAGCATATTATTTTATCTTATTATTACATTACAATTTTATAAATTTTTATATAAATATAGTTCATGCGATTTCAATAATTATTTTCTTTCCAAAACCTAATCACATACCAAAATAAAACAAACCATTATTAAATAAAATGATTCACAAATTAAAATAGAAAAATAAAGTATACTAAAAACAAAGTAGTGTAATTCATTTTTTAATTAAGAAAGGGAAAATTGAGTCTTTCACATGGGTTGGAATGTCTCAAGGATATGTTCAAATGATTTTATAATGGTTTCAAGTCTCTAATAATGAAGGTTGGATGGTAGGGGGGTTTAGAGAATAAATAATGAATGAATGAGGAGAAGGAACTCTCATTTTAGAATAATATAAATCTATTATTTTTTATACCCAAAAACAAGTTCAATCATTCCTATTAAACAATCATAAATTAATTAACGATTTAGTTTCATTTAATTCCCTACATAAAACTCAGTTAATTACCCTTGTATTATGAAAGTGAAAGATATAACCAAATCCAAAAATAAGTCCCATATTAAAGATTTTTTTCATTATTTTTCATTCAAAATATTTTTTATGTCATTCTAGATAATGATTTGAATTTCATAGTTCAATAAGAAAATTGTCATTGAGGATTGATAGTGTGTAGGGACAACATGGATCGACGGAATTAAGAAGGCAAGAAACCAAAAGATCATGGATTCAACCACTTGAATGATCAACCACATGAACAAGGATCATCAATACGAAAAAATTATTAGTTACAAGAAAAATAAATCATCTACAATAATTAAAATGATATTGTACAAGGGATAGACCACATGAACAAGGGATCAACAGTACAAATAAATGATAGATTGTAATAATGAAATATATGGATTGACCATACCATATGGATTAAATATATGAAGATTCCATGGACCTTTTTTATAAGTATATACAGAAAAAATTGATTGAGTAAATAAACAATGGTCTTCATGATCAAACATATAATTTCATAAGAGAAAAGAGTTGAATACCCCCCCCCCCCCCTCATGAAACCTACAACACTCGTGAAATACAAAATTGGTTTAGATATCTAGGACCATGCCATAGAAAGCTCTCAAACATTTCTCATCCTTGTCAATATAAAACAGACCCAAAAAAGATAAAGGGGTCCAAAAACCCAGACAGTGAAATACATTGCATGTATCATACTCAAACACTAAAATAAAATCATATTAAAGGAACAATTATCCTAACCTTAATTTAGATAAACCATCTATAGAAGACAATCCCATGGTGGATACCTCTCAAACAAGGGAAATGTCATCAATAATAATCATGCCGATGAGGGGAAACCATATTCTACAATAGAATACTATCAAATACATTATCAAATTAGAAGGAAAACAATGTATCTCAACATGGAATGATAATGTTCAAGTAACATAAGATATTGATCTTGAGTATATGACTCCCTCTACAATTTTTCTCTTCCAAGATACCACACATCCATATGACATGAACCAACAGGATATCAATCCCACACAAAACCATAACCTAACGGCATTGAATATCAACATGTCATTCCATTAATCATTCACTATCTTTAGCACCTGGCTTTCCCAAATTGAGGTGAAGGGAATTGTACTAAAAATATCATTACAAAAAGGATACCTGGAATTTATCATGACTCTGGGTCATTTGTGCAGGTTGATGAAATCGATACACACAAAATCTAGCACATGCCACCACCTCAAAAGGTCTAAAAAACATGTTATAATTATCCCTCCCTAGACAAAAAATAACTATACACAATGAAAATATCATTAAAAATAATTCATATATAATTTCAAACTCCAAAGGATTCCTATAATGATTAGAATTGGAATTCTAATGATTATGTATAACATTTATTCACTCAAAGATCACTTGTACCTTCTCTTTATTTTGTTATACCCATTCTATCCCATGAATTTTTTACTCTATGACCACATTACAACTCAGCATAAATCATAATTCTCATCAATAAAGTTATTTTAACTGGTCCCTACTAATGTCAAAAAACAATTGTTATTCTTTGGATACTCTACCAAGGGATGGTGACTCACCCAAAAACCTCAAAAAATAAAAGAATGAGTGTATGTAGCATTCCTTTTTCTGTTTGTATATAATATTAATATGATCATATATATATTAAAAGAGTAGTTCGATGGAGAAATTTACATCCTGAGAAACTCTATATACCCCTCCATTTCCTTTATGTGAAATGAGGATCATGATTAGAGAGAATCATTATTATAATCCTATGAATCAACACCACATCCTCTTGATACACTCTGATTAAATCTTTAACTAATATTGACTCCTTAATAAATAAGTTGTTATATTACTTCAAGTAGTTTATGATCACCCATATCCCTTCACAACCCCCCTAATCTCTAGGAAATATAATGATGTTGTACATCGATATTTTATCCCACTTAAACTAGGTAATATAAAGTGTATGAAGAATAAAACCTTGAACATTATGTTTATTCATCACCTTTTGGAAGAAAAACATCAAGATAAATACTCTAGACCTACCTTTTTCATATGAATCCACTAAAATTGTTCTGTCAAAAAAAATATTCAACTTCATATATCCATCAGTTACAACCAATGGTGAACAATGGAATTCTTAGACAGTCACAGCATTATTTATGGAAGGGATGAAAATATTCAACATAAATAAAACATGATTTTGTATGTCAACTAAATATTACTGAGAAGAATCACTATATAAATATTGATAATGATAATACTTTTCCTCAAAATCCCCAATCTAGAAATCCACCACCTACTATAAAAATATGGTATCACTAGGATCTGATAAATACATCTTATTTCATCAACTACTTTGATTTCAAAGTGTAATGATGCAAACTCTTACATTACTCATAAAGAGTATTAATACTCATTTAATGTACCATAACAAGACTTCCTTCCCAATGGAATAACCACCACATTACCTTTACTATGTGTAAATGAACTCTCAAAATAAACATCCAACAAGAACCCCATGTAAGAACCCCAACATTTATAAATGAAATTTTTTTTGAATGAATAAATTATTTTTTATGTAATGTAATATAGAAAACACATGCAAAAAATTAGTTTTTTCATAGTGTTATGAAATATATATTACTTGATTTAAAATAACATTAATCAAAAAACCATTGTTAATATATTTGTTCCATAGTGACCATTATGATTAAAATATATTAAGACATTTAATAAAATCTAAATGACACTAAATGAAGGAGTGATGGCCACAACTAATAGGATATAGCATTTGAATACCATTTATCAGTGCTTCCAAGGGATATGGTATTACTGGGATATCCCCATTATAATACCCAATCCAATATTCAATAATTGAGTATTTATAAAAAAATGTTTGAATAGATGTTCCAGATTATCGAAATCACCACCCAGATGATGTTAGTCAATGTTTCTGACACTTCATTGGGGTACACATCATCACGGAGACAAGAAATTCATGCCCCACATTCTTTCTTTCCATGGTTGGGTATCATTCATCAATTTTATAAGAGATTTGGTATCCATGATTGAAATGGGATGATGGTATTCAGTTCATACTTCCATTGATTCTTCCATAGATCATGTTCCCTACACTGGGTCTCCCTCATAATTTATGTCATATTCGTGAAACACATTCTCATTTCCATATTTTGGTGGATGTTGGTTAATTACACTTATTTTGTATCTATATGGAACCATCCATCTGTTAAGTGAGTAGTCACATTTTCCACATTTGGGAATGTCCAAAAATTTGTTGTATTGGAAACCTATAGATTCTTAATATTTCGGGGGAATGTCATATGAGGCATCATAGCTATGGAACCCAATGCATTATTTTTTATCACAATGTTATATACCTCAAGAGAGAAATTATTCCAAATCTTGTTTCCTTAGGTATCTTATATTAATTACATGGGGTGGTGATTCTGGATCAGGGTGTAATTAATATGTCTTGGATAGATAGATTGGAATGTGCTATTGATATGGGTCGATGAATGGGTCTAAAATCTTGTGGAGAAGGATTATAATGACCATATAATATAGGCCATAGGGGTGTGTCCCAATGAGGTAAGGATTCACACTATGATTATGTATCATAACTCCCTTCTGAGAGAGATGATGGAATGCGATTATTATATTTTGGATATAGATCAAAATATCATTTTGAGACTGGTTGATGGGGGTGTCTCAATGAGGTAATATTTTAAATAAGGATTATATATTAGAATTCCTTATTGATGTGGGTTATGGAACAAGGTAAATTTATTATGGGGGTGGATTGAAATTTCCTATTTAGGTGGATAGATGGGGTACCTTTCTATGAGGGAACATTTCTCACCATGATGAAAGATCAAAACACTATATTTAGGTGGATTGGGGAATATGTATAACATTTTTGGAAGATTGATAATAACATCTTACACAGATAGGTCGATTTGGTGTTTCCTTTATAAATAATATATCATGAAAATATGAAATATTAGAATTCCCTAATGAGGTGGATAAAGTAATGAGTGTATCTTTTTGAAGAAATTGATTAAAACAATATATTGAGATAGATCAATGTGGTGTGTCCCTATGATGAAATTTTTAACACCAGGATTATATATTAGAACACCCAATTGAGGAAGAATTATACACATGTTTAATGTCTCGTAGAGATGGGTCAAAATATCTTATTGAGATGGGTCGATGGGGTGTTTCCCAAATAGGTATGATTTAACACTAAGATTTGATGTTTTCTAGACTGAACAACATGGTAGAATCCAATGTACCATTTTTTTGAGATATGAAAAAAAACCCATATTGTTAGATGTAACATTTTAAGGTTGTGTGGATGGACTGATCCGTGTAGTTTAACGTATTTTTGGTACGGTTGATAAGGTCTTTAAAGGAGTATTTATGAGGGATGGTGGAGGGATTTCATGTGGAAGCTTCCAAGGTGTGGTGTTTTATCCCATGATGCGAAATATGGTGGTATCCCATGATGAACATACATGTGTAATCATGTGTTTCTTACATGAGGTAGAATTTGGGGTGTTATCCAATGTGATTCATGCATGGGGCATCCTAGGCACATCGTACAATGTAAGACTGTAGTTTTATATCATATTTTGGAGTAATTTATAGTTTTGTTTTTCATCATTCAACTAGTATGTGGATATAGGTAGTTTTATTTCATGCATCTAGAATGTTTTCATGCATCTCAATGGTGTAAGAGTAGGACATGGAGAATAGATGTTTTATGTCATGAAACAGGGAAATTATTGTGCATTTTAATGTCATAAAACTAAATAATGTAAAAAGGTAGTTTTATTAAATGTATCGAGGATGTTGTTGTGCAGTTTAGAACCATACTACTTGGACATTGATCTATGTTGTTTTTTGTCATGCATCTTGGATGTTTCCCTGTATATTATCTTCAAACAACTATGACAACATAATATACATCTATACATCATGTATATCAAATGTTTATTGGATCACTCATTTAGAGGCACCATGTCTAGGATAGAGGAAGATATGGAATATCGGCCTTATTTAAGTATTGGTGTACAGATTACCTCAAATATTCCCCCTCGTGAACTTACATTACCACCTCTCATGTGCTTCAAGGTGGGACTTGGAGTTGGTGTTTTTGTAGTTGAGCATCAATCAGAGTTCCTAATGATAGGCTTCCAATGATTATAAGTTATTGGAATTCTATTACCTATCATTAGAAGAGTTACATATGATTAAATATTAGGATGTACTTGGATTGATGTGGGTAGACAGAGGAGTGGGTGGAATATGTCACTCATGGTACACAATGATTTTGGAGGAAACGTCCTAGGGGAACATATGTCACTCATGGTACATGCTCATTAGAATAAAATCAACAATGTATATGAGGAGAAAATGGAGGTAGAGACATACCCCTACACCATAATATGTGATGATTCTCAAGGATGGTTTTGGGGACCTACCCAAGGTATGGATGGAGAACATGGACTCATTATAAGAAAGAAATGTTTTTGAAGAATGGGCATGGTATTATTTGGAATGAACATCATTATGTGTTTTTAGGACAATATAAATAATTTACTGATTAACTAGGGGGCATGGGCCTCACAATTATACATTAACTATAATCGGGATATCTCACCAAATAGGATGAGAATGTTGTCTCTTGGGACGAACACATTTCATAACATCAAGGGGATGTTGGAATAATCTTTTGGATATTCACTAAATCACTAGGATCCCAATACAAATAGTGATATAGGCTGATTTCCTCCATACATATAACATTAGGGAGGACCAAGAGTAGCTTCCAGCTCTTTTGAGGGATTTTTTGAGTTTAGTGCAAGCTGAGGATGAGGAAAAAATGAGGATGAGGGACATCCCATTAACACATTGGTTTGGCTAGTTTCTAAATGATCCATTGTGAAGGATACCATGGAGTCAGATAAAATTCTCTAAGGTATTCCATCAGGGTAAGGAGTACTCTTACTAAATAATATTAGATTCAAGCTATTTGTAGTTATGGAGTTATATTATAAATCATAAGGATCCTATGTTCAGGCTCTCTTTATTTATCTCCTCCCATATATGTGTATGGATTGTCGTTATGAGGGATTTGTTCATGTTTTTGTGTGTATATGAGAACCTTTATTGTGGAATCAATGTTTGCGATGAGGTAGACCATTAACATGTATATTCCTATATTGGTAGATCTGTATATAGTGCTCTTCCACATCAGCCAGGAGAAGACTCTCCTCTGTGTGTGGGACCCCCACTATTTTTAGTTGTTTTATCCCTAACATGTGGGGATAAAAATACTAAAATCCAATATCTCCACCCAATATGAACTTATAACCAATGATTCTTAATATTTTTGGGAGTAGCCCGCTCCAATCGAGCCCTATGGACATGCTGGGAAGGTTCAGGTTAGAGATCCATTTATTTTTTTCATTAATTCCACCTTAACATGGGGATAGTGACCGAATATGGAAGGGGGATCATCACGCATTGGTCCTACCTCTAGGAGTTCTAAAGATGGGTACTAGTGGTGATGGTCAACTTATAGGAGATTTGTGAGCCGTACAACCCACACCGGTTTGCGAGGTAGTTCTATAGATTGTATTGGATGACCCCAATGGTGAGGATTGATGTACACCATGAATGTTAGCCTTCAATTGTGATACAAATCTTTTTCATGTTCACACATGGGGGTGGAAATAGTCGAAATGAATTTTATCCACCGACCAACAAATTTGAGTTCACCCTTGACTATGTGCTAATCATGGAGTGAAAATAACCTAGGGATATGCTAACATGGTAAACCATCTTTTCTAATGAAAGAGAGGTTCCAAATCTATGGGGTCATGGATGAGTAGTGGTTGGAGGATTTCATTGAGATAGGTTTATACCAATGCGTAGAGTAATTGATGTAACAGGTCTCTAAATATTTTTCCCAACATATCTTGTTGCAGCAGGAAGAAGAGCGGAATTAGGATCAATGCTCCTCGGAAAGAGGTCGTAGGTAGAAGGGAAACCCATTAGGTTGGTCCCAAGGACACATTTTTATGGTTTAGTGAAGAAACTACATCACCTATATATCCCAAGTGATACAGTCATTCTAGAAAATTGGGAGAGATAGGGCCTCTTTGGATAGATTAACACCCTCCATGCAACATGGAATCATCTCAATGCTGAGGCAATATCCCTCCCTAGGAAAGGACACACAAGATCTTAATTCAACGTTCCACAGTATTATAAGGTATAATAAATAATAGACATCAAGGATTTAGTACACGCTTGGGGAAGTATATGTCCATTGACCACCTGAGTGAAGGTGTTCTTGGGAATTTCATCCTCTTTGGATCTCTCGTACCAAAATTAACTACTTGTGTACCTTTGTGGGGAGACTTAGATGAGTCCTCGGTGATGATTTTATTTTGGTATCCTCCCACATAAAGATTCCCTAACACTAATTGGGTAAATACACTGATCTACTATGAACTAGAAACTATTAAACCCCTCATATGTTTGACTACATATTTTATACTTTCTAAAGTGATCAACAATAAAGGAAGAGGGGAGGTTTGTGATAAACCTCATGTAGAGGGAAAATTAGGCTTAGCCCTAGAAGGGGCAGACGCAAGCCCCCTCTCTGATGTTGTGGTAATGGGAAACCAATAATCACCCAATGTATCGCATGTGACTGAGACAATAGCTTCTTGGGGAATTCCCTTACTATGGGTATTTCCTATCAACCTATTTGACATTATTACCATGCTTTAATGGTAATCTAATACGCTACTTATTTTTAGATATTTATTCCCCTACTTTTCAATTTTTTCATTTGATAAACTCATATTTTAATGGCAGTTAAAACTATGTTCGGGGCTCAGTTTCCAATTTTAATGACCATGTTGAAAGTGCAACAAGTCTATGTGGTGACTGAAGGTTTTGGTATAATAATAAAAATTTCCAAGGAGTTTGTGGTCGTCGGACCAACAATGGATGTTCCAATAGAAGGGACTATTGAGACTATACCCTACATGGAGGGGTTGAGATGGTTCCCATGATAGGTCAAGTTGTGGGATTTGTGGTATTTAATACAGTCATTGAGGTGTCATCAGAGGATACTATTGGAGATGAAGCCTCAATGTTGGAGAAAATAATTGTTCCATTAGCTGGTGTGACTGGGAAATCTATACAGGATACACCTTCCCCAGAGTTTCCATCGACAACATCTATGGGAGATGAGGCCCCAATGGAGGATGTGGTAAGTGATTGATCAATATAAGTTATTTTAGAGGTCACAATGGTTTTTAATTACTCTAATATTTCATATGATAAATACATGACCTCTTTTATGGGTGAGAGGCTAGAGTAGGCAGTACTACCGATGAAGGATCACACAATGATGACTAACCTCTTAACATGGTGCATGAACCAATAGAGAGGATCTCAGAGGATGAAAATGTCATTTTCTTCCTTTCACCATTCCCTGAATATGATCCTTCACCACCAGAGGATCTATAAGACTCTGGTTATGACACCAATGAAGATAATTTCATTGTACGGTACATGTTGTGGTGGGGAATGAGAAATTTCATCACCCATTCTCAGGAGCAATATATGATGATCTAGATGTGGTCCCTTCTCTAGCGGCTATGCAACCGGGTCAATATAGTGGTGGAATATCTCTCTCTACAATTTGGTCAATGATTATCTTACGTAGAAACTAAGTGTGGAGAGCCAACATTTAGAAATTTTTTCTCATAATTAGAAATATGATGGAACACTAAATTTCCAAAAGAGTAAACAATATATTAAAATTCTATAGGAGCTGTCAAATGAGTGTACATCCTTCATAAATGTTCAAGAATATATTTTTATCCAGTTAGGCTTATCTATTAGCAACCAAGGATTAGGAATAGGAGTAGGTATCTCAGATAATTCATTAACATTATAAGTAAAATCGTGTAAAAATCTGGACTGATTAGCTTCATCATTTGGAAAAGAAAGAGGAATAAAAGATCATAAGGCTACAACAGACTCTAGGGGATACACACCAAAGGTTGTTTAGGATCGAGTGTTCAATCACTGGGGTTGATCTATAGGTTATCTATCTCCATGAAATAAGAGAGGATCCAGTGTGTTGATGGCTCTTTTCAGCTATGGGGGTTTCTTTATTTTAAAATTTTTATCATTTTGGGACATGTTTCTCCTATTGTAATTTACTATCACACTATAATTATAATCATAAGAAACCTAATGACCAATCCTAAATATCATGTAAGTCATTCATGGTATGGGAAACAAGGAACTAACAACTGATTGATTATTTATATGAGAGTCTTCGACCTTGGAAGAAAACAAGATATCTAATCTTCCGGACTAACCACTAATAGTGTTCAGGTTGAGTGAGGCTATATATGGAGAACAAGGATCACTGAATACCCATATTCCATTTCAAATATTCACTAGTTCACAAATTTGGTAACACAAAAGGTGTTAAATTCAACATGATCAAGGGGTGTGAGGAAAGTGAATCATGATGCCCACGATTTTGAACATCGGTATAGTTGTGTAACGATGGAGGATAACTACTAACCATGTTTGAAACATAGAAACCATTATCATTTTATTGAGGATGAGGGGAAAAATAAGGTTTGATCACTAACTATGTTCAAAAGATTATAACATTATCAATTTTATTAATGACGTATTTAGTGGAATCTAACCATGAAGATGCGTAACCCAGTGTGGCATGAGACCATTTCATTAAGGGGGACACATTGGTACAAGGCGTAGGATAAGGAATTAAAATAAAGGTACACCCAAAGCATGGAGATTATGTGAAAAAAATGGTCAAATTTATTTCCATCATCTATGAATAATGCCACCATGGATTTGATCACATTAGGTAGGTGCACTAGTTTGAATGACAATCAAACTCATCACCGAGGTGCAGTATCGCCTTATTTGTCAAGTGATGGTCAAATAATGATATCCTACTGTATGAGATTGTGGTATAAATTGGAGAAAAATGTGTAAACATAAGGGGTGAAGTGGGAGAAATTCAATATGGAAATGTGAAGGAAACAAAAGGGTAAGGGGGATGATAAATTAGGACCCCAAGGGGATATTCCCTTTGAAACTCTAATTATAAAGCACCACAATGGTTGATCACTCATTTGATAAGACTGACTTGCATTCACCAAAGAACACATGAAACAAAAGCATAATGACGCTAGATACTCTCAAATATGAAATTAATATTCAAGGGGTCCAAGAGGTGGAAATTTATAACCAAATGAATGTTACATAGGTCAAAATACATGTACTACAAAATTATAAAGCCTATACCACGAATTTGACTTTGTTTACACAAGTCAATTGCTTTAGAGGGTATGATATCTCTAAATAAGACATTTTGGAAGCACCCCGAAATACTTTGAAGATTTCCACCCTGACTTTGGAGACTAGGGGCCCACAACTTTTTGAATTTGGAGATTTCATTCATGAAAGTGGAATAAAATTAAAGGGGGCATTTGGGATGGCCATTTAGGGTCACTTTTTGGCCTTAATAAGTGTGATGAGAGGCACATGTGCTCCTCCCATGCATGCATGTTTTTCCTCCACTTGTAGACTTAAACTAGGGCCATGTAAAACATATTTAATTGTCCTCAATATTCCTCTTTTAATTGGCCCACAAATCCCATTCTATGGATCATGAGAATTTTATGCTCCATCCACCATTAATTCCAAGATAGCTATCAAATCATCAATGCATATGTCCCCCATCCTTCTCATCATTTTCTCCCTCTTCAAAAAGATTCTTCCTCGAATATTTTATATAAGTTAGACTTTTAGGAATTGTCATTGGTCATATCTAAAACATGGAAATGACTATCTCATCGATGCATGGAATTTGACTTTATTTATTTCATAAATATACTATTTAGAAAATATTTTCATTCCAAACCTTCTGGATCTAAAGGAAATTATTTCCAACAATTATTTTCTTGATCCCCATATTCCTGCAACAAAAGAAAAAGATTAGAAGGAAAACAATGGCTAAGTTTTATAGTTGAAAGTTATACATCCTTACTAATTAGTAAGAACACTTCACCTCTCAATAAATAACCTTTCACCTCACTTTTTCTAGAAAATAAACTCACCTTTCACTCAAAACTCTTTTTCCTCTCTTTCATTTCCCTCATTTATTTTTATGTCACTAGTCTCTATTTTTTCACTCTCAGTTTTTTCACTCTTCTAATTTTCACAATTTTTTGTCCCATTTCTTTTTTTCTCAACTCATCATAATATTTTCCCTCACTCTCATTTTTACCTTTCTTGTATTCTCTTTCACTCTTCTCTTTTATCTTTTTATATTCTTCCACTATCCTCACATGAACTTCATTTTATGGTTTGCGATTTAATGGATTCAAAACTATATGTCTACCGTAGAATGAAATGGAGAAACAATAATCATGGCCCTCATATATAATCCTCCTATCAAACTGTCATGGCCTCCCATGAAGAAAATGTCAAGCTTTTACTAGAGCAGCATCACAAACCATTTGATCTTGAAAATTTTCAATAGAAAAATGAACTAAGGCTTGTTTTCTGACTCTCACTTCTCCACTAATATAAAACATCTTCCCATTGATGTGACATCTTGTATGAAAAATATGTTCACGTTTATCCTCATCATGATCATTTTTTGATGGAATATTTCAACCACTTCCTGCCACTAATATTTCTCTACGTATGGGTTCTTCAACTTCCACATATAAACACTCCTTCAACAGTGGAATTTCAAACTCACTAGAGTTATCAATAATGATGTCTCCATTATATTTTGAATTAGTATGGAAGATCTTGTTTTTATACTCTTATCATTGTTTTGGAATAAATTTTGAATTTTTTGCTTTTGTTTAATTCCACATACATGTAGATTTAAACTCTTTTTTGTTTATCCTTCCAAAAATTGTGGGAAATTACATGTATACTTGGAGAATGTAGTTTCTTTTCAAACTTATCCACCTTATATAGAAATTTCTTCATGTAAATGTAGTTTTGAAGTTCCACCACATCTCTAATTTTTGTATTCAATCCATTAATAAACCTTTCCATTGTATCTTTTCGATCCTCCTCCAAATTGGATTGAATTATCGATATCTCAATTTCCTTGTAATATTCCTCCACACACATGGAACCTTGACCAAATTTCGGTAACATCAAATGAAAATCTAGAAAGTAATGACTATAAATTTACCTTTTTCTCATTACTATATTCATTTCTTCCCATGTTTTTATTGGTCTTTATCTATTCCATCGCCGACTCACATATAATGGGTCCCAACAAACACTAGCATAATCATTGACCTAAAGTGATGTCAACTTTAACTTATCATCCACTGGGAAATTGTGAAGTCCAAACAAATGTTCAACATTCTGCTCCCACTCTAAATAAGGTTTTGAGCCACTCTTCCCATGAAAGTATGGAAGTTTCATTTTGATGCTTCCCAAGTAATTTTCTCTACTAGAATTATGTTTCCTTTTCATAGTAAATTATTTTTCAAAACCAATGTATGGATCCTCACCTTCCTAAAATTCCTTAATTAGTGGTACCCTTGAAGTCAAAGACTTTTTCACATCATCCAACCTATCATACAACCTTTTACATTGGTCAATAAAATATTTCCTGAATAACCTGACCTACATCTCATTTATTTCACCTTCACTTGCAGTTTTTTAAAAATCCTCACACACTCTTTATCTATTTTATTAAATATCTCAAAATGGTTTTTCACATTTTCTGGCACAAAAACATTCTTTATATGTGTGTTCTTAAATATAATAAATATGACAACTATTAATAAGTAATATAATCAGGTTAATCATTAAAAATCAGAAATTTTAAAAGGGTTTGAATCAATGGAGACTAAGAAATATGGGAGGTAAATGGGAGAAATTGTTATAGTAGAAGGTTGGATATTGACTCAGTAAAGAATATTGTGGCTAATAAAATGTAATCAAATTTATAACTTATGAGTGAACACAATGTTTCAAATAAGAAGCTTCTTTTTATGTATTTTTTATATTGATTTTTTCCCTTTTTTCTAATCAATAAACATGAATTGAGATAAATAGAGTGATATTTTGGTTTTCAAAGTAAATCAAATGAAAAATGTACTAATATAATTATAGTGATGTAAATGGTTGAGATAACATGGACTTCAAACTCAAATGGAAATCTATAGTGGAGATTGATACATTTCACAAGAGTGAAACTATAACAAAAATTGATTAGGCTATATGTCCAAATATATGCATCATATTTTAGTCTTTCTCAATAGAGAAGAAATTTTTAATTTATAAACTATTAAAATGACATATTATGAATCTCTAAACTCAAATAAAAATCCTAAGAAATTGTGGAATAATGTTGCTTCCAAAATTGGTGATGGCCAAAAGTAGAAGAAGGGTAAGAAAAAAAGATGGGTAAAAAAATATGAAAGAACCTGGTTTCCTTTTCCTTACTCTAATACCAAATTATATTCTATAGTATGGGAGTTCATTATCCATTAGAGATAAATGAGGACACAAAATGGGTGAAGTGGGAGAAATTCAATAAGGAAATGTGAAGGAAAATAAATGTGGAAGGGGGTGATCAATTGGGAACCCAAGGAGTATTTCAGCTTGAAACTCTAATTATAATGAACCATAAAGGGTGATCACTTCTTTGATAAGCCTTACTATAATTCACCTAAGAATATATGACACACAAGAATAATGATGACAGAAACTCTAAAATACTAAATTAAAATTTAATGAGTTCAAGAGGTGGATATTTATAGGAAAATGAACGGAATTCATGTCAAAATACCTATCCGAAAAAATTCTAAAGCCAATCCCACGAATTTGAATTATTTTTCACATCTTCAGGGCTTTAGGGGACAAGACATCTCTAAATAAGGCTTTTTGGAACCACCCCAAATGCCTTTGAAGATTCCCACAATGACTTTGGAGACAAGGGGCCAACCACTTTTGACATTGGAGACTTCCTTCGTGAAAGTGGATTAAAATTCGTGGAATCATTAGTGTGGGCCATGTAGGTTCACTTTTGGGCTTTAATAATTGTGATTAAAGGCCCATTTTATCCTCCCATGTATCCATGTTGGTCCTCTACTTTTAGATTTAAAGTTGGGAAATGTAAAAATTCTTTAATACTCCTCAATATTCCTTTTGTAATTGGGCCACAAATCACATGAAATGTGTCATGTGCATTTTGTACTCCATCAAAAATTCATTCCATGATCGCTCTCAAATCCACTATGCATATTCCCACCATGATTCTCATAAAATAATTTTAATGATGTGTTATTTTATTGATATAGGATGAATGGACATATCTACAAAGGGAATAAGATTTCCTTTAGTTTTAATTAATGAAATTAAGATGATAGACACACTACCCAAAATTTAGTAAATATTGGCAGACTTTTATCAATAGTTTCATAAACTACGACTAATTGCTTTTTAAAATATAGTTGTTGTTTTTAAAAAACCATTACAAAAAAATGAAATGAACAACGTTTCTTACCAACCCCCAGGAGCCCAACACCCCCCCCCCCCCTCTTCCCCCAGCCCCATCAATCCCCTCCCCACATACCCTCGACCTCGTCAAACCCCTAGCCATTAGCCCCTGATTATGTCGAACCCCTCATTACTGGACCCCAACCCTAATAAACCCCTCACCATATTAAACCCTATCACTTAATTTCCATCCCATATCCCCTTCAAACCCTAGCCCCTCAATATTATCCCCTGACCTCATCAAAATTTAACTGGGAGAAACCCAACCCCTCACAACCCCGAGCCCCTCATCGTCGGCCACCTTCACCACCTCGCCACTAGTCCCCTTCTCTGTTTCTACCTTGACACACTAGAACTCCCATGTATTAGTTAAGTCTCCCTTTTATAACATATTTTTTGATTGTTTACTGTGTTTGTGATTGATCATGGGTATGTTCTTGATAGGGGATCCTTGGATTCATGTGCATGTGATGACTTGACCATTAGGATGAGATTCTTATCATTAGTTAGGAATGATCCTAGTTCGATGGATTGGTTTTTGTTTTTTTTTTTGTGAAATTGGAATTTAAATTCAATTTTGATGAATTGGATAAATTATTTCTGATATTTATATTTAATTTAAACGAATTAGTATATTGTTTACGATTTCCCACTATAGTTTTATTTGTATTTTGAACATTGAGCTCACTAGTTCTATTCCTATTGGAATGTGTGTTAATATTTCGGATGGATTGCCTATTGGTTATGATTACTAGCCCCATCCATTTGAACATTGGTGACTATTCAAATACAACATTGGTTTTTATATACAATTTTATTAATAAATACGAAATATTATTTATATTTTATAATTGGTTTATAAAGGAAACATATACATTTTTCATTTATTATCCCCCAACATCCTTCTATATAAAATCTATTTATTTTGTAGATTTTATTGGGAAAAATATTTGTTAATAAATGATCATTTAAAATCCATTCATACCTTTTTCAAAATAACAATTGAATATTGATTGTTCATGTTTATTCCATTATGTATTATTATTTGTATCCCTGTTTCTTGAAATATCACTAACCACAATGATTGGTCAACTGGAATCCATGATAGAATGATGAGAAACTGTACATTTATTCAATAATTTGATAAACTCACGCCCAAAATATAATCTACCAAGAAATTTGAGTATATTCTAATGACATACATAAAAAATGAAAGTGGGTTTTGAGTCGGTAATCTTTTCTACATAGTTGATAAAAAAATTGAATGGATAAATTCATTGTTATATTTTTCTTATCATCGATGGTATCACTTATATACCTAGGAATTTCTAATCATATATGGCCTTGACACTTGTTGTTGGTAGTTTTTATGTAACTCTGATCACTTAACAGTTACTCGACAATAGAATTTCCATATTTGAAAGACATTGTTATATGTGTTTGATTTTTATTAGGTACATTTTTAACAAATGTATCTTCCTTGAAATGATATATTCATAATAGGTACACTATAGATTCTCTTAGCTTCAATATCAATTATTCACATTCTATTGTGATAGATTTTTCAATGATTTGTTACAAGAGTATTTTTATTAAAAAATGATTTCAACATGTATTTTTCCTCTTCTATTTCTAAATGGTTTCTAAATGAAATACGTAACTATTTTTCACCCCATTTTCTTCATAACTAGACATTATGGATTTTAATTAATATTTAAAAACGAATCATTATTTACCATATATATTTATTGGACCACACACTACTATGTATAGTTTTTGAATATGATCACATAAAACTATGTATAGTTTTGTAATAGTAATACTCAATCATATATAAAATATGGTATCATTAAATAAACAATAGACTTTATATCACCTTATTTTGTATATGTTTTGGTGAATCTGGTTGTCACCTCGAAAAATTATGGATAATTATTCCTTAACATGATTTTCTCTCAAATATTATTTATATTTACTTTTATCTTGGAGATGTTAATTAAGGAGATTAAAAAAATTAATGGTCAGTAATGAACTTATATAAGAAATTTATATAAATATTTCAATTTAATCATGGAACTTGCATTAATGATCTTGGACAGGTTATATTAATTGGGTTAATTTTTAGAGCTTGTAATATAATCAAATCATAATTTACAATGTATTAAGTTATCATATTATGAAAACATCAGCATTTAATAATAAAAATTTACTAGAAGAAAATATTGATACATATATAGGAAATTTAATAATGAATAACACAATGTAAGTTGTTAAACTAGAAAATTTAAGTGATTTATTCATGAGGTCCTCCAACACTAATAATTCTAATGAAGTATTCTGTGACATACCCTCTAGTACTTATAAGAAACTTCTTATATTAATTTTCCTATAACCTCTTGTGTATTGGTTTTTTAATTTCAATTTATCTCTTTCAATAATTAATAAAAGTTATGTTTTTCCATTTTTTTATTAATGTGTATGGACATTGTGATCTATATTGACAAAAGATGGAATACATTACTGAGGAACACATCTCTATATGAAAAAGGTTTGGAAGAGTTTTTATATTTTTAAATTTTTGATCGATCTGTTGATGGATGAATAAGATTTCCACGTACTAAATGTAAATTTTAAACATGGTTGAAGATATATAATTTTTATGAGCACTTTATATTGATGAAATTCACTGCTCAATATTTTTGTTAGATTTGGAATGGATAATTGAATGTTACATAAACATTGATCACTGATGTTAATCAATAGAATAAGCTCCCAACTTCTTCAACAATGGAAAATGAAATGAAAACCCTTATTAACGATGCATTCGGAATTGCAAGACAAAAACATCAACATCAAAACATATCAGAACAACCAGTTGAGGGTGTTACAAATAGAAATGTGACAGATGAAGTTTTTGAGACTATATGACATCCAGATTATGATTATAACATATCATCATATCTATCTCTTGATTTTGGGGAGTCTACTATAAAATAAAACATCACTGAGTAGACAGATGCATTTAATTGTTTAGTTTACAATGGAAATAAAGAGTTTTATGTTGGATGATTGAAATATTCAAAATAATCATTTCTACTGAAGTTACACAAAATCAAAGGCCTCTTTGGAATTCAAAATTAAGATATGACAATGATATTATAAATTTTTCATGATTAATTTCATAATGAAAATATTTATGAGTATATTTATGGTGTGAATAATGTTAGTAACAAGATTATTATAAATTATACCAAAATACATGTGTGTAACAATGATTTTATACATTATTTAGGTGTGGATTCAAGATGACAAGATTGCAAAAAAATGTTCTTCATATAAATAGAAGTAAATGAGTGATGTTGGAAGTCTGAATCCACGTGATACTATAATAAATAAGAACATGAACACACCTGCAATGTTTTTGTGTTACATTCCTTTAAATCATAGATTACAAATATTTGTCATGTCATCAAAATCCACTCAACACTTGAAGTGGTATTCTGTAGATAAAATAAATGATCGTTTAATGCGACATCCAAGAGATTCACAATCATCGAAGACATTTGATTCATTGCATCTAGATTTATCGTCTGATCCTATGATTGTTCTATTTGGATTGGATTCTGTTGGATTAAAACCATTTTGGACATTGAGCACTAGTTATACATTTTGGCCAGTTGTTTTTATTCCTTACAATCTATCTCTGTGGATGTGTATGCAACATATATATTTTATCATTTAGATGATTATTCAAGGAATAAAATTCTTGGAAATGATATTAATGTATATGTGGAGCATTTATGTGCTGAATTATAGGATTTATTGACTAACGGTGTTGAGACATATGATGCATCTTCTAGAACAATGTTCAAAATGCACCTTTCTCTAATGTGTACAATTACTATCTTCCCTAGACTTGCGAATTGAGATGGTTATAAAAATTAAATTAGATTCTCTTGTCCTATTTGTAACATTTATTTTGAGCTTGAACGAGTACCTCATAGTAGAAAATGGTTCATCTTGTTTCATAGATGATATCTATATGCATCTCATAGAATTGGGTAGAACAAGTAAAACTTCAATGGTTCTATAGATCGCAAACCATCTCCAAATTTGATGATAGGTTCTAAAATAGTGTCAGAACATTGAAATGTAAAAACTAAATTTGGGAAGGTGTATTATTTGAATGATAGTGGGATATGATATCTAAGATCATCATCAAGTGAAATCAAAACGAAACTATGGAGTAAAAGGTATATTATTCAAACTTCTGTATTTGGAGTTTAATTTTTGCGGCAAAATATTGATATGAATTATATTTATAATAATTTTTTGCATAATATCATATTCACATTACTTAAATACAATGGAAAATATAATGATCATCTCAACACTCATAAACACATTCAAGAAATGAACATAAAGTGTGATATTTAGCTAGATGATAATTAAATGTATTCTCTGAAAAAAAAAATCAATGAAAAATAAGGATAAAGATACCTTTAATATATTTTTAAAGCATTTCAAGGTATCTAATGGGTATTCATGTAACACCTAGAGGTGTGTTGACTTAATGAATCATAGGTTACATGTATTAAAAAGTCAACATTACATATTTTGTTACAATAGTTGATACTATTATAATTGGTGACATTATTACATGAAAAGGATACTACTATTGTACTAAATTTTTTCACATTATTCAGACATATATTTAAAAAAAATCTCCAACCATTTGATCGTGAAATCCTCCATGAGATATTTTTATTAACACTTTGTGCAATGGATATGATCTTTCCCCTATAATTTTCTTCTATCATGATGTATTTAACTATACATTTGGTTGAGGAAGCTAAATTAGGAGGCCACATACATTATTTATGGATGTATCTAATTGAGTGGTTATTTTTTATATGTTTTTAATTCATATAAAAAATTCATGTAACTTAATTAAATTCACAATTGTATTTTTTTCTCTTTTATGTCATAAATATCATGGTCATTTGAAATCATACATGAAAAATAATTCACAGCCTAAGTGCTCTATTTCTGAACGCTATTTGGAAGCGGAATGTATGACCTTTTGTTGAAGTTAATTTGATTTTATTGAGAAATGATTTGATCATGTTGGAAATGTTGAAAAAACGTCGACTAAATCTCAACTGCATGGGAAATCAAAAATATTTCCTGTTATTGGACAATTAGTTGGAGGAGCTCAAATGTTACACTGAAAGAAATCGAATTATCACAGGCACATTGATATGTGTTACTGAATAGTGAAATTTATGATCCATTTATTGATGTGTTGAGGTTATAAAAAAGGATATGAATGAGAGGCCAAAGACGAAATTAGAATGATGTAACAAAAACTACTAATAAAGATATTTTATAATGGTTTTCATGGAATGTAAGTTCATAAATATTACAATCAATATATATTTTATGTTGAAATATATATTTTTTAAATATAATTATTCATATTACTTTTTTAAAATCATTTATACTAATAATTGAGAGGAGTTGTCAGTAGATTTGAGGTTTCTTCAAGAGGTCCTCTAAAACTTGCTAGAATGTTTGGCGCATACAATGTGAATGGATTTAAATTTTGTACAGTTCATCGACAAGAGGATTGAAAACACAGTATAGTGTTATATTTAATTTTTTTGATGTTGGATACTAAGGAATTTTGACTGATAATATTGAATTAAACTACCATGGCCAATTTTTATTTGTTTTATTCAAATGAAATTGGGTATATTGAATCAAGGGTGATACAAGAGACTCTTTGTAATTTATATCTAAGAACTTCTCTCACATGATGGATATTGGTGACCATGAATCTCGTGATTTTTATTTCTTATCATCATAAGTTAATGTGAAATATTAAGTGAAATATTTCATGTATGAAGGGTTGAGTGTATTAGCTCATGTAAAATAAAAAGACTTGTATGGTATGGTTGATGAAGGGGAACATTTGACCTCTGAAATTGAATCCCATCAACAGCAAGACGATAACTTATTTTTCCATCATGTTGTTGAATATATTAATCATACATTGGTGGATGATTTAGATGAAGTAATGATCGGTTAAAAAAAGACATTATTGAAGGAGAAAGTGATTGTATGTGTAATCCTAGATTCATTTATCAACCACTTCTATCATTTTTTCACTCATTAATTATCATAGTTATGTAATATTTGTTTTTCAGTTTGTTCATATATTATTATTTCTAATTTTTTTTCTGCAAGAATTTTTTGAAATATATGTTCTGATGTTACCATTATTTGACTAAATGATAGGAATTCCATGGAGGAATTATTATATTGATTCTAGTTGACCCTCAGTAGCAAGGTAGTTGCCCACTCTAGGTTCTTCATGACGATATTGGATGGTGATTATAAAATGGTAAAATATTAATATGAATAATTTTAATGCATTTTTTATGCTACTAATTTATTTTTTAATAAATTTAGAATCAATTATACTACGAAGAAAAATATGAAATGTTAAGATTTCTGGAATCTTAACAGACTAAATATAGTTGTCCTATTTGGTGGTTATGAGGTCCCTATGGATGACTACATGCGATTATTTAGATAGATTCTAGGACAGCTAGTGGTGGAGTAGGTTAACCTTCTGATTACATATGGTGATTGGAGGAATATACCATCATCTTGGGAAAATGATGTTTCTAATTCACCAATATATATAATTTTAATACATTATGGTATAATTTAAATTCATTACGTTATTAAATTCTAATATTTTCAAAATGAATCTCTTGGTTCATATGTTTTCTAACATTCATGTTGTTATTGATATAGTTTGAAAGTGGACATTGGAAATTTTGGGTGATTTATATAAGAAGATGACTGGATCTGTCCCTGGTGATATTACATCGATGATTGGTTGTGAGCAGGTAAATCACACAACTTAAAAATAATTTAGTTCAGAAAATTTTATTTGTTTTAAGATTAAATATAAATATACAAAACTATTTAATTTTCAATATAATTGACTTATAGGTTCATGTAGTAGTAATTACAGATGGAGATGAATATAGAGATGAATATGGAGAGGGTGATGAACAGAGTTCATCTGGTAGTGATTGCTATTCATTTTTATGATTTTGATTAATCGGGAATGAGTGGGTTTCTGGTTGGGACACAAAACTGAAATAATTTATGGTTGTATGTGAACTAATATACATTTTTTGTACCATATATTTTATATTTGTGTGATTTTTTTGTCTTCTGGTAGGGATTTTTTGTTCTACTAATAAGAAATACACTTGGGTTTCATTAGTTTTTTTAGGGTATTTCGGGGGTTTAGGAATCTGCAGCTAGAAGTTTTTTGTAATTAAACATTTAGGAGGGGTTCAAACTACTGCTACATAAGGAATATTTTATTTCATAGTTATAAAAATCACATCTATAATTTGTAATTTTCTTTTTTTTTTGTGATGGATAAAACTACTAAAAGATATGACTAACTATTATTAGGTGCCATTTGTAATCGGTTTAGTGGTGTTCTGTGGGGGGCCGGATTTTTCATCGGTTTTATCTACCGCATTAATGGAAATAACTACCACAAAATATGCTTTATATGATGCTTACCAAAAACCAAAACTAAATGGAGGAAACTACCATGTATCATTTGTTGACATATGATTCAGTAGTGGTTTTTTTAAACCATCATAGAACCATGTATTGGGGGTATAAACCACTGCCAAATCAAAAAAACACCCACTACTCGGCCCTTTTCTTGTTATGACATGCAGTTCAATGCCACACAATCATGGTGATGTATAGTAGGGTTTAAAATAATGTGAAGGGGAAAAAATGTAGTTTAAATTCATATGGTGATGATGAGTGAACTGATATGAATTTTACTGACACAAATGTTGTAGAGGGAGGTGCATGAGTGTATCATAGTGACAGTACACCATATAAGGGGTGATAAGGTAAATGGGTTCCTAGAAGACCCTGAACCAAGGGATGTAATCTTGGGTGTGTCACACATATTTTATGGTCATGATTCACGGTCTATAACACTTATATTATTGTCATTAATCAAGGACGCTAGTGTGATAATTCCAAAAGGGAATGTGTAGTGAAATGATGTGACAACCATAAGAAAAATGAGGGATAAGAAGACTTGATGATGCACAAAACATTCCCTAAATGACTTGCACAAGGATTAAATTCCAGATTCATGGATTTTCAATATGAGTTTAATGACATAGAGTTTGGACCATGGGAAACTAGTTTATGTTCATAGATTTCTAACAAATTTTCCCTCTTCACTTTTTATCATGGAAAGAATGATAAGTATCCCAACATGAAAGGAGGACCATGGGAGGACCTATTCTATATAAAACATAAGGGGAAGGCTATAATTATTTTAAGGTCATTGTTGGTAAAAAAATCCCACAAGGATTCCTCTTAGTATGTTTTGGATGTGATTGTTTTTTTGGAAAAAAAATCCATATGATTGAAAATGACAATGGATAGTGTTCTCCAAAGATATTTTTTTAAGGTGGTGTAGTTTCTCAGTGATTGGCAATTTTTTGGGCCTCAAAATCAGAATTTGGGTTTGGAAATGTAATGATTTATTCATCGGACTAAACGGTGTGAAGAGCGACAAATGAAATCTAAAATGGAAGACAAAGGTGGGAACTAGGACAAGAACCTCATACCATGTTTGAGAAGGGTATGTGGTCATGCACTAGGTAGTAGGAATGGTATGTGGGATCGGTTTGTGAAACTGAAAGTGGTTCAAGGTAGAAGGAAGTGCAGTATGTCGATGGATTATCATTGGAGGAAGATATAGACTGCATTGGAGCAAAGGAATTACACAGAATTTGGAGAAAAAATGGTATGTGGGAGGGTTCTGGTTCACTGTTGGAGGATCAGTATGCATTTGAGCTTGTACAAAATCAAATATTTGGTAAATAATGGATTATTAGACGTTTTGGGTATCTTTTCCAATATAAGGAGAGATAATCCCAAGGATTAATAGCGATAGTGAATATCATTATATAAATACTCTTTTCTTTGTAAATTCGGTAATGTTTGATGGATGTTCACGAGCGAGAATTCCACGAAGGCTGAAGAGGTTCATGTGGATGAAATTCGTACGAAGGTTTTTGTGAGGCATTTAATCCCACAATGAAATAACGTTCATGGAATAAGTATTTAATATGTGTAGGGGGAGATATGGTATATAGAAGAAAATAAAAATTCAATCTGTGAATAGGGAACAGTTCGCAGATAGAGGGTGTTTCACATAGGAGGTTCGTAGAGTCGGTACGCAGAGAAGGTACGTGATAGTGAAGTTAGAGGTAGTCCACTGACGAAGGGATGTTCACAGAAGCAGAATTGGTATGAAGAGGAGGTATTAGGTGTACTATACCCAGTATAAAGTACGAAAAGGAACAAATTGATTCACAATTTTCATAAGGATTATTGTGAAAGCTTCAAATCAGTTTGCGAAAGTATTTTCCTGTAACTAGCAGTACACGAGAAGGTAGACATCATCTACTGGTGAAAATAAAATTTAATACAGAATCTACCTAATGTTGGTGATGCAGGAATTCATGTACATTAAATGAAATACATGTCTGTAAACTATGTTTGAAATGTAAGTCTATAAACTCTGATTGGATTCTTTTTTGATTGTAGTGAGTGAAGGAAGAGGAAGACGGTGACCCTTTCCACCTAAACTGAGCCAGAGAAAGAGGTGCAGGGAGTGACCCATTAGAATTCAGTGAGAAGACCCTAAATTTTATAAAGGTAATGAGCCTGTGAATAGAAGATCTAGCCTATATATTGTATTTATTATTGGAAGTGATCCTTATTGAATTTGGTACATCGGCACACTGTTACTGTATACTTCTTGGACATAGCCTCGGGAGGGTTAACCAAGTAAATATTTATGGGTCATGTTCATGATTTCATATCAATTCATATATTTCTATAGGAGGAAGAGTTAATTGCGGTTTTCTAACAAAAAAACATGATACTAAAGGGAAAAGGATTTAATCTTTCATACCCAAATCCCCCCCTTAGGGTATGAGACCTTGTAGACCTAACAATTGGTATTAGATCCAGGTTGAAAGTAAATGTTTTTTTCTCAGAAGAATGAATAGAGGTGGTTAATAATAAAGTAATTATGAACTTAAATAGAAATAATTTTCAACTATGGATGTATCGGATGCAGCACTACTTCTGATCAGTAGGGGTGGATGTTTTCCTAGTATCTATGAATGGAATATCAGCTAACATCAATAGTGGGTCTTTATCAAAAGCTGGAAGAATGGAATTGAATGAGGGTGCTGATGAGATCAATGATTTAGGGGGATCCCTATCAAATAGAATTTATATGAATGTTATGTCTTGTAAAAAATCCAATGCTATGTCCGAACAATTGTTTAACATTTATTTGGGACACACAAAAGTGTGAGAATCCAAGATGAAGGTTCTCTGGAAGATGTATGTGGGTATTAGAATGAAACCCAATGAGACTTTTGAATAATTTTTTGATAAGTTAAATGTTATTATGGATTACATGTGGGGTCCTAGATACGTCATTGAAGATATGAAGATTGTAAATCATATCTTCATGAAACTTCCACCATTGTTCAATCCGAAACTTTCAATATTAGAAGATAAAGGCCCGAAAGAGAGAACACTAGATAACCAACACAGTAC
Organism: Viscum album; assembly: GCA_963277665.1. Classification (NCBI taxonomy): domain Eukaryota; kingdom Viridiplantae; phylum Streptophyta; class Magnoliopsida; order Santalales; family Viscaceae; genus Viscum; species Viscum album. The sequence continues at coordinate 1,477,868,720 of OY728151.1, forward strand.
CCTATAGAATATGAAATGATAAATGATGATAATGATATATTGGACATGGGTAATTTAAAAGAAGTTTAAAAAATTACATGAAGAATATCTCTGTAAAATAGAGTCCTGAGGAGGAAAGATTAGTAATGTCATGTCATTTCCCTATTCAAATCTAAAAGGGGAAAGGGTTTGTTCAATGTAAAACATCAATTTTAATACTTTTGATGTGGAAAGATCATAAATTTTGAATTAAAATTTCCTAAGTTGATTGATGATTCCAGTTAAGATAAAGATGAAATTCCACAAAATAGGTATTCATCAAATGAGATAGGTAAGAGAAGTACTAAGAGAATCTTCATGAAAAAGAAGAATTTTCTTTAAAAAGAAGATAAAATTTAGAAGAACATAAGGAAGAAGATTTAGATGACTGTATAGACAATAAAGTAGGTGCTTTTCTGTTAGTTGTCAGATATTATTTAACAATAGGAGAAAGTTACAATGAAGAAGCGGAAATTGAAGGAAGAGTTGATCTTCAGGATGAATAATAAGCTACCTGGAAGATGTAGATAGTTTGAGATCAAAATAAAGTAAAATAGATATATTTTCCATGATACCGAACACTATACACAGTCATAGGATAAAGATAAATTTTAGTTAAATGTAAAAATTTTAAAAGATGTGGCCTTCAATGATAGAAAGAACAAAAAAGGTGGTTGAGTACAAAATCAATATTCAAGAACTGAAAATAGAAAATTGGTAGTTTAACTGAATCATGGAAAGACCAAATCGAACGTATCAAACAACTAGAAGAGGTATTCATCAATATGCGATGAATAGTTAAAGATTAGTAGAAACTGATATCTCTCAGTTCATCTTCTATAAAGAAGATCATACATGAAACAGAGAAGATGTCTTTTTAGTAGAGTGGTCATTTTGAACAGAAGAAACAATCAACTCTGAATGATAAGGCTAGTATGAGGCCAGATCTAAAATAGAAATCTGTTATGGTTCAAGACAGACCAAAAGCACCCACTCCAATATTGAGGATTGATTTTGGTATGCACCAGTATCCTAAGATTCAGAGATCCTAGGGAAAAATAAGTGGTTCATCATTGTCCGACATGAATGTACCACACAAAAGATTCTATTATTTTGTTAATATGGGACACTCCAAAAATATGTGTTCCATTGATTAGAGGTACCAAAGTGAACAAGAACAACATAGGTGTCCACACAGAGGTCAAAATTATACTTCATCATTTAATGGCATTTATTTCAAGTGTAAAGGACTCATACATATGGAAAGATATTACACATCATCAATGTAAGGGAATGTGCTGAGGCAGACTAAATTTGTTCATAAGAAGCAGCCAAATGAATCATCAAGAGAGCTGAAAATTCAAAATCAATTTGTAGATATAAAAGTTAATGTCGGTCCATTATAATCTGAGGAAGAACTGTATTATTATTCTATGTCAGGTATGAAATCAAATACTTGGGTTAAAAAGAAATGGTTTGAGTAGGTAGTGGTTGTAGATATTTCGTTCAAGGAATCAGATCGCACTGGGATATAGATCATTGATAGTGGATTTTCATCCCATATGATGGGAAATAAGGATCTAGTGATCGTAATCAGGAACGATAAATAAGATATTTTATGATTTGGTAATGATATGGGATTGAAAATTATTGGTTTATGAAAAAACCATGTTTGTAGGAAAATACACGAGACAAAAAAATGTCTTGGTTATCGAAAGGCTTAGTCACAACATTCTTAGTGTCAGTAAATTGTGTGACTCAAGGCATGCCATAAGTTTTTATATAAATTATGTATCATCAAGGAAAAGGATTGTCCAATTGTATTTCAAGTAAATATAATAAATGAAAATATATACCTCAGGATTGGAGAAGAATATATGTTCTTTCTATCCATGGATGATGAAAAAATGTTATGGCATAAGGGTCTTGGCTACATAAGCAAAGAATACATGGAATATTTGATGAAGTATTATGCTTCTAAAAATCTCCCATATATTATCATGTGATCGCACTCATACGTGTGATGCCTTTTAGAAACGGAAGATCATTTGAAGGACATATAATCCAAAGGAGCCAAAATCATCATGTTTTCTTGACTTGGTGAATTATGATGTGTGTGGATCAATTTCTCTAAGGACTATTAATGGGTGGAAATATTTTGTTCTCTTCATTGAAAGCTAAAGCAGAATGGCATGGGATTCAATAATCACCACAAATATAAAGTGTTTAGTTGGACTACAAGATATCGACGGGAATGTGACGAGATTCTTGGTCAGAAAATCTAGACGACTTAGAAATATAATGGAATAGAGTTTACAAATAGCCAAGTGGAGGATTATCTCTAGAAACATGGGATAAATAATCAAATCTGATCAGTATCAACTCCTTAGTAGAATGGATTAGGTGAGAGAAGAAATTGGATTGTCAACAACATGGTCAGAACAATTCTCATTGAGAATGACCTTCCAGATAAATTTTGGAAAGGAGTGATGGCAGCAGTCTACACTTCAAATAGAGATTTACATTTTCTGAAAGAGGAGGAGAATCCATATGAGTTAGGGTATGGAATGAAGACATCATTGAAGTAAATTCGAGCCTTCAAAACTAATTTTTCATTTCAAATAAGAAGAAACATTGGATGTTTGAATCATGTGGGGATGACTAGATAATTTATGGCTACTCAGTGAAAATAAATGCTTATAAATGACTCAATAAGAATCTAAGAAAGATAATAGAAAGTCATGATCTGACTATAGTGAAGAATGAAGATAATCTTCAGTAAATACATAACTAATATCAGGAGGACAGTGATGACAAGATAAGAATATCAACATATGATTCAGTTGTGATTATAGATTCTGAAGAAGGATAATATGATGATTGTTATGATATTAAATTAGTGTTTGTATAGAGACCAGTGAGAGGATATGAAATTGAAATATAGAAAATAATTGGTGATCAGACCGCTCAAGTGAAGACAAGGAGGTTTATGTCTCTACATAAATCAACATACTTATCACATGTGGAGCCTAAATTATTTGAAGAAAGATCTAGAGATGAGAATTGGGTTCAATCAATGAAGGAAGAGCTTGACTAAGTTCAGAAGAATCAAACATTAGAGATTGTTTTGAGACCATCATACAAGACTTTCATCAGAAAAAATGTGTATTTTGAATCAAAATGAATGAATATGGTGTTTTTATTCGAAACAAAGTAGAAATGGTGTGAAAAGGGTACTACCAGGGTATTGATGTTTATTTTTTAATTTCTCATGTTGTATGGATGGAGACAATAATTTTATTCTTGGACATAGTTTGGTAAAGAAATTTAAAGGTTTTCTAGATGGATGTGAAGTAAGCATTTATAAATGGAGTTCTAGAAGAAGAAGTTTAAATTGAACAACCAGGTAGTTTCCTCATTAATGAAGATAAGAATAGAGTTTTTCAACTGAAGAAGGATTTATATTGTTTGAACCAAGTACCAAGAGCATGGTATTCAAGGCCTGATCAGTTTCTCAGAAAGTTTTCTTTCCAGAGTGGTGTAGTTGATTACAATCTATATTCCAACAATTATAGTATATAAAGGATGATGGGGCTGATTTTTGTCAATGAAATAATCTACGGTGGATCAGATGAAGCACAATGCTGATAGTTTTCTTAATTCATGAAAAGTGAGTTCGAAATGTTTATGATTGGTGGGGTGACCTTTTTCCTTTGCAAATAGATGATGCATGGAAGGAATGGAATATTTAATTCTCAATATTAATATTACAATGTGGTCTTGTGAAATTTTGGAATGGATAATTCCAAACAGATGAAGACTCAATTTTCTACCCCATTGATACTATCAATGGATGACGAAGGCAAGGATGTTAATATCACAGAATACCGTAAAATCATTGTAAGTCTGTTGTATCTGATAGTGAAAATGACTAATATTTTATTTTCTGCGTTCCAAGCATCAAGGTATCAAAGAAATTCTATGGAGATCCACATACTTTTATTTAAAATAATACTCCATTATATTAGGGTTATTGTGGATTTTGCCATAATGTATAATGAAAATTCTCTACCAGAGCTATTGGGATATACAGACGAATATTGGGATAGATCGGTAGATGAAAGGAAATCAATGTAAGTAGGATCCTTTTATATTATAATATTATTAATTTCTTTGTTAATAAGGAAACAATATTGCATTTAATTTAGCACCATAGAAGATGAATACATTCCATTTATAAAAGCAAACACACAGTTACTATGCATGAAGCAACAACTCGATGATATGGGAGTTAAATTAAAGTCTCTGATTGGAATCCATTATGATAATTAATGTTATATACATCTGAGAAAAATACACTTCATTTCTAAAGGACAAAACTAATTGAAATAAAATAAAATTTTATCAAGGAGAAGGTGGATAAAGGGATTGTGAAGTTGAAGTATGTGCCTACATAACAGCAAGTTGTAGATATTCTTATGAAGTCCTTACCCAAATAAGCATTTAAAAGGAATCGACTAGATCTAGGAGTTCAGTCAGATCCATGCACTTGAAAAAGTGGGGATGTGGGACCCTTTCTCCCCGAGGAATGATGTGTTTTTTCCATATGTACTAATATGTGCACTTTACCCAATTATAGAAAAAGTTAAAGTGCCCTTCAGGATTTTTGACAAAGGGGGAGAAAGTGTGACTATTCCAAGGAGGGAAAAGTCATGGGGGGAAGATTATAAGTGGATTAGAAAGATAGGAGGGATAGAATATGAGGTGAAGCTATTTGGAAAAGCTATAACATAGAAAATCATTAAATCTGATTATGCTTGAAGTGATAGATCAAAGATTATATATCACAAAAGATGGGGTTTGTGATGAAATTAGGAGGTTGGATTCAAGAGTTGGTGTTATTAATGAAGTGATTCATTGATTAACTTTTCAATATACTCTTGTTTTTCAATCCGAGCATGGCTCATGTGGGCATATAATATGTGGTGAGTAAGTCCTTGATTGCTATATTAATCTATTGGAGTGAATGGTAGTTTAAGATGTAATGAGTTTTAAAGAGGTAGAAAAATGAAAATAAATGTTATTAGAAGATTTCTCTACAACCCAAAGGGGTAGATTATTGGGAAAAATCGATCATGGTGTCCTCTTGGTATGTTTTTGATGCCATTGTGTTTTTTGAAATGGCCAAATGATCACAAATGACTATAGTGGTTGTTTAATGAAGCCATGTTTTTAAGTTGGCATCGTTTCCCATTGTTTGCCAAATTTTTGGGCCTCAAAATATGGAATTTTTGCTTGTAAATGTAACTTATTCTTCAGGGGACTAGAAAGTGTGAATAGAGTCCAATGAAGTCGAAAAGGGAATGAAAATGTGGAAGCCGAGACATGGACTGTGTACCATGTCTGGGAACGGTACGTGGTGGCGTACCAGGCAGTGGGAACGGTACATGGGAGTAGTTTATGAAACTAAAAATGGTTCACACTATAAGGTAGTGTGGTCCGTGGATAGTTTTTTGTTATCAGAGGAGATCGAACACATAGAAGAAAATGAAGTATGTGGACCACTGTGGAATAATGGTACTGATGAGGGTGGCGTTTCATGGTAGGAGGATCAATATGCGTTGAAGACTGTACCTAATCATTGATTTGGTAAATCTTGGATTAACGAGATTTTTGGGAATATTTTTCTATATAAGGAGCTATAACCCTACTAATTAATAGTGAGATTGAATATCATTAGATAAAAACCCTTTTCTCTTGGAATTTGTTAAATTATGAATGAATTTTGTGAGGCAAAAGCTGAAGTGGTTCAAAATGGAAGAAATTTCGCTGACGGTTTTTACAGGGTATTGAAGGCTAAAAAGGAAGAAAATCCATGGAAGAAAAACATGATAGTTGGAGGGGGACATCCAGTAGAAGAAGAAAAGTTTAAGGCTATCCATGAACAAAAAAATAGTTCAGGGACAGTGGGTGTTTCACAGAAGAGGATCGCAGAAGATGTACGCAGTGGTAGTACGTGATAGCGAAGGCGGAGGTAGTCCCTAGAAGAAGGGAGGTTCGTGGAAGAAAAAGTAGTATTCAGAGGATGTGTTCCCCATACCTTACATGGTACACTGTACATAGTGTAACAATGTGGTTCATTAATTGAACACGTAATCTTTCAAAAGCTTCAAATCAGTAAGGTAGAGATATGTTCATAAACTATGTTTGACCTAAAAGTCAATAAACAGGGAGTAGATTCCTTTCCAAGAGCCGTGAATGAATGAAGAGGAAGATGATGTCCCTTTTAACTGGTTGTGAGCCATAGAAAGAGGCATAGGAAGCATCCTTTTGGTATATAGTGAGTAGAACCTAAATCTAGTAAAGGAAATGAGCATGGGAAAATAATATTTGTCCCAAAAATTGTACTCATTATTTTCAATGAGCCTTAGTGAATTTTATACATCGAAACGCCATCATTGTATGATTCTTTGATGTAGACCAATGAGGGTGAACCAAGAAAAAATAGTTGTGTCCAGTACATGATTTCATTTCTTTACATATATTGATACAATCGGAAGATATAAAAGAGTTTTTTTAACAATGAAACAAGATCTAAAAGGGAAAAAGTTTTAATCTGTCATATCCCGACCCCCCCCCCCCCCCATTCATGGTATTCGACCTAGTGGACCTAACAGTCATTATGATGGGACCCTGGCTCTTAGTTTATGGTAATAGAGTTTGGAAAATGGGAAAAATATTATGGTTATAATATTTGAACTAGTGTTTTTTGTGTCTTGAGGGAATTATCACAACATTAAAAGGTTACTCGACATGAAAGGAGGATCCTAAAAGGCCACCTAATATCACACAAGAATTTATGAGATAACATGTAAAAATATTATTGTCATGATGTTTGGCTAGTGAATCAATTTTTATTTTCATAGATCATGGACCATAAGGTGGAATATCTCCAACAGAATTTTGTAGTGAACAGATTGACAACCCCAAAGTAAATTGAAGGCCACGAGGGATGAACGCCACACAATTTATTCCAAGTATGACTTACATAAAGATTATTGTCATGATCTTGGACTCAGGCTCCTATTTTTTGGTCATATAGTCTTTACCATGTGGTTATCTTGCATCTTAACATTTATTGTAGTGAATTTCCTCCCGACTAATTACCCATATGGTCTATTATCAGTGCGGGAAATAGGATGTGGATTGGGAGGAATGGAAAAAAATATTTATGTGAGAAGTAACTGACAGAACCTACAAGATATATTGCGACCATCATGATCTGGATAGTGAACTTGGATTAATAGATGAGCAAGGAAATTGATTTACCATGTTCAAAACATAGGTTCTATACCCATGTTTGTTAAATATGGGGTAAACAAATCCACGATCTATCATTGACCATGTATGAAACATAGGAGACGTTTTTTTGTTGAAGATCCATCATGGCATGATACCATGATGGTAGGTGATCCAATGTGTTATAAAACCATTCCATGTGGGATACTGTTTAGATCTATCATATAGTGATTATGAAAATGGGTAAATCTTGGAGCATAAAAGTGGAAGTTTGAAATGCCATGGAGGGAAAATTATGTTCTGTGGGGGCTATTATACCACATGGTCAAATGAACTAGATGAATTTGTGGGTAGGATAAAACCAATCATGAACTATAGGGCAATGAACTTGAGGTGATTCCAATGTAGTATGTTCTTAAGATTAAATTTATTTTTGTCACTAGATATTCCATGATAATGGGAATCATGTCACACATAGTTCTGAGACACAGTGTGGTAAGATACAGACACTGGTGGTGTGGAACACTCTCTATATAGGATATCAAATCATCTCGTATAATGAGGAGTCCTTATTTTGTATGGTGCAAAGTTCGTTTCATCTCATACATTACATATGATGAATCCCGGATTTGTATGGGGTCAAATAACTCACATTAATGGGAATCTCAGTTTTATATCAGGTATGATTATAGCATAATGTCATGCTCTGAGGTGGTTGGGAATCACCCATACTCATCATGTTAGGAATATGAGTTTTATAGGGGGTAATAATTTTTCTCCTCACTCTCTCAATTTTAATGAAAGAGGAATCCAATATTTATCACCTAGAGTAAGTATTCAATTTAATATCATTCAACTAAAACAATGATTTCTATTAGTTAATGATCATGGAGTTTGGAATGTAGGGGTTTCTATTAGTTTATGGTCATATAGGTGACCCAATGAAGAATGGGTGTCCTTAGGTGGTTAACATGGCATGCATGAGAGATATATTGACCTAAAATTATGGTCTATGAGACTTGTTTCTATAAAAAAAACTCACAAATTGTACTCTATGTCGATATAGACCTTATAATGAGTCAATAAAGGGGGTTGGATCCAAGATAAAAAAGTTTGAATCACTATGTATTGCATGAGTTTGAGAGTCATGGAACAATTAGTTTTGAAACACAACATGATTGGGGAAAGATGCTTGTAGGGGAAACCCTCCCAAATGACGATAATAAATCATATCGTATTACTACATGAGGAAAATTGAATTTATACAGAGTAAGGTTATAATTAAACATCTTATGGGGAGAAAATTAGTTTAATGGTCATCACTTTCATATCATGTGATGCATCCAAGTTTTTTATAGGGTAAATCATCTCCTATTACGATGAATGAAGGTTTTATATGAGGTAAGGAAAAAGAACAACATCATAAGATAAACATATTGGAAGGTATTTCACATCAAGCTACCAATTATTTTCATCCTCACATTAGCCTACGAGGGAATCATTCATCGCTTTTGGATTAAGGAAAAAGAATGGGTCGTATACTTAAACTAAGTCCCATTAGGGTTTTTTTGGGGTGACATCACCACAAGTAATGGTTTGTTTTGTGGTGGATCTATGGTTGGGTCCAATGATATAAAGTATATCCATCACATTATATCCCATGAGGATGAGAATCCAGACACCCATAGTTCTATAAAAGGTTGTAGTCATAGGCTTACTGAAACATTAGGGATGAAGAAAACCATGTGAAGGCAGGATGATTTCAGATAGTTTAAGGCCATAATGCATGCATCAGGGATTCAATTTCAAGGTCATAGATCATGGACCAACTGAAAATAGTGTATGTTCATAATTAGAACACATTGGTGGGATTCAAAGATGTTAATTTGGTGAAAATAGTTAAAACCTGACATGAATGGAGCTGTGGTGGACCTGCACCAAATGAAGAAATCTGGAAGCTAGTTGTGCATAATTTTAGCTCGTATGCCTCGGACAATGGAAAATAATTTAATTTTATAAATATTTAACTAGGAAAGGTGTTTTTAGGGTATTTTATTTTCAAAAAATGTATATAAACCTATGTGAATGGAGGGAATTTCGGACCACATACCACATGAACATCTTGAAGAAAATAGAACATAGTTTATGGTTGTAATTCTTGTAATGAGGTGAAACCATAAATAGTATAAAGTCATGATTGTTGTACTATTAGTATATCTGTCTGAAGGTTATCTATGTGGAATGGAAGAGGTAAAACCATCAACTAATAGGATCCAATGATGATCGTGTGACACTTGCATACCTTCATACAAACTACATGCAGTTTATGATAATGATGTTGGGACAATAAGTGGGGTCGAGGGGAAAAGTGTTGATAAATATGTGGGTAGGAAAAGAAGATAGGATGTCTGAGAACTTATACATATCCCATGAAGATGTAAATGAAGCCAAATGTAGTTCTGGAACATGGTGTGGTAAGATAGTGTTTCCAAAAGTGGGGGAAATCCTCTCTGATGATAGAATTAAGGAATTCCAAATTTTTCAAGGGGAAAACCATTCTTATAACACAAGGTAATGGAAAAATATAAATTCATGTATTGATGATGTTGGATTTGGTTCTTCACAAATAATAGGACCCATTCATATTTCATGTAGGATATGGTTTTTGACCATATCATACTAATTTCACGAGGCATCATGACTGTATATTGGGTAGGACATCTGTGATCATCTCATACTTATTTTATGAGTAATCCTAGTTTTTTATTGTATAAAATCATAGTATGACATCATACATTGAGTAAATCATGATTTTCAATTCAAATTTATACAATGTAGAACATATGGTTTGTAAATAGTTTAAGGTCCAAATGCATGGATCTCTATAAACTGTGTAAGGTCATGTTTCATGGTCCCTGGAGATTTTTTTAGTTTATGTTCATATATCTCGGACCAATCATCATCACTGAAGTACTTCTTGATAAATGTTCTACTGGTGTGTGGTGTGATACTCTCTCTATCCATGTTGAACAATGATTATTCTCTATTATAATAGAACTTATGGATGATGTAAGGTCCTTCCCACATAGGCCCCAAATTTGTTTGATTTATTCTAGGTATCACCAGCATTCCGAGAAAGAGTACCATGTCACCCATGGGGAATGAGTGGAGGTGATTATCCATGTTGGAAAATCTCATTACTCTATTATGGTGCATCTCTAGGTTGTGAAAAGATTGAATAATGTTATCTTCAAAGGATTACAATTCACCTAGATGGAATTCTTCCATTTTTTCTGGATTCAATTATTAATAGAATTATATTTTTATTGATGGAAACTATCCATATATGTGAAGGACATCCTCTATTCAATATAATAGTAATTATTGGGTCAACTGGGTGGCATTCAGAGTTTTCATTTGATAGGCCTAGAGATCATTGCAAAGTATATCAGGCCAACTCCTTTGGTTTTTCCCCCTATTTTCTGCAATACGTAGGGACAGTTCTTATTTAATAACCCAATATATCGATTTTCCTATAAATGGTATAAATATGTATAGATGGAATAGATATTATACATATAATAAAAATTCATCAGCTTAGAAGGTATGGATGTCGGAGTCATTATTTGTGTTAATTGTGTGTGGAACTAAAAATAAATGGATGATGTGGGGGATTATGAACTCCATCGTATAACGAGCTTTGAATTCCTCCAGTGGAATCACTTCTTCCCATTTGGAGAATAAGTTTATTGTGGTAAAAATGCACATGAATTGGAGATCCTTCACTAGAGGGTATGGCCCCATGAAATCAAGCCCCCATAGTGAAAAGGTCCATAAATATTTGGTGGTGTGGAGAATCTTGAATGGTCGATGCACAAATTCAGAATGAATGTTACATGCTTGAAACATCATGGAGAACATGATGTTTTCATGGACCATAGTGGTATAGAACTTCCTAGCCTCTAAATATAGTGGTAGATATTCATTCACATATGATGGGAACTGCAATACCACACAAAATTATCCTACATAAACTACGATATATCATTTCGATGGATGCGGTGGAGATAATCCCATAAAACACAATCATGTAGATGGTTTTCTCAAGGATAGTCCCACGCTAAAGGGTAAACAACACTGCATGTTTCTATAAGAACTCATGATCAACTAGATATGGATAGATAATTCTACAATAGTGATACATGATGAAGGTTGGTGTCCAATCAGTCATTTCTTATGATATGGGGGAACTTTATGGTCTTATAACGGACTTATTGGGAACCAAGTGGTCTACCTACAACTTTTCATCTTCTGAAGTGGTGGGGTATATGACCCTCCACTCTGCCAAAGGAATGAACATGTTATTTTGGTTTATCTCTATTAGGTATGTATACAAACATTGAAAATCAATGGATTGAACATTCTACAACCAGATAATGTTACATTCCACTAGTTAAGAAGGTAACTTGTTCAATAGCTAAATACTACGCTAAATTATGGGTATGTTCTCTTACTTCATGTCAATACAATCACCATTGATATATTTGTTGACTTCCAGGAAGTATCCCATCATTTGTAAATGGGGTACATTAATCTTAAGAGAAAAATAAAACTAGTGATAAGGGATTGATACTCTGACTTGTTATTGGTGTAACCTTCTAAAAATGGGGATGATTGCGGCTGGACATCATGTGTAAGAATGAGGAAGATGATTCTAGGTCCAACCCTATTATGATTTAGATTGTTGATCCTTCTATCAGTCGGGCTTAAGGAGGCACTATAAAAATGAATCTTCTGACATGTCATAGGTTGATCTACTAAGAGGAAAGCCTCAACTAAGAATTCAACATCTTGGGGAAGTTCTTCAGGTTATAGATGGGTGTCCATGAAATCTATAAACACCTAGCCATTTATATACATATAAATGATAAACCTGATGTCAAACAGTTGGAGGATGAATGCTCATCATGCCACTCGTCTCATAAACATAGGGTAATTTATGATATAATTCATCTGTTATTGTTTGTAAATCAACTATATCTCATTATGATACATATAACGCATCATCTTCTACACTATAAAAAAATAGTGTGATGCATATCCTCTTGATAAGAGAGTATATGTTCTCTATTTCAATTTGAAAGCGGAAGAGAATGTATAAAGTTATTTCTTTTCCCTCATTGTCTTTCTAGTCTAGAAGGTATCTAAGGGGCCATTATGGGGTGATCAACTAGGGTACCATAGGCTTTCCCAAAACAATATGAAATATAACTGGTAGTTATAGTAGGTACTTCTTAATATCCTCATTCAATCTGTAACGCCCCATTCCACTAGAGAATTGTTCCTTTCTTCATGAACCTCGATAAGGGCTTATACATTCCAGCCATATCATTAATAAATCATTGAATGTAATCTTGGAGGCCATGGATGACTCCCAACTCCTATAGATTTATCAATTGTGGCATATGAAGAATATCCATTTTTTTCTGGGTTAATCATGATAACTCAGTATCTTAAAAAGAATCTTATAGTGTTCCTTGAGGTAATCCCAAATGAGAGATTCTATTGGTTTATCTTCAATATTCATGAAAGAACTAAACCAAACACCTTTTCATGTTAATTGAGATAGTCCAAATGATGGAAGTATTTGACCACCAATGTCTCTATATATAATTCCATCATTGTTCTAAGAATCGGTGTGAAGATGTCGTGCATAGATCACTGATAAGTGGCTCCTATAATTTTCAAGATGATGGGAATCACCTAATAATAAAATTTCCTTTGGAATTATCTAATGGAATTGTAATCTTCATCATTATAGACTATTATGATTTTTTTTACCTAGAGTATCAATCCCAGAAGGATTTGGTCTGGAACATAGTGATAGTACCAATAAATAGCTCCATCACTATATGGGGAAAATAATCCTTCAGACAATAGCAGTTAAGGTCATGAAATTCAATACAAACTCTAATATTCCAATTATTCTTTTTAAATAGGATGATGAGGGCTATGCACACAGGGTACTATAATTACCTAAAAATGCTAGTTTTGGTAGGTTTGAAAACATTCATCTTACCATAGCACTATGGTATGTGTCTATCTTTATGAGAGGTTTCTTGAACCTGTGATTACTTGTTGGGAGAACAAGATGGTGGAAAATGACTTGAGGGTCCAAACATAGTATCTCATTATAGATTTAGGTTAAAACATCATTATTTTAATGTAGGATGGACTAATATTGGTACAACACCTTTGGGGACATTGCTTCACATATTAGTGTCTTCCACCAATTTCTCTTGCTTCTATGGTTCAACTAATTTACCTCATCAATGGTTGTGGGTACACCCTCTTCAATAAAAGAAGGGGAATCCTACAAATCCTCTTAATTTTCTACAATAAGAGATTCAGTGGAATGTGGTAGAACATCTAGTCCAACTGACTCTTAGGAATCACTAGTGCCTATTTGGTTGGACATTAAATCACTACTAAGGAGTTCTTATATAGTATAAACATTGGCAGAATATTTTGTTGAGTCAATTTCCTCCAACAATTGACCATTGAGTCAATGCCTAATGTCAAGGTAGTGGTGATGATTCAACTTCAATAGGGTCATTCCAACTCTAAGGAACAAGTAGGATTGTCCTGAATTGGTGGTTATAGAGAAAAATTCTCAATACTTTATAGAAGTAGGGTATTTAGGTTTCAACTGGTCATATCTAGTGTAGGATAAAAAGGTAATATATGGGTTATCATTTTTATTTTAGATGTAAAAACCAATTTTCTAAGAGAAAGTGAAACATCCCTCATGTTTTGGATGAATGGGATCTATCCAATTACTAAGTAAAATGAAGATTTCATCCATTTCTAACCATGGATTAATTTTGGTGGACATAAGATATTTTGTAGAACATATGTGCTTAATCAGACCAATTTGAAATTTTTTTTGTCCACTCTTATAGTAGCTGGAATCCCATTTACCTAATTCATAGGAGTAATATGGGAAGAACCACGCTACAATACCCCTAACCGACCATTGACGGTGTATTTGAGGCACTGGTGATACAAGGAGGGGACCCGCACATTAAAGATTAGCCAAGGCATACCCTGCAACACGAAACAAGAGGTATCCTATGAGAAATCCATGAGTTAATTTCTTGATATCACACCACAAAATTGGGTATTCAGCTAAACATTTCTACAAAGTTTCTTTTATCTCTTAATTATACTTAGAATTATCAAGTTAGAGGGGGTCTGATCTCTTCAGTAATTATACTCTTTTGGGGTGTTATGTTCAAGAATAGTTTGACACCTATAGAAAAATCTATGAATAATCAGTGGATCTTCATTCCACTGAACTGACATATGATGTATAGTGGGGGTATGTTCCACTACATTCCCTCATCTTACCCAAAAATCAGATGATGGCTCAACATTCCACTTTCATAGATTCCTATACATAGTATACTTAAATGGAAGCAACAAAATCATATAAATAGATAGTGGTTATCAATTATTTTTTCAAGGACATAACATAATAATTTTTACAATAGGACAACCTTGATGATTGAAATACTCAAGGTAATGATAGAGAGGTTCCTCAAGACATCATACATTCACTCCTTGTGAGTAATCTAGACTTGGGAGTGTTGTTCCTAGGAGGGGTCATAATAAGGGTTACTTGATGATATTCTAATGTCTAAATACTGAGGTAAATGTTATAATTATTACTATATGACCACCTCTAAAACAATTCTGCTGAATTTTTGTTGGAGAAGTTCCAGCACTTGATGGTTGTGGCTGATCACAGTGAGGTCATAGCTATCCTACATGGTTAGAAAACAATGTTAGCTATAGAGACATACCTGATGGAGCATATTCAGAGTATAGAACGTACTAATATTTACAAAAATCAGTATTTCTTGTCTCAGTATCATAAACAGACATGTTAGCTTGAGAATTATGATAACTTATAGGACCATGGAATTTCCTTTGATGGTGTCAGTCAGATGAACCTTGTGGGTTTTCATTGATTTCCTCATATCAGGTGTTTTGAAGTGGTCTACTAGCTCAGTGGTATTCAAAGAAGAACACTAATGTTCCTCATCCATGGAATATTTTAAAACTGGATGAACATTAGGTGAATATCTTAACCTGGGGGGAATTATTTCACCAAGAGTGTGAAATTGTTTCAACATTAGCGGGGGACTCTGATTTTCAATTTTTCATCATCTCATATTATTACCATAGACGTATTTTTGAGACAGAGATTTAGAGTTAGTGGTCAAAGGGGAATGACAAGAATAGTTGGATCGATATTTCCCAGTATTAGATTAATATTATCATGGGTGTGAGCGACTACCTTTCCATCCAACCAGTCGTCGCATTTCTTTATTCCACTGGTATAATCTGGCATCCACTCACTAGAACCATCACTATCATTATAAGGGTCTACGAAGACATTTGGAACCTATGTAGGAATGTTATCCAAAATAACAAGGCCATGATTCACTTAGTCTCGAATTCAATCATTGAACATGATGACTTACTTGATTATGATCCTAAGGACCATGTGTTCTATGTAATGATTAACACAACCATTGAGTCCATCCTCCTTTGGGCTTCTATCACTATGGATATTTTAGGATTCCATTCTCTATCACATAGATAAAATATCATGGGACACATAAATCCATAAAGGAATTGAACTATATTCATCCCTCTACGATGTGTACATTGGGATTCTAGCCTTTACTAGGGCTGGAGCCACATTTTCTCATCTCAATGGCTATATATGGAACGTTCGTGCAGGGAGAGGATGTGACGGGGGATGTTGTGGATGATATTACTATTATTAGTGTTTCTCTTTTTTCAATGGATCCAAAAGTTGTACCATCATTGGAACCACTATATGTATAGCTATAGAATTTTATTCTTTTAAAGGTCTACACATGAGAGCTAAAAGAAGAAATGGGAACAAACTTTGTTGAATATGTTTTAAGTCTTGATATAGATGTTGATCAATTTTCAGAACGATCATAATCCTCCATGATAGTTTTGGGTTTTTGTGGTAGGGACTAGCTCACTCTTATCATTCCCCATTCACATCATTAGTTTCAACTCCTGGGACAACAACATGTCATGTGAATACATGAGGCATTTCCATCGGGATAAAAAATATGTGACTCACTCATCAAGAAACTATTTCCTCATAAATTGTTCATAAATAATATTCTTTTGCATGGTGGAGCTGAAATAGAAGATGACTTGTCTATGAAGGGCCTCCCAACATAAAATGGACAATATGGGAAGCTAGTTGTACTAGAACAACAAAAGTCCCTTCAATGTATGAATTAACCATTGGATCTTCGTGGCCTCCTATTATTCTAGGGTCCCCATCATTTTTCTAAACCTTAAATTAATATGGAAATGGTTTTCCATCAAGTCATCAATCACATTTAATGGATGGAAAAATGTACTATCAATCCTTGGGGGTTCTTGTATATTCTACACCCATGCCCGGTATGAATTTTCATCAAGTGGGATTTCCACTTGTTGGGTTTCTGGGAATCTAAGTGAGTAGTGAGGACATATTTCAACTCATCTTATCAAGGTTCTCTAGGAACCAAGAAATTGGTTTGGTGATCATCTCAAGAAGAAACATAGCCTCGATCACAAGGAAGATAATCACACTACTCGGGAGGTCTTGGTGACTCGTACCTCGACCGATTTCCATATCCACTAGAATTTTACCCCACTATTTGCATAAGGACACCAAACTCTAACTGGGGTATCTATCCATAGAGGTTGGGTTCCCTGCTAGATGGGATATAAGATCAATATTGTTGTTATTGTATGTCGGGTGCTGTTTTGCAATGAGTTTGGCGGTGAAACTTGTGTACTTTCAGAGCTTCAGAAGCAAGGACACTACCATGGGTTCTAGCTCTACATTTAGAGAAAAATTTAATAAATCATTAGGTTATACATATCCCTTTAAGTTGTCTACATATTTACAAGTATGCATTACTGCATCATTGAATGGAATTTTGAGTTTGAGTCCCAACCTCTCCTAATGAGTGAGGATTCAAGCGGGAGGGTCTTCCTGGTACGACATCACACCTTGAGGCATAAATTAACTATCATGACCGGTGTTGATGTAAATGTTATTATATTCAACTCTAAGGTTTGGTATAATCATTATTATAGTAAAGGTATTTGATGGGGAAATTTCACCATAAGGGGAAAAGATGGACTGCCGCAAGATTGGGTGGAAATAGAGATTGATATATTATCACTACCCTCTAATCTGTACTTGTGGGGATTATTCTGAAAAAACATGGTGGATCACTATAATAATATTTAAGTAGATATTTTTTTTGGGAATTATACTAACCATATGACATTGGGTGCTTATCCACTTGGAGTTCTACGATCTTTACCCTCATGCACCGCTGCTCGATGACAGCTAGGTGTCCCTAACTCTCTTGGTAGGTTAGTTGTCTATCCAAGAGGTGGTAATATTTCACCAATATGCATTGGTGGAAACACAATTTCTGGTACTCTAATAGGTACTATAGTGTGGAATATCCTAGAGTTATATGTGTCTGGAACAACATTAAGGGATGGTCGACATCTAAAACCTCCCACATGCCATGTTCCTTAGAGGAATAGTTCGATGCTTTTCCATTTAAGCCCTAGTTTGAATTGAATGACAAAAAGGTGGTGTAATTTATGTAAAATGGTTCTACATATGGTTTACTGGGATATGAGTTGCTACACTAGTCAAATTTAGAATTCCTATGAGAACATCTCTTGGGGGAAGTGCCATACTCATCATCACATCCCTTTAGGATGGGGTGTCAACCAATTCATTTTGTGATATGATATTAGGATCTATCTATGGTGTAGTGATGTACTCTATGTCATATAATTGTACCATCACAAGCCCTGAGGTCTCTCTATCTTCTTCTATAGTGGTAGAGAGGAGGGAAAATGTTTCTGACGAACCTTGATGCACTACAACCCCCTGGAAGGGATCCAAAACAAATTCCACTTGTTGGTATCTTAAGAGGGATACATGGATTATATAGAACATAGCATCAAGATTTTGAATTTCAACTATCCTATTTCTACCCCAAACTCTATTTACTATGGTGAATATTTCATTATTGTTTCATTTTTTACCTCATAATCAGAGGGGTCGAGGTTGATGTGGTGCTTCCCTTAATTCCGAATCTAGCGGTATAAATTCTCAATCCTTATCTAAGATCATTCTTAAGGGTATGTTTTCTATTAATCAAAGGGACGACCTCCATGTTGGTTAATATAATAGTGTGGAGGTCCTCAACTATAATTTTTGGGGGCATGAGGAGGACCTCTGTGTTGAATAATAGAAGCATAGTGATGACCTCTGTACTGAAAGTCGATGGAGTAGAGGGGACCTTCTTCGTAGATTTTGATGGAACAAGGAGGACCTTCATGATGAATAGTTGAAGAGTGAGGAGGACATACACTCTAATATAAAATAGAGTGGGGAAGACCTCTTATCTATATTATATCAGTAAGTGGAGGAACTATGTGATGGATGATAGTAGTTTTGGGAGGATCACAATACTAGATGTTGAATTAGTAGAGAGAACATCCACTCTAGTTGGTGTTGACATTATGGGAATCTATATACAGAGTCTCTGTGTCATAGGCTGTCTGGTGATGTATATCAGTTGTTCTATTGATTGAGAATTTCATCTTAGACTTCCTGTGAGGTGGCTGAGGTCTCAATCCCAAAAAAGTAGAGGAGGATACATCTTCACCCATTTTAGGGGTGTAGATGGATACTTTGGTGGTTGTAGGGGCCATAGGATCTATTGAAGATTTCCCTTTTTTGTAAGAATCTTGATTCAACCTCAAATTTTGGTGATTACTGAGCTATTATAGGGTTATTGGAGGGGTAGTGAAGTCCACATGATCTCCATCATATGGGAATGGTTGGTGCTATCATTGACGAGGCATGATAAGATCTCTTCTTGAGTGTTATCGAGGGTTATTTATTATAGGAATGACTGGAACATCCCCTACATCATTGGAATGGCTGAGTGAGTCCAAAGAGCACTCTGGGAGAGGCCCTTGAAGTGGTTATTCATTACTATAGGGGGTGGTTTCCCCTGGTACGGACCTTTGGGAAATAGTTTTGATGAGGTAATAACACCTCCATGTCTTGGAGGGCCATATACCTATTGGTATTAACCCCTTACAATACATATTAAATAACAAGGGAATCAATACACCTCTTATGGATGATTTCTTAGGGTGATAATGGTCATGGAAACCTAGTAGCTAAAGACAAAGTGGAAGCTGTAGTAGAGGCATGGTTGTGTAGGGTTTCTACATCAATGTTTCTTTTACCCGAGTGCTTCAATGGGCCTTGTTGTAGAATTATTTCATCTTGATTCCTACAGGTCATGTGGATTCAATTGTTTTTATTGGTAAATTAAATGATATTCCCATCACCTCAACATGAATTAATAATTTTGAATTTTATGTGGGTTCCAGTCTAATGATGATAGAGAATGAGGATGCCCGATGTTAACTTCCCGTAATCAATGGTTAGTGTCATTTTGTGTCCACCATTTTCTTACTGGGAACTGGAACTCAATAAATAGATTTGGTGAAATGAAAATCTACATAATCCTCAAAATATACTAATCCTCACTTGAAGGAGAATATTTTCAAAGTGGTTTCACCATTTTGTATCTATTTTTTTCCATGGAGTGAATCCTTATAGCAACGTGCATCTCTATCCTCGTGTTCCCTCTTTCCAAAGGTAGGAAAATTTAATGACTTTCATCATATATGTCTACTCCTTGTTCTTAATGTGATAAAGTGATTTTTATTCCTCACTACATGGATTCCTCCACGGTGCTCGTTTCTTTATCCAGGTCTCCCTCATAGATTAAGCTATGTTCATAAAACTCATTCGTGGTACCATCTCATGGAGTATTTTGGTCAATTAAATTGATTCAATCTTAAAAGGGCAGTAACCATTGATCAAGAGAGTAGTCACATTGGGAACATCTAAGAATATCTGGATATTGGGCATATTATTCACCAATAAATTCATCCTCTTTAGACGGTATCTCATATAAGGCATCTTAGGAAACGAACATGAGGCATCCCATGTCCATCAAGAGTTAATTGATTATGGGGTTGCAAGTCCTCCAATTATTTATATATTTTTTATCCCGAATTTATTTCCTGGTGTAGGGATTCTAGATCAGGGATAAATTTTACAATATTATGAAGATATCTCAGAATTTACATTTGAGAAGTATAAAGACACATATTTAATGTCTTGTGGATATGGATCAGAATTATGTGTTGAGATCAATCAAAGGGGTGTGTCCCTGGGAGGGATGAATTTAAAACCTGATTACATTTTAGAACACTCTATTGAGATATATCAATTAATGAGTTTATCTCCTTGTGGAAGTAGATCAGAACATTCTATTGATATAGCTTGATAGAGTGGGTCTGTAGGAGGGATAATATCACACCAAGAGTATAGATTCGAATGACCTATTGAGGCAGATATTGGAACATGTTTAAATTCTATTAGAGATAGATGTTAAATTCTTATTGATATAGATTTATTGGGTATGTCCTGAGGAGGGAATATTTCACACTAAGATATCATATCAAAATTCCATGTTCAGGTGGATCAATGAACCATTTTAATTAATTTTGGAGATGGATCATAACATAATATTGATATAGATAGATGGGGTGTATATAAAGAGTGAATATTTCTCTCCAGGATGTGATTTATGTCAGGATTGAACATCATGGAGGTTCCCTATGTACCCAGGTTTGTATATATGGTTCAAAAAACATGGAGTTTGATACCATAGTTTAAGGTCATGTGATACGAAAAATCCATGGAATTTAATATTATGTGGTAAGGATTCTGATTTCACAGAAGGATCGTCAACGAGAGATGATGTGGGGGTTACAAGAGGAAGCTTCGTAGGTGTGGATTTTCATCCCACGATTCGGATGATTATGGTATCCCATGATGATATTTGATGGGGAATCATATTATCATCCCACAGGGTAATAATATAGTTTGACATCATATGTTGAGGACATTCTTCTAAAGACAAATTTCCTATATATAAGACACAAATCTAGACTGTATTACCCCATCCATCTCAGACTTTTTCATGTAGTTTAATTTCATATGACTGGGACATAGACCAAGGTCGTTTTACGAGAAGCATCTCATAAGTTGTCATGTGGTTTAACATTGTACAACTCGGACATGAATCTATGGAGTTTTACATCATGAATCATGGATTTTTTCATGTATTTTAATTTAATACAAATAGTATGTTGATCCTAGAAGTTTTAAGTCATCCATATCTGTTGTTTTCAATCATTTTATAGTCATACAATAAAGATGTGGAGATAGGTTGTTTTACATTATGCAGCTCAGATATCGTCGGGGCCACTCCTTGGTGGGGGCCACATAAAGGAGAGAGTAGTATATTTCATAAGGACATCCTAAAAATATTGGTGTACTGTTTCTGTCAAAGATGAATCCACTGAGGATTATATGACCACCTCTTATATTCCATTGTTTGGGACATGGAATTGGAACTACCACAGAGGTGTGGCCTTTAGGGGTCCCAATTTTAGAGTGTCTCTTCTTAGAAGTGATAATAATTTGAGTAACTATTCGTAGAAGTATTAAGTTGTGTAAAATCCAAAGATACACATCAAATGAAGAGGGTGAACACATTGGTAGATGGAACCAGTAACAGAGGGAGACATGGTGTATCTAAACCGGTTCAAATTTGGTATGGGGCCCTGGGCACTCAACCTTTGTGAATGGAGGTCATCTAAAAGGATAAACCATGGAGAGTGATAGTGTGTTGGATTTGGTTCCCTAAAACCTACTTTTGTGTACTATAGGATAATCAATATTCAATGTTTTGAATATAAATAAACTTTTCATCTCATTGTTTTCATTCTTATCCATAACACAGTATGTCAAAATCTCTTAATAGTATCTCTCACACTAAATGTTCATAGTAGTTCCCCACTATGATCAGAACCCGGAAGAGCTACAATACAATTCTTAAATATATGTTCCATAGTCGAATGATATCATCTCAGGAACTGAAATGAAACATGCTATCAGGGATAAAGACTCATAGGACATTGATGAAACTTCTCCTACGGTATTACCTTATTAATATCCAGTGTATGATATTATGATAATCATATACACTTGTACGAAATGCATATTTATGTGTGTCATTGGATGTTACTATATTTATATGTCTATATTGATCTGTATAACTTAATATTATTATTAATGGGTTTTATTTGTTGCATAATTTTATTTATTGACAAAAATCATGACGAAATAATTTCGTGACGCAGTAGGATTTGTTGGGTGTGTGACTAGTAATATTTCATTAGTGAAAAATGTGAGAATGTATTATTACCTTACATTAATTAAAATATGTTTCTATCTCAAGCCCTTATATGGAAATGAAATATCCTAAATAAATTGATGTAAATTGTGTTCTATAGACAATGTTGATTTTCAGAAAGTAAAATAATGTGACCATGAGAACATAGGTTGATGGAAATAGTGTACAACCCTCCTAATTGGAAATATCATGATAAACGGATTATATTAGAATGTGAGAATCCATATAAGGTATTTTGTCCTTACAGCAATTAATTATTACATTTTGGGTGGCTTGACGTGTTTTTATGTGTTAACCTTTCATTTTAGGCTGCTTTTCCAAAAAAACCACTAAGAAATAGGCCTTGAGGTTCACACATCATGTGCATCAAAAATCTCAATTAAATAATATATTATAATTGATTATTTGAAAACAAGAATTAATATTTTTTCCATATGTGGCATAATAATTATTCAAGTATTATTTGTATCGTATATTAGATCACATGTTATTTAATAAAATATTACGTGATTAGGATATTTAATAAATATTTATTTTCTATTTTGCGAATTAAATATTTATTTATTTAATAGAGGAAAATGTAGATACATTTATTAATTAAATAAATAGCCATTATTCAAGACCCAATAAATATTATGGAGTAATGGAAGACTATTTTTTAGGTATGGTGAGATATAATATATACTGCATATTATTTGATTAAATAATATTTAATTTTAGTTTTCGATTTGAGAACATGTCACAAAATAACAATAATAATAATAATATTAATATTGGCATAGAGTTCTATAGGGATTAAATTAATAATGATAAGTTTTGGAATTATATATTTTTAGCCCAACCAGTATATATACAAAATTCTATACATTTTCAAGAGATAAAATTAATTTATTCTTGGGCATAATTATTGTCGGGGAGATTCCTCCTAATATCTAGAGATCTCTTTGTCAATGAAAGATCCAATGAATGGAGACTGGTCGTGCTCTACCATTCAGTCTTAAGTCTATAGAGATCAAGTAAAATGTATTTAATGTGTTTCTTGTAGTGATCAAAATTGAGTGACATAAGTATTAGGATATGTCGTTCATGAACCTAGAGATTAATATGGTGATGTTTGGAAAATTTTGGAACATATATGGATCACTAGTAAATGGAATATACTATTTATTCCTATAACACAATGAATTTACAATTTAGAACTGTTGTGAGATCCATCAAAAAATAATTAATTCATGAAATGTGATTTTTTATTTAATTAAATTAGTTATAAATAATATGTGATGATCATGCTCTTGATTTTGGTGTTCTATCCCATTTCAATCTTCATTTATTCAATTACATTTATTACACTATTCATCATTGTGTAAATCGTGGATTGATTGTAAATCGTGAAAACATAGTTGGGAATGAACCATCACATGCTTCAACTACACCTAGAACCTTCAAGTGGTATTAGAGAAGTCACATAATTATTCATAATTATGATAATATCATTTATTGATTTATTCTGGTTTCATTTAGTTTTTAATTAATGTTTAATAAATATTTAAACTGGATTATGATATCTACTTCTTCTACATTCATTCCCTATATATCTAATCAAATTCTAATCTATTCATTATTTTTCACGTTCCCTCCAATGTAAATTTATGAAAATAGTTAATTTAAAATAAAATTAATTAATTTGTATAAATTTATGTTGTATGAAAATATCAAGTAATTTCTAATGAGAATTAATATAAAATAATTCACTAACTATATATGATAATTAAATGATTCATGTGTGATTTCTCTGAAATAAGAAAAATTAATAATTAAATGTTAATTTCATTAAATTTGTAATTCATTGAATGGATTTTCATGATCATTTTCCCAAAACAGACCATTGTATGTGATTGGTTTCATTAAATTTAAAATCAAATTAAATTATTGTCCAACATTCCATCTCTCCTAGAATTATGTAAGGGGTTTTGAGCCCATGGATTCAATTGCATAAAATTATTACCTTAACCTATGTGGGAGTAAAATAATAATTAATGAATGGATCTCCCTTGTTATGGGATATAGTTCATATTTCGAGCCGAGGTGAAACCAATCAAAGAGAAATGCATAGGTAGACAGGTGGAAAACTGTAACAAGAACCTTAATTTGTTCAAGGTGTTTTCCACCTTGGACTAAGATTAGTTTATCATAATTTTAATAAACTATCTACTAGTAAAATAACATGACCAAAACACTTTATTATATTATATCAATCATGATTCATAGTTTTTTCATTATAGATATTTTTCACGATCACATGAATTAATGAATTCAAAATCACTTAAAACATAAATCGAATAAATTATCCATTTTGGTAAATTTCCTCTAATATATGGTTAATCACAAATGTAAATCTACTTAATAATAACAAGAATTAAATAAATATAATAATTGTAAATTTACCCAAAAAAGGATAATGTCCCTTGATAATATATATTAGGTCAGTATAGCCTTTCACTACATCAGTTCGAATCAAAACATAGTATAACGTTCTTGAACCACCAAATTGGGGGTTATTTAAATTATTGGAAGAACAATATCATGATGTTTTTGGTTGACATTACATTGTTTGATATAAGGGTTGGATACCTTATCAAGACATTGTGTAACTGATAGGCAAGTGTTGAGGAAATCAATTTTATGAATATTATGGTTTGGGAGTCCACTCAATGGATCAAGGAACTTGGAGTTAATACAGATGTTATTTAGTATAACAACCTAAAATCATTCAAGTTTCTTGACCAACCAATGATGTGGTAATTAGAAGGGAAATATGGATCATTTCTAGTATAATTTCTATGAAAAAGGATATTTTAAAGGTAGGGTTGAGGGATATTCGGTTTCTATAATATTTTGGGATATTAATAAATAAAATATTTATATATTTGTAAAAACTTTATCAGATAAAAAACTAAAATTCCTGTCATTTTATTTGTAGAAATAGTAATAATAATGACTTCAAACATATCACTAGGATCCATAATTGATAACAATAACCTTCTCATCGACATAAGTTTCCCAGAGTGTAAAAGGCTTTAATTTGTTAACCTTCTCCATGGAAGGAAATTTTATGTGATAGAAGAAACAATTTACAATTCACCTAGAAATATGGAAAGTGATAAAATATAGTGTCCATGTGATAATCATTTGAACGATGATAAAAATTTTAAATATCATAGTCAATCATTACTAACTAATGATAATCTTGGGAAACAAGAAGATATTTATGTGTATAACATGATGTGACACATTCTAGATCTCTATTAATAAAAGGAAATACAAGAGAGATATGAGGTCTCTACTGTATTTTTTACAACTAATCTTGGAGGTTCTGTGCCAACTTGGCCTCATGTATGAATTCTTAAATGATATATTAAATGATTATCCAAGTTAGGTATTAAATTATTGAATGTGTTTTGTATATTTATCACACATTTATCACTTACACTGACCTTCTCTAGTTTTATTGTTAATTATAGTATGACTAACAATCTGATGAGTATTTTGGAACATATTACTCTAATCCCCATGTGGATAACGAAATGGTTTATGACAAAATTGTGTTCCTTAAGTTGAATAATAAAAATATGAATAAGGAAAAGATTCCAAAAACTAACAATAAGTATTAAACTCCCTAGAATCATCCTTCCAAGTAGAGGAAGATCCGAAGTCATGGAAAGGGAAAGGGGGAAGTATGTTTTGTATGTGGAATGAAAAGGCAGTCGTAGAAGAACTGCACCTAAATGAAATAGGAATAAAAAGGTGATTTCCATGTTGGGTGAACTCTTTCAATATCTATATATTGGGTATTAGATAGAACTTTTGGTACTCACATATGTATCCAAATACAAGAAACATGTGGATTCAGAAATATTTCTAGAGCGGTGGATTCGTGAGCTTAAAATGGTGCAAGGCATGAAGCTCTAGACATTGGTGACTACCACATTTCATTGGTAATGGGTGTGTTATTGGTTTTAAAATTTCATTACTATATACCAACTATAACCTAGAATATAATTTTTTTTTCATGTCTAGATGAACATGGGTTCATTTTTATGTTTGAAAATGAAATTTGTTTCTTTTTTAAAGACAACCTAGGTAAAACAATATGATTTCATGGTATGTATCATTTAAAATTTAATATTTTTGATAGTGTATGTTTCAGCCAACACCAATCTTAAACGAACAATGATATACAATTAATTAAAACTATTTAAAATGATTGTTCTATCCTAGCTGTTAAATTGGTGGGAATGAATAGTATTGTCCAAACTATGAAATTTATATATTATATATTTAATCACATGTTTTTAAATTCATCCAAAATATTTTATAGGAATAAGACAAGAATAAATCAAATTTTATGCATTAAAGCCTATTTTCTCTCTAAAACTTTTTTTACAACATTTTAATGGTGCACTCATTATGAAAATATTATTACATTTTTATAAATTCTATATACCACAATAAACATATTTTTAAAATCACAATGAAAAAATTATCTTAGATTTAAGGTTTTGTATTTTTTAAAAATATTTACTTTCTAGTAAATAGTGAAAATTACCAATTTTTATTAAACTCATAGTTTGGTATCATAAAATAATATTTATGATTTGTATTAAATTTTACTTATTGTAGTATAAATAAAATTTATTTATCTCATAAATGAAAATATAATATATTTATATCATGGAATATGTAAATTAATATTTTAAAAATGATAATTTAAATGTTGTTATTTTTATTAGAGGTAAATAATTATTTATGATTTGATACATATTTTAATTATTTTAAATAAAATTTATTTTCACAAAATAGATTTATAATTGAATTATTTTCTGTATTGTGATTATAGGATAATTTCATGAGACCTTAATTAATTTTTCAAAGGGTTGTAATATGTGATATAATTATAAAATTTTGATTTTTTTGAATAAATGATGATTGTTTTAAAATATTATATTTCTCAAAATTAGGTAATTATTTTTATTTATTTTATTCTATATACTTATTCTATACACTGAAAAATGGTTTGGGTGAATTTTTGTGATTTTTATGAAATAGTTGAATTTTTGTTAATAGTAAAATATGGTAATATATGATATATATATATATATATATATTGTAAGATAAATATATTCTAGATCCATAATTCTCTTTTTACTTTTTTTATTCATTTATTCATCACTATTTCATTCCTTGATCCAAAATTCGAAACTAAAAAAATAAAATAAAAAAATACTCCTCTCCTCCACTATAAATACCACCCCTAGCCACCTCTTCTACTCAATCATCTTATGCCTTAAAGAATATCCTATTTTATCCCAACCATATTCCTTATTTCTAGGAGGTTCTGGTCTCAAAAAAAATTCCAAATCCAATTCCCTAAGGAGGTTCTCAAGGATATGGATTCAAGAGATAAAACCCTCTTTTGCCTTCTTTATTTTCATTTCACATTCTTTTATTTTTTTATACTCCGCTCACCCCCTCTATCCAAAAACAAATGATAACTCTATTATCTTATATATATACTAGAAATTTATTATTTCAGTGGAAAATCCATCATCAATTATTTTCTCTTTTTCCTTTTATTCTAAAGATGAAAACATAGTATGTGAGGTGACGATTTACCACCCTCGTGGAAGATGTGTTTTTGTTTTTCAATTTTTTCTCCAAGGATGGTCATAAAAACATTTTTATGGTTAAACCAGATTCTAATATATGTATTAAATCTTATTAAATGTTCTATAACTTATATATACACATAATAATAATTAATAAAACAGAACTACTGTATGATGATCAAAAAAATTCCAAATTTATCTAAATGGTTATCATCAATGATTTTTATAATGAATCATCCTATTATCAATGAAAATGTAATATATAATACAATTAATTATTCTTGATGTTATTTAATAATGTAAAATTTCAATTCATGACAATTATTTTTATTTTACAATATCTTTCGTGCATGTAGACAAAAGAACCAATCTTGAAACAAAGGAAACTAACACTTCTAAATGAAGAAATTGAATCTTATAAATCATAAAAAGACATAAAATAACATTATAAAATTATTATAAATAAAATAATTTTTATTAGGTTCTTAATAGAATTATTGATGAATTTAATTTCACTATCCAAGACATTACAATTGAAAAACACTTTCTGACATAAGGTAACGGTTTTATCATCTCATTTTTATTTTTGTGTTATAAGCCTTATTCCACAATATTTATTATGTGTGGTGTATTTATATTACCATATGTTGTATTATATCATTAATATATTGATCTTAATGTTATTAAAATTTTTATATGATAATTATTAATTTTACGGGGCTTACGATTTGACTGTTTTCACTATGGTATGAGTTTCTTCTCGACATCCATTTTTCATTTAAGTTACACATTCTCTATCTTTACCAATATTTAATTCTTTTAACCTTTTATATAATCCTTATAAATTATATGTATATATTTTAAAAACATGTTTCTAGATCATTTCATCATTATTTTATGGGGAAATATATTTTCTATAAGGGTCCATTTGTCATTATTCCTGTTATGCAAGCTTTATTAAAGGGAACTTCCCAATTTCTTACCCATTTTCAAGTACCATCCCTAATCTATTTTAATAAACCATTATTTTTCTAAAAACACATGTTTTTAAAAAAAAATATCTTATCTCTTTTCTATTTTTATCTAATCAATTAATCCTTGATGGTATGTTTATGATTTCCAGAATGATACATTTCCTCATTATAATACTAGAAATTGATAGTCCATGGGATTATTTGACTTGTTGAATATATGTGGTTATTATTATTTATTGTGTGATTATATAAGGAAATATTTAATTTGATTTTATTCCTTACATATTATTATAAATATTAACTATTAAAGACATGTTCTTTTATTTATTCACCATGACTTATTGTTTATAATAGGTTCTTTTGTATTGTACACCCTTACTAAGAATCTTAGATCACCCATTTCTTATGTTTTATTTTTCCCCAAGATGCGAATATATATATCATCAATGACATTTAGGGTTAATCTATGTGTTTATGGGTGTCTCCAATGGATTTTATTTGTTTTTTTCCTTTTAAAGTTGTAATTTAAGTATTATGTTGTTATCTGGTGTTCCAAATCTATTAAACTATTCGGTCATTTGGGATGTGATATCTTGATCATAGTATTATTGTAATTAATTAACGCACTAGATCAAGTATACTGGGGTCTGGTTCATTACAATTATTATTAGAGGAATTATATAAGAGACTCTATAAACTAGATTGAGGAAAACATAGATTAGGAAACATAAATGTAAGAAAGAATGTGAGGGTAAAAATAAAAGGACATCTAAAAATTTTGGTATAGTATAGATTATGTGGAACTTCCTAACTATAAAACCCTATATAGAGACTACAAGTGGACATGGTTTATGAATAGATGCACCTAGGGGTAACAACTCAGAGAAGGTGCATCACGTCAACTGAGCGAAACCTGGTACATGATAAGGAAATTTACTAAATTCCTATTTTGAAACTTTTGGGGGTTATTCTTAGGATAATTCACATTCAATTTTCAAATAATTATGATGGATTTAGAATTATATACATCACCAAAAAAACTATGGTTATGATTATGAGATTATCAATGCATAAATGTTCATTTTATTATAATTATTTTTCTAGTTCGGAGTTATGAAGTATTAATCATACCCTAATTTAGTATATTCCTTTGATTTGAAATGGTTCCTATGATAAAGAATGTTAACCTCACCAACGCATGTGATCTGGGGACTAGGAATGAGATTGTCATTTATGAGCTTAAGAGAATCTTTTAAAGGAGAGTACTCTTCTATATATTCTCATCATATGAGTAAATAATATCATATTTTAACAAGACATAAAATGAATTATCCAATGATTAATGATTAAATGGGAAGAAAGTGATGTAGAGGAAAATGAGGAAAAATATAAATAGAGGGAGGAATGGAAATAAGTATTTTCCCACATGTGATAATTGTGGAAGGAAACACCTTGGTATATGATTAAGAGTTAAATTGATTTTTCATCATGTGTGGTGAAAAGGGACACCATGATCATGATTACTAGATAAGGAATGAATATTCCAATATTCACTACATCAATTGTCTATATATGGGGCACAACACAATTGAATTCCCCAAGAGTAAAGGGAATATATCTTTGAAGAATCAAAGGAATCATGCTCAAACTTATGCTAGTACCTTATATAAAGAGGAATTATTAATATTAATGTGTTTGGATTCAATAATTTTTTTATTTATTATTTTAAAAATAATTCATTGTTTATAAGATCTATGAGATATATAAGAATTGTAATGTAGTACTTCATTATGAAATTTGAAGCATGATATGAACAATACCCATAATCACGAGACATAATTCTATTTTAGGAGGATCTTTTTGAAAACACAAAATATGTGAATGATAACCCTAAATATATTGTTGATGATTGATATTATAATAAATATATTCATATGGGAAGGTATTGGTTAACGTGAAGGTGGTGTGATTGTTTATTTTATGATATAATTATTTGATATTTTGATTTATAGACAACATGATATTTTAGAGATGGAAGCATGCGTGTTTTAATTAAGGTTTTAAGGTTATCAATGTATTTATATATTTGGTATATGGTTTTACGAGATACGTTTTTTGGAGAATCTTATGTTATGTGGATTTTGGAAATTTAGTGATATTACATGTAAATTTGTGGTTGATTAATGTGGAGATACAGGTTTTAGATGAGTCTTAAGATATAATAATTGTGTAATGAAACAAGTTAAACTTTGGAAATTATTGTTTCTTGATATAATATTCCAATCTTCTTATTTTTAGTAAACATTTCATGGATTAAGGAATGACTTAAGGACCATATGATTCTTTAAAAGTTTTTTAGGTTTGAAAAAATTGTCTTCAAAATTCATTTCTAGGTGTAAGGGTTTATGTGAAATTAGATCAAAGCACAACCATTGAAATATGTTTTTTCTTATGATATGTAAATTAATAAAGTGAGTTTAATTTCTCAATAATTTTTCTGAATATTAACAGAATCCATCAAATCTAGGAAAAATATTTTGGAATAAAAATGTTCTCTATTTTCTTTTATTTTATAGAAACCAATGGTCTTTTAACCATTCATAAGATTTATGGTTTGATGATGGTTAAATTTGTAAATGAACATGTTCTCAATCACTCTCCATCATAACATTATAGTAAAATTTTGCTTCTATATCCATGTTATCGCCTTCACATATTGACTTCCTACCTGAAATCATATTTCTTTGTCCATTGTAATTCCCTTTCCCTCTAATTAAAAGGATATTTTATTAACCTTATTTTGGATTTCATCTTCCCACAAAGGGATTTTAAATTATCATACATTTATTTTTAATGTAAAATTTCATATTACATAGATGTAATATATTGAATGAGGGTAGAATGTAACACCACAAGATTTCATGGAATGTCTCCTTTAAAATTTAACATCTTCGATAATTTATGTTTCACACAAAACCAAACTTAAATGAACTATGATATCCAATTAAATATAATTATTTAAAATGATCATTATAACCAATCCATTAAATAGGGGGAAGGAATAGTATTTACCTGTAATGTCTTGGATTTTATTTGTATTATTTTTAAATATTATATAGAATTATGTCAATATCGGGCGCGAAGACGGCTCATCATTCCGAGATCTAGTGAGCCCGGAATGGTGGTTTGATCTTTTTTATGTTAAGTGAGTCGGTACATGGGCGCGGTTTTGGCAGTTTCCAAACTGATACCTGGATTAAAAATCATAGGGTATCGTGGCATCTGGGACGATAACTTTACTTGAGAATGAGCCAAACCTCGACCGGTGTTGGTCGAGAGAAAAAGTTAATTTTCGGACGTTTTTAGTAAAATGAAAATAAAATAAATTACTAAATGTATATTTTATTTTTTTTATGGAAACATCCACTACAACGCAGCGATGGGGCATCTATTTCCTTTTTAATGACGCATCATAATGACTCAATAATGGCAAGACGGAGTCATTAATACTGAATCGTATCCTAAATGCCAATCATGTTTCCCTTTATATTGGGTTAATCGATTGGTGGTCATTGACGATCATTTGGGAGAAATTGCTGGGGGGTCTGCGGAGCGCTGAAGCGAACCTCAACGACGAATGATGATGGATCGTATTTGAGAATCATTGTGCCAACGATGTTGAAGGTTCTTGATGATGATGGCATCGTGACACCTTCATCAGCGATCGGTCATATTTGAGGTAGGGGTTTGTTATTTAATTTCCTCTTTCCCCGTTCTTGATTTAAAATGTCGAGCATGGATCAACCACGAACAAGTTGATCTGCAGATTCGTACCTTCTTGCAGGATGGATTTTTCTTTGGGATGATCTCAGATATTTGATAAATTTTTTGTTTTATTTTTTGATCCAACTCTGTTTAAGCCTACTAACGGAAGCGGATCAACGCCGTGATGAATGATGGCGGAGGTTCGTTCCTCACTTTGTTTATTAGATTTCTTCCTCTCTTTCTTTTCTCACGTGTTCTCCATGTTCTTCGCGGGGCGACGAACAACAGATCATTGCACATCCGTTACGTGATGTAACGATCCCAAATCGAAGGATTGACACCGCAACGACCATTTAGAGGTGCGGGGACAATGGTGGACGATGAATCAGACAGGATCAGAAAAGGGCGTTTTTCAAAAATTCTTCGCACGGGAAGATCAAATCAGGTTTTCGGAGCCGATCATAGGTCTGAAAACATCGGAAGCAGCTTCATGGTGTCGGAGAAACCAAAACCTAGATGTTTTGTGGCGATCGGATGGCCGGATCGACGAACGAATCATCACCGGATGCGCGCTGGCGGAAGTCCGTGTTTCTGGATATTTCTAGAATACACGGCATGTACTTCCGAAGAACACACCCTGTAGTACTGGTGGTGGCTAGGGTTTTGGGGGTTAGGGAGGAATCGCACGGTGTGTGACCCTGGTCACACAGCATTTTGGACTTTCCCCAAATCTCGGCATGTATTTTCGTACACGGACACGGGATGATCTACATGACTTCAGAACACAGCGTGTACAACATGACAGGTGCGGCTACGCAGGACTCGGTGTGTATCCTGGGTATAAAAGGACATGGGTTAGAGTACATGGTTTGATAACCGTGTATGGGCACATGGCCAGCGTACACGGGGCAAACCCTAATCCCTCAGACACAACGTGTACATCGTACTGCACACCGTGTACTCAATTTTTCTGCACGACTAGCCTACGACACAGGTTGTCATACACGGGCAGTACCCGGGGTGAGACAACACGGCGTGTAACCTTTCTACATGCCATATACTTTTTGTAAAATGGCATGGTCCTTTTGTTCATTGTATCTTGGAGGTCTTTCGTTTGGGTTAGGGCCCCTTCTTCTTGTTCCCTAGAAGGTCAAGCATCATTTCCTCACACTTGAGTATGATCCCACCACCAAGACTTTTAATGATATAGTCATGCATCCATCCGAGAGGCCCGGATTGAGATCCCCTATCCATTCCTAGCCCTAGTTAGAGTCAGGAATCTAGGTGACCAACTCTACTGGGCATTTATCCTCTACCTAGCTGGCGTATCACCTAACTGGTGAATACGGATGAGTCGTGGTATCCGCTATGGCCCTGGTAGTGATCCTCATCTGTGTATCGTGATCTTTCCCACTCAAGAGTGTGTCTCCCATAATGAGTTCTTCTATCTATTAGATATCCTCCCAATAAAATGTGTGTCTCCCGTAATGAGTGCCTCTCATGACAGTTCCTGATAGACGGTACTTCTCGGACGGACGTCATCAAAGCTGTAAGACTCGTGGATTGTGTTCTCCTAGGATGAGTGCTTCACGAAATCATTTAACTGAAGCCCTAATGGGGGTATGAGGTTGTGTGACTTGTCTCTAGATTATGGTTATGGGTTTTTAGTATATCTGGTTTGTTCTATATATTCTGTAGACATACACTGTTCATAGATGAATGTACCTTTACTTTTTGAACTGTTTGGTGGTTTTCGGGGTCCTCTACTGAGTATTGTTATACTCACCCTTGAACGGGATTTTCCTGCACGTCTGATGTCCTGTTCAGACGAGCAGCCTTTTGACAGAGTCCAGGGCAGGCCAGGATAGAACCGAGCTTTCTGAGTTCCCTATAGGTCGATGCGTTCTTATGGCTACGAGCAGTAGTCCCAGTACCTTTTGTGTTTACAGGTTGGACTTTGCAGTTTTCAAACTCTTGTTTTTTGTGGGCTTGTATTTTGGCCCAGGTTACTTTTTAGTAGTCTACCTTTCGTCATACTCTGTCGATTGGGTTTAGTTGTATGCTTGAATTTTTATTCCTTATTGTTTTTTTACATTTCAGGTTTGTAGACTTGGATATGAGTGCATGTGTACAGGTACATAGGCAATGCCTCCCATGTAAGTAATATGCATACTCGGTGCTAGTCACCAGCCCCTGGCCTATTGGACGAGGGCTTTGGGAAGTCACAATGTTGGCCCCACTGGGATGGGTCATGACATAGTGGTATCAGAGGTGGTCGGTTCTACCTTAGGAACAAGATTCCATGACTTTGGTTTGGGGCAACAGTGTTGAGTGTTTCAGGTTCGTCTTTCAGGCCAGAGGCTCTAGTGTTGGTGTCACGGCTGGCGTATCCATACACTAGGACTCTGATAACCACATTTTCGACTCGGTACACGAAAACACACGTTGTGGGGTAATAAAAGTTATATGCGTCATATAGGAATGGTTTGTGTTTTTCATGTCCTTTGTGTTAGCTATCCAGATATACTTTTTGACCATGGTATATCTTGTTTCCTTACAGCATGCCAACGAGACGCATACCCGCCGGGATTCAGCAGCACGATCATGAGGATGAACCCCTCAGTGATGATGCTTCGATAAAGGAACCAGTTCCCCAAGGCTTTCCACCAGGTGGTGCACTAGTTATGCCACCACCAGTGGAGCAGCCAGTGGTACCTGCAGTACCGACCGGCGAGGAGTGCTAACTTAGTGCACTCCATGAGTTCTAGAGATAGAGACCCCTCAGGTTACGTTGCAAGCCCGACCCTCAGCCGACTGAGGGCTGGATTGAGGCGGCGACTAGGGTTTTCCATCTAGTGAGGACCCCAACAGACCGGATGGTGATCCTTGGAGTGAGCCTTCATCAGGGTTCGGCGGGACGATGGTGGTGTCTGACCACACAAACTCATGACGAGGAGACACGATGATCAAGAACCATTGCAGATAGTGTGATCTTACCCTTGGAGGTGAGAGTTTTTCTTGGAACCTCTTGGTGGTAGCGTCGAGGCCTTACAACGTCATTCTCGGTATGGATTGTTTATCTTTGGTCCATGCTTAGATTGACAGTTTTAGGCAAAGAGTGCGGTGTGTCCGTCGTGATGGGACAAGGTTCTCCTTTGTCAGAGAGAAGGAAACCTAAGCAGCATAGAATGGACTAATGTATAAAAGGGTGTAGCCTATCGCTCATGAGTTAGCTAGCCTTTCCCTCAGAGCAGTGGATGATGTGAGCTTCCAGTTCCCAGTAGTAGTGGTAGAATAAGAGGACGTCTTTCCCGAAGATGTTCCAGGATTACCTCCCCACTGGGAGATAGAATTCTGCATCGACTTACACCCCGGGTCGGCACCAATTTCCTCATCATCATATCAGACGGTTCCCGCATAGCTTCACGTGCTTAGGGTGTAGTTGGAGGATTTGCAGAGCAAGTGTTTCATGAGACCCAGTGTCTCACCCCGGGCGGCCCCAATATTGTTAACCAATAAGGCAGATGAGAGTCTGAGGTTGTGCGTGGATTACCGGAGCCTGAACCAGGTGTTGGTGAAGAACAATTATCCACTACTAAGAATAGATTACCTCTTAGATCACCTTAGAGGGTCACAATGGTTCTCGAAGGATGACCTTTGATCAGGCTATCACCAGCTATGAGTGTGGGATGAGGATATACCGAAGACGGCTTTCAGATGCCGCTATGATCACTATGAGTACTTGGTGATGCCTTTTGGCATGATGAATACCCCTGCAGTGTTAATGGGACTGGTGAACCAGATATTCCAGCCATACTTGGAATAGTTCATCGTGGTCTTCATCAATGAAATCCTTGTGTTCTCGGCATTATGGAAGGAGCACACGAGACACTTGCGGATGGTTCTAGACGTACTCAGGGCGAACCAACTTAATGGGAAGCTCCCGATGTGCCAGTTCTACATTCCGGAGGTCCACTTTCAGGGAAATGTAATCTTAGCAGATGGAGTATCTAAGGACCCAGCCAAGGTGGAGGCTGTGTTAGCATGGGAGCCTCCTCAGAGCGTGACGTAGATGCAGAGCTTCCATTGAATGGCAGTATATTACTGGTGATTCATCCCTGATTTCTCTTGGATATTAGCACCAATGACGGCCCTGACCAGGAAGGGGAAACCCTTAATATGGATGGAGAAGTGCCAACAATCATTTGAGCATCTGAGATAGATTTTAACGAGCGCCCCAGTCTTGAGATTGCCGGTGGAGGGTGTCGAGTACGCAGTTTTCTGTGACGCATCAGGGATTTGGCTCGGTTGTGTCATAATGCAGCGGCATGTAGTGATTGCTTATGGTTCATGCCAGCTTAGGCCACATGAGTAGAACTATGCGACCCATGATCTTGAGTTGGAAGTAGTGGTCTTCGCGTTGAAGATTTGGAGACACAACCTGATCGGCGAGTGGTTTATCATCTACTTTGACCACAAGAGCCGCAGGTTTATATTTTCGCAGAATGATCTGAATCTATGGCAGATATGATGGCTAGAGTTCCACCAGGACTATGATTTCAAGATAATATATACTCTTGTATAGGGGAACAAGGTGGTGGATTTTCTTAGCAGAAGGTCGAGCTCACAGCTATTGAGTAAGGCGACACAGCAGTTTTTCGCGTTGCAGTTATCCTTTGGGGATGGAGAAGATACAACTTTCTTATAGTCGGTGGTTGTCAGCCCTCCACTCTTACAACGAGTTAGGGAGGAACAACTTGGGGATGTTGACTATGTGGCTTTAAGTGCTCAGTTATCCACAGGACATGCTCCTGATGGATATTCATAGGGTGGGGAGCACGTACTTCTTTTCAGAGGACGCAATATTGTACCAGTGGCATTTCCGGAGGAGGACCTAAGGTATTTTCATACATCGCCTTTAGCGGTACATCCTGGGGTGGAAAAGATGTACCAGGATCTTCGACCATAGTTCTAGTTGTCAGGCATGAAGAAAGCAGTAGTGGAGTTCGTTTCTTGATGCCTCACATGCCAGCAGGTGAAGGCTAAGCACCAGGTTCCAGCAAGATTAGCTCACCACCTGGATGTTCTAGTGTGGAAGTGGGATTGAGTATCGATGGACTTCGTGATAGGCTTAACACGAATGTCCAGGGAGCATGATTCCATCTTGGTGATCATTGACCAACTCACCAAGTCGGCCAACTTCCTAGCTATCAGGGAGGAGAGTTCCGTAGAGAGCTTGGGATGCCTCTACGTGCAGGAGATAGTTCTGCTTCATGGAGTCCCCTCAACTATACACTTATATCGATATTCCTGCTTCACATCCCAGTTATTGAATGGATTTCCAGAGGCTTTTGGGACTCAGCTATGCCTGAGCATAGCATTTAATCCCCAGACCAATTTTCAGACGGAGAGGACCATTCATGTTCTAGAGGATATGTTGCGAACTTGTATCTTGGACTTTGGTCATAGCTAGGAGGACCACCTACCACTGTACCATTATGCGTAAAACAACAGCTACCACTCCACCAATGGAATGGAACCATTCGAGGCTTATACGGGAGACCTTGTCGGTCACCACATTGCTGGACCGACCCTGGAGAGAAATAATTCATGGGTCCAGAGTTGGTGTGGGCTACCACAGAGATGGTGCATATCATCCGAGAACGGATGAAGACTACACAGTGCCTGCAGAAGTCCTATGATGACTGACGAAGGAGGCCTCTGAAGTTCGAAGAGGGAGACCACGTCTCTCTTCGGGTCTCAACTCGACGAGGGTTACAGAGATTTGGCCGAGGTGGAAAGCTATCTCCGAGGTTCATCAGACCCTTTCTGATACTGTGCAGATTTGGTGAGGTGGCATACTGCCTAGCTCTACCACCACAGTTTCACCGATTAAATGATGTATTCCACGTGTTGCTGCTGAGGAGGTATGTGCACGACCCAGTACCCACATCTTTTTGAGTAGCTGTTGTTTAGGCTTTTCGGGGACGTAAAGTCCAAAGGTGGGGAGAATGTAATGTCTCAGATATTCTGAGACGTTGACTTTACATAAGAATGAGCCTAACCTCGTCATGCACAGGTTGAGGGAAAAAGTAAATTTTTGGATTTTTTTAGTAAAATGAAAATAAAATAAATTCATAAATGTTTATTTTATTTTTTTATGGAAACATACGCTATAGCGCAGCGACAGGGAATCGTTTCCATTTTAATTATGCGTCATAATGACTCAAAAATGGCAAGACTGGGTCATTAATACCGCAGTGTATCGTAAATGCCAATCATGTTTCCTTTTTTAATGGGTTAAGTGATTGGTGTTCGTTGATGAACATTTGGGAGAAATCGTTGGACGATCCGCGGAGTGCTGGAGAGAACCCTCAATGGTGAATGACGATGGATCGGAGATGAGAGTCGTTGCCCCAACGAAATTGAAAGATATCGATAATGGTGGCAGGGTGACACCTTCATCAGCGATCGATCACAGTTGAGGTAGGGTTTTGTTATTTAATTTTATCTGCCCTCATTCTTGATTTAAAACGACGAGAATAGATCAACCACGAACAAGTTGATCTATAGATTCATATTTTCTTGCGAGAGGGATTTTTCTTTGGGATGAACTTGGGGATTTGATCCATGTTTTGTTTTATTGTTTAATCCTTATCCATTTAAGCCTACTGACGAGAGCAGATATACTCTGTGACAAACGATGGCGGAGGTTTGTTCATCACTTTGTTTATTGGATTTATTCCTCTCTTTCTTTTCTTGCGCGTTCTTCATGTTCATCATGGGGCGACAAACAAAGGATAATTTCACATCTGTTCCGCGATGCAATGATCCCAAATCAAGGTTTCGACACTGCAACGTCCTTGCGGAGGTTCGGCGACGATGGCAGATGACATATCAGACTAGATCAGAAAAGAGAGTTCATCGAGCATTCTTTAAGCGGGAAGATCAAATCATGTTTTCAGAGCCGATTGTAGGTATAAAACCATTAGAAGTAGCTTTGTGGTGTTAGGACGACCATAACCTGGATGTTTCGTGCTGATCAGATGACCGAATCAATGAATGGATCATCACTGGAGGCGCGACGGTGGATGTTTGTGTTTCTGGAAATTTCCAGAATACAGGTCGTGTACTTCCGAAGAAAATGACATGTAGTACTGGTGGAGGCTAGGGTTTCGGGGGTTACGGAGGAATAAAATGGGATGTGACCCTAGTCACCTGGCATTTTGGACTTTCCCCGGATCTCGGTGTGTATTTTGGGAAGTACACGGACATGGTATGATCTATACGGTTTTAGAACACGGCGTGCACAAGATGACAGGAGCGGCTATGCGGGACTCGGTGTTTATCCCAGGGATACATGGACATGAGTTAGAGTACACATATTGATAACCATGTACGGGAACATGGCCACCGTACACAGAGAAAACCCTAGTCACACGGACACGGCATGTACATAATACTACATGCCATATACTCAGTTTTTCTGCATGACCAGCCTACGACACAAACCGTTGTACATGGGCTGTACCCGGGGTTTGAGAATACGATGTGTAACCTTTCTACACACCATGTAATTTTTGGAAAACAACATGGTCCTTTTGATCACCATATCATGGAAGTATTTCGTTTGGGTTAGTGACCCTTCTTCTCATTCCCCTGAAGTTCAGGCATCATTTCCTCACATAGGAGTATGATCCCTTCAGCAGGACATTCTGTGATAGAGTCAGGCATCCATCCGAGAGGCCTGGATTGAGATCCTATATCCATTCCTGGCCCTAGGTAGAGTCAGGCATCGATGTAACCAATTCTACCGGGCATTGATCCTCTACCTAGCTAGGTTATCACCTAACAGGTGAATTTGGATGATTCGCGGTATCCTCCATGGCCCTGGATGTGATCCTCATCTTTGTATCGTGATCTTTCCCACTTAAGAGTTTTTATCCGGTAATGAGTGCTTCTATCTATGGGAAATATTTCCACTCAAGAGTGTGTCTCCTGTAATGAGTGTGAAATCAACTCGTGATGGTTCCCGACAGATGGTACTTCTCGGACGGATTTCATCAAAGCTGTAAGACTCATGGAGTGTGTTCTCTCAGGACGAGTGCTTCACTGAATCTACGAACTGAACCCCTAACAGGGGTATGCGGTTGTGCGACATGTCTCTAGACTACGGGTATGGGTTTTTAGTATATCTAGTTTGTTCTATATTTTCTGTAGACATACACAGTGAATAGCTTAATGTACCTATACTTTGTGAACGGCTTTGTGGTTTTTGGGGTCCTCTACTGAGTATTGTTATACTCACCCCAACACGGGCTTTGCCCGCACGTCTGGTTTCTTGTGCAGATGAGCAGCCTTTTGACAGAGTCCAGGGTGGACCAGGACCTGACCAAGCATTCTGAGTTCCCTATAGGCCGAGGAGTTTCTACAGGTATGAGCAGTAGTCCCAGTACCTTTTTTGTTTATAGGTTGGACTTTGGAGTTTCGAGACTCTTGTTTTTGGTGGGCTTGTATTCTGGCCCATTTTACTTTTTAGTACTCTACCTTTCGTCGTACTCTATTGGTTG
This sequence comes from Viscum album, assembly GCA_963277665.1. Lineage (NCBI taxonomy): Eukaryota > Viridiplantae > Streptophyta > Magnoliopsida > Santalales > Viscaceae > Viscum > Viscum album. The sequence continues at coordinate 1,477,910,506 of OY728151.1, forward strand.
GATTTATTTGTATGCATTCATTTTTCTTCCTTAGTGGTTTTTTAAATTTCATCTTTGTGGTCTTGGAGATGTGTGCATGTGTACAGGTACATAGGCAATGCCTTCCATGCTAGTAATATTAATACTTAGTACTAATCACGAGCCCCTGGCCTATTTGAGGTGGGCTTGGGGGAGTCACGGTACGGGCCCCACTGGGACGGGTCATGACATTACCAAATTCGGAAATTTATATATTATTTATTTAATCATTATTTTTACATTCATCCAAATAATTTTATAGGAATAAGATAAGAATAAATCAAATTTTATGCATAAAAGACTATATTTACTCTAAAAACAATTATCATATTTTAATTGTGAACTCCCTTTAAAAATAAATTTTAAAACTTTTATTAATTATATTTAACTAAATTAAAGTAATTTTTAAATTTTTAGTGACAAAATTATATTAGGGTGAAATTTTGATATTTTTCAGAAAAAAAACATTTTATAGTAAATAGTGAATATTACATTTTTTATTAAATAATAAATTTTTATATTAAAGTTATATTCATTATTTGAATTATATATCACAAATAAAAGTAAAAAAATATTTTTTATCTTATGAATAAAAATATAATATATTTATATCATGTAATAAGAAATAAATGTTTTATAAATGATAAATTAATTGCTAGTACTTTTGTGCGTTATAAATTATTATTTACGATTTTATAATTAATTTAATGATTTAAAAGAAAATTTATTTTAAAAAAGTATATAATTAATTTAATATTCTATAGTATTATGATTATAAGATAATTTTTTGATACCTTAAATAATTTTTCATATTGTCTTAAAATCAATTCACAAAATGGATACAATTTTTTAATTATACACGTCAAAAAATTGTTATGGTGAATTTTTGGTATTTTACTAAAATAGTTGATTTTTATATTAAAAGTAAAAGACAATACTTTGAGGTATATGTACATTAAAAGTTAAATACACAATTCTTTGAGTCTTCACTGATGTACGTACCATAATATATAACTATAATTATAAATTTATTGTATTTAGCCTTGGAATAATCATTATTTCCAATCTTCAGCCAAAATAACAAAATAATAAATAAAATAATAAAAAAACACCACTCTCCACTATAAATACCACCCTTCACCACCTATTATCCACAAACCAATTAATCCTATAAGCTTGAGAAATTTTATCCTTAAACTCTTCCCAAAAATCATCACCACATTCAGCAGGTTCTTGTGTCAAAAAAAATACTAAAATCAACTTCCCAAAGGTGATTCTCAAAGAGAAGAATTCAATATGTAAAACCCACTTTTGATTTCATTATTTTATTTTCTCTTTTATTTATTTTCTTATAAACTCTGCTCCCCATATGTCCAAGCCTAAATGTTAACTCTAGTGTCTTAAATATAATACAATATTATCATGTCAAAGAAAAAACCACCATCAATTCTCCTCTCCTCTTCTATTTTTTCTGAACATTAAAACATCATTCGTGAGGTGTCGATTTACGACCCATGTGGACAACATCTTTTAATATTTCAATTTTAACATCATGGTAGTTAATAATAACATTTTCACATTTAAAAGATATTATTGCATTAATATTAAAACTAATTTAATGTTCTAGAAGCATAATATATTAATAATGTTAAATAATAAAACAAAACCAGTTTGTGATGATTGAAAAAAGTGCCAATATAAACTAAATGGTTAACAATAATGATTTATCTAATGAATCTTCCTGGTATCTGTAATATAAATATATATATATAAGATTCCAATATTCTATATTTTTATTAATAAAAAATAATTTAAATTTGGGATAATTATTCCCATTTCACAAGATCTTTGGTACATGTATACAAGTGAACCATTCATGAAAACCAAGGTAATGAACACTTCCCAATGATGATGTAGAATCTTAAAACTCAACCAAAAATAAAATGAATGAACATAAAAAATTTATACAAAATTAAATTCTCTTTGAAGAGGTTTTAAATTATATTATTAATGAATCTAAATTAATTATCTAGCTTTTTAAGTAAACATGTAGAAAACTTTCAAACATAAGTTAATGGTTTTCTCATCTCACATTATTTCCTTGATACTGGACTTATTCACCACTATCTCTTATGTTTGGTGTATGTGTACTAACATATGATGTATCATATAATCAATAAATTTATATTAATGTTATTAAATTTTTCATCTGATAATTATTTACTTTATAGGGAAAATAGTTCTATTTTTTACATAGTTGTAAGATATTCTTTCTGAACCTACATTTTTCAATTGGGTTTCAGTTTTTCTCTCTTTACCTTAATATAATTCTTATTCATCTTTATATATTCTTATCAAATATGTTTGTAGGTTCTAAAATCATGTTTCTAGATTAGTTATTCTTTATTTTATGGTTAAATGCATGTTTTATAAGTCTCCCCTTCCAATTCTTCTCGTTAAGCCAGTTCGATTAATGGGAACATCCAAATTTCATACCCATCATCAAGTATTATCCATAATATTTTTACGGCGCCAATATTTTTCTAAAATCAATATTTTTTCATGAAATACTATCTTTTTTAATTTTATGTTTTATACGAACAATCATAAAATTTTCTGTTTTGAAACCCCTTTAATATTTTCCCTTAAGCCGCACTGAAGTGACCCATTTATAATGTCTATTAAAAAATAATTTTACATGTTTTCACATTAGTTAGACACCATTTTTACATAAAATATATTTTCATTGTAAATTCCTTTTATTCTCTAGTATATTCATTTTTATAATCTTATTTTATGACAAATACAAATTATTTTCCCAAAGAACACTTCTTTCCAAAGTAAATAGTTATTTGTATCAATAGTTTATCAATGATTTTATTATAGTAATTTAATCAATGATTATTATTAAAATATTTATATTTGGTTTGAAAAACTTTGATTTTAATGATATCTTTTTAAATCAATTATTCTAAAAATGAGAAATTTATTGGACATAGTAAGTGTATGTCGGGGCCCGCTATAGATGATCAATGCATCAGTATATCTCACGAGACAAAGTAAACCAATTATTTACCAATTTATATATGGTTTCATGTATGACGCCTTGAATGTATGTTTATGATGTATTTCATTATTCATTCCTTCATTATGTTACTTTTAATTGATAGTCCATGTGATTGTTCGACTAGTATAATTTCCATAGTTATGTTTTTTTCTTGTGTATTTATATATTAGATTATTTAATCATCTTTTATTCATTAAATATAATACTCAATGTTATGTTTTAGTGGAATTTGTTTTTAGTTAGTCACCTTTTCATATTTTCTATGATAGATTTCATTGTACTGCTTCCCCTAGCAGAGTATCAGACCTCACTCCTTTCTTAGGTTTTATTTCTCCTTAGGATGTGAAGGAACGTATCATTAATGACTTAAAGGGTTAATCTTGGAGTTAATGGGTGTATTAAATGGAGTTTTTTGTTGTTTTAAATTTAAAAATTTTAATGTAACAATTATGTTTGTATATCATTCTCAAAATCTACTAAACTATTCAACCCTTTGGGATGTGATCTCTTGTTCATAGTAGTAAAGTAATTAAGTAAATCACTGACTCCAGGAAAATGGGGTCGGGGTATTTACCACATATTTTATGGTATTCCACATTTAAATAATGGTATTTATGTATTAAATTATGAAACACATGTATTGGAAATTGATTAAAAAATCCTATAACACCCAGTTGTGGGATCACCTTCATGGTCATGTAAAGACAAAGATTTTGAAATTTTCTATCAATATGGTCATTCAGAATATTTTTTGAAAAACCCAATTGAACGGTGTCATAATTTTATACATGTAATAATGATTGAATTTCCATTCGATTTATAGGGTGAAAGGCCATATAAATTGTATAATTGGTATGCACTAATGTTTGAGGGCCATTTATATTAGATTCTAAATGTCAGTATTCATACATCATAACTTTTATTGATGGATTGAAAAGATATGGTAAAATATACTTGATTATGAATAAGTATTAATCCTTTACATAATTCAAGTAATTAAATAATTAAGTATAGAATCATCTTATAATGAATAAAATAATATTTGATCGCGCTGATGTGAAGAATATCTTAACAAAGAGTTTTTTAACATTCTATGAGTGTTGTTATTCTATCTCAACTCAGTCAACCTTACACACCAGAGTGTAATAGTATTTTTGAAAGGAGAAATATTTCCTTGTTATAAATAGTAAGGTCAAGGATGATTCATGCAGATCATTCATGATCCTTTTGAGGATATTCATAATAAACTATGGAATACACATTAAACTGAGTACTAAATGAAGAGGTAAATGGTATTCCCATTGTGATATGATGCGAAAGGAAACCCGGTTTGTCACATACTCATGTATGGGGTTGCGAGGTACTTGTTAAGGCCTTCTAAAGAAACAGGCTAGAACCTCAAGGAACAAATTATATCTTCATAGTGTATCCCATGTAAACAAATTGTTACTCTATATACAACCCCTCAGATAAGAATGTGGTTTTTTTTAAATGATTCCTTTAAAGAGAGGGGGAACACCCTCATAGTGGATAGTGGTAGAATTATTGACTTAAATGAAGTTAATGCTCAATATAAACAAGATTTTTAGTGGAAGTTATTCCCTAGGTCCCCATGTAAGAAGTAGTTGTGGAATGACAATTACAACGTAGGAGCATTATAGAGGTAGGTAGACTATTGATATACAGTTTGTAATAATTGAATATTGTAACACGTTATTGGTTGAAAATGAGGAACCTCTATCCTAAAATTATGTATTTAAGATAAAAAATGGACTAAAAATTCCATGAATCCATTAATTCAAAAATTTCTACCACGTATTAAAACTATGGTTTGATTCGGTTGGATGTACATGTTGATGTAATGCCTCTAGGATGTAAATGGGTATTCAAGAGACAACTATACTTGGAAGGTAAATTAATTAGTACAAAGTAGGTATAGTGGATTATGGGTTTAGAAAAATTCAATGAATTGACTATGATGAAATCTTTTTGTAAATTTTCGTGTTTATGTCCATTAGAATTCTACTTTCTATTATAGTTTATAATGACATTGAAATTTTGTATTTGAATTTCAAAAACATTTTCCATTATTATAACCTTGAGGAATATTTCTATATGATATATCAAGAAGGTTTTGTGATTGTAGGTGATGAAAAAAAAGATTTTTCTTTTTGTATAGATCCATTAATGTATTGGAAAAATAATCTGGTTCATTGAAAATTCCATTTGATGATTTTTTCAAATAATTTTTTTACTATGAATGAATGTGGCCCATATTTTTACAATAGTTTTAGTGGGAATATGGTCATTATAATTGTATTATATGTGAGTTTTATAGGAAAAAATTGGATGGAATTATTATGGTGGTTTGACTCTGAGGGGGTAATATGTTTTCAAAAATCATTCACATCAGTATCAAATTTGTTAACCTTTCATAAAAACTCTGAATAGTTCCTACATCCATAACTAGGTACATACCTTCCTTTCAAGGGCCGGTAGTCATTTGGGTTTTCAAAACCAATGATGGTTAAAAACACACAGTGTTCAAGATGATGGTAGTTTAGGCTCATCATATCCTTTTTGGGGAATTGTTTCTTAATCCATGACTCTCTTATAGATTTATGATATTTTTGGTAATCCCTTCCAAATCATGATATAGGAACAGTAATGCTAATAAAATGATCAAAGGATAAGTATACATTTATTCAAAGAGAAGGGACTCTTATTGGAGAATCCATCTTTATGTATCTGAGGTTCTTCATCCATTACCATTTGGTGTGTATCCAGATATATGTTGAAGCTATATAACTAGGAACTATATAGTATTTTTTAATCTGGGGAGGTAGTAAATATTTCATGGATGGGATTGAGCCACTACGTGGTGTCCTACATATCCCTATTCTTAACATGAATCAAAATACACATTTATTATTAAACTCTTATAGTTTAATGTTGTATAGAAAGAACATATGTACATGAAATTGGGCCCCAGGTATTGATCTCGAACCTCAATGAGGTGTCCTACGAACCCTGGTTATGGAAAAAATAAGACTTATCATAGTTCACGCACACCCTAGGGACTTTCCCAAAGGTAGATAACCATTTATGTTGGCTAGTTATATCATTCAACTGATCGAGGCTTACAGATAGTGGATTCCTTGGCTGGTGGAGATTCACAATCACTACTACAAATTGGGCCTTTAATATTTCTAGTTAATGGGATTTGTCATTACTATTGAAGTGCTGAAAATATAAGCAATGTTAAAGGAATATCGTTAATAGTGCTCATAAAAAGAGCTGATAAAGGACCCCTTTAACAACACTAAAAAAGCATTGATAAAGGGGTCCTTTATCAATGATTTTTTAGCACTCATAAAGGGGGATTTATCATGAATTTTTTAGCAATGTTAAAAGCCACCTTTATCACTGCTTTTTTTTCACTATTAAAGGTCATCATTAACTACGCCAAAAAAATAATTGATTAAGGCGCCACTGATAAAGTGGGTAATTTTTTTCCATCCCCGATTCTTTATTATCCCTTCCCCCACCCCTTTATCTATGATTTTGATAATGACACCCTTTTCGACATCCCTACCTACAGTGTGATTGGAACCTGAGGCCTTCATCTTAAACACATGCGCCTTTTCCACTCCCCTATATTATTTTCTTTAACATTTTATGATATATCAATATATATATATATATATATAATTAAATTTTTTATCAATATATTTATATATATTATTATATATTAATTTATATATATATACATATATATATATTTGAATACATATATACACTATGTTTTTTGTGTATTTGTGTGTTTATAAATACAAACAAACATACATATATCATTAATATATGTATATATTAATATAAAAATATAATTGTACATGATTATATTTATTTACATATATTATATATTAATATTTATATACACATATATATATATTTGTTTTTCCATAGTCACACAAATATATATATATATATAAACATTATATATATATATATATTAATTGTGTTGGTATATAAATATTCATACAATTGAATTTTATATAAAATAATTATTAGTTTTTATTTAAAAAAGGTTTATATATTGAGAAATATATTTCATATGTAAATATTTTTTGTTATTAATTTATAAAATTAAATTTTTGTGTCAGAACTATATAAAAAATATTTATATATTGTTATATATTTGATTACGAATAATAGTACATTGTGAAAAAATAAAAAATTTCAAACCCATAATGATAATATTCATGTAATCAGTAGGAATAAATTCAGTCCCACAAAAAAGGGAATAAATAACCCCTAAATTCCCCATAAAATCCATCAAATGTTAAATGATTTCGTACCCCGACTAAAAACACGGTTTTGGAGGCCTTATCTGCCTTTTTGGGGGGTGAAAATTAGGAAACATGTCATAGAGCTCAGTCCATCCCTTTGCACTATAGATCTCGTCAGAGGATACTATTTGATATGTGGTAGATCCCAACGAGACACCTTGATCAAAAGTTATGTTAGTTTGAAGTTCAAGACATGTTTTAAATTTATTTTAGATCTTTTATAATGTTTTAATTTTTTTATCTTCAATTTTTGATCAAATGAAAATTACTGAGTAATAATTAAAAAATTATTAATTAAAAATATTTTGTTAATTATTTAATAATTAATTTTCATTAAATATCTTATATATTTTGTATAAATACCTATTTACCCTTATGTAAGACATATTTAAAAAATATTTATTATATTTATATCAATATTAATATATTTTATACATATTATTTTATTTTTAATAAAATATAATAATTTTTCAAATATATCCTTTATCAAGGCTAGTAAAAACCCACTGATAAAGGGGTCATAATCAACACTTAAAAATAATATTGATAAATACCCCCACTTTATGAGCACATTTTTACAAGCACTAATAAAGACCCCCCCAACCCATTATAATTTTCATAAAAATGTTGTTAAATGTCACATTTTATCATTGATTTTTTAGTACCACTAATAAAGAGGGATATTTATTAGTACTCTTTTACAAGCACTTATAAAGGGGGAATTTATCATTTCATTTTTAGTGTTTTTAAATACCACCTTTGACATCACTAAAAAAAGATATTAATGAACCCTTTTAATTGAACATTTTCTAGAACTAATAAATGGGGTCTTTAACAGTGTTTTGAGTAACCACTGTTAAAATTCTAGTAATGGATAAAACCAGTTGTATAGTGGTGGATTCTAATGATGTGATCATTTCAACTCACTATGATCACGTGAGTTATGGTCAGTTTGAAAAATAAGGTAAATAAAGTAATCATCATCATTTCATATGGATATAGATATTATGAACTGGGAAAACCCATTGAGTTATTAATATAGGTTTTGGTCCTTTGGAAGGAATCCTATGTATCATGGTTATGACACAATTTTAGTCACCATAGTTCTGTTGAATTTTCAAACCACTCGTAGAAAACGGGGTTGATCGTCCAAGGAGATATATTAAGTCCCCATAGTGAAAATGACTAGAACATGGAAGGAATTATAATAAATTGGATTCCCATTTGAGTTTTGTATTTAGGTGGGAATCTAACATAGACTAGTTATAGTAGTAATTAGAGTCATTTTAGTTCAATGGGTTGGGTATTACAAACTTAGGCTTCCCTTATATGTGTGACACTACATATTATTCCACTGATTGTGAATTACACTCTAAGGATTCCCATTGAAGGATTGATAGGGAGATCAGGCATTATGGAGAGATCCTATGTATCTTAGTTATGGTATTGACCAGAGCCTTCATTGTTCGTTTATTTGGGGATTACATAATGAGTCTTCCCTTTGCGAATGATATGATCATTACAATTTCCTAATCCCATGTGAGCTATGCTCTGTGGGGGAAACAATGGATATAAATGAAAAGTCTCCCAACATTTGGATGTGGGACTTATGTGATGGGGATTCCCTATGGTGGTTCATTGTGGATCTCAGTCCGTAAGATGGTATCCAATATTTCTTGGTTATAGAAGGAATTAGATTCATCGTAGTTTAATTAAACCATGGATTACACATTAAAATTTCCCCTTTTGGAGGATGGTCAAATTTATCATGTGCTAGTATGCCTGCATTTCTTGGTCTACATGACATCTTAATGTATGTTGGTAGCCTACCTTAAATTCCATGATTTTATACTTGACATGTCAGAGAGCATCTTCTTGAAATTTCCAAATACAGTTACATGACCCAATTTAATTTTCCAAGGTATATCACATAATCTACATTGCATGTCAAGATGTCATCGCATGACCAATTAACACTTTATCAAATGACTTCAAAAGACATGTATCGATGATCATGGAGGCCATTACATGTTCTCAAATTACTTGGTTGGTGGGAGTTCTTTGTTCTAGCTCACATTACGAGGTTTCATTGTAAAATTTGGTTGACATGCAAGTAGTGTGTTGCGATAGTTAGTGTGACATGTCTTTGATGGTGATGTAAGTCCTTGATGACTTGTAAAGGTGTCGTCATGAATATCAGTGACAAGTGTGGGGGACATCACATGAACCAAATGACATATCCAGAAGGCATCGCGAGATCTAGATGGATTTTCTAGAGTACATTTCAAGAGATAGTTGACATTCATAGGAGTTATCCCAATATTAAGCTGACATATAATGGTGTAATTTTATGGCATGGGTGACATGTGTAGAAGACATTGTGAGTTTTGGATAGAGAGAACAAGGTGTTTCTCAGGACTTGTGTGGTATGCTTGGGGGTTCCATTTGACTTAATCTAAAAAATATAGGGGACTTCACAGGATCAATATAGTATACCAATGGTGTATCGTGTGATCTTGGTGAGATGTACGGGTGTTTTAAATGGCATGGCATGTAAAGAACCAAAAATTTCAAGGAAAAGTTTTTCTTAATTTTCTTTGGAATTTTACAAGAACGCAGTTTCTGAAAGCGCCTGATTCTAAGGCCTGTTGTGCCCGGAATTAATTTCCGAAGTTTATCTCGGGTACGTTCAGTGAACGAATGAGCGGGAATTTCTGACTTTTGAACCGGTGCTCGAAATCGAATTTCGAGGGCACCGATGAAACCGCAGTGCTGATAATTGCTTAGAAACACCTTTTCTGGAGTTGCGTTTTCACGAGATAGGTTGATAAAAATTGTGGAAGATAGAATTAAAATTTAACTACAATTTTTATTTTCTCTTAGTGGATTTATGCTTTGGGTGGAAGTTGGGTAACTACCCAACTTCCCATGGAAGGTTATGAGAGTGGGTGGGCCCACACGAACCCCACCCCTTCACATTCCTTAACTCCCTCAACTCACAATTAAATTTAATAACTTAAGATTATGATAACTTATGATATTAATGAGGTGTGTTTAATGTGAGTGTTTGAATTTCAAACTCTTGAATTTCAAACCTTATGTTGTGTTAATAAAATAAGTAAGGGACTTATTTTATTTTGGGTTGGAGGCTTGTTGCTTGAGAGCTTTGGGAGAAAATCTAAGAGAGACTTGAGTTTCTTAATCCTCTTCGTCGAAGAACACAAAGAACGCGAAGAACGCGAAGAACGCCAGATTCCTTGGAGGTCGACGTCTCCTTCCGCGACGTCTTCTTATGTGACATCTCCTTCTGCGACGCCTCTTACCACGACGCCGACGACGTCTTCTTTAGCGAAATCTCTTTCCACGATGAATCCTCGTTCGACGAACCTCCGTTCAAGCTACGCTTGAGGTAGGTGTTGTTTTTAATTAATTTTTTTCGTGAATACTACCTTGTCGTTCTTCGTGAAAATACGACCAATTGCTATCGATTATGAGAGGAGGCCGGACCGCACAAACATGGACAACCCTCCTCCCTTTTCCATGTTATTGTTTCTATTGTGGTTGGAACGGGAATGTCGCGGTGTCGTCGCACCGCGTGGGATCGAGCGGCAAGTAATGCACAGCACCGTCGCGCCGCGCCAGAGAACCGCAAAACCACCGCGGCCGGAGCGAGATTGCGGTGGAGGGGTGCGGCGTCGTCGCACCGCACCCGAAGAATGAAGGTCGCGGCCGATACTGGGCCGCAGTGGAGCATGGGAACCGGCAGTTGGAAGCAGGCCACCGGCATCGGAGCAGGGAGGGGACCGGCCGTCGCCGGACCCGTGGTGGCAGAAACAGGCCGGCCGGGGCGGGCCGGCCCAACAGGTGAGAAGCCGGGGGTTCAAACCCCTGGCCGGCCAACTAGTAGCCCCCATTAAGGGGGTCCGCGGTTACAAAACGCGGAAGGGGGGGGGGGCAGCGTGTCGGGCCAACTCGGGTTGGGGCGACCCGGTTCGGGCCGACCCAGGGGGTCTCAGGCCGGGTCGGTTCGGGCCCGAAATACCCGTTTTCGGACCCTTTTTGGTCTTTTGCCCAAATCTCAGGCTACGGACCCTTTGATCTACATGCCATTAGTTTTGATGCGATCCTTGGATCGAGACGGTCGTTTTGGTATATCGCACTCAAGGTTTCAGAATAATTTGGGTTCGGCCGAGTTGGTTCGTACACGAAACCAACCGGGCCCTCGGAGCAGAAATGCTCATATCTTGAGTTCTGGATGTCCGAATGACGTTCCGTCAACTTCGTTGAACTCCTCTTGATGAGACAGAACATTTGGCTTACTCCGCTCGAGGTTTGGATGCCATCGGAGTGTGGTCGGGTTGGTTCGCTCACGAAACCAACCGAGCCCCTAGAACGAAAAGGCCAATAACTCAAAAACCGGGCATCCAATTGACGTGTTGTCTATCTCGTTGAATTTCTTTTGATGAGATGGAACTTATGGCATACTTTTCCTGAGTTTTGGTTGTTGTTGGATAGTGGACGGGTTGGATTGTACCCGAAATCCAACCGGGCCGTTGGAACGGAAAAGCTGATATCTTTCAGACCGGACATCCGTTTGACGAACCGTCAGCGGCGTTGGTGATCACGTTGAGAAACGGTCCCTATGAGTATACTCTATGAGAGTTCGGGGTACATTTGAGATACGGTCGGGTTGGTTCTCTCACAAAACCAACCGGGCTCCTGGGACGAAAAGGCTAATAACTCACAGACCGGGCGTCATATTGACGCGCCGTCTGTTGCGTTGAGTCCCCTATGACGAGGCGGTCCTTTGAGATACATCTTAGTGGGACTTTGAGATACTTGGAGTATCGACCTGTAGCTCGTGGAGAGGACTCTCCCAGAGATGAGTGTGTGGAGTATGGAGACCGTGTAGCCGACTAAGACCTGACGACTGCTTGACCGACTCGACTTGGAGTGAGTCGACTATCCCAGTGGACGGAGCACTAATTTTTTGGGTGCAGACCCATGGCGGATGGAGCACTACCTGTGAGACAGTGCAGACCCGTGGTACTCGTCCGGAGAGTACCTCTGCAGGCTACTAGGGGGTGTGCAATACATTGTTTGGGTGGCATACCCCGGCGGGAAGCACTACTATGTTTGGGTGGCTGACCCGCGGTACTCGACAGGAGGAGTACCTCAGCAGTCTTAGGTTATTGAGCAGTACCTCGGAGTCGTGACAGGACCACTGTACACTCCAGAGACGGGGCTCTTCAGCAGTTACAGTTTCGATAATAAAAATCCTCGTTGATCAGAGTCTATGACCTTTGTGTTTACCTCATGACTGAGATGGGTCACTTGATAACTTAGGTATATGTATGGGCATATAACTGGGTAGTGGTTATCCGTTGATTTCATAATAATTGTGTTTCCTCATGATTGAGATGGGTTACCTGATAACTTAGGTATATGTATGGGAATATACCTAAGTAGAGGTTATCTTTTGAGATCTTCTGGTGGTTATCCTTGTTGGTTTTATTGAGACCATGAGGGTCTCGGGGTCCCTACTAAGTATCGTTATACTCACCCCTGTACGGGATATTCCCGCACCTCGTTGTGTTGGTTGCAGACGACGGGGAGTGCTGACGGAGGCCGAGTGTTCGAGGACTGGACGGTACCCGGAGGTGGACCACACGATGAGTTAGTACTCGGAGGTGGACCACACGATGAGTCAGTATTCGGAGGTGGAAATCACGACGAGAAGACACATGGAGGAGGTTGACGGGCGAGAGAATTGTGGATTCTATCTTTACCGACCCTTCAGGTAGGATCCGTGGTGAACGATCCAGGAGTTGCGCTATTTGTACCTAAACATCAGGTAGGATCTGAGGAGGACGACCCAGGAGCTGCTTCCATTCCACCATCAGTTGTTTTTTTTCTTTTGTACTTTTGTTCAGTTGTAGCTATATTTTCTGTTGGGTTTGTATTCTGGCCCATTTACTTTTCATCAGTTTCTTTTGTACTTAGTGTTTTACTTCCGCTTGTACTCTGTGGTGTTTGTTTGCTTTTATAAAGTCAATTCCTTACCAGTTATCGGGATTTATGCCTTTGGTGCAAGTCTCCAGCCCCTCGCCTATAGAAGGCAGGCTTGGGGTAGTCACGGCACAGGCCCCGAGGACGGGTCGTGACATGGAAGGTTTATTCAAGGTGCATGATGATCAACATACATGTTTTTCTCATAAATCACTCATATATTAGTATTTTTTTTCCATTTATTTCATATTCCATATATTTTTTTATTTTAATTTTGTTTAATTATTACATTATTAATCATTTATGTGGGATTTCATTTTCATAACCTAAATTAAGTTCATTATGTAATCTATTAGTGAACAAATGAAGTTCCTAAGCATGTCACAATATCTTATTTGGTGGTTCTCAAGATTTTAACTCTTAGAGAACCTTTATTTTCCAAAGATCAGTTTCTCCAAGAACATTGCTCTAATTCCAAATTGAATGAGTGTGGGGATATTGGGATTAATTTTTTGATTTTTGGTGGGGTATTTATTGGCATCTCCACCTCAATGTTTTCTCACTTTGTGTGGTCTGTATATGAAAAATATATACGAGAGTTAATTAATGAATTTTGTGTCATGAATTTTTGGGAGGTCATGTCATAAGTCACTATAAGGCTATCACGTGATTTTCAGTTACTTAAATATCATCACATCAATTCCCCCATTATTGGATTATAAGAAATTCATGTGGTATTTAAATATAATGAGGGAATGTGAGGATTATTTCATATGCTCAGGCAGACATGCCTACAGACTTTTGTGATATCGAAATGCCTACTGAAAGTAATTCAAATGATATCTTACGACATGTTTGGAACATTTCTCTAGACAATGACTTCTTATCCAAGGGTCTTTTGTAAGACCAACAAGGATTTCATAGGGCATTCTCAAGAACATGCAACCATGACAATGGGATTTTTACGATGAATTGTGGAGCGTATGAGTGTAACTCATGAATTTTGAGAAACCAATAGGCTCCCCTATTTTACATTTTTATTTCCATGTTTATCTATTAATTGATTAATGATCAAGTGATCCTTCACAAGTGTTATCAAAGACAATCACTCTCTATACAGATGATCTGTCACGTGACCAAAAAATGGTCTTCTGTTGAGGAATGATCATTTCCCAAAAAATCCTTCTTTTTTCATTATAGTTTTGAAGGAACAATGATGGAATAAGTGGACATGTTTTGTATCCTTCACATATCAAGGGTGACATGACATTGGCTCTTGTACATCATGGTAGATATATTTCTAGGGGCTTGGGGTGTCTTGTGAACTTTATGGGGTACATTGAATGAGTTTTATGACCAAAATACTCTCCCACACTTTCCCCTTTTTTCCTTATTAATATTACAAGGGCCTGGGGTCTCAAATGTTTTCATAATTATTGTCAAGGAAAATCAATCTCCCCATTGGTGAAGCTTTACATGAACAGAAAAATGTATTATGGTGATGCCTGTGATTTTTCAGTGACAAACCCTTATTCTTATATTTGGATCCAAAGGGAGAGTGTGAGACCACCTGGGGATGTCTGAAGCCCATTGTGTGATGGGGGTGACATTTTGGTAGGCCCTTGCACAACCAAGATGACATGTCACTGAGGCTTTTGTGGTTTCTCACGAGCTACATGGGTGAATTGATTTGTTTTATGACTAAAAGTGTTTACTTCCTTTTAGATATTTTCTACCTAATTTCCAATGTTTTTTTGAACAATTTTCTAGTGTTTATTTGTCGACAAGTCACGTGACGTGGGGGAGCATATCTTGATTCAACATTATATTGATGGATTGACCTAGATTCCTTTGTATGAGAATAAGTAATCATCAATGGGGATCCATAAGATATCCCATAGGTTATGTGTTGTTCATGATCACTCACATAACCTTCTTGAAGGTCATGAAATCATGTGTCTTCTAGTAGTTCATGAAATCCACATTATTTTGGCCATGTTCTTCTTCCTGTTCTATGTACATGAAATTATACACGTTTTTAGCATTTCTACAATTTTGGATTTTCCTATTCTCATTTTACAGTCGTCAACAAAATCCCCCTCCCCACCCATAGGAGTGGTATATACAGGGATAAGGGCATAGAAGTAGGAAATTTAATTACATACATTATCCTTTAATGATGTCCCCAATTGGTGTCTTTGGGTGAAACTTTGTCTTTTACTGAGGCCACATGGTGGATCTCACTATCTTTTTACCTTTTCCATTCATGTAGACTATATTCATACTGTGTTTTAGTTTATGGCCTTATAAATCATACCTTTTATCATTTTACTTTAGGGTATTTTTTCTCAGACCTTCTATCACTATAGTTTATGATGTTTAGCTCATACCTTCAATTGATATAAATTAGGGTATTTTTTTTCATTGATCTTATATCATTTTAGTTTAAGGTATTTTAGCATTGAACTTATATTATTGTAGTTTAGGTTCTTTTAGCTCAAACCTTCTATCACTTTTGTTTATGGTATTTTAGCATAGACCTTTTATCGATGTAGTTGAGGATCCTTTAACACATACCATCTATTAATACAATTTAGGGTCTTTTATCTCATACCATGGGATGCCATAAGGATAAATGTATTCCTACCAATACATAACCTATGATTATGGTATTTGGGGAATACATGTTATGAATGAATCAAAACACACTTGGATGTTGAGTTCTATCCAGGTGTTGTTGTGGCACACGAGGATTAGAGGTCCTTTACTGTAATGAGGATATGCCTATGGTTAGTAGGTCAAATCCCTTAAACATCAATATTGTTGTCAAAGAGTGATATATCCACTCTTTTGTATGGGTAATGGAATAATTTTTAGGGTGATATTGGATAAGGTAGAAATACTAGGTATTCTAGTTCCTACTCTATTGTCAAAATATGGGTGATATTATTCATAACCCCAAATTTTGAGTCAATGAATATAGAATTGGGAATACATGGTCGGGATGACCCATACCAATATGAGGTTCCAAGAATAACCACGGTGTTTCTAGGGCTCTCAAGGTTCATATTTTCTTTCCTATAAGGAGGATATTCTTTTACATGGTATTTAAAAACCATTGTGCCTTGATATAATTATCAAGAAAAGACGATCTTCACTCTTTTATGAGTGTCGTGAATGATTATTGTAGACTCAAACTTCCAGATGATGAGTTTGGTTTTGGAGAAAATATATCCAAGAAGAGGTATAGAACCCTAGGTTATATCATCTCCTAATCATGAAGCTCGATCCCTATGGCATGTGGTTTCAAATCACAATGTTTGGCCCATCAAAGGATTCGGAATAGTGTTTCATATTCATGATTTGGGAAAGGGAATAAACCCCATAAAATAATTTTGAGGATGTAAAATCCACATTGATAGTACAATATGGGGATTATAAATCATGTTCCAATGTGATCTGGTATAGAGGATGATATGAAGAAATCATACAATGAATGGCCCATAACACATTGGGATAATGAGTTATTCTATTGTTACATCAGGTCATATAAGGATTAGAAATCTATTTTTGTAGAATGATAGATTTTTTTGATAGAAATAGGCACATATGCAGGATCCGTATGTATAAATCAATAGTAAAAAAAGGTCCCTTGAAGCCATGAATCTTTTTCTAAGGGACATGGAAGGTTTACATTGATCTGATGTATTTAAATCATTGATTTTTATTTTTGGATGGTGTAATATCTAATAAGGGTTTGAGTTTCCTAATTGGTGAATCAATACCTAGAGAAAATATTTCTATATTGAGAAAATGTGAAAATTCATTACTCTTACATTTTCTTAAACCAGGGGGCCTAGTAAGAATAACTTATCTTTTACAAGAGAAATGACATGGAACCTTTGAGATCTATGTGTAATTTAATTTTTCCACATCTTTTTCCTAAACTCTATAGATGAAGTGTTTAGAATCAGGATTATTAACTTATACTTATGCCGCGCTTTATGGGTTTTCCACAAGATATGTTTTTCATCTCCTTTTCTTGTATTTTCATGTTTTTTGATTTTTATCAATATAGGAAAGATTTAATGTTGTACAGCTTTGACAAAAGTGAAGGAACTTTAGGGTCATTACGCACATGAATAAAATATGGGTTTGTGACATAAAAGACCAATTGGGATACCCAGGATAAAAAACAATCCAACATACTTCTGAGTGGGAGATGAAAATTTTTTAAATCTAGGATTGAGGCTCTATGTTCATGATTAATATTAATGGAAAATCATACCAAATACAGATCACAACATAGTGAGGGGGTGATTTTCACCATGGTGATGTCTCGATCACAATTATTAGAAATCCACCCTTATAGATAAATGATTTATATTATTGATAGGACTGAGAACTTATGAATCAATAGCATAGTCATGCATAGTGCCCCATTTTACCTTATAAGGTCCATGAATGTATTTCATAAACATAAGGTTATTGATATATTATGTCTTATTTATGAATTGAGGTGCTAAAAATATGGAATAAGCACGTTGTACTTTGGCAGTTTGAGGTAAGGCTCGTATGGTTTTTTTTATAATTGATGATAATGAATGATGGTCTTCATAGTTTTATGTCATGTTGTAGGGATGTAATTTCATTATTACAGTTTAATATCATGTGGAAGGATAATTTAGTTCCATTTTAACACAATTTGGTAAGGATGTATTTGTTGTATAGTTTTAATGTCATTTGACAAGTGAGTTTTCCTTTTTGTTTAACATCATGTATTAATGATGTGGGAGCCATATTAAAAAATTGTGCAGCATATATTACATGCACAAGCATGCCATGCTTATATCTGACTAATAGATATAGACAATGGTATTGTATAGATAATCCCATACGTAGTTTGTGTGCATTTTTTCAGTTTTTGTATTTAGGATCTGGATTGGTGATATAGGTGTCACCATGTATCCTATGATGAAAGGAATAAATAAACATGTAGTTTTTGAATAAAAAATTATCTACACAGATATGACCTATAGAAAGTATTTGGGAATTGTTTCCATTAATTGTTGAAGTCAGACCTAGGATTAGTGATATGGTTGTCAATATGTATATTGTCTTGAAAATAATCAATCCACATGTAGTTATAGATGAAATATACAGTTTAGCATCATGATTCAATTATTTTGGTATCCTTACATAGAATGTGGTATTGAAGTTGCAGCCAAGATTGGAAATCTATGCGCCACTATGAATCCTATGATAATAGGAATCAAGACAGATGCAGTATATGAGTAAACAAGATTCTTATACGATTCTAATCTATAACTATGGAGGAGAATTCGTATTCTTATTTGTTGTGAATGAAACCAGGGTTGGAGATTCGAGAATCACTACATTTCATGTGATGTTAGTCATCAAGTCACACGTAGTTCTTCAATGGAGGTGTGATAGGAGAACATTCACCAATAATAGTGCTCCTATCATATCACATCCACAACAATATGAAATTTTATGTCTTCCAAGGTCCATCAATAGAGAATTTTAATTTCATGTGGTGAGGACTCTTGATATTACTTTTAATGTCGTTCATTTATGAATATGATGAACCATTCATGAGTAGTTACGCATTATTCATGTACGGATTCAGTTGCTGAATTAATTAAGATCACGTGAGATATTCACTTTGTAAGATACAATGAATAGAATGATTTCATCTCCCCATGAATGTAAATTAAGGATAACAATACGGAACACGTAGACAATATTGTTGTACATGAAACACTATGTTTGTCTTGTATTACACAAAATACCGAGTCCTTACGACATCTTTCATTAAATGAAAGAAATATTTTTTACCAAACTATAATATACTACTAATATTATTATTAAATTAATATTTTATCTTTCACCTAGCCAATGGAATGAATTTTATGAATAAGATTAACTAAATTTTGGAAATATGAATTAAAATGAATCATTTGGTTAACAATTACTATAATTTAATCAACTAACTTTTGAAAATAAAGAAAAATATTTTCTAAGAAAAATATATTTTCTAAAAAACAAAATTTAATCTATATTAATAAAATATTCTACTTTTGATTAATTTTTTACAAAAAAATATATAAACTTATTCAATATATTTTATAATCATCCAATAGATTTTATAGGTATAAGATAAGAATAAATCCAATTTTTTGTATTTTTATAAAAGTTAATTTTACCACCATTTAATGATAAAACTATTTTAAATATTATATTTGACACTCTAAAAATTTTTAATTTATAAAATAAACATTATTTTTGATATTTTAATATTAAAATCTACATCCTGTTAATTTTTTTCTGAGAAGTTTTATTTTTTGATTAATCGTTAAAAAAACTAAATTTTCATTCAAACCCGATATTTCATCTAATTTATTTACATTATTAAATAATGATTTCATTTTTTTAATGTATAATTGTAAAAATTTTAATCAATTAATACAATTTAAGTTATTGGAACCAATTTCACAATGAAACTGGATATAAAAACATTTTATTATTTTGTACCTTTTCTCTTTAAAACCCGCATTGTCATCATGTTTGTGGGATTAATATTAAATTAATTTATTTCAATTATGTTATATTAATTTTTAAAATGGATTAGGTATTTTTAATCATAATATTCTATAATTTATAATAAGTTCAACTTAGTTTTTGAGCAAAAATATTTGTGAATGTGATTAAAATTAATTATAATTATTAAGAAAATAATTAGCTTAACAAAGGACTAAACCCTAAACATAACGCACAAAATGACCGAAAAACATGTCAAAAATATATTGGAAGTTCAAATTTAGACATTATCCTCCATTTTATCTAATTTTTATTATTATTGGAGCAACTATACCAGGGAAAAACATGGGTGGAATACCATTTTCAAAACATTACAAAAATGTCACTCGTTCTCCACTATAGAAAGGCACTAACCCCTCCCACTTATTCAAACCTATAAATACATTTTTCTCACCAAAATATATACTAACATAATCTCAAAAAATCCCTACCTTAATATTATAATCCTATATTTTTTCATAAATCCATGAAGGAATCTTTTTGGTGCAACCCAAGAGGAGTTCCAAAAGAAGCGGTAGCATCCTCCCTCAAACTCCTTTGTTTTATTTTCATTTTCCACATCCTAAGCTATTCTTATTAAATTATTACATAAAAAAATTAGTATAAACAATAATATTTGATTTTTTTTATATTATGGTTCTTTCCTAAACTTACAGAAACATTGATCTAATGGATAACGAATATATTTTATGTGTGTACGGAGGACTACCGCCTAGTGAAACGTTGTTGTTCATTTTTTCTTTAGTAGATCTCATATGTTGGAATTATGATGGAATTTTTTTCATATTATATATATGATATTTATTATTTAATTGTTATTATTTAATTATTATATAAAACATAGCTTCATGCTTTCCACTTTGTGTAACTCTGATAACTTTGTTTGTGGATCTGTGGACTACCACCTCCTCAAAGTAATATGATTCATTCACGCTTTACATGGAATGTATTAAGTATGGGTATAATGAACTCATATGATATATATGAATTAATAATTATAATATAATTATAATATATATATATTTAAAATTATTTAGTTTTTCTCTTTCAAAACGACATCAAATCAAAACCAACATTCATGTGCCTGTATGGACTAACATCTCTATAAATGGTATATTCCATTTCATATTTAGGTATTATATAGATTATTATATATATATATACTGAATATATATGATATTTATTTCATTTTTTACATTCTGAAAAAAAATTTAATCCAGATCTATTTAAGAGGATCAAGAACAACAAGTCAAAAAATGTACGAAAAGCAATGCCGATAATACACAAAGTGTAACACTAACAAGGAATTGTTGAATAAAGGGTAATGTAAAGGTATAATTATATCATATGTGGTATTATGTATAATAAAAAAAATTTATAAAAAATATATAATAAACTTTTGTTAATTATAAAATAGTTTTTTAGGAGTATGATGAGAGTCTTGACATACTGTAAGGGTTCTCTCGTCTCACTTGTATTTCTATAATATTTATGCCGTATTCACCACTCATTTATTTTGTGTGGTTTATATACTTCCCATGAATATATTATAGTAATAGTATCCATAAATTTGTGTTTATTTTAATATCCATTTGATGATCTCTCTTTCACGGGGTTTTAATGTTCAAAAGTTACCAAATCTGTAATGTAGTTTAGTCTCATTTTTCCTCTTAGAGGAACATGTTTTGTTATGAAACTATATTATTTTTAAGTTGTTTATAATTAAATTAGACATTTTATATCATAAATCTCTTTGTATTAGAGATATTTTACGATTTATTTAATTTATTTTTCATACATGGGGAGTATGAATCAAAGTTATCAGGAGTTAATATTTTATTGCTACAATCTCATTGTTTTTCTAGATTATTTATAATTATGCTTCCTTTGATGAAAACATAAAATCCATATCTCAATATCAATCATAAATTTTATTCTACTATATTTATTCATTATATCATCATGTATTATTGAAATGTTTCCACTCTTTGGTACTTAATATAACAAAAAAGTTATTTTAATAAAATCCAACTTTATCACCCTCTTTGGTAAAAAATATGGGTTCTTTCAAAACCATGATTTATGAAAATATTATCAAAAATGTTCTAAAATTCAAATTATATCATAAAAATAAATTTTTACATATATTTTAACTATTATTCAAATTTTTTTTTAAAAAAATTAAACTTCTTGTCGTTTTCAGATTGAGGTAATTTTGTAAACCTTTTACATTGAAAAATGAATGTTCAGAATATAAGTATTTATCATCTTTCATGATTGTATAAAATTTTAAGATTCCTTTTCAAGTTTTAATGAATAATATTTATGAAAAAAATTGCAAATATTATGGACATTCACTATTTGTAATGGGATTTTTCAATGAAAAATATTTTCAAAAAAATATTCACTTTTAAAAATGTGTTTTAAATGATTTTTAAAGGACATGTTATATGTTTTCTAAAGGATTATTTAAAAAGAAATTATTTCAATGATTTCAAATATTTTTTTATTTGTTTTCAAATTACATTCATTGGAATGGTTTTCAAAAAAATTTGTATATTATTTTATATATTTCCAAGGAAATATGTTTTCAAGGAAAACGTTTTTCAAAATGTTTTCAATCTTATTTTATATATCATCAAGGGAAAAGGTTTTTGAAAATTTTCACCATTATTTTATATATTATCAATAAAAGAGGTTTTAAAAAATTATAAAGCGGGTTTTATTGGTTTTTCGGGAAAATATTTTCATAAAAAATTCATGCTTATTTTATATGTATTCAAGAAAAACGGTTTTCTAGCATCCTTTATAATATTCAAGATTAATTTCATGTAAAATGGTATACAAAAACTTTTACCTTTTAAAAAAGATATTTTTAAGGAAGAAAGGATATTTTCTTAAAAAAATGTATTTAAATGATATTTAAAAATTATTTTCCATCTATGATGGCATCTATTGGTGTTACTCATGCCTTTATAGGGAAATTACACAAAAATTCCCTTCATATTCTTTCTCAGAATGGTTTATGTTTTGATGAATACTGTTTATGAAACCCATTACATTTTTATAGGTTATATGATTTTGAGACAAATTTATTTTTCATGGGATATATGTTTATGAACCCTACTTCTTTTAAATATTTATTCTTTGAAATAATTATTATAAAACTTAAATCTTTTCCATAGGTTGTGATATGATTAAATGATTATGATACCCATTTCATTTTGTTGGTTATTATATAATGATTTTTTATCATATATTGTAACAAATATGTATGATTTCATTATGAGAAGGGTGGGATATATATCTCCCTCCAATAAATTATGTAATGATTTATATCTTTGAGATAGACATGGATGGAACAGGGAGTGAACTCGGTTCAGTGGTGGACTCTTTTCACTAAGATGGCCTTGGGAGAGTTCCATAGCTACTAAGATAATCATGGAAGTGAACCATGACTTCTAATATGGTATGGGGATTAAACCCATACAACTAACATGTATATGGTAATGAATCCTATAATAATATAGAAATAATTTTATATACTTATGTGTCTGAAACAAATTCTATGTTTATTCTGATGTTAAGATTCCATAGATTTTCTTCTTGATTCCCTTATAAATAATTTCTTGTGAGGTACCAATATTTATGCCAAGACTCATGTATATTATCATTGATATTAAAGGTATGCTCTTAAAATTTTATTCTCATGTCTCATACCCAAATGTTCATGTTATGCTTATGTATCTCTTATGTTTACCATTAATAATAATCTGACCTTACACAATCCTTATGTTTCCTTTCGCTAGGTTATAAATAAATTTTTTAAGTTGAAGTAATAATGGGGATTTTAAGGGAAAAATTTATAATAACTCACCATGTTAATGTTTTTTTTCTATGTTTCTAAACATAGTAAACTATTATTGTCCTCAAACATTTATTTTTTTAATTTTATGAATATTCATCTATAATGATGTAATATGCATGTGTGTTAAACAAGGGTCTCTATAGTAGGTAAAATAGAATTTTTTAGTCATTATTTAGAAAGTAGGATTATAAAATCTTAGTGACAACCATATGTATATTTATAAGTATGTGTCTATAGATGTATCTAAGGACAAGCCTATGTTTTCATAGGAAGGTGTCATAATTTTGAAATCCTACTATTGATTTTGCATTATTTTTTGGTTTTTCGCTATAATAAGTCATCTTTAAACAATTCATTTTGGTTTTAGACAATGGTGGAAACTAGAAGAAACTGGATTAATTTTAAATTGTATGGAGAATTTTTGATGAGATGTTAAATGGGATGACCAATGTAATAATGTATGATGTGGTCATGCCTAATCTAATTTCATGGTACATTATTAACAATGTGTACCTTAACCAAAACTCAGAATTTCCAAATAATAGAATGAATGAGTTCGCTGAGAGTTTGGGTAATATATACCATGGAGTAAATAACATTCAGTTTCCCTTATGTGAGTAATGTTGAAATAATCACCCAGGTTAATGCATTATAGGAATTAGACAATTTTTTATTGTGGAAAAGAAGGACACAATGTAAGTAACTGTAAAAGAAAAATTAATGAGTTTGGTTAACATAATGAATAAGAATAATTCACTCCCTAAAAAATCATTAATTGTAAAATTCTTTAAGTATGTAATGAGTGGTCATTATGATAATCAATGTCCAATTTGAAAGATTAAGAATATATTCAGAAATGTTGTTTGAGTAATTATTATAATGGTGATGATGAGACAACAATTAAAATATGAAAAGAAATAGGTTTTAAGTAATAGGATGCATCTTCATTATTAATGTATGAAGGAAAAATTTGAATAATCAATGTTTTTATGTGTTTGGATTCCATAATTATGTTATATGAATGGTAAAATATATAAGGATTTTTCTTTTCATGTTTATTTTTTCTAACGATTTACCAAAATACCTAGAATGGATCTAATGGACTAGATAAGTAATTTAATGGCAAGGTTGTGTTTGTGGGAAACACGTGATTAAGGGATATATAACCCCTAATATGTTCCTTATGTCAATATAATGATGTTTGGGTAAAGATATGTTGGATATGACTATGTAAATTGGACAGTTCTAGTTTCCTAAAATCCAACTAATGATTTAATGAAAATTCATTTATTCTAACATTGATGAAGTTTATAACATTTTTTGATTTTAGTAATATATCAAAAAAACCTTTAAATAAGGAGAAATAAATATTTTCAACAGGTAATAGTGGTAATTTAGGTTATTAACATGTGTCAAGAGAATATATGATAAATTTAATCAAATGAATGGTATGAAACCACCAAGAGCTACTTTATTATAAATGGGGGTCAATGCTAAGAATATTTTGAGAAATTTAGAGACTATATTTTAAATGTTGTATAATTATGTCTTTTAAAAGGGTTATAATGTTTAATAATTATGTAATTTTTTATTCTCAACCTCATAAAGGTTTTAATATATTCATGTATTATGTCACCATATAAGGATTTATGAATATTTGTTAACTTTTGATAAACATTTTGTTATGATTAAGTCATATGTGATGACATATAATTATATTTAGGGATTAAATTATCTGATAATGCTTCAAGAATGAAATATTCACCTTTATTTCATGTAATAATAAATGATGTGAAAGTTGACCGAGGACAAAAAAAGTGTAATGTTTTCCTAAAACCATGTATGTATATCTATTCATGATAATTATTTAACTATTTGAAAAGGGCCTTGAAATAAAATATGGTCGAGATATCATCGTTTTTTATAATGTCGATGACCTTTTTGAATCCTCTTTAGGTTATGGATTTATGATTGTTACCTTTCACCTAACAATGATCTTGATAAACCTCCATAAAAAAATGATATTTATATTCCTCTTCCAAGTGCAGGTTTTCATTTTCTATATATGTTCCTCGATATGGAAATCTAGTTAAGAGTTATATTGGGTAACGGTTATGTTTCTAACATTCCCTTTTTAAAGGAATAAATAGTATTCATTTTTATAATGTGTCATTTTATAGGATGAACATTAGAGTATTAAACCATTAATAACCTATACTAATTTAAATGGGAAAAAAATTAATGGGGTAGAATATAACATCCCAAGATTTTGTGAAATATTTTTTTCAAGGAAATTTAATCTTTTTGATATTTTACATTACATGAAAAAATAAATAAATATTTTTTATATAAAATAACTAATTTTGTCTTATGTTATACACAACACCAATTTAATTTTTCATTATACTCAACACTTTGATTATATTTCATTACACACAAATCTATGTTTTTCTTATATTACCCACAATACCGAGTCCCTTCGATAGCATGTGTTACACACAAGGATGAGTTTTTACAAAACTATAATATACTACTAATATTATTCTCAAATTACTATTATATAGACCACCAATCAAATAGAATGTACATTAAAGATAATATTAACTATATTTTCAAAAAATTACTTACACATGATTCCATTTGTTATCTATTTATTGAAGTGAATGAAAGAGCTATTTGAACCTAAAGAAGTTACTTTTCTAATAAAACTATTTTTCTTTGTATGTACACAATTTTATCTCTATTAATTAAACTAAACACTCTTGATTAAATTTTTCAAAAATATATATATTTTTTATGTTCATCATTTTTTATACTCATCAATTATAATTTAGAGGTATAAGTGAATAATGAATATAATTTTATTTATTTTTCTAAAAGGGAATTTTACAACCATTTAATTGGGAACCAATTTTAAATTTGATTTTTTATAATTTTATAATTTTTATTTTACAAAATAAATATCAATTTTCAAATGTTACTTTTAAAATTTACATTTTGTGATTTTTTTTATTTTTTTTGAGAAGATTCATTTTTTAATGATTAGTGAAAAACACAGAATTTTAATTTAAAAATCATTTTTTATATAATTTATTTTATAGTTAAATTATATTTCAATTTGGATTTAAAGTATAAATATATTAATTATACATCATCTAATAAAATATACATTATGTGATATAATTTCAAAATGAAATTTTAAAATAAATAAATTTCAAACTTTTGGACATTTTTGCTTTCATGAAGCCGCATTGTCGTCCCATCTACATGAATAATTTTAAATTAAATTCATTCACTTACAAAATTTGAAATTGGAATAATAGATTTCATATTTTTAATCATAATAATAAATTGTTTATAATATGTTCAATTTATTTTGTTACAAAAAATATTGGGGAATTTGATTAGAATTAATTCAAGAGATTAAGATAAAAAATATCTTAATAAAGGACTAAACCTTAAACTAAAGGCCCTCAATGAAACATAAAATTTTCTAAAATAAATTTTATATTAATATTTCGGCCATATAATACCTGGGATATAATTTTTACAATTATTTGAGACACATTACATGGAAAAATGTTTGTGGAATTAGGTTTACAAAAATTTCCAAGAATGCCACTCCTCCTCCTCTATAAAGAGGCAATGACCCCTCCCACTTATTCACACCTAAAAACCCTTTGTATCACCCTTAATATGATCAAATAATCCCCAGAAATACCACATTTAATTATATAGTCTTATATTTTTGAATAAATCCAACCATGGAATCTCATTGGTACAATCCAAGAGGAGTTACCAAAAGAAGGGGAAACATCCTTCCTCGAGAAACATTGTTTTGCTTTCATTATCCACCCTGAGAAAATAATCATATTATATGATTATATAGTAATATAAGTATCATATATATACTTATATGTTTTTATTTAATGTATTATACCTCTACGTACACAGTCTTCCATCTAATGGGTAATAATCACACCGTTCGTGTATACATTAGACTACCACCACATGAAATGTTGTTGTTTGTTTATCATTTACCTCCTCTCATGGGTGGTAATTACGATGTAAAATCTATTTTTATATGATTTATATGATGTAAATTATTAATTTTTTCCTTTTTACATTACAAGATAAATCATCCATTCATGCGTTCTATTTATTGTAACTATGATAACTTCAGTTAAGGATGTGTGGACAACTCCGTCCACAAAGCAATGTGATTCGTTCAGACTTTACATGGAATGTATTAATGATTGGTTTACCAAAATTTAATGATATATATTAAATATTAATTATATTTTAATGATATTATATATATATATATATATATGAATATTTCATTTACTTTTTTCTTCGAATACAATAACAAAATAGAAACATTGTTCATGTGTGTGTACAGCCTATCGTCTTACTGAACGGTGTATTCCATTTCAAATTTTTTATTTTAAGATTATTTAAAGGAATATATAATGAATATATAGAATATTTATATCATTTTTTTCATTTATTAAATAATTTAATGATGATCTAATTAAGATGATTAAGAATAAAGAGTCAAAACATTTATGAAAAACAAAGCATATTATACTCAAACCATAACATTAACTTGGAATTGTTAATAAATGGGTAATATAGAGTCTTAATAAAATCATATATGGTATTAGAAATAAAAAAACAGTTCTATAATTGATATATAAAAAATGTAAATTTAATATACAGGCGGTTTTTTTGAGTACTGTGAAAGTCAACACCTAAGGTAACAGCTTTCTCATCTCACTTTTATTTCTACTATATTTGTACCTTATTCACCAGTAATTTTTTTATGTGGAGTATATAATACCAATGAATATATTATATTAATAGTATCATTAAATTTATGGTTATTTAAAAATCGATTTTATGATGTATTTTCATGGGGTTTTACTGTTTAAATGTTACGAAATCTTTAATGTAGTTTTCTCTCGAATTTTATTCTTAGAAGCACAAATTTTATTATGAACCTATATTATATTAAAAGGTGTTTATACTAAAATTTGTCATATAATATCATGAATATCCTTATTTTTGTGATATTTTATTATTCATGTGATTTTAGTTTCTTACATGGGGAGTGTGATTCAAAGTTATCATTTGATAAGAGATTATTGGAACAATTTCATAATTTGTTTGGAATTTTTATGATTATGCTCCCATTGATGATAACTTATGGTATTTATTTTATAAACTATAATTAATTTTATTCTCCTTTTTTAAGTCATGATATCTTAATGTAATAGTACCATTATTGCACTCCTTTTAAATTAAGATAATTAATAAAGTTATCCAAATAAAATTCAACTTTATCTCACACTTTAGATTGAAATATATGTTCCTTAAAAACCATGTTTTTAGAAAACTATTTTCAAATAATTTATAATATTATCATTTTATATGAAAAATAACCTTTTACCCATGTTTTAAATATTAAAAAAAATTAAAAATAATAAATCTTCATTTAATTTTCTAATAGAGGAACATTTTTTAACTTTTTACAATGAAAAAGGAATGTTTCGCATGTATTTATTTATCCACTATCAAGAATATATTTCTTTTTAAGAATTATTTACAATTTTAAAATCTTCATTTTATAGAAAAAGTTTTTCGAAATATTCTGGAAATTCATTTTATTTAACGACATTTTCATAAAAATATTATTTCAAAGAAATTTAGGTTTAATAAATTTTTTTAAATGGTTTTTAAAGATAACTTTATATGTTTTCAATAGGTTGTTTTCAAGGAGAAGGATTTAAATTGTTTTAAATAATATTTTATATGTTTTTAAATTATTTTGAATGAAAAGTTATTAAAAATATTATCAAGAATATTTTATATGATTTCCACGAAAATGGTTTTGAAAATTTTCTCAATAATATTTTATTTGTTTTGAAGGAAAAAATGTTTTGAAAATGTTTTAAATATTATTTTATGTGGTTTCATAGAAAATGGTTTTCAAAAAAATATCAAGATTATTTTAGATGTTTTCAAAGAAAAGAATATCAAAATGTTCTCATGTTTATTTTATATGTTTTCATGGAAAAACGTTTTAAAAATATTTTCAAAATTACTTTATATTTTCTCAACCAAAATTGTTTTCTAGGATCCATTATAAAATTTGAATATTATTTTTAATAAAAATTGACTTCAAAATGTTTTACTTTTTAAAAACAATTTTTATATGAAGAAAGATTATTTTCCTCAAGAAATTCTATAAAAGATATTTCAAAATTGTTTTCCATCTCTAATGAAATCTATTTTTATTGCTAATTCCCTTTCAGGGAAATGATCCAAAGTTTCCCTTCATATACTTTCTTTGAATGGTTTATGATTTATGGGATAAAGTTTATGAAACCCATTTCTTTTTCATGGGTTATATGTTTATGAAACCTATTTCCTTTTCACAAGTTGTATGTCTATGAAACCCACTTCTTTTCATGAGTTATTCTTTGACAAAATGATTGTGAAAAATGTCTCTTTTCTAATGGTTTTGATATGATTACATGTTTATGATCCCCATTTCATTTCATAGGTAATGTTATGATAAATTTTTAAGATCTTCTAGAACACATATGTATTATTCCATTATGATATTGGTGAAATATATATCTCCCTCCAATGTATTGGGTAATGATTTATATTTCATTAGATATACATGGCTATAATGGGTATATGAATCAGTTCAGTATAGGAATTTGACTGCTATTATGGTCTTTTGAGTGAACCTTTACTAATAATATGGTCATGGAAGTGAACCATGACTACCAAGATAGTATAGGGAGTGAACCCATACTAATAATATGGTTTAGGTTATGATGCCTTGACTACTTTGGAAAGAATTTTTTATGTTTATGTGTCTACAAAAATTTCTATGTTCAATTCATTTGTTATCCTTTCATCGCTTACACTCTTGATTCCATTTTTATTCATTTCTTAAGAACTAAAAAACTTTTTCCCATGGATCTTGTATATGATATATGATAAACAAGGTATGATCTCAAAATGTTATTATCTTTTTCTCATACCCATATTCTCATTCCATTCTTATTTTCTCTTCTGTTTTCCCTTAATGATCATTTAAGATCACCACTTTCTTATATTTCATTTCCCCAGAATACGAATATTGTTTTTATGTAGAAGTAATAATGGGGAACATCACTGTGGTAATCATTGAATATATTTCACCGAGTTAGAATATATAGTTCCACGATACCAAAGACACTAAACTATAATGGTCCTTAAGAATTTATTTTAGAAATGTGGTGAATATTCATCTGAAATGATATAAAATCCATTAATGTTTACCCTAGGTTGTTATATTTTGATTGTAGGATTCAATCCACATGTAGTTATTTTATGAAGATACTCCATAACTGAAAAGGGCCCCCACATGGGGATAGGATAATGGTATCCCTCTTTTACAAAGATCTAGCTTGTGTGTGGTGAGTCATTGGTTAGATGGTGCATCCTGTGCAATTCTAGGTTGTGCAGTGAGGTCATATTCTATAGAGTTTAACACTGTACAGTAACGACATGTTCCTAACAGTTTATTGTCATTTTTTTTGGATTTGAGATGCTTGGTAGTTTAATTTATTTTTTCTCGAACTTGGGCCATCCAATATGAATTAAGATAAAGCATTGGTTGTTCCCTAAATATTTATGTATCTATTGAGGAAATTCATTATATAGTTTAGTCTTATTTGTTATGGATGTGTCTATGCAATTTAACATCATTTTACTATGACAACATTTTGTATTTTAACATCATAAAACTATAAAAATTCAACAAAGTTTGACGTCATGTGGGTAGGATGACATACATTGTGTTGTTTAAAGTATTTATACATGGAAATGATGATAAATGATAGTTATGAAATGTATTTATTCATAAATCCCAAATTAGTGGGGGTGTGAAATTCACCCCATCCTTTTTTTCTAATGATTAGGCCCAATTGTGACAGAACATATGTATGATATAAGGCCATTCCCATTTGGGATCTAATTTTAATGATTCGTCCCAAGTATCCTAGGGGTTTTGAGATCAAACACCAGTTCTACACTAGTAAATTAATAGATGCGGATCCTTTTATTGAAGGCATGTGCAAGCCAATTGTATGGGACATAAAGATAGTGAAATTTAAACAACATGTTCTCATAAAGCCATTCTAAATCCTCCAACCTCTTTTGGGATTGACCATCATTTCAGAGTTTTCAGAAAATTGTTATTCATTGTGAGGTAAACTAGAAATAAATTGGTAATACTGCCTCAATACCATACACTAATGAGTATGGATTTTCTTGTGTATTAGTACGTTTGATGGTATGGTAGGGCCATAAAGAATGGAATAGTTTATCTGGATAATAAATTTTCTATTTATTCACCATATTATGGAGTAAGATTGACCATGTCTTGTGGAAGGACTCTATTTATCCACTTTTTGCAGCATGATATCAGGTTGAGTGATTGGACATGATGTTGAACCCCAGGTATAATTTATTCAATTCAGCATAATATTAGGTTGTTTCATTTTCTATCAATATTGTGTGTAGGGGACAAACCTAGTGATTATATAAACTTTAAAATGTTGATGATATTCTTTGTCCCGACTTATTTGAGGTGTATAGCCTCAGCTAATTTATAGAAGAAGCTAAATCCATTAATTATGTAGTTCAAATGTTTATTTTTTGTTGGTAGATATCGCCTGACAAAATCCATTTCCCAAATGGAAAATGGACGGGAATATTTTGATGTATGTTGTAATTATGAGGGATGATGGATGAAATTTTCTTGGGTATTTCATACATGTAATTTCTTGGTGAATTCCACATAATATTGTATCATGGTTTTATATTAAGAACCCAACCTTTGGATTTGTTCAAAGAACTTGGTCCTAGACTGAAGAGTTTAATGGGGGCCTACATGGATATATTCCATGAACATGTGAATTGGTCATTATGTTATGCATATGAGGATGATTTAAGGAAATTATCACTTTAAGAGTTATTTTTTCTCATTTACATCATCGTACAAGGTAAATTACAATGTACTATGTCAATCCTAATCCCTTATATCTTATTCTGTCAAGAGTTTCCTATTTTAGAGAAAATTGATCATGGGCTCCATCCAACTAGGGGTTGGTATTAGTTTATCATGATCCAGGTTGGTGTTGACAAGATTGATATCTTCCATACCATAGATAATGACCAATGAGACCATTCTTCAATGAGTGATATAGAATATTGATCCCTATTGAATAGGGTCAGAAAAATATTTTTCTTGCATTATCCAATGTGTCGGCATGAGAATTCTATGATTGTAGAACCTATTGCAATGTGGTCTCAAAAAGGAATTATACCATTTGTCCCTTAGCATAGCCAGTGAGGGTCCAATTAATACTATTTATGGAAAATTTTGCATTGATTGGATTTATCACCAGTTTGGAATATCTTTTTATATTTAGGTAGGATATCTGCATCTCTAAGGACAATTCCATGCCAGTGATGAGGGATTGGTATTCAGCTTCATTATCCACGAGGCCTTATGATAGTGAGAGAGAGTGGGGATAAATTTCTTTGTCTGGTGAAACAAATACAATCCCTAATGCATCTCTATTAAGCTCTATATTTTCAATCCTTTTGCAACTAGGACTTCAGGAGGCACCATCATAATAAATTTCCTTTGTCCGAGGAGTTTTATGGGTGTAGACAACCTCATCATTCGTGAGTTCATTCTCTCCTGGTGTAATTTCTGTGGAGGGATTTTCCTTGGAGAAATATATCAATGATTTCCCTTTTACCATCTTCAATGACAATAACTTTATGTTCTATTGTTATGAATTACCACCCAAAATTCTAGACTACTAGTTAGCATGGGGTTGACAAGGATGTACTTGAGCGAATAAATACAAGAGACTAGACGGACTTCATGGTTCTGTCTATAATTACTCATCTTCATAACTACAAATATGAGTACAAGGAGGTTCATCTCCGGATCATAATATTGAGTCTTAATACATAGAATTTCATGGATGAGGAAATAGAGACTGTTCTCACTCCCCACATAATTATTCATTGTGAGGATGGAAACAAGTGATCAATTCATGGAGGCCACATATAATATGAGAGGTTTTTATTCCACTTGTCGCAAAAGGGCTCGTGGGTGAAATAGATATTTCTTGATACATTCAAAGGCTTCTTAGCTGTCTTCATCCCATTACTAGATGATTTATTTTTTTATTATCCGGGTGAAAATGATAGACTTTCTTGACATGTTATCTATGAAAAATGAATTTAGCTAAGGTTATCTTAGAGTCCCTTTAGATATTTGTGATGTATGATGGGTTACATTTCTAAAATAGAAATAGTCATATCTAGGTCGACCTCGATGTCAAGATGGCATACCATATAGCTGGGGAACTTCTTCAAAGTTACCACAGAAGATAATTTTATAAGATTAATAATTATACAATATCATCGTAGCTCGTTGAATGATATTTGAAGATTCGTGAAGTGATCACATCAATGTAAAGATTTCAAAACCATGTCGTTTACATGATATTTGGATATTCATCCCAAGATTTTATTATTGATATGATGTATGGAGCATTCATAACAAGCTCCTGTAATATTTAAGATAATGGCAATTATTTGATATTATAATATCACTTCAGGTGCTCTGAAGGTTTTGACTTCTTCATATTAAGGGGCTATATTTATCTTATTGTACCATTAATATCGATGCATTAAGAAAAAGTCAAGTAAGCATGCAGTTCTATTGATCTAGAGTTTTGTTATCAATAATGGGAATTCTTCCTTTGGGAAATGTCAATTATGGTCTCCAAAATCTATGCATACCCTAATCATTGCATTATTTTTTGTGATGGGGATGATATTGGAAATCCATATTAGGTAAATCACCTCTCATAAAATGTTGATTTTCATTAATTATAAAACATCTGCATCTACATTTGTAACATGATAGGGGATCATCCTCATGGGTGCCTTCTTGGATCCTGGGTTTCCCCAGTTAATCCTTGATTGTTCATAGCCACTTCTAGATTCAGTACAAGAATTTTTTTTTATAGTTTTAAGTGAACACATATCGGTATTTCTTTTGAAATTTGATGTAAATCTCTTAATCTTTGAATGGTATGGTACCACTAATCACTCTAGGCCATGGGACTTATTATATTCCAAGATTTACCCTCCTAGGAACATCAATGGTGGTGGGGACACCTTCCGAAAATGAAAGAGAGGTGTTCTTCTGGTTATCCTCCTCTTATTCCAAATCTAATTAATTGGAGGGATTTTTAGATAGAGAGACAAATTTGTGGGAATCTACACCACTATCGAGGTGAGATAATCCCTGAGAAAAGACATTATCATCCCATACTACCATAGCTATTATAGATATATGTCGGAGATAATTTTATTATGTGTTGTCACTAGGGAGAGAAGAGGCTTGGAGATCTAGGATCTATTTTATTTCCTTGACAATATTAATCGGGATCATATTGTTGATGGTGATCACAGTCTAAGGATTTTCAAGGGTGTTCCCCATGATGTTGGGGGCTACAACTTGTATATCATTATCCACCATTGGTTGTTTTCCAATCCTTTTATTGAAACCTTCTCTAGTATATGTGTCTTCACAAGTCTCAAGGGGGAACTATCAAAATTTATTATGATGACCTTTACATCAGTGATATATTTTTGCCACTAATGGAATGTTGAATGCACAAACACATGGTTGTGGATCCAGGTTCTTACGAGAAGGACATTGTATATAGTGTCTTGTTGGGTAACCATAAATTCAGCGTCATATGTGATATCCCCAAAATGATCTTTGATATTTTTTCAACCTAATTTACCATTTCTAGTGATTATCATATAATTGAATCATCATCTTTGAGGGAGATGAATCAATTTCTCTAAATCCAAATAATGGTATTGTTCGAACAGGGAAGATATTAATCTCAAAACCATTTCCCATAAGAGATATTAGTATATCAACATTATCGAGTCTAACTAAATCATATTGGTGTCTAATGTTCCCCCAGATGACCTCTTCATGGTCATGTTCTTTGAATGATATGGTGACATGAAATTATACCGTCATGGTATGTACTTGATATACCTTGGATAGAATGACTTCTATCTTTAACTATTGTAGTATTTGGAGTCCTTCAGTGACTGCAACCCAATATTATATTGAAATATAGAGTGTATTCATGATTGAGATCTTGGATATGAAAACCAACAGTTGTTTCAAAATGTCATACATTTTTTTAGGAGGTCACTAATTCTCAAGATGGGGTTTTCCCATGAAATGATGCTCAAAAGCTACGACATTTGAGGTAGAATTCAATGGTACTAGTGCAGTGGTCATGGGAGCATCTACATCCAATAGTGTGGTTCATGTCTGCCTTCCCATTGCATGGGATGATTAGATAATTGCACCCCCCACAAGGCGGTCTTGTAAAAAAACTATGTGCGCAAGGCCATTAGAGGCCTTATAGACCCCTCCATGTTTTTTTGGAATTTCTAGAATTTTTTCCACGGTTCTAATCACTATATATATATCCTCTTTATGGAAGTGACCAAAATATGTGCCTAACTGTGATTGTGATATCTTATATATCCACAATTCCTACTAATGCCACATCATATTCCCCAGTTTTGTGTGAAAAAATCATAATAATAGGAATATTTATCATCGGAGAAGGGTACCCCCAAGTTTTTCATATTGATAATACCAAATATGAGTTCTTTTTTAGATGAGGGATTCATTTGATAGGATGGTTCCTGGGATTCAAATGTTTTAGGGAATAAATCTATATGATTTAGAGTTTTATTCGGAGAAGAATATGACTCTTTCTCTTTTATCACTTCATGTTTTTAATGGCCCCATCCCCTTTCAAGATACATATTTAATTTCACTATCTTGGGTGGTGGAGATAATTTGGGTCTCCACAGCTGTGATCCAATGGTGGCATGTGCTCAGTCAACTATTTTTTGAGTCATCCGGCTATTGAACATCTGTTCATTCCTAGGATAAAATTTCATCCAATCATTCACTTCATCTAATTGGTAAATGGTTATGTTGGCCGCCTTCTCTAAGGAGTTATCTAGAACCACCTTTCCAGAATTGACCAGGTCATGAATGAATTATTTTAAGATGATATTGTCCAAGATATTTTTACCCAACCTTTTATGGAAAATAATGTAGTTGAGATAGTTGGTGAGGTTGACTTCATTGGTCTTCCTGGGTTATTGTATCCTAAGTAGTTTATCTTCCATAACAATAAAAAAATAATCAGGTACCTATTCTTTTCAATAGTAGTTGGAACTATTAATTCATTACTCATATCTTGGGTGACCCTAATTACTCTATACATCAGGATGGGAGTGATTATTTTAATTTTACCACATGACATAATCCACTACTCGATTTGGGACTTACTTAGGTGTTTAAACAAGGATTGATGTTGTATACAGGGATATAGTGGTAATTTATACCTTACCGATCCACTTCCATGGTGATTAAGTCATGATCCAAGATTTCTCATAGATTCATTGAATAGTTTCTTCACAATGTTGTTCTATTTATGAAAATTGATGGAAACTACCTGGATATGTTATTAGGATCAGATGCGTCTGCAAATCATCACATTTTTTTTTGACAAAGTTCCAATAATGTTTCCTATGAGAGAGAGATATTTTTTGAAGAGGTTAAACCCTTACATCTGACAAAGAAGCTAGAACCCCACTCATTTTCATATATCTTTTTGTTCATTAGTTTGAATATTTTATTTTTCATTAGTGATGAGTGTAACTAATAAATAAATTGACAATGAATCTCTTCCCATCCAGTAACAGATAGTATTATAAGGATGTTGTACCAAACAAAGGTTGGGTCTACTAGATTCTACATAAAACACCTCATCATAGTAATCTCCTGCCGATCTCAAGGACCCATAATTAGTCCACATTGGAATAAAAAGTTTTTGAGATGTTGGTCAATGACCCCAACACCATAAAATTTGGAGAAGGTAATATTGTTCTAATGGGATTGTGGTAATGTTTCATCAACGCATAAAAGATATGGATTCTTCTAAAGTTTCATAGGCATTCATCTCCACTACAATGGTTCCATTTTAGTATCCATGGACTCAATGAAATTTTAAAATTATAGATACACTAATGCTTGAGTTTCCTCTAGTGTCTATAAATCGAGCACTTCCTAATTAGGATGTCTTTTTTGTATTCCACTGCTTGTCGAACTGTGCATCGAATGAATGATCATCCTAGTTAGGGAGAGTACATCTCAGAAATAGCAAAAATTCATGATCATTTTAACTTGCATGATTACATAGACCATATACATATTTTTAAAGTTTATATGATGCTTATATTTCAATTTTGTAATTGGATCACCTCATATAGGATGATCAATATTCCCATTGACCTGAAGACAATACACAATGAGAATATTACCAATGAGTATATCCTCATTGAGCTTTTTTATACTTTGTATCTCATTCTCATATTATGAACATCATTTATCTTTTTAAGGAACATCACATTTTAAATTTTGTAATTGGTATGTATGCACATCTTTCTCTTTTTACTAGGAATTGGTCCACCAAATAGTTGGCATCTTGATATTCAAGGGTTCTAAATTTTGGAACCTTTTTTGGTTCCAAGTGTTGTGCATCCTCATTTTGTACATCCAAATCACATTCCTCTGAGTGTATTTTATCTATGATGTGACCCTCTAAATCTACATACAAATCCACTATAATTATTGCATCGACAGTTATGTCACTCATATATGTGTATTAAGAAATTGTTTTTGACCCATTACATTCAACACAATAGGATTATTCCACACCACCTATATTAGAAATGTTTCTTGAACCCTTCACCATGTTTTTCCACTTTTGATTATGAACCTGGTAGGTTATGATTACCTTCAGCATATTATACTCATTTCTTATCATATGAGTGATGATATAGAGTGAGTTTCGCATTATGATTTCTGAATATACCCCAAATTGTAGAGGTTTTTTTAATGGAAGGAGGATTGGATAAAATACTGATTTTTTAATTTTACCTCCCAATCAATAGAAGAATGATTCTATCCCTAGTGGTGATGATGATGATGATGAAAATTCCCCCATCCCTATAGGCTGAGGGTTATCTAGGGACAAAATTAGCATTGATTAATCCTATTATTGTGTATATGATGCTTCTGAACAAGTATTTGATAATTCCAGGAATAAGAAATGAGATATAAATTACCTTATCATAGAGGGTTGGGGTTTATATAGAATTTTTGTTGATTTCCCTTGGTCCCACTTTGGGAATGATGAAAATGGCAATGGAAATTGAGATATAAATTCCCATGGCCTATTGGGATGGGGTTTTTGCAGTTGTTGATGATATGTTGTCAATACTGTTTGAAATTTATGATTCGAGTGGTGGAGGCAGTGGTACATATTCCCCCAGCTGAATGAGCTGGTTCCACTCCTATATGGATCCTATTAAAGATGTTACTGTAACTTTTTGGCTGTGGAATTATATGTTCATGTTTATATTGGTGCAACATAATCCCATTATGGGAGTTAGTTTTTATAGGATGTATCTAGGGTTATTTTAGCCATGGATTGTTTTTATAAATTTATTCTCATTGTATTTAGGGGACCATTTAAAATACTTTTTATCTACCCCCTTCCTCTATTCGGGATGTATTGGTACCATTGAAGTTGGAGTGGTTTATTTTAGTCACCAACTTGCCCGACCATAAATTGGTCCCTTGATTTTTATGGAGTCTATGCCATTACAGGAAATCATATCATAGGGGTTTTAATATTATAGGGGTTCTATTAAATGTCACTCTCTATGATTTCCCCATCCATGAATACGGATACATGATGTAGATTCAACTTTCTATTTTTGAAGAGTTGTGACGCAATGGCAGCAGGAAATTTGTAGATCTGTGTTTTGATTTCTGGGTTTTGGATTCCTGTCCATGGAGATAGCATCTTGTTCTATTTGAAAAGTGAGTGTCTTAATGGTCTTAAGGCGACCCTCGTATCTCGGATAATGTTTGTTTCTAGTCTATAGATTCTGATGAGTTTCCCCCATATTTTTTAGTATACAAGACATGTAATCCTTCTCTGGAATTCGAAGGATCTTATTTCCAGAAGTGGAAACAAGGCAGAACAATATGGGAAGGTTTTTTTGATAAATATTTCAATATATAAATGTTATATTCCTCTCCTTAAAACTTACATACCACCATCAGATTAGACCACATAAGGTGATTCTTAGGGATGTCTGTTGATTGGAGTGGAGTTCTACTGGATGTTGATAGTGATGTACATATAGACTCCCTATATGTTTTGAGAACCTCTATATACTATGGTTTATGAGTTTTGAAAAATATTCTATAAAGTGGATTCTGGGAATGGTTATTATTTCCATGTTTGTGGGAGATAACACGATGGGTAGGTTGAACATAGTGGATGTTAGGAGTATTCCATGTAATCCATCTCCACACTACTATGTGGAGAAATATAACGTTAATGATCATATTATTCATCATTTGAAGTTTTTATAGACTATTGTGGTGTTTATAATGAGTATTGATAAACCTCAAGGACCCTGGATTTGAGTATATTAGAGATATGAGCCTCATTTTTTTCCTGGTCTGAATATTCCGACCTTCCATCATGAATTTTTCATGGATATAAGCCTGTTTTATGACGGTTTTTGTACCTTTTCTATAATCATCTTGTGATGCAAGAGAACGATCCAACTACTGAGAAGATACAAGAGTATTCCAACAAGCTTCCTTATTATTGATAGGAATATGATCATGTCCTAATTTATTTTCCCTTTAAACTTGTTGTGACTCAGTCAGAATGGGATTATGAGCCTGATTCTAAGCCTTTTCAATATTTTATTGGTCTTTCATAGTAGATATATGATCCTACCACATGGAATATGTCACTATCACTTACTGAGCCTAGGTTGTCAGAAGAATATGATCTCATTCCGAATATGAATTCCCCAATATAGTATGTTGACGGACCTACAAAATGGGAGAAGGGATATGAGCCACCACATGTATTGCCTCAGAATAATGATGGTGGATTCATTAGTCAGTGAAAGTAGAAATATGTTCATGGATTCCATGATTTACTAGAATATTACTAGAAGATTCACTGTTAAGAATATGAGCATGTCCTAAGGATTTTTCCATTCTCACATGGTGTTCCCCAGTATAAATAGGGATATGAGCCTTATCCCAAGCCTTTGAAGTATGTCGATGGTACTCTTCGACAGGAATATGAGAAGTTCCTAATGCATGTAACCCTCCCAATTGGTGATACATGACCATAATGAGGATAAAATCCTAATTATAGGAATTTGTAATATGCCAATAGAATTTTCAACAGGCATGTTCTCATGGCTTGATGCATGTGTCACCTTAAACTAGTGAGCCTCGGTTAGGATGGTAATATGGGCATGATCTGAAGCCTTCTCCTTTTCCAAAATATGCGAATTATCTTACTAGAAAGTTTTCATAATGTGTGATTTCTCCAGAGAAACCCCTTGTTCATAATTATTAGACTGATTAGCTTCTCTATTTGTAGGGATAGGAATATATTCATGTCCCTATATTTATGCCAGTTTTGGAATATTCCATCAGATTTAATTAGTTTGTTCTAAGATGTAAAAAATTTTAGGAAAGTGGGTTTAGGGATATAAGATTACACATTTTTTTACCCACTATATAATGGAAGATGAATTCAATTGAATTGGGGATATGAGAACATTTTTTACTTATTCCATCAGAATATGCTGATGAAATTATTGCACAGTTATAGGGATATGAACATCCACCATGCCTACTATAGAAATATTCCCACATTAAAATTTCAAGGGAGTAAGGATATGAGCCTGATCACTAGATATTACCAAAATACGTCGATAGACATCATCGGTGGGAGAATGAATATGGTCCCCCTCACAATTCTATATATCCTTCCACTCCTGATGTGTATTCCTTGTTTCTGGTGTATGGGTTTTAATGGTGGATGTGTGTTAAGTGGTATCTTCATTAGACGACCTATGGGTACTGGTTGGATAGTGTTGTAAATGTCAGTTGATAGAATCCCTCTTCATCAGCCCCAAAACATGAAGGGATCCACATTTGGATCCCTGACCAACTTGCATCATATAAATAATTTTTCAATTGTTTTGCTCCCTAGATAATCTTCTAAAGTGGTAGGTTTTTGAAACTAGGTACACTGTCATTATGGAATCTATCTTTAGAGGATGAAGACTTGTCTGATTCATTACATGAATACCCTCTTGGGGAGACTCATCGGTTAGGATTATACCACATCCACTGTATTCTAATAAAATTTCATTCACCACCCAATGATAAAGATGTTTTGATGGTGAGGAAATTATGAGGCCCCTAGGGGTTGTGGTTATAGATGATTTGTCATAATTGTCATTAGATGAAGACATTATCATAGATCATGGTGTTATTTATGATATAAATATGGGTATTCATGTAGTCAATAAGGAATAAGGTCATCGATTAGTGCCCCATTGTAGGAATTATATTTTCTCATTCAAATATGCTTGGGTAAAACAATTTTCTATTTCTTCTCAATCTAACCATTCTTATCACATGGACTTGTTAAAGTGAAAATGGAAATATTTCATGGGAACCCCTTTAATAGATGGTCAGATGTAAGATCCATTTCATGGTCTATTGTTCTCCTTTCTATTTGAGAGTTTCATGTTTGGTTCAACTTTTTTGTTTATATAGGAAATTCAAACAAGATGGCTCGACGGATAATAAACAAATCATTTTTTATTTGATAGAATAATAATGGGTTTTCCCTTTTTATGGGTTTCCAATAAAATGTAATTAAAAAATAATAACCCAATCATTAATTTTATTTGAGTGATTCATGTTAGTTCAACCATTTTTTTATTTGGAAAATATGTGTACAAAATTAGTTTAGTGGTTTGATTGTCTAGGGGTTTAATGTTCATTACAATCGTTCACATGGGAATAAAAATTTGTTACAATTTTAGAGAAACATCCAAGAGTTCTCACATCTAGAACTGCATGCAGACCTGCTTCCAAAGGTAGGCAGATAGTTGTGGTTTCAAACCCAATGATTCTTTGGAACTCACATTGGTGGAAATGATGGTAGGTGGCCATCATGACACTCATTTGTGTAAAATTGTTTCATACTCAAAGAATATCAAATATATTTATGATATGTTTGTAAATCTCTTACGATTCTTGATATGGGATCAGTTACCCTAACAAAATGATCGCATGTTATGTCTCCATATATACAAAGAGGGGGGAGTCTTGTTAATGAATCCATATGTATGTATCCCTGTTTCTTCATTAATTCCACATTTTGGGTAGTTTCATTTATTTGGAAGTCTTATAATAAGGCACTCTAGAGTTTTTTCATCCATAGAGGTGATTAATATTTTGAGGATGTTATTAATCCATTATGAGTCATCCTACATGCCCTACTTCATAATAGGAATCAAAACCCATGTAGTTCACTAAACCCATGCAGTTTAACATTTAATGGAAGAGAAATATATGTGAGAGAATGGAAACTAGTAATTTATATTGAACTATGATGAGGATTCATAATTATCCTAGTTATGACATTAATTAGAGTTATCATAGTTCATTCATGCCTTGGAACATTCCCTAAGGTAGATACCCCTATATGATTGGTATTTAAATCATGCCTAAGATTGGGGTTTCTGCACTGAGGTTACCCTGGCTGGTTAAGATTCACAATGCCAAGAATGTGATCCTTACAACTCTCTAACCCGACATGCGCTATGTTCTATGTGAGAAACAAGGGATAGCATGTAATTAGCCTTGTTTCATATGGATTTAGATCTTATTCATTAGGATTCCACATTGAATGATTAATATATGGGTTAAGCCTTTGTAAGGCTTCCAACATATCCTTGTAATTTTGGGAATCATATTCCTTAT
Organism: Viscum album; assembly: GCA_963277665.1. Classification (NCBI taxonomy): domain Eukaryota; kingdom Viridiplantae; phylum Streptophyta; class Magnoliopsida; order Santalales; family Viscaceae; genus Viscum; species Viscum album. The sequence continues at coordinate 1,477,954,542 of OY728151.1, forward strand.
AATTCAATTAACTTCGAAATCCATTGATTGATGAGGGGGATGATCCTCCCATGGGAGATATTGGGTCCTAATGGTTAGAATTTTTGAGACATGGATGAAATTAAACCATAGTGAATTCCCATTTGGGCTTCGTCCTTAAGAAGGAATCCTATATTCCCTAGTTATTTCTGGAATCAGAATCATCATAGTTCAATTTTTCAGTGATTACACACTGAGGATACCCTTATGTGCAGGAAATATCATATTATTTCATTGATTGGGGATTACACTCTGAGGTTTTCCTTTGGAGGTTTGATATTGATCTCAGGACTGAGGAAAGAATACTACATAACTTAATTATAGTAGGAATCAACATTCACATAGTTAATTTTTTTTCAACAAACACAATGATTCTACCATTTGTGAATGATCAGATCATTGAAATTCTCTAGGACCACAAGAGTTATGCATTGTGTAGGAAAAAAATGATGGTTAATGACTTGTATCACTACTTATTGATGTGGTACATAGGTGCTAGGACTTCCCTTTGGTGGTTTTTTTTATAAATATCTGGCATTAAGAAGGCATCCTACAAACCATGGTTACAGCAGAAATCAATGTCATTGTAGTTAAAAGAAACTGGGTCTTTCACAGTAAGATTTCCCCTTTTGAGGTCATACATGGTTATCATGTTATTGGATGTCTAATTTTCCAAGTCTTCTTATCTACCTAAAATTTGTTGACTGTATTCCTGACATTCTTCGATTTTATATTTGATATGTTAGAGAATATCTGCACAAAATATCTAATGAAAATTGCCTAACCCACTTGACTTTTCCAAGGGATGTTGCATAATCTGGATAGAATCTCTGGAGGTTTTTGCATGACCAGGGTGTACATTTTTGTAGGAAACTATAAGACCTTGAAGGATGATCCTATAGGAAATTTCATGATATTAGCTGACGTGATTAAAGGGTATCACCTGATCCATATGACTTCCCCCGTTCTCTTCATAAAATCTCGTTGGCATTCTTAGAGGGCATTGCGAGAGTCAGTGTGATATGTCTCGGATGGTGATACATGTCCTGGTTGACTTGTACAGGTGCCAACACAAAATCTGACTAACATGTTTTCGAGGTGTCGCAGGAGACATATGACAATCCCAAAGGTCATTATGACATATGGATGGCTTGTATATAGGATGTCACTATATCCAGTTTACATGCCTTGGTTCTAACACAAGACATAGATGACATGTACTGGTTTCATCTTATGATCTGGGGGACATTCTTATAGGACCCCACGACATCTGTATGTAGATCCAAGAGGGTTTTACAAGACTTTTTTGATTGAATGGATTCACCATATGAATTTCTCTAACATTTCTAGAGGACTTTGGATGATCTAAATATTATACATAAGTAGATTTTTGTTATCTGGGTGACATGTACTAGTTCTGTCACATGAAGTAGTTGGTTCATGCGAAGCGCATTATGATTATCATATAGGTTTTTGAAATAATTTTCTAATCATTTATCCTATGTTCCATCCTTTTATTTCATTTGTCTTATATTTTTTATGTGTTAACCGGTTTAAGTCTCATGTGACCAATCATGTATGCAGTATGTCCTTTACATAACCTACTTGAAGTCCATCACGTGGTCTACAAGTCATCACATGAAGTGACTATGCATATCTCACGATCTTCTTAGGTGGTTCTCTAAATTTCACTTGATTGAAAGCATTTTCATTTGTGGGATAATGTGATCTGAGAAATTTGCTCTAAATCTAGGTTGCACTTATTTGATGATCCAATGATGCATTTCATGAAGATGGTGTGGGAAATCAATAGGCCTAACCACCCCAATTATTCTCCAATTTTCACAGCATATATCACCCAAATTTATCCTGGAGTCACTGGATAGAATATATTTTATGCATTTTCATGGGGTCCTATCAAATTTTATACTTGGGGTGTCACATGATTGTCATCAACTATGAGACCATCCTATCAACACCCCTTTATTGGATTATAACCAACTAATAGGGTTTTCCTAAGAAATATGACTTCTTAAGGGACTTTCATATAGACAGGATGACATATCTAAGGACATTTGTTACATTAGAATTCCATATTAAAGGATCTCACATAATCTCATTTGAATTATCTGGGACATTCCACAAGACAATGTTGTGTTGTCCTGGGGTCTTTCATGACATGGATTTGTCATTCTTGGAGCCATCACAAGATCAGGCTATCATGATGAGGTCCATTTTTATGATCTTGGGGATCACATGAGTTAATTTAATGATGTTTATGAATATAAGAGGATCTAATATTTTTCTCTCTTTTTTTCTTGTTTATTTTTCCAATTCATGGATATTTTTCATGATTACACGAATTTTGTTGAAAACAATAACTCTCACCACCAGTGATGTTTTTCATGACCATAAAATTGTCCTATGGTGATGAATGATCAATTTGTTGAAAAATGATTCTATTTTCCTTAAGGTGTTGAAGGGGGGAGCACTGGACAGCATGGACATGTTCGAAGACATTCACGTTGTGAGGGTGACATTGCATCAGGGTTTTACATGGTGAGATGGATATATCGTGATGGCCTGGTGGTGTCTTGAAAAAAGTATAGGGTGAATCTATTGGGTTTTATTACCTCAAGAGTCTCCCACCTTTCCCATTTTTTCCTTAATTATTTTATAAGGTCCTAGGGTCACAAAAGTTTTCTAGATTGTTTTTTAAGACAATCATTCTCCCCATTATTGATGTATCACATGACCAGCATAAGTTATTATGTTGATGTGAACTATTTTTCATAGAAAACACCTTATTCTTGTTTTTCTAGAAAAAGGTTGAGAGCGAGACAACATAGGCATGTTTGAATCCCGTACCGTGATAGGGGTGACATACCAGTGGACTCTTGAGTTACTATGAGGAAATGTCACTGGGGATTCCATGGTATCTCGTGAGAATCCTGGTAGTGTCCCATGATCTTAATTATCAAAAGATGATCCCATATATTTTATATTTTACTCACAATAATCTGTGTATTTCTGGATAGATTTTTTGGAATTCGTTGTTTGATATGTCATGTGAATAATGATAGCTTATCTAGAGGCATCCCTCTGATCAATGAATTCCCTAGTTGCCTTCATGATATTAGAAGGACTTGTCAAACTAGCTATTTGAGATCACCCATAGGTTATTCTATATATATTATTTCTTACATGACCATCTCAACATCATGTGATTTTCTGACTTCTAGTAGTTCTTGATATTTATTTGATTTTTTCACCATCTTCTTCCCTTTCATTTAAGAGGATATAATACCCATATTCAAGTATATATTCTCATATGTATTTTATGATTCTCATTTGGAGGGCGTCATCAATGTTGATGAAAAATTACTTATTGTAAATGACATTCAAGACATAAAATATATTAAGTAATGGTTAAACAAGTGTTTCCCCATGAAGGAAATATGTGAAGGATCCTTTATTCTATTGATCAAGACTATTTGTGATAGATCCAAGAGGATTTCTGCACTATGTAAAATTACAAACATATACTGTATATTAAATAGAATTAGTAGGGAATAATCCATGATGGTGTTGGTTCTGGTGTCACATTATTTTCATATTTATAAGAAAATGCATACTTAGACACAGCAGGAGAAATATAGAAAGAGAAAAATCCAATAAAATTTATAAATCAGATCAATCCTGTATACCATGTTTTATACTAGTATTTATGTTTCCCTTGAATTGGTAATAATAGGTGGATACGAAGAAGATCCACAAGAATATCATTGGTCTACTGTTAAGGCTATCCATATGTATCTAAAAATAACTAATGATATGTTCCTAGTGTGTGCAAGAGATGAGGAGCAGGTCATTTGGGGTTGTATTGATAGTAGTTTTTGAATAGATTATAAGGATAAAAATTCACATTCAGGATATTTTGTTTAACGAAGGAGTTTTGAGCTACAAGAGTTCAAAGCATCTAGTAGGAACTGATTTTGTAGTGGAGTTCTAGTATATAATGTATTCTAATGTGTCCAAAGAAGATATTTTGAAACTAAACCTTTTCTAGGTTCTTATTGTGGTTCCTAGAAGTAAATACCCTATCACATTTTATTGTGATAATACTCTAGTGGGGGCTCTTTCAAAAGGGACAAGGTCACACTAATGGAAAAACTATATACTCAGGAAGTATCACCTCTTCAGTTATTTTTATAAAATGGGTGATGTTGTAGAGAACAGAGTTCCCAAATAAGATAACATGGTGGACCCCTTTACTAAAGTCCAATAATAGAAAAAGCATGAGTACTATTTGAGATCTAAAAGACTAATAGTTGTTAGTAGTTCACTAAAGTGAAAGTGGGAGTCTTTTGGATTTTCATCCATACAAAAAAACATATTTATTCTTTATAAAAACATTTATTTCGAGTTTTTAAAATTAATAAACTTATTATCACATCATGATTTTTCTTATTCATAACATATTATGTGATAATGACATGAGAGGAGTTGTCTCACTAATGGTTATAGTAGTCCCCGCTATGATGAGAAACCAGATGTGCTAAAAAACCATTCATAAATATGTGTTCCATATCCAGATAACATCATTTGAAGGAAACAAATTATATAGAATAACCAGGGTGGAGACTCTTAGTAATTTTAGGCACCATCTAATGGTGTACTCCTTCGGAAATATCTTGTGTTATATATTATGAGAACAAGACCAGCCTCTAGGAAATCCAAATGTATATGTGTCATTGGATGTCATATCTACATATGTGTATATTGATAATTATACATTAATAATACTATTTATGATTATTATGAATCATTTATATTTTTTAATTCATGAAAACTATGATGAAATATGTTCTTGGAGAGGAATGATATGATGGGTATGTTACAAGTAATATTACATTAATTAATAATTAAGGAAATGATTTTACATTACATTCTTTAATGGAAGTTGATATCCCAAGACCTTTTATCGAAATGATATAGCCTAAATGAATCCAGTTCCAGGGTGTTTTATAGGCATGTTTTATTTCTATATGGTCAAATAAAGAGACCTTGAGCACATAGGTAGACAAAACCATCGTGAAACCTGCTTAATTAGATATATCCTGATAGAGAGATTATATTAAACGGTAATCATCATTATGAGGTATTATTTCATCATGGAACTAAATTATTTCTCTATGGGTTCCACGGTTTGTTTCAAGATTCTAGCCATGGAATTTAAGTTTATTAGCCTAATGCCACTAAGAAAGAGGCCTAAAGGGACACACACTAAGTGTATACAAAATATTAATTGAATAATATATTATTATTTATTACTAAGAAATTTTAATAATATTTTTCCAACATGTTGTTTAATAATTATTCATGTACGATTGATCTCATATGTTCTTCCACCAGTTAGTCAATATAACAGTATGTGAGAGGGATATTTAATTAATATTTATTATATATTTAGTGAATAAAATATTTATTTATTTATTTGTAAATAATGAATTGATATGTATTTATTAAATAATTGTCATTATTCAAGGCCTGCTCAATATTATAGAGGCATGGCAGACCATATTTTTAGATTCTATGAAAACTAAAATATATTGGATATTATTTGAGTAATTAATATTTAATTTTAATTTGTGAGTTTGCAAATATCAAGAATAAAATATTATTATTAACAATATTATTGACATGGGTTTATATATGGATTAAATAAATTGTAGGTTTCACATGTGAGATTTTTTATTTCTAGCCCTAGTGGTATATAAATTCAATTAAATAATTTTTCAAGATATACACATAATTTTTAGTTCCAAACAATGATAGACAGATAAAATCCTCTAAATCTACAGAGAGATCCCTCATATAGAATGCTTACAATAATGGATGTCAATCTTCCCCCACCTCTCACTCTTGAGTCTAGGGAGACCATGGAGAACTCTTTGTAAGAGATTTATGTGAAGATAAAAATATTGTGATGTAAGAGTTTTGATCTTCTATGCTAAAATATGGATATTCCAAAAAAACATTCATAAATTTTTAAACACATTAGGGTCACCACTAGAGGGAATATTCTCTATATTCCTATAAGGTAATTATTGTATAACATAGATTTGTTTTTAGATTCATTAATGAATAATGAATCCATGCATGGTAATTCATTAATTAATTAAATTAGTTATAAATATTCAATGATGATCACGTGGTTAGTTATGGACTTCTATTCATTTTCTCTATGATTCAATTCCATTTATTTGGAATTCATCATCATGTAAATGTTTGATAGATCATCAATCATAAAAATATAAAAAAAATTCACGACATATCGCATGATTATACTACGTTGTCAACCTTCATAGAGGAATTGTTTCATGATGGTTTGGTATTTGTAGAGGAGGGTATCACGTAGCTGAGGGGGCCTCACATAGGTTAGGGAAATCCTAATAGAATATGCTTCATGAAACATAATGACCCTACCTCGGGGTAATGTCCTAATTCACATATTATTGGATTTTTGAAGGATATGTTCCTCACGAGAACCTAGATACCACAATGGGATTTATTTTCCTATAAAGGTAATTTACCTTCACAAAAGGCATATCCATTGTGGTATGTGGTTCTCAAAAACACAAGGGATGTGGTTTTGTGTATGAGGGAATCCTTGGGAGATCCATTTTCACTTTCAATCGTGGAGTTGAGGTGTATTGAAAACACAAAGTGTTTTTTCAAAAATTAAATGTCCATTTCACCATAAATGTTGGACTTAATGAGTATTTATATAGGTGTGGGTTTTTTTATTGTATCCCATTACGAACCTTTATAGGCTTTGTGAGTTGAGGGGCTCTGTGAACTTAAATAGTTTTGTGTTAAGGATTTCATCCAACACGTGCACCCTCATGAACCGGAGCTCTCTGACTATGGATTGATATTTTTTAGTGGTTTCCATCAAACCTTAGTGTGGTTGGTACCTTCTAGAGTGAGACCCATTCTTTATGGTGGTGATAATTTCAAATACAATCCAATAATTTTTTTTTTACTGTTTTGGCTCAGATTCATTCCAAATTGGCGGTTCCTCCCTCGACCCCTCTTGTGACATGCATATTTTGTATTCAATAGTCGAACCACCCTATGAAAGTAATACTATCACAAACATTATCATTAGGGAATACACTAATGTAGTAAATGATTTTATATCTAGACCCAAATAGTTTGTATATATCGATTTTTTAATTTAGTTTAATTTATCCCTTTTCATAGTTTTTTATACAAATTATTACATAACGAGTTTAATAAAAACTAGATTTTGATATGAAGAAAACGTATTGTTTTTGAGAAATATATAGTTTTAATTAAAAAATATTTTTGACAAATCCATGAATTTGGAAATAAATGTTATTTTCATGAAATATCTTTATTAAATAATATTTTTTTAATTATAAATAAAAATTTCATATACTGAATCCCAATTTATTTTTTATAAGATTTAGAATGGTGTTATGTCTTCAAAACTACTATTTTATAGTAAATAAGGATTTTAATTTAAAATTATCGATTGTCATAAATAGTTAATTATTTTCATTAAAATTTTTTTTTTTGAAATCAACTAATTCAAATTAGCCAATGGTGGACTTTTAATAATTGTCATATAAAGTTGAATTTTTTGGTAAAAATTACATATGCTATAAATATATGGAATATATTATGAAATAATATTTTCAATAATGTTATATATTAAAATTTATAAAAGTAATAAATGACAAAAAATAGATTTATCCTTTAAAATCATGGGTTTTTTATGTTAATTGATTAATTTTACAAACCTATATTGAATTCACCCAATCCAATATTATATTATATTGTTTAAAAATTAATTCATTATGAACATCAAAAATGTCCAAATAATGAATTGTATATTTTTAAGAATTTTATTATCATAATGGATACCTAAAAAACTCATATTTGGTAGAAACCATGGGAATAATCCATGGGAATGTTTTTGGTTTTGATAATTTTATCACATAGATTCCAAACCCAATGTTTAAAATTTATGAAAGACTTCCTCTCTCTTTTTCTATAAATACCCCTCGAACATTCGATTACTATTCAGTTAAAACCAATTGAAAATTAATTTCTTCTCTTTATTCCTCATTAAATTCCTTGAAGGTTGTTTATATTCTCTTAAAAATATACTCCCAAAATATTGGATGAAACCTCACAAGTAAAGAAGTCTATCTTGTTTAATTTTATTCAAGTAAATTATTTATACTATGAATATTTATTTCCAATTGATAACTTTGTAATTTTATTTTACTCATAACTTTACTTTCCTTATGAATCATAAGTATTGATATATCACCAATATATATCCAAAAACTCTTCCATGCTCTTTTGACTACACATGTTATATTACTGAAATTATCCTTTGATTTTCCATTCTTAGATTTTGTATTATAAACACCAATCCTTATATCCAGTCAAAGGTATTCACTTATATGTTCTGATTCATAAATGATTGGGTACATAAATTTATTTAACCGAGTTTTTTTATTTATGGGACTTAACTAATGAAAATCTTTCTTATGTACAATGATTTTTGTGGCACAAAAATTCATGTATATAAAATAAATTACACTGGCGGAACCAAAATTATATTTCCCTCTAATATAGTAGGTATTTATTTTCTATCCTGAGATACCATTTATAGATCTTGGGAGGTCATCCTGATAACGTTTTTTATTTTGATGAAGTTATCCTTTACTTATTCTTATGGTGGAATGTTTTAATTTGATTCCACATTCCTATGATTCCTAGAAGTTATCACCATATAATATGATTTAATGGTCATTATTTTTATTATCCCTATTCTATATCATCATGTTATTCTTATTGTCTCACATATACTACATTACCATATGAAATTATTTGATTATTCCCTTACTTGTGTTTATAGATAACCCTTTTCATATGCTTAAACTTAGGTTATCCCATGATGTTTTATAATATCAATGGAATTTAAGTTTTTGTTATGAATTATTTAAAAAAATGTTATTTTATCCATGTTTTCAAATTATAATTTTATGTATTTATTTATCCATAAAAATTAATAATTTCAATATTTTTGGTTTTTTATATTTATATTAATCTAATATATCTTGAAATAACGTCATTTCTGGATACAAGAAGTGGATATGAATCTATCATATTTTTTCATAGGGTTAATAACCTAAAAAATGGAGGATTGGGTATTAACAAGATAATCATCTTGGTAATAAAAAATGATACTTTTTTGTATTTATATTTTTACACTCCCAAGGGTTATGAGTTCGAGAATTTTCGTGCTATTCATGAACAATTATGAAGTTAACTGAAATTCCAATGAGGATTATCGTTAGGAAATATATCAAGGACATAATGCATTGAATATTATAAATTTATAGGGTTAAGAATTCATGTCATTTATGAGTTATCCATTAAATGACCTTAGATTCCCTTTTATGGTTTCAATAGTTAAAAATTTATCATCCAGGACATTCCATTTATATTTTTCAATAGATTGAAATAATAAGATCAGTGTCAAGAAACAAGGTGACTGTAAATGTGATGACCTCCTATATTTGATACCCACCCTGATGGGAGTTGGAGTTGAGAAATTAATGGATATAATTATTTAAGTAAATTCATATTTGAATAGAATATTGAATAAGGAAGAATTCCCATTTCCCCCTTTGTAAGAAAACATTGCAATAGAGACCATTATACATCAACGACCTCATACATTCAACAGTTATTCTGACCACTTAATCATGGAGTAATTGATCAAATCCACTGATAAGATCGTCACTTTTCTATATTTACATATGCAATATATGTTCATGCATGTAGATTACTTCATATAGGGTTAAACTAATCAATTGTGGATTTTGATCAAAAATGTGATACACAGGGAGGATATTAAAGTAATGGAGTGGAATGAATTCAAAAATATAGTTGACAATAAATTTATTTCATGCACTATCTAACTTAAAATAGAGGGGGATTCTTTAGGCCTCAATTAAATGGATGATTAACTCATTGGGAAGATAGGGAGAACTCCAAAAATATTCAAGGATATGCCACTATCATTTTCATTAACCCCAAAATTAAATATTACCAATTATTTATTGGAGTAATGATAATTCAATGAAAATATTTACCAATTATTTACATTGATATCTATGATGAAATTTTTTTCCTCCAATTTAAAATGTTGATCAAAAAATCACAATAGTATATTTATTATAGAGATATGAAGTAGAAAATAGAGATTAATTCATGAATAATGATATAGATAACTCATAGTGGAATGATATTTCAACATCCCACATGTCAAAAGTGTTGGAGGAATCATCATAATAATTTCCTGAAGGGGATACGGAAATTAATTGGATTTAGTAAGGAGGGGAACCATGCTACTAAAAGCTAATGGTAGAAACCCAAAAATGTAATAAAAGAGAGGAATTCTCCATTCAAACCTCATCCTATTATCTGATATTTCAATTATAAGGAATAAAGACACTATGTGAATCAATATATTTAGAAAATATTGGTCGACGATAATTTTTTCCAACAAGAAACAGTAGCTAGAGTGAAAGAGAGAGGATATTTCATCATAGCTACTAAGGTGAATCCTGAAAATTAAATGGGACAAGATCACTATTTATTCCTTAAGGAATAGAAAATATAATATTTTATTCTAGTTCTATGAATTCTTTTATATAATGAAATTTATTATAACTATTTAAACACCACCGCAATAAATGGATGTTGTTTTATTGGTGAAAATTGTAAAAATTATTACAACAAAAGCATATAATTTTACTCCATGAAAATATATGGGTTGAATTACCTAGAAACAATTGTGAATATACCTTTAGTATAATTTTTTGTTAATCACATTTTGGTATGTATTTCGTTGTATAGATCCAACCTAAATTTTTTAGAAAAGGAAATCACCCTTCATATCACAAATTGACCTCTAATTATATATTGGTGTAAAGAAGAAGCTTAATTTCATTTAGAGTCATCATCTAAAATTGAAATTATTTCCTTATGATAACAATTATCTACCTCAAATGATTGAGAATTATGAAGATATTATCCATGATGAAATTTCCATTATAATAGAATATAATGATGAGTTTCACAAATAAATGTTTGGTCTTCCTCCATACTGAGTGGTTTGATTCTCAATCTAACATATAATGATATATTTTAGTATAAAAAATAATCCATATTGAATATCCTAATATTAACTTTAATAGGGGAAGAAGAAACTATGGGATAATTTGGTTTAAGGTTTTATACACCCACATGATTTAAAATAGGCAATACCGGTCATTTTTTTCATAGTGTGGGATGGGTCAATGTGCCTATAAATGATTATCATGTGATAAATAAGATCATGATAAAGAATAAGTATCATATTAAAAGTATTGGTGACTTATTTTATTATATATTAGAAGCCTAGTACTTCTTTTAAGTTGATATTCAGCCAAAAAATTATCAGGTATAGGTGAAGAATGAGGATATCCCGAAGATAGATTTCCATATAAGGTACAAACTATGTTGGTCATATTGATTCTATTTGAAAGCACTCATGTTCAAGCTATCTTCATGGACATAATGATTAAATTTCTTTTTGATTGCCTCAATAAATTTTTGATAGTATTTATAGATGATATTGTTATCTACTCCAAATATAAGGAGGAACATGGGGAGATTTTTAATATAGTATAGAAGTCCTTGTCAAAGGAAAAATAAAATTCCATGAATAATAAATTTTATTTTTTGGATAAAGAAATATTAATTCCTAGGGAATTTCACAAAAATAAAATGGATAATTGTGGATCCTTCAGTGACTGTGTAATGTCTTGAACAATTAACCACTAAAATGGTTCCCCAATCTGTCCTATCCCATGGCGTTAAGAATGCTTCCCTATATCAGTAAGAGTCTAAAGGTGGTTTGGCGGGGAGAATATAACCTCATGATAATAATAGCATAGAGGTATAAGAGATAATCAAATGAGGAGAGATATAAATAGATAATATGTGAGTATAATAATAATTACTAGAAAAAAATAATAACTAAATGAATAAAAATGCATCAACATGGTACAGTGCATTAAGAAATAAACATACAAATGGTAATACCTAACAATAAAAAAACAAATAAAAAATCACCAAAGGTTATATCCATGAGTATCTTTAGATAAGACTATATTTTGTGCTCTTATGCTACAATGTACAGGATTAGAAACATAAGAATAGTACATGGCCCTAAACATGCAATAAATATTTTTTTCAGGTACCAATCGATAGTCCCAAAAAATTAGTGCATAACACATTATAATTTAAAAGGGATTAATGGATAAATGATATAACATATTTCAACAAGTTTCACCTTTCTATTCACGAGCCTACCGGATGAGAACACCATAGGTGAGTGTTTTTAAAATTGAGTAGTAATTTTGATGGGTGATATTATGCGATGTTTCATAGGATGTATGCGAGTGTTGATAAAGAAAACTGGAAATAACATGAATTCACCTACGGGGATAGTAATTATTCTGATGACACATTCGAGCACATAGGTGGGTCCTATGGAGGGGACCATGTGTCTATAAGGTAACTAGAGGTTCTTGGAATTTGAGGACTTGATGACCACGTTATGGAAGGGTGTTTGATCTATCAAGGGGACCCAATTGTAGAATTATTAATAGAGCACAAACCTAGTCAAAATTGTGGTGGAACTGCCTAGGATGAGATAGAGGGTCCACAATGAGGACATTTTTCTCTAAATGGTGGTAAATGTAACACCAAAAAAATGTAAAAGGGTTTAAAGGATAGATGATATGACTATTGTCAACATGGTTCACCATTCATTTTAGGATCCTATCATATTTTAAATCCTATGATAATCATGCTTGGCCTGATGTAGTGATCAGGATGGTTAACCCTCTAGGAAGTTTCCTAGTCTGTGAGAGTGAAGAAAAAGAATGTTAGAAAGAAAATGAATTGGATTTTGGATATAGTATTTAATTTTTATGCCCCATTCATTCATGTGGGTGGTCTTCAAGGAGGGGGTCATCTGTCTTTTGGGAAACTGGTGGTGTTTGAGGAATGTAGACCCGACGATCATGTTATGGTTGGTGGATTATGATGTTAGTGGGTCTCAGTTGTTATAGTGTGTGATAAAATCAGTATTCCACCACCAATGGTATCTAATGTGATCCATTAAATTATTATTAAATACATTAATGTGCACGTATATCAACTAGATTTTGAATAGATAAATATAATCATGTCTAGCTCAAATTCCTCAATAACACTTGGCTGATAAAACTTAAGTTGGTTGAAGACATAATATATCAAATGATGTTTCACCATATATATAAATTTATAAGTATATAGATATACTCACTATATACATATTAATATATATATATATATTTATATATCTATATATATTTGTATTTCTATCCCAAACCCAAGCCATAAATCAAGTATTCAAGAATTGTTACAATAATCTAAATTTTTTTTAAGGGATACAATTCCCATGTTTCATCATTTAGGAGGGAATCCTTTAAAAAGTATCATAAATAATAAGGGACATCATGTCTGAGTATCATAATTCATAATGGAATCCATGCCCAAGTATAATAAATCATATGGGACACCATGCCAGAGTGTCACAAATCATAAGGACACCACGCCCGAGTATCACAAATCATAAGGGACTCCATTCTTGAGTATTGTAAATCTTATGGGAAACCATTCCATATTATAAAAAATCATATGGTATCCCATGTATACATATCATAAATCACAAGGATCACCATGTGTGAGTCTCATTAATCATAAAGGAAGTTATGCATGTGTGTCATAAATCATAAGGGACACCATGTTAGAGTATCATAAATTATATGGGGTGTCATTCTATATTATCATAAATTACATTATATTATATGTTTAATATCACATTTAAATTGGTTATTCAATGCATGAGTATCACTTTTAAATATGGGAACAATTCCTGAGTATCATAGATAATAATATAAAAAGGTCACATTCATTTCATAAATATACATGTGCCCTAATATATATCCATTAAAAAAAAGTAAAAATTATAATGATCATTCAATTGACTTATATTATAAGTAATAAATAAGTATATGTGTATACACATTACACTATAAAATTTAATCATGAATAGTTAATAAGTCCATTCCCCTAAACATTACATATCACAATTGATGTGGATATTTTGTTCCATTCTATTTATAAGTAGTTTTGAACGTCATGGGAATGTCTATTCCATTAAAGCTTTCAAATAACATGATTTTAATTCCACCTTTTTACCAAGACGTACATCTGATATTTTTATAGTCTAAGTAGGTACACACACTCATTTTTTATTTAAGAAATTTATTTATCAATAATTAATCAATTGTCCATGTAGGGCCAATTTCAAACAATGGCCAAAAAGCGAAAATAATTGGACACACCCAAAGGGATGGAAGAAATTGAGTTCACTAACTTAAAACCATGTTAAGGGATCTAGAAAAGGGTCTAGTGAATGATTTAGACTATTAATTAAATATATTTCATATTTTAGGTGAAACATTTAGAGAATTTAGGATTCTGAAAAATAGTAGAATTAAAAATAATGATACTTTAATGGAAAATATATAGAGCACTTATCTTATTCTTAATATGATTCAGTAGTCTTCTTTCAAGATTTTACTTGAGCATAAAAAATATTAATATATATGAATCATCAAACACTACAAAAATTGGGAAAATTATCCCACACAGTGATCACAAAAAACGAGAGAATAGAAACTGATAAAAGTTAAAAGAGGATTCAGAGACTTAGGGTTAACCTTCAAATAAACCTGAATATGCTTCAATCAAACAAAGAATGAGGGAGTAAAAAACACTGGATGTGGAGAAGGATGGATGTGTATGAGGTAAGCCTCCTCTTTCAAAGTTGGTGGAAAATAGGGAAAACCCATTTAAGGGTATAGGGGAAATAGTCATTTCAACATTAAATAACCAACACGATGTGGTCACAAGGTTTATGAAACCATTTTCTAACCGTGCATTGATATTCTCTAATGTGGAACCCAACTCTAATGTCTAAAACAGAGTTATATAGATGATTCAAAACCAGTTTGCGCACATCTATAATTTTCGGTAGACCCCTCACATAGTCGTGTGACATTGGGTGCACGATTTGAAAAAGTGTGTAACAGCCACTAGGCCACTGCACTATTTCAGATGGATTCTCCTATAAGGATACCTATTTTTGGTCATATTTTCCTCAATATAATATATTTCAAATAGTTTGATCCATAGGGATAGTACTAATAGAGTTCTAATTGTTTTACTCTCTTTGTTTCTCCCAAAATTATTTTTTTGGTGCTTGACGAATCCAGAATTAAACTGATCTCTTGAGACACCTCTCTAGATATAAAAAACTTATAAAAAATAAAATTTAAGTGTTCTAATTCCTAGATTTACATTCTGAGACCCTATTAAAATTAATCATCTCAACCAAATGAAATTGTTATATTCTGTTGATTATTTCAACCCAGTCCAAAATGTAGGATAACACTATCTCCCCTCCTTAAAAAAATTTCCCCTAAAAGGCCTTCAAAAACAAGAAAACATAACATGACCTACTTAGGTTGATAATTTTCCATTTAAATTATCATGTTGTGTTTCTGAATTCCCAATACACCACCAATAGTCATTTAAATCATACAACGTTTAAACCATAAAAACTAAAGGAAACACACATAAGCAGAACTAAACGTCAAAATGAAACATACCCAAGCTCGTATAACCTATGAAATGATCACATATTCATTCATTTATTCAACTGGAATATGGTGATCCCCATCATAGGTTCCATTTTTTTCCTCAAATTCTGAGTTAGGGTTCTTCCACCACCATAATTTCCTAAAAACAATTCTTATTGTCCTTGTTAGAAACCCAAAATATTTAACAAATAAGAAATAAGGACACTACCCTCAGTCCTCAATTATATTTTAATAGTTAACTCCTGTCATCTATAATCATATTGGTAATGTGGAATTCTTCTTGATTATCCATAACTGGACTTGAAACTACACCTATTTAACCCCATGGAATGCAATGTGAATATACTCACCAAATATATCTAATTAAAAGATGAGTCTCATGTTTAAACACTTCTCATTGACTACATTAAAAAAGTATTGGCTTTAACAGCCAACGTGTCACTCGAACCCAATTATGAATCCTTATCCCAAGGTGTGTTGAGATTGTTTTGAGAACACTCACTAAATACTATACCAAACTTCTAGTGGAATATCCCAGGTAAACCATCCCCCAAAATAAATCAACATCATGTCATATAACCCACATTGATAGTATCTTGATCCCACATCCATGGATCATCATAATGTACTCCAGTATTAATGCCAGAATGGTATTTCACCCAAATACACAATAGAATCCATAACTATAATTTACTGAGGATTCCTTTAATTCGTATCTTAATAAATTAAAGAGAATATGAAATCAAAATATACCATCTAATGTTAAATATAGTGATAAAAACCCCCATATTACATGTGGGTCATCCACTTGTAGCTGATTTTCTCCTCCCAACATTAGAATAATACTAGTCATCACCCTAGTGAAATGATTTCCAGATTACCACATCCTATTCCCAAGTATAACAGTTGGCATGGATAAAAACTCTATCATTCTGAGTGATAATGTAAAAATTAACCACCATTCATTCTCATACCCCTAGGAAAGTCTCTATGATTTTCATTATTTTCATGTAACAATGACGGCCATCACCCTTAAAGGTCCACTGGTGCACTCCACATTTTAAGGATTATTTAAAAAATTACTCATCAAGTGCAACACCAACTGAGACCATTTTGAAAAAGAGGAATGGGATATATAGGAATCTCAACATATATAATATTCTCTCCTTTCATACTCAATATGATGTCAGTGTAGCGGGATGATCATCTCACTAATGAGTACAGTAATATTTTATCATTGAGCATGTATAGTTGTTTTCTAGATTGCCACTCATAACACAGTCTAATCTTTCCTTATCCAACACGGGACACCACATCTCTGAAAAATGTGTTTCAAGGTTCCACTATAGATCAACCATATCGTGTGACCCAATTTATTTTTTAATTATCAATTCTCAGTACAGTTTCATTTAGTTTACCACATTGATCTAGGTAATTATGCATGTAGTGGTCACCCATTTTAACCATCGGTCCTCCGCTTTCACATGCCCATTTAATAATGATAAATTATAAATATTGACCACTCATAGAAATAATTATCTAGACATTCCATACATAGTAGGTTTATATCATGTACTATCCTACTTAAACCCATCTCACACAACCATGACTCGTCTACCAGCAAGGTATAGATGACCATGCCACATGGTGCTTCATTTTCCCTTAATTCATATGTTCCCCTGGAACTCCTCTTCAAAATCGGGTATCTTACCTATTCAATGATCTATCAAATAACTTCCCACCTCCTGATATTATTTCTGAGATGGAACCATCAGTCGTGCACCACTAGCCAATTGAGCCATGAAAACAAACAGTCAAACCCATCGAAGCCTATCCGACACCCCACACCCTAGGTGTTCCCTAGGAATCCAAAAGCATCATCATTCATATATCCTAAATTTTGAGAATCTCACATGCATTTTATTAGAGATTATATTAAAACCATGGTCACTTTCCCTAAGGAAAATATAAATTTAGGCCAACCTCTCTCCATGGTTACCCCTATTCAAATCCACACCATTGACTTACAATGGTCTGAAGCAGATGTATTGGAATCAAGGTCTCCCACATAACCCTATGGATGAATCTCAAAACTAGGAAAATAGATATGTCAACCTATACTTATGGTTCATCACATAAGAACTATATACAATTATTATCATTTACTATATAGCTTCTAAATTTCTTGAAAACAAAATTCTAGAAGTGGTTAAACTGTAATGGGTAAGGAAGCATTGACCTCCAAAAAGCATCCATGTGGGAAAAGAGAGCCATGGGAGGAAATATCAGGAGCTCCCATGGAGTTCCTTGGTTGATTAGAGGAATAAAAACTCAATTTTTTATTAACAAATAATACGGTTACAATTGGAATTTCCACTTTTTAATGAGTTGGGAAAGTTGCACAGTCTAGTTGCACTATTTGAGAAACCATGTGCTCCCTTATAGAGAAGAGGGACATCCCACGTGGTCTGAATGGAGAGTTTGAGAAACTGTGCACCAACAATGTCATTTGGATCTATCATATTTTAGATCCTCTCCTCACACTTATCACATAGTTTCTCATAACCATGCATAGGCCATTTGGCATGTCCTAAAAACTATCCTTGGGTAACAAGGATTCTCCTATGCCTCAAAGAATAAGTCACAAACCATGCTATGGTTGTGAAAAAAAATTGAAAGATGGAATTTAACTATAATTTACATAAGACTTAGTAGTCCATAAATTTAAACCCCAAACTATGCACACAAATTGTGCACAAGATAAAAACTCACTCTAATCCTCCAGAACTCAAAAAGATTCATCGGGATCTCAACCATAACTTCAACAAAGAAAAACCACATAAATAAAAGATTTAAAGAAATCATAATTTATGGTTTGGGTGTGAATATTCTCCCTATCACAAAACATTATAGTTCCATAAATTCACATAGTTGAATGAGAACTAAAACTCACGTTCAAAACTAAATGAAATGGAATGAGACCGTAAGCCTTCATGCGACCTCTCTAATTCCTAAGTCACAACCAACCAATTGAAAGGGAAAACCAAAATGAAAACAACCAAGTGAAAGGAAAATAAAAAAGGGTTTTTCCTACAATAGGAAAAAACATACCACAAAAGCACCAACCCGAGAATGAGGAACTCCCCACACTAACAAGAAACCATCAATCCAAGGAGAATCCCATAGAATAAAATCATTCAAATCAATAAACCAAACCTCAATTCCTCGCATATATATGAATCAAGTATATCCAAGAATTTACAACTAGATACCAACTCTAATCCATAAGTCTATGCACACACAAGAAAGGATAAATAATCAATGACTTGTATTATAAAAATTTCCACTGGGTTCATTACATAAAAAGGCGCTTTTATAAATCTAATTCTAACACTAAAGTGTGCATTTAATGAAATTCATTCCTTGAATCTATTTTCTTTTAGGAAAATATTTTTTCCCAAAAACATATTTCCTTTTTTAAATTCCACTCACACCAATGAAAACCGAACCAAAAATGCACATTAAACTCTGTGGATGGTAAACTAATGGCCATGCATAACCTAGTGACATGGTTAGTAGTCCATGTCCCAAGAGAGCACCAAAAATTAAGAGTACCATAGAAATTGAACTCATCATCCACATGGGTCACTGCTCTATATAAGCCAACCTCACAACACCAGTTCACATATATTTTCATTTCCCATCCTCACACACAAAATCAAAACAATGAATCAAATCCCAGACTACACAAGGATAATTGTGGCTTAGGATGATTAAGAGGATATTATGATCTTTCAATACCTAACTCATGCGTTATGAAAATCCTAATCTCCAACTACATTATTCCATAAATAACAATGTGATTCTATCATGCCATTTTGTTGCAAACTAGTTTGATCATCCATCAGACATATCCCGGTATGATATAAAGCACGAGAGGCAGTCTTGATCCTCCTAGGATATTTAATAGTGCATGGAATCAATGCTATCATATTTGGAATGATTTATACAATGGAAAACAAGGATCGAATAACTGAAATAGATCACCTATCAAATCCTAAGAAAACAATGCATTAATAACTGAAAAACAACGACCATATACCACAACGAATAAACAAAACAAGACTAAAAATAAAATTATAACCAGGATTGACCCTACTATATTTCCATGTGACCTCTTGGCCACCACTGACCACAAGACCATATTGATCCAATGGAAAATCAAAATGGGGACATGAACCTCCAAACAGCTCGATTCCACCGATTCCAAGTTGCACAAGTAGGGTGTGAGAATAAACAGCCCAGTAAGAAATCACCACAAAGCCCATACATTTAATTTCAGGGAAGATTACAATAACAATAGTTTAAAAATACATATGTAATATAGGTTTTTATCAAATTAAATATCTAAACATATATTTCCCTTTCCACGTAGTTTTCCAAATAATAAACCCTATTGAGAAACCCAATTCCAAATGAAGGCACTAAAGGAATGATCAAAATAAATACTAAAAAATAAATGATATATTGAAAGAAAGAATGTATTAATAATGAAAGAAAGAACTATATCATAATAAAAAAACATAGAGATAAAAATAATAGAATTTCTGAATCATCTCCAATAGAAATATACAGCAATACTCTGTTAATACTCACCTATTGAAGTACGGTGCAGCTCTACAGTTAGTAAAAAAAGGAAGCTCTAAACAAGAGAATCAAATGGAAAGTCCCACCTATCCTCTCAAAAAATAACAAGGGTACCAACCTAACTAATTTGGGTTGATAGTTGTAACTCAACCCTATAAATGAAGCACATGAATTGAATGATAATAGTGTATGGTGAATGGGGATGTGCTCACATGTGTGGCTCAAACTAATAACCCACAACCACCAGGATTTCCTAGCCCAAATACTAACACCACTTATGTGAAGACCATCTCCTCAGAGGGTCCAACATAGAGGCATCCATCTCACAACACATCATCCAAAGAGCCAACCGGGCATAGATATCAAATTAAATTGAATCCAATTTTTCCAAAAACATGATAATGTATCAATCATGAAATTAACATTCTCAAGTAAAATCCATTTCTAAACCATTTCCAAAACTGAGTTGAAAACATACCACATGCTATAAGGGGTCCAAATGGGCCTTTACCTCATTTAAGGACTGAACCAAACATCATGATTCCAAATGGTCAAAGACTTAAGAAACAAATTTGTATCCACAATATGAGATCCTTTGAAACCAAGAAACCCTTTCGAACACATTGGTGTTTTATAAGAATAATTTAGAAGGAAAGTGGTTCAGGAAGAGAATGAGGAAGAAAATGTTTCTCTAAAATTGGGGGTTTAAATTTAAACATAATTTTAGAATGTTGTTATCATTTTTGTGGCTCTCCATGTCTACACTCTATAAAAAAATGGATAGACCTACATAAATTGGCACACAAGTTGAATCTATGAAGAACTAAATTTTTTATTCAATGGATCACAAAAAGCACAACAAACAATCATTAGAATATATCTTTAAGAACCAACCCCAAATAGGAGAGTAAATATATTCATAATCCAATATTTAGAAAAAAACAAAAAAATCTTAACATATCCAAGGACAAATGTAATCTAGAACACCCCATTTAATTTTTAAAATACTTATTAACATTTCATAAATCACATTGTATAAATATACATATAGGTATAGTTTAATAAATCCTTTGAAAATCCTTTTTTCCCCAAATTACCAACACGGGAACACTGTAATAAATCAAAAAATCACATCAAAAGGATTATTAAAACTTTTTAGAAATAATATTAGAATGATAAATAATTAATGAAATGTTTTGAAAAGGAAAGTATATTTACCACCTACCGCAATGATGTGTGCATGAAACAAAACCATTGTGGAAGGAAGAACTAATACTGATGGACAATCCACACACCCTATCATCAAAGAAACAAAAACCATACATAAAACATATCCTCTATGGTTTGGACAAGGTGGAACCAACCTAATGGAAACCATGAAACTAAGAGGGGAGAATTAGAAGACGATGAAATTGACCAAAAATGTAAAAAATCATCTTTGAAACTAAATGAATAATTGAAGGGGGAAAGAGATAAAAGGGAGAGAAGCTTGGGAGCTCCCATGGTGAGACTTTGTCGATCCATGGAGGAGAAAACCAATTTTGGTTTATAACACAAGAGGGGTAAAATTTGAATTTCAAATTTTTTAGGACATGAGAAAGACTCATCTTTTTGGTGCAGTATTTCATTAACCGTTTTCCATCCATCCACACCCTACTATAGAAGAGGGACACCCAACAAGGTTTGGTTGTGCAGTTAGAGAAACCAGGCACCAAATGTTTGATTTGGCTCTATCAAATTATAGAGCCACCTCGTACTCTTACTGCAAGGTTTCTCTTAAACATGATCCATCCTTGTTCTATTTCCCAAACACCATCCTAAAGTCACACTGTTTCTCCTAGTACTTGAATAGTGTATCCTAATCCATGCACTGTATATTAAAATCAGAAACATGAA
This sequence comes from Viscum album, assembly GCA_963277665.1. Classification (NCBI taxonomy): domain Eukaryota; kingdom Viridiplantae; phylum Streptophyta; class Magnoliopsida; order Santalales; family Viscaceae; genus Viscum; species Viscum album. The sequence goes on from OY728151.1 coordinate 1,477,976,978, forward strand.
AGGTTTAATTGAACTAGAAAGGAAATAATCCGCAATTGGCTATAGGGTAAACCCCCAAACCATGAAAAAAACTCGTGCATAAGAAAAAAATCTTACCCAAAACCTCAAAAACACAAAAATATTCACCAGGAACTCAACCCAGACCTCAACCAAAATATCCAACATTTTGAAAATAATAAAATAGAATACAATTAAAGGTTAGGGTATGACACGAATCAAATGACTCATTATGCCTGAAATTGACAATAGATAAGAAAACTGGATGTCACTCATGAGGAGCACATGAAAAAAGGTGTGTCTAAATCCATTATAGAATCTTCGGTAGATGTTGGAACATCTACGAATATTGTTTCTGGTATATTATTATTATTTAGATTAAATGAATTTAATTGTTGATTCAAGGTCTACTATTTGGGGACTATCCATTCTTTCATTTTTTTTAAACATTACTAGTAATTTTTTACCTCCTATTTAATAAATGAATCAATTACATTCATTAAAATAACTTTTGGTTGCATTAAATAAAAATAAAATTATTAAATTATTCTTGTTTTTCCATTTGAAATACTTTACTTATAGTTTTTTTGACTTTCCCCCTATGCATTCTGATGTTATTATTAGATGGAACTGTATTTTTTATCTTCATATGATAGATTAGAGAGAAAAGGAATTTTTAAAAATTGAGTTTCATTTTTTATTCAATGATGAATTCATATATGTAATAACATATCTAAAATCTATGAAATTGATAATAATCAAATTTTATATTATCATTTCTAAATTCTTGAAAATAAATAGACTAATTAAATTGGTCGTGCTAATATAGTAAATAAATATCTGGATTTATTTCTAGATTAATTTCCTAGTATTATACCTGATCAAGAGATTGATTTTAGGATTGACTTAGTGATTACTACTAATAAAATATAAAAAAAAATTATTTAATAGCTCAAGTACAAATTTTGGGATTGAACTAGATATTAAAAGAGTTTATTGATAAGATATACATACATTCTATCACTTCACCATGGGGTTATCCTATTTTATTAACAAAATATGGTTCTATGAGATTTTTCATTGATTAGAGTACATTGAATAACCTTACCTTTAAGAATAACTATCTATTTACTCACATAGATAACTTGTTTTATCGATTCATGGGAGATCCATATTTTTTGAAGGTCTATCTATAGTCTAAGAATCATTACATGAAGGTGAAAACGGATGAAACTATGAAGATGAAATTAAATATTACATCTGGGCATTATGATTTTTTGTTATACCCTTTGGGTTGGAAAGTGTGGCAGCCATATTAGTGGACCTTATGAATAGAATTTTCCATGGTTTATTAAATAAATTTGTGATTTTATTTTTTTAATGAAATACATATATATTCTAAAATTTATGATGGTCATGAAAAATATATGATGGTTGGTATGAAAACTATGAAATAAAATAATCTATATAGAAAATATAGTAAATGTGATTTTTTATTTTGATAGATTTATATCCTTGGTCATATATTAAATAAATATGGAATAACTATAGATCTAGTTAATAATACTTTTGTTCAAGAGTGGACAAGAACTTAAAATCTCATAGAGAATTTTACTTTAATTAGTTTACCCATTTACTAATGATTATTTTCTAAAAAAATTTACTGTTTATCTATCCCACTGACTATGTTAACATGAAAAGGAGTTAGGGTCATATAGATAAAGGAATGTGATGATTGATTCTAGGAATTGAAATGATGATTAGTGAATGCTTTTGTTTTCTCTTTGCCTTCTAGAATTGGTGGAATTGTTATCTTTAGTGATGATTATTTAAAGGGACATGGTTGTGTTCAAATGAATATTTATTAGGTAAATTGTTTTTCTTCAATAAAGTTAAAACCTTAGAAGATAAACTATCTTACACATGACCTTATAGATGAAACTCTAGTTTTTTGTTTAAAAATATAGTGGAAAATTTTATAAACTAAATTGTGAAATACAAACTAAACATAAATATTTGAATTATATATTCACATAGAAAGAGTTAAGAAGGAAACAAAAAAGTCAGTTGAATGTGATCATGGACCATCATAGCACAATTAATTACTATCTAGGATAGGAAAAGATAGTATATGATGATTAAAGTTTGAAATATAATGCATCATTGTCCAAGTTATGTTAAGAACATGACCATTTAATTACTGATTTGAGGAATACAAGATTATCTGTTGTACATGAAAATTTTTCTCTATTTTTTTTGAGATATCATTACAATCACCATTATCAGATAGAATTAAACAATACCATAAGGTGGATCATTTTTAATAGTGAAAGTTTCAATATTTCAAGAAGGTTCATCTTATAGAGTATTATATTAATGAATAACGTTCTATCATATTTGGGAAGAGGTTGTGTGTACCAAGAGATTTACAATTAAAGAAATAATTCTTGAGTGAAACATATAGCTCCACATTTTTTATTTGTCCCTAAAATGCTAATATGTACAGACATGTTCATGAAAGTTTCTGTCATGACCCATCCCCCAGGGCTCATGTCCTGACATCCCCAAGCCCATCTTCTATAGGGAATGGGCTAGAGACTATCACCAAAAGGCCTATTCCCTTAAATATGAAGGGATTTCCTTTAAACCTATATAAAGACACAGTTTGAGAACACAAAAACAAGAAAGTGTGAAGTAAACTGATGTATAAATAAATAGGTGAGAAATGAAAAAGGGGATGGAATACAAGCCCAATTGGAAAGGTACATGTACAACTGAAAAGGGTCGTAAAAATGAAAAAGGGAAAAACAGCAACTCGGTCGTCCTCTAATGATCCTACCTGAAAGGTATGTCTAACTCACAAACAACAGTCTCTAAGTCATGTCATGAAAAAATTTCCACCTCAAAGAACCATCCAGTCCTAGCTCCCTTGGCCTCTATCAACAATGTATATCGTCCTCACCAAACACTACAAGGTGTGGGTGAAGCTCGTGTAGGAGTAAGTATAATGTTACTCAGTAGGGACACCGAGACCCCAGAGGTCTCCTAGATTTCAACAACGAAAAATCACAGGGTAACACCATGAAGATAAAGTACCACACCGGTAAATTACCACATAGAATAACCTCAAACATAAGAAAAAATTTACATACAACTCACACTAGGATTTATTCTAGGGGTAGTAACAAGTAACATCCCCTGTCACAACATCGAATGCCTCGACTACTGGATAAATCCTCCTCTATCAAGTACAGTGGGCATGCTACATTACACAAAGGTGCTTCCCACTGACCTTGAACTATGTAGGTAATCCTTCCCATCACGTAGTGTGGGTCTTCCGAGTCCCACAGAGCCACTCACCCCAATCGTGGTCTGCTAAGGTACTCCACCTCATCGCGTACCGCGGCCGCACCCAACCGTGGTCTGCTACCTTATTGTGGGTCTTTCAGTCACACAGAGTAACCCACCCTAATAATTATTAGCTAATTTATGCCTCCCAATCGTGTACCATGGCCGCTCCCCACCGTGGTCGTCGAGTCACTCCAAGAGATGAGCTCGTCCCTATCATCTGGCACCCATTGGTCTGGGTGGACCACGTGGTAGTGGTGGCAGTAGAATCTCGAAATGTATCCCACCACCTAGTGCACGACCAGATCCTCTGCCACATCTGCCTCCCTATAGATCACCTTGCTTGAACCTCTGCCTCTACCTTAGTGGTCCCTCAACCATCTACTAGTCGTTGGTATGGAGGTTTGTGCAGCCATGAGCCATATTTCCCCACCTCCTGCACATGTAACATTGCGTGTCCCTCACCTCTCTTCCTCTACCTTGTGAGCATCGCACCTATGACCCTGCACCTTAGGGACTTTCACTATAAGGTCTATTCCTCTTGGACCTCTGTGTCATCTGCCTACTACCTCCTATAGATGACTCGGCTACATTTCATCAGGTGGTAGCTCTCACTGTCGGTGCCTTCTGAGCTAGGAATCTATCCACCATAATCTCTCACTCAAGAACCCCAGCCTGCGTCAGAATGCTGAGTGAAACCATCGATGCTAGGATCTCCCATTGGAGACACCATAAAAAGGTGAGATTCCTGAAGAAAGGTTCTCTTACCATGTTGGTGGAGTAGCGGGAATGATCAGTGAACCTCACCGAGTATTGGGCCACTGACATGCTACCCTGCTATAAGTGAAGCAGCTCTTGTATATGCACAGAGTGTAAGGTCGCAGGGAAAAACTTTTCCCTGAAAAGGCAATCGAAGTCCACCCAGATGAGGGTTGCCTCATAGTGTATCTAGAGAATCAGGCTCCACCATCTCCTTGCTGCTTCATGAAAAAGGCTGGCTGCCAGGATCACCATAAAATCAACTGGTGTCCAACTAAGCAAAAAAAATCTGGCCACTGCCTCCAGCCAGTCCTCAGTAGCCAATAGGTCTATCTCGCCTCAGAACCTCATAGGCCTCTATCACTAGAACTCATGAAATGCGCTAAGTCGGAATGCATACTCTACTAGTGGGGATGGTGGAAACGGCTATCCAACAGGAAGTGGTGTTTTTGGTACACCACATGAAGGAACAAAAGCCGTAAGGGGGCCATGCACCAATGCCTGATAGCTCGGTGGGCCGTCATTGCGTACTCTCTCTAGAAACACGGGTGGTTTTCTTCATTCCGTAATCCTAAAAAGGAATAGTTGTTCCATGGTTAAATGTTATACCTGGTGATATGACTCAAGATAACACAAGAATGACTTTTCAAAACACACACAATCAGTGTTTCCGTGCGCTGAGTCAGAAATAAGTACTGAGGGTCCAGGTGTATGGATACGTCGGCTACTGCACCAACAATGGACTCCCCAAACTTAAAACCACGCTCATAACACTTAACACTATTTCCACATAGAAAATATCAGTGTATTAGTTCTTTTATTCAACTGAACCACATCAAATACAACTTTTTCATGACTCGTCCCCTAAGGCACATTCTATGAATACCCCAAGCCTACCTTTCATAGGCCAGGGTCTGGCGACTAACACCGAAAGGCATATTTCCTAAAACATGAATGAATTGTCTTTAAACCTATACAAACACATGGTCCAAGAACATAACAAGAAACAACTGTGAAGTTAACAGATACTGTAAAACAATATCACTAAAAGGAAAAGGGTCTAGAATACAATCCCAACTGGAAAACTACAAATACAACTGAAAAGTGAAATACAACTAAAAAAGGGTAAAACAGCTCCTGGGTCATCCTCTAAGGATCCTACCTAAAGGGTAGGTACATCTCACAAATAGTAATCTCTGTGTTGTGTCACAACAAATGGTCCACCTCCGAGAATCGTCTAGTCCTAGCTCCCTCACCCTCAATCATTATTGTACGTCTTCTGCACCAGACACAATATGGTGCGGGCGAATCCCGTGCATGGGTAAGAATAATGATACTCAGTATGGACCCCGAGACCCCGAAGGTCTCCTAAAGTTCTACAAATAAAAAACACATGATAACACCATGATGTTAATGTACCACACCAGTGAAGTACCACATTTCATAACCTCAAACACAAGCACAAAGTAATTATAACTCACACAAGGATTTATTCTAGGGGTAGTAACAAGTATCTTCTCATGTCACAACATCGAAAACCTCAGCAGCTGGATAACTCACCCTCTATCAAGTACAGTGTGCCAATCGTGTCACTCAAAGGAACATTCCACTAACCTTGAACTGTTGAGGTGCTCCTCCCCATTGTGTTCTGTGGGTCCGCCGAGTCACACAGAGCCACTCACCCCCATCGTGGTCTGCTATGGTACTCTACCCCATCACGTACCGCAGGCACTCCCCATTGTGGCCTGCTACTGTAATGTGGGTCTTCTTGGTTACACAGAGCTACCCACCCCCATTATGGTCAGATATGGTAATCCTCCCCATCGCGTACCACGACCGCTCCCCATCTTGGTCGTCGAGTCACTCCGAGTTGAAAAGTCAGTGGTCTTCAGGTCTCAGCTAGTCGCAGGGTTTCGTACGTAGTACGCTTGGGAGAACTGCTTCTCAACCCATCAGTTTCATTTCAACCAGCATGAAGTCTCACAAATAAGTAACTCGATGACCCACCATGTCATAAGGGTTTCAACGCAATAGACGATTCATCAATCGGGCGCCCGGTGAGTGTGTTATTGGCATTTTATTGCCGAGGCCCTGGTTGGATTCGGGTGTGATCCAGCCCGGTCGTACTCCATGTTTCTCCGAAACAATAATGGAGTAAGGAAAAAGAACTGTATCTATCAAAGATTCCCAACGCCATAGACGGTTCGTCAAATGGGCATATGGTTCTCAAGATAAGGTCCTTTGAGTGTTTCTGGGCCCGGTGGGGCCTGGGTCCGGTCCGACCTAGTCGGACTGACCCTACCTGATCTGGTCTGGGTGGGGCTGATGTCCAGTCCAGCCTACAAGATGGGCAGCCTATAAGGGATGATCATCCAGAATTTGGCATCCCGTAAAGGTGTGGCCCGACCCACGTGGGGAGGCGACCCGCTAGGGCTGCAGCCTGGTCTGGGGGTGGCGGCCTGCTCTGAGGGTGCTGGCCTGGCTCAAGGGTGGTGGCCCATCTCGAGGGAGTTGGCCCGATGAGAGGATAGTGGACCGGTCCGAGGGCAGTGGCCCAGTGCGAGGGTGGCTGCCCGGTCCGAGTGCGGTGGTCCGGTCTGTGGGTGGTGGCTCGGTTTGAGGACGGTTACCATGCTCAAGGGTGGAATCCCGGCCTAAGGGTAACAGCCTAGTGCGAGGGTGGTAGCCGGCTCCTAGGGCGGCGACCTAGTGTGAGGGAGGCGGCCCAGCTCGAGGGCAGCATCCCGGTTCAGTCCGACATTGAGTGTTTAACCCCACAGTCTCCTGATGTCCCAAACAGTACTCAGGTCATTTAGTGGGTGAAGCGGCGTCGTCGTGTGTGCACCTCTCGGTCGCCCCGGATCTCTCCAAAGGAGGGTTCGGCCTTAGCCGCAGCTTCTGTTCACTGGAGGCACAGTGGTCATGCCACCTCGCTTCCCATGACTGGCCGTCATGTCGGCCACCTCCTCTATTATTCACGGATGACGAGCTGCGACCCTCATATTGCGGCGTTCGTCGATGTGCTCGTGGTCTTCCAAGGGGGGCGCAAGGATAGAAAGATAGCGGAAGGACTAGTACAGGTTTATAAGCCATGCACCCTCCACATTAGCTCAAACATAATGGGTTTTAAGGGTTTAATAGTCAATTGAATTAACAAAAAGATGAACCCCACAAAAAAATACCCCACAACAATCTCCTGCAAAGATAAATTAATCGTGGGTCAACCCATTAGTTGGTTGACCCACGTTCTTCGTATTATTCAAGAACAAGGAAGTCTAGAATCAATTAAAAATCATGATTGAATAAACCCCTACCTTAAAACACTGGAGAAACGTCTGTTCCTGAAGGTGGATCATGTTCTACATTCCTGTTAACAGCTCCCAAATATGCCACTCGCACGTCGCCCTATGGTTCGGTGTCGCCCGTCACCTCCCGCTGGTTTGGGTTCTTCTTGTATGGTTATGGTGTCATGGTTTTCCTTCCGCACATTGATGCTTGGTGAAGCTCTCTGATACCCCTCCACAATGTCCATATATTTATGATAGGGGGAGGGTAATTAAAAATGTGGGGAAATAATGGGGCTCATTAATTAAGAAGCTTCCAAATTTCACAAACACCGTAATTACTTTAGGGTGGCAGGTCAAGCCATTTGATGGCTTGACACACCGCCATCCCCACCCTTAAATTGGTACGTTGGAGGATATGAAATAAAATAAGAAAATTATTTCATTTCATTTCTTTTAAAAAGTTGAAAAACGTTACTTTTTTTCCAGACCTACTGCTATCAATGTAAAGTCTTCCTTAAGTGAATCTCCATTCTATGGATTTAGTAGTGCCCTTATATTTTTAATCTGAGAAACGATTCAGAAGTTAGAAAAATCCTCTCACGCATTTACTGGATATACCCAAAAAAGATTCATTAATTCATTTCGAGCACACCGGGCCTCAGAATTAGGGGCTGTCAATTTTTTCAGACTTGTAATAATTCCATATAATTAAAAAAATACATGGAAAATCTAGTTCCTTACATTTTCAGGTTTGATGGAATCAAAATATATAGTACAATTTCTACTAGTGTATTGTTATATTTTAAACATCTTAAAGAAGAAATAACATTTCAAAGGGTGATTTTACACCCTTTTCCCCTTTAGGAGTGTAAATAGGAAAATATATCTATGGATTTATTGGTTAGATTACCAAATAAATCTCAAGGTCAAAACATGATCTATTTTATTATTGATCACATATCTAAATCTATTAATTTATTTCTAATTTGAGACACTATGTTTCTAGATCGCCCTTCTTCAATGTATCTCAAAAAGATAATCAGGTTACATGGGGTTCTTATATTTATTGTTTATGTGGGTGGTCCTAGGATTACATTTAATTTTTAAAAAAAATTTAGGAGTTGTTGGGTAATGAGTTAAATTTCATGGAAAATTTTCATACCAATCTAATTGAAAAATAAAAAAATTGATTTATAAATATGAATATAATATTTATGGTTATTAAATGCATTACTAATGAAATTTGGATTGATATCTTTGTTTTGATTAATTTTCATATAATAACGGTATTCATTCCAGTATATAATTGACACATTTTGAGTATTTATATAGAATGTTTTCTCGAACAGTAGATTATTGGTATGAAGTAGGAGGAAGAATGTATTTGAGGAAAAAATTGGTAAAATGAATGTTTCATAAGGTGAATATGATTAAACAATATATGAAAATTTTATAAGCTTGGAAAAAATGTTATGCAGATAAGTAGTGGATAGATTTTTCATTCATAGTAGGAAATCATATTTACTTTAAAGTATCTCCATGGAAAATTATTATACATATTCTTAAAACAGAACATTTATGTTTACGGTTCATTGAAGTATATGAAATCATAGATGAGGTTAAATTATTTTCCAATCAATTGGAATTTCTATCGAATTTATCCTTGGTATATGATGTGTTCACTGTTAAGAAAATACTTTTCATATAAATCTCATGTTTTATACTCTTAACTTGTCTAGTAAGAAGAGAAAATTTATTGTAAAGAACATAATATTCATTTTCATGACCATAGAGAGACAATGTTATGGAATAATGTGACTCGTCGGGTTAAGGTTTTCTGTAAGAACCATCAGATTCATGAAGTATCATGGGAATTAGAAAATGTTGTTATAGAAAAATAACCCCACCTGTTTCACTAATGAATAAAATTGAGGGGATGAAACTTACAAAATGGGGAAAAAATTTATCAACAATGGTTATGATACTGTTAAATCAATTTAAATCATTATAATATAAAAAAAATTAAATTTGGGTGATATTTATAGAATTTTATGAAAATATTATTTTTTCAATGAATTATGAGAAATACTATATTTTCAAACAGTCTTTTCATTTCAATTTTTTAAATAGATCAATTTTGATTTACAATTTCTTATATGTAAAATTACCTCACTTATTTTATTAACAATTCAATTATATTCTTTATATTTAATTTTTATAATTTAATTTTGTATAAAAAAATAATACTTATGATGATTTTTTTATGAAAAACATATTTTGGTGGAATTTTTTAAGATTAATTTTATTTTAAATTATTCGACTTATGTGAATTGATTTTATATAAAATTGATGAAAATATTATAATGTTAATAATTAATATGAAAAAAATATCATTAACTTAGTTTTTTTATAATAAATAGTAAAAATAGTAAAAATTTGTAACCACGATTAAGGTTAAAATACTTTTACTATAGGGTTAAACATTACTAGTATGTGTTATAATAAAATAAAACCATTGATCAATTATTTTTTGTTGACACATCACAACTTTGTCTCATCTATTATTCGAAAATGGTTCATTTTATATCCATTTCGACAGATTGAAGCACTAATATATTATAATCGTTTAAAAATTTCCATGTTCGTACCATCCCCCACTAATAAAAGGATACCAACAATCCTCTTTTTGACACACATAAAAGATATTTTACTAGTACAATACCCTAGAAAATAATTTTCATACATCCCACCCTATATCTTACAGGCCCTGTATTGATCATAAAACCAAACTAGGACAACTTTATTTATAAACCTAAAGAGGTTTTCTATAGAGGAGGTACAGTACATAACCAATCATTTTCAATTTATTTCTTATTATAAATATTTAAAATCTTATTAAGTCATGGTTTATAATGAAACAATTATCATATCTATAATTAATGATTGTTATGTTATGAAATTTTCTATATCCAAATCCTTCTTCAATCAAATCGGAAATGAAACTATCATTCTTTTGTATGGTGGACTACTGCCTTGAGAACTGTTGTAATTTGTTTTCTATCACTACCACTAATGGATGATTATAATGATGGATTTATTTGATATATGTGATATTAATGTAATTTTTTAATTTTATAAAGATAATATATCGTATAATTTCATACCATTTTGACCATTTAAAAATAATAATTTCACCTGTGTGTATATATTGATTACAACCTCCCCAAGGTAATGGGATTTATTTTTAATGACCATATCTCCATGAGGATATATATAAGTTTAAAAGGAGAAAAAAATGACTTCTAATATATACTCAACATTCTGGAATGATAAAATAAATCTTACCTCCTTCCCATTATTTTTTTGGGAAAATGTAAATGTTATTCATGAATATATATGTAATATCATCACTATGATTGTAACATACTTCATTTTTCATAACCATCATTCATGTTTGGTTTTCTAATTATAATTAATTTATTAACATTTTGATTATATAATTATTATTATTATTTCAAATATTTAATAATTACCTTTTTGAGTATAGTAATCTTTGAAAATTCATTTTGGAAATCTAATAATAATTTTTAAAATCCATATGACGTTAAAAAAAATAATTATGTAATTTTATATGTAATAGAAATTATAAAATTAAAAAATGATAATAAACATGGAAAAGGTTCTTAAGAATGTTATTAATAAAAAGATATATTATTTCGGAAAATGAAAATTATAGGTGATGATTTAGACTCAATGTGACAGATACCTTTCTTAAATAACCTTGTTTTAAATGTTTTAAATATTTATTTTCTATATCATCTTTATTTAATGGCCGCTTTATTAAAAAATTATATATATATTTATATTGAAATAAATTAATTGTGATGGAAATATTATTTCTCCATTTACTTTCTTTCAATGTTTTCCAAATGCAATATTTTAGGTGTCTAATACGGAACATTTTGACGTTCTTCTCAAAAGGAAAAAAGGAATGTTATATTCTAATGTTTAAAACATCATATTTTTTCAACAAAAATAATAATTATTCTATTTTTGGATTCCATTATAATATTCCATATTTTATTCAAATAACTATCATCCTTCCCATTTTTTGGTTATTTTGGTTTTGAAAATTGGTTTTTAATTAAATGGCGTATATCAATATATGAAAATGTTTTACTCGTGGGTTAAAAAGTATATTTTTTGTCATATTTATGGTGAAATGTAATATTTTTTGTTTTTTGTGACTTTTATATCCCTCTAAAGTGATTTAAAAATTATATGTGAGACCTATATTGATCTGATGATGTGTGATCCCAGTATATCTCTCTAATTCTTCGGGTAATGAATTTTTTATTTATAGAATTATGTCATAAGTTAACTTTATTGTTTATTCCATTGGAAAGGTTATTTATAATGGTTCTTATAGGGGTTCTACAAAGGTTATTTCCCAAGGAATCTACATGACATATCTCTTATTTCAAATTATTTTTCAGGGAAATAATTTTTAAAAAAATTTAATATAATGATCGTTTATTTTAATGGAATTATTATGCATATTATGGTAAAAATTTATGTTATTAAGAAAAAAATTCCTATTGGTTCTTAATTTTTTTAAGAAACATTAATGATTATGATTTTTCCATTATGTATATATATAATGTATTTTATTAAAAACATTTTTTAGTAATTTTATTTTCAGTTGTATGTAAAAGATTTTTTAAGATCAATATTTATTATGTTTAAGTAAAACTCTATTTGATAATCTCATGATTTCAAAATTGACTAATAGATTTCATTGATTATTTTTTAGGTCCCTTTATAATAATTTTATTCTCATCCCATGTTTCAAAATGTTTTCTATAGATTTTAAGGATGACTAGGAAAAATGAATAACTCAAGTTGTAAATAATATTTATTTTTAATGAAAGTAAATAGTCTTTTATTTTGGATTAATTATATTGTATGAAATATAGATGCTAATAGGAAGTATCCAACTTGTAATGTATGAGTTTTTGATGTAATATTTTTGACCAAATTCTCTAAAACTCTAAAACCAAAACGTTTTTTAAAAATGACTGAAATTTAATTATTGTTTAAAAATGAAATTTAATATTTTATATGGATTTGGTCAACATTTAAACCACATAAAAAAAGAGAAACATTATGACTAAAGAAATAGACACATGAAAAATCAACTAACCACTTGATGGATTTACCGTAAAAATAAGGGATCCACCACACAAAAAAATTTCGACAATTCCTATCGACCTATTCATATTTATCAACCAAATGAAAATACTATCAACAATTTCAGTCTACTATATGAAAAAAAAACTTAACAAATTAAAGAACTAGTCACCATATGAACAAAATTATAACTTAATAAAGGAAAGGACTCTATGAAACCCTCTAGAAACCTCAAAGAATAAAGAATATAAAAGGGAAGTGTATTAGAAATCTAATACCATATAAAGCAGATATTATAATTTAATATTGAATTTATGTTTCCAAATTTTAAAAATATTTTATTAGATTAAATTTTTTAAATTTATAAATACTATTTCTATAACAACAATATATGATGAATTAATAACTATTTTAGTGAATAATATAACCTAACATAAAAACATCAAATATTTGTTTCTAAATTAAACATAAATTTTTTAAATGTATAATTTCAGTTATAAAATACTTAATTATTCACAATAATTTTTTGTAAATATTATGAAACTATTATATCCTTATAAAATTATTAATGTCAGAGTATCTAAAAAATAGAATTTTACACTATCTAGAAAAAAAGTTTCTTTTAAAAAAAATCAAAACATTTAACCTACAACAATATTATTATTATATGTTTAAAAATAATTTCTAATTTTTTTAAATATATTTATAATATTTATGAATTTAACATTTAAACGGAAAAATAGAATATAATGGAAAACTATTTTAATAGAAAACGTACATATAAAAATTAATTTTGGACATTTTTATTTCCTATTAATAATAAATTAAATTACTGTTAAAATATTATTCATATCACCAATATAACTTATTACTTTCTAACCATAATTTATTTACTGTCTTAAAATAAACATTTTATGCCATAAAAATTTACTTTTTCAGAAAATTTCATTTCTTAGCATCAAGATATTCTATAGGTTTTTAGTCACAATAATTAAATATAAAAATTCCCATGAATTCCACTCACCACTTAGAGAAATTGTGACCTTCCACCACTATCATATAATGCTTGTATATCACAATACTACTATAAGTACCCGGCCTTAAACATTACTTAATATTGAGTTATTTAAGAATTCGCATTGAGGATCTTTTCAGGTTTAGGGTTTTAGAGAATTAGGTCATAAATCATGCATTTCATTCCACATTTAAACAAGGTGGTTACATCAAAAACAACATTCATTTTTTTCATAAAAGGAATCACATTTAAAATAATACATCGGTTCTTTCTCGACACTTCCTTGAAACTATCATCACATCATGTACCTTTCCCATGACCTGTGAAAAAAATTTGATAAAACATGGGATGAGCATAAAAATCTCAGTAAGGGATATAAAAATACGGAATGCAAACATTAGTTCATGTATACATAAGAATCAATGAAATCATACATTACTCATAAAACATAATCACATTAACATACCTTATGAAATCATAATATTTATGAATAACCCATAGATATCATTAGACATAAAGGTAACTTCAGGCATTCATAACATTTTTACATAGGGAGTAACCCTCATGGTTACGTTCGGAATACCCATCATAGTATATTCCGTAAATCTATTTAGATAAACCTTAGAGTTTAACTCCTTTGTGTTACCCAATGTATTGGAGAGCTATATCGGGCTCACCCACCCTTAGTTTATCACGGAACCACCTGTCTTCATAAACAATTCCCAAGAACCATAACATAATCGTATCATATAAAAAATGCATAAAGGAAACATAAAATTTCCACATTTCAATCACAAGATAACAAAAAAAATTGAAATAATCAAAACATTATCAAAACCATTTTCAATATCAAAATAAAAGAAAATTAAAATATGGTATTTATTTTTCATTTAAATAAGTTATGGCTTGTAGAGGAAGACGAAACTCAAATAATGGTTACGGCGGTGGAGAAGATGTTGTCGCCGCATACGTAAGACAAAAACATTCCCTTTTGACTTTAGTAAAATGATTCATATAAAAAATATTCCTTTTGAATAAAGTAAATGTCAAAGGGGTTTATACACCGTATAAAAGAAAGTTGTGTATAAAACAAAATATTCCTCAATGAAAGGAAATTTAGACGAAGTCCCTTACAATGATGGTATCCTTAGATTAAGGATAAATCAATTACATAATTTATGTGTGACAAATATAAATACACCCAATATTAGTGGATATTAAGTGTAAAACAATCAGATTCATTCACACATATTCATATAATTACATACTCAAGGAGTACAAGTTTAACCCAAAAGATTGAAATTGAGTTAATAAGTTCCCTTCCAAGAATTCGACTGCCTAACAGCGTCACTTTAAAATTTACAAAAAGATTTGATGAGAGAGAAAATGGTATCTCATCACTTGGACATAAAATGTGAATCAATGAGGGTATATATCCCAACATAATAATATATAAATTAAAATTCATAGCAAAAGAAGTCTTTTAAAAAGAGAAGGGTGAAAGGTTCCCTTACCGATTTGGGCAACATTCGAAACGTAAACACCATGAAATATGGGTCATACAATGAAGATGTAATTACCCAAAAATTAAATTATATTACACAAAGAATAATATCATGGGTAGTAAATACACCACAAAAAAGTAAATAGTGGAAAATGTAGCATGAATCTCACGGGAACAAAAAGTGAGATAAAATCCCATTACCTAGTCGTGATCAATCGATCCGTATGACCAAAAGATAATATACACCAATTGAATCACATAATACCATGAATATAAATAGAATCAGGATAATATATATCAAATGGAAGTAAAAAATACACCACATTCAATAAATAAGTGGTGAATAATAGAAATATCACGGAATTAAATGTGAGATAAGAAAATCCCATATAAAATTTTGGCAGCCTAACGACGCCTTTTAAAAATTCTTAAAATGAATTGATGAGAGTAAGAGGGGGTCTCTCATCATATGAAAATACAAATTACAGTATAGTTAATATAAAAGAACATCCTCCAACATAATAACATGGAGCATAAATGAAATGAAATAAAAGAGAGTACTTGAAATGAAAGAGAGAGGTCGGATCTCATACCTCGTGTCAGACTTCACTCGATCATTCTTTAATCTCCTTTAAATCGGGAAACTCCTCTTGGATTGAACCAAAACAGGTTTTTGAAGAGATTTATACCTATGGTAAGTCTTCTAGGATGAAGAGAGGGATGTGGATAGATAAAATGAGAAGATCTTGGCTGATCCAATTGCTTGAGAGGTGTGGGTAAGGAGGTAGTGGTGGGGGCATTTTATAAGAGGGAGGAGAGGCACTCCTGGAATGTCAAGAAATGTTACTTTATATTAAAATGAGTTTCGGATTTTAAAGGTCCCACATTTATATATTTCGAGGATAAGGTGATAAGGGTTCGAAATATACTCATCCAATAGACTTTAGGCAAGTGTAAGGCTTAGATTTTACATTATCTTTTCATTTTATTTAAATCGTTCATTAATGAGATACTCGCTGCATCATCATGGTGTCATAAATAAATTAATTTATTTAATGTCTAAAAATTATAAAAAAAAATTCTATGGTGTAGGATATATTTTTAGCTTTCCGATGACTTTTTGTAGTCCAAGAGATCATTTACACAGACAAAACTAAAATTGTTTTACTTGGGCGATAAAACATTGGCTCTACTTTCCTTTTAAAAACATAAAATTAAAAAGTGTCACTATCACCCCAAAACTGATTCCATGGGGTCCCAAAGTTTGGCACAAGGCATCCCATGGTCGGCCATGACACAACCAGTAGAATTAGGAAAAATATTGTCGTCATTTTATATTTTTATCTTACTATTTTATTACCCTTAACTACCTGATTACAAATTAATCGAGATAATTAAAGATAATTACCATCGTTACTATTCATAATGTCCAAAAACAAAAGAGTTCTAATTACATAATTTGGACCTTCTGATTCCAAATATGGAATCCATTTTATCAAACTCCAAATGCAGAAATTGCAGTAATTAATTTAAAATAATTCTCTTTGTCAAAACCAAAGACGGGGTTTTAAGAAGTAAAATCTATCAAAATATTGATTTGTTTTTACATCCAATTTAAAAGTGAAATTACATCAAATAACCAAAATTGTATTAAATGATAAAAAAATAATTAAATTAAACCATTATACCAATTAAAATGACAATCTATATATATAAATAAATTGGATGAAAAAGCAGTTTTGAATTAAAATACAGTATTTTTAAATATTCATTGAAAATGAACATTTGTCGGAAAAAAGCCAAAACATCACCCTAATCTATATTTGATATTCCAATTTCAAAAATTATATCAATGTAACCAAATTCAAAACATATAAGAGGCATTAATTTATTTTATAATCAATTCTCGTTGTCAAAACAAATAGTGTGTTTTTAAGAAACAATATCTATTAAAAGATTGACACTTGTTTATGTCCAATTTTAAAGTGAAATTAATTAAAATGTCCACAATTGGATTAAATAGTAAAAATATATTTTTATTACAATTATAAACAATTAAAAAATTAATCAGACCATGTAAATAAATTAGACTAAAATGGGGTTTTGAATTAAAATTCCACATTTTCACTATTCATTAAAAATGATGAACTTTATCGAAAAAATAACAAAAATTTACACAAATTAAATTTTGATGTCTTAATTATTAATAAGGATTTTATTTTGTCAAATATAACATATAAAATTGTCAAAAAGTGGATTTAAAGAGGGGTTTCCATGAAAAGGTGGTTAATCGACCAATTAATGAATATTAGAATATTTATGCTTAAAATTGGATTCTTTCGCAGTTTAAGCCTCTGACATTTATTGAATAAATGTAAAAATGTTTTACAAGCATATATAATCACTTTTTAGTTATTTATGTTCATTCCTACCATTACATTGGCTAGGATTTTACTACCATTTACAATAATATTACTATATTATTAGTGTGCATCGTAAGATTTCAAAGAAATTCGTTGTTTCGTATTGGGTACTCCATTGAACATAGAATCCCCTTTAAAATAAAATTTAAATTTTATTCAAAAATATTAATAAATATGAAAATTTCTTATTCTTTATTTACCTGGGATGTTACATCTTTCCCCCCTTCTGGGAATTGTGTCCTCACACTTTTAAAATTGTGCTTGGAAGCTTTATTGAAAGCCCCACATCAGAAAAAGAGTAAATTTAACTATCACATTAAAATAAAGAAATAGAAGTAAAACGGTCACCCAAGTTAACCCATACTGGGATTCTAGGTTGTAAAACATGGATATGGAAGAAAAAAACAAACGGTCATGTTCTGAGGGAGAGTGATGGAAAACATGTTTAGGAGAATGTTAACCACAAGAAAATCACAAACTTGTGATGGATTAAACGGTATTTGATTCCCCAGTCAGAAAAATTAACAGACATCATTTTTGTTTTAAATTAATTTTCATTGAGGAATTTATTTGTGCTCTTAACTAAAAAATATGGAAACATACTTACATTTCATGTTGACTATCAACTTTTTCTAGATTTCTTACACAAACTCATATTTTCTTCAAAAGACGAGTATTTAGGATAACTTGTTCACATTAGGAGAATTATAATCAACTTCTAGAGAATCACTTAATCCAAAAAAGAGAACAATATACTTCCCATGTCTTTAGACCAAAACCAAAACCAAAATTGTTAGTATGAGATCAGATAATCCACAAAAGGATAATCCTTTATAAAAAGAATATCTATTCTTAATCTCCAAAATTTTTCCAACAAAACCAAAAGTTCAAAGAAGACCATTCGATGAACAATTTGTCTATAAAATTATTCAAAGTAAACCAAAATAAGATTGAAACCCAAATCATTGAAGGATTTAATCACATAGTCTTCCATGTTAAAAATTAACATTTATCTCCAAGTAATATCAGTTTCTCTTAAAGTTTAATATAGAAAAGTAATTAACCTAATCATATATCCTCCATGATAGGTCATTATTTTCCTAGATAACCCAAAATAAACTTATTCTTGATACATAAAATCATCTAAATAAAATTAATTAGTCAAACTAACCAGTGAATTCACGTAGTCCAGTGGTAGGTGATAAATACTAGTCACACTTTGGTTGTGGGTTTGATTACTGCTGCTTCGTCCGACGCGACAGGTTGTCACATGGTCTATGTGTTGTCCTTTTTCCAAAACTAAATAATTCTAATAACATTCCCAAAAAAATGTATAAAATATTCAAAAATAACCATAACATAATTTAACCTCATGTTTATCTCATGCCATTCATATTCCATCATATCATATAGTAACACATAATTACCTCAAAAGTAAGGATCATATAAACCCGAATGGTTACCTTTATAATTATTACATGATCTTCCACATCAAGTTGGTTCTCTCGTACATGATGCATTAGAGAAATCACCAAGTATCAAGTGGTTGATCATGACATCTGATAGTTGGATTAGAATAAACACAAGATTCCACTTTGAATCCCCCATTTCATCCAGTCTCTTAATCAGAGAACCACCACAGTTTCCTTCATACCCGTTGTCACTTTGGTGCCTGCTAGATTTATCCATTTACTAAAACCAAAAAGGTCAGTGTGGGTTTATCAACAAAATCATCATGTACTATAGATAAAGATAAACACTACGATATACTTTTCCAAGTTATCTCAGCCTCATTCCAACTTTCATAAATAACAATGACTCTATCTAATATAAAAACCATTGTGGTTATACACAACTTGTCACTTATTCTTAAAAAACACTCTAACCTCTAAAGTTATCTAAACCGACCTCTGATACCAACTATAAGGACCCGGCCTTAAACATTACTTAATCTTGGTTTATTCAAGAATTCACATTGAGGATATTTTCAGGTTTAGAGTTTTAGAAAAGTAGGTCATAAATCATGTATTTCATTCCACATTTAAACAAGGTGGTTACATCAAAAACAATATTCATTTTTTTCATCAAAGGATTCATATTTAAAATAAAACATTGGTTCATTCTCGACACTTCCTTGACACTATCATCACATCATGTACCTTACCCATGACCTGTGAAAAAAAATTGCAAAAACTTGGGATGAGCATAAAAAGCTCAGTAAGGGATATAGAAATATGGAATGAAAACATTAGTTCATGTATACATAAAAATTAATGAAATCATACTATACTTATAAAACATAAGCACTTTAACATACCTAATGAAATCATAAGATTTTTGAATAACCCATAGAAATCATAAGACATAATGGTAACTTGAGGAATTCATAACATTATTACGTTGGGATTAACACTCATGGTTACGTTCGGAATACCCATCAGAGTATATTCCCTAAATCTATTTGGAGAAACCGTAGAATTTAACTTCTTCACGTTACCCAATGCATTAGAGAGCTATATAGGGCTCAACTGCCCTTAGTTTATCACGGAACCAACCATCTTCATAAACTGTTCCCAAGAACCATAACATAATCATATCACATTAAACATGCATAAAGGAACTATAACATTTTTACATTTCAATTAGAAGATATCCAAAACACATTGATATAATCAAATCATTATCGAGACCATTTTCAATACCAAAAAACAATAAAAGTAAAACCTGGTATTTATTTTTCATTTAAAAAGAAGTTATGGCTTGTAGAGTAAGTCGAAACTCAAATAATGGTTATGGAGGTAGAGAAGTCGTTGTTGCCGCATACATAAGACAAAGACATTCCCTTTTGACGTTTAGTAAAACAATTCATATAAAAAGATTCATTTTAAATAAATTCAAAGTCAAAGGGGTTTATACACCATATAAAAGAAAGTTCTGTATAAAATAAAATATGCCTCAATGAAAGGAGATTGAGACGAAGTCCCTTACAAAGACGGTATCCTTAGATTAAGTATAAATCAATTACATAATTTATGTGTGAAAAATATAAATACACTCAATATAAGTGGATATTAAGTGTAAAACAATCAGATTCATTCACACATATTCATAGAATGACATATTAAAGGAGTACAAGTTTATCCCAAAGGATTGAAATTGAGTTAATAAGTTCCCTTGCAAGAATTCGACAGCCTAACGACATCACTTTGAAATTCAAAAATAGAGTTGATGAGAGAGAAAATGGTATCTCATCACATGGACATAAAATTTACATCAATAAGGATATATAATAACATATCCCAACATAATAAGATATAAATTAAAAGACATAACAAAATAAGTATTTTAAAAAGAGAAGGGTGAAAGGTTCCCTTACCGATTTGGGAAACATTCGAAATGTACACCCCATGAAAGAAGGGTCATACAATGAAGATGTAATTACCCATAAATTAAATTATATTACACAAATAATACTATCATGGGTAGTACATACACCACACAAAAGGAAATAGTGGAAAATGTAGCATGAATCTCATGGGAACAAAAAGTGAGATAAAATCCCCTTACCTCGTCTTGATCAATCGAGTCGTATGACCAAAAGATAATATACACCAATTGAATCGCATAATACGATCAATATCAAAAGAATAGTGATAATATATATCAAAAGGAAGTACACAATACACAAAATGAAATAAATAAGTCACGAACAATAGAAATCCCACGGAATTAAAAGTGAGATAAGAAAATCCCTTACAAAATTTCGGCAGCCTAACGGTGCCTCTTAAAAATTTGTAAAATGAATTGATCAGAGTAAGAGGGGGTCTCTCATCATATGAAAATAAAAATTATAGTATGGTGAATATAAAATAACATCCGACAACATAAGAACATGGAGTATAAAAGAAATGACATAAATGAGAGTATTTGAAAAGAAAGACAGAGGTCGGATCCCTTACCTCATGTCCGACTTGACTCGATCGTTCTTTAATCTCCTTTAAATCGGTTAACTCCTCTTGGTTTGAACAAAAAGGGTTTCACGAAGGGATTTCTGCCTATGTTAAGGCTTCTAGGATGAATATAGATATGTGGAAAGATAAAATGGGTAAATCATGGCCGAGCCAATGGCTTGAGATGTGTGGGTAAGGTGGTAGTGGTGGGGGCCTTTTATAAGAGGGAGGAGGGGCACTCTTGGAAAGTCAAGAAATTTTACTTTATATTCAAATTATTTTCAGATTTTAAAGGTCCCAAATTGAAATATTTCTAGGATAAGTTGGTAAGGGTTCGAAATATACTCATCCAATAGGTTTTAGTCAAGTTTAAGGATTATATTTTACATTATCATTTCATTTTATTTAAATCGTTCATTAATGAGATACTCGCTGCATCATCACAGTGTCATAAATAAATTAATTTATTTAATGTCTAAAAATTATAAAAAAAAACCAATATGGTGTAGGAAATAGTTTTATCTTTCTAATGAATATTTATAGTCCAATATATCATTTACACAGAAAAAACTAAATTTTTTTTACTTGGGTGATACATACTTTGGTTATACTTTCCTTTTAAAAACATAAAATTAAAAAGTGTCACTATCACCCAAAAAGTGATTCCATGGGGTCCCAAAGATTGGCACAAGGCATAACATGGTCGGCCAGGACACAACCAGTATCATTAGGACACATTTTGGGGTCATTTTATATTATTATGTTTTTATTTTATTACCCTTAACTACCTGATTACTAATTAATCGCGATAATTAAAGAGAATGACCATAGTTACAATTCATAATGTACAAAAACAAAAGAGTCTTAATTATATAATTTGGACCTTATTATTCTAAATATGGAATCCATTTTATCAAATTCCAAACACACAAATTGTAGTAATTAATTTAAAATAACTATCATTGTCAAAACCAAATACGGGATTTTATGAAGTAAAATCTATCAACAGATTGATTTGTTTTTACATCCAATATAAGAGTGAAATTACATCCAATTACCAAAATTTTATTAAATGATAAAAAAATAATTAAATTACACCTTAAAACCAATTAAAATTACAATCTAACAATATAAATAAATTTTATGAAAAAGCAGTTTTGTATTAAAATGCACTATTTTTCCCTATTCAGTGAAAATGAACATTTGTTAGAAAATTGCCAAAAATTCACCCTAATCTATATTTGATATTACAATTTCAAAAATTATATCAATTTTACCAAATTCAAAACATATAAGTGGCATTAATTAATTTTGTAATCAATTCCCACTGTTAAAACAAATAGCGTGTTTTTAAGAAACAATATCTATTAAAAGACTGACACTTGTTTATGTCCAAGTTCAAAGTGAAATTAATTAAAATGACCAAAATTGGATTAAATGGTAAAAATATATTTTTATTACACTTTAAAACCAATTAAAAATATAATCTGACCATGTAAATAAATTAGACTAAAAGGAGGTTTTGAATTAAAATACAGCATTTTCACTATTCATTAAAAAAGATGAACTTTACCGGAAAAATAACAAAAATTTACACAAATTAAATTTTAATGTCTTTATTCTAAAGAATGATTTTATTTTGTCAAATATAACATATAAAATTCTCAAAAAGTGTATTTAAATAGGGTTTTCCATCAAAAGGCGGTTAATCAACCAATTAAGGAATATTAGAATATTTATGCTTAAAATTGGATTCATTCACATTTTAAGCCTCTAAAATTTATTTAATAAATGTAAAACTATTTGACAAGAATATATAATAACTTTTTAGTCAGTTCTATTCATTCCCACTATTACAGTGGCTAGGATTTTACTACCATTTACAATAATATTATTAAATTATTAGTGTGCATCGTAAGATTTCAAAAAAACTCGTTGTTTCGTATTCGGTACGCCATTGAACATATCACCCCCTCTAAAGTAACATTAATATTTTATTCAAAAATATTAATAAATATTAAAATCTTTTATTCTTTATTTACCTGGGATGTTAAAACTACCACATCACAACCTTTATATACCTCCTTCTTCATTTTCTCATATAGTAACTTTCTATCCAACACTATATCACATATATTAAGACCCCACCAAGACCTTTTATTGGTATCAAAATTATAATAAACAGATTATGACTGGAATGTTGGGGATAAAGTATAAAAACCCACAGTAGAGGAACATCCTTGTCGAGGAGACTAGAAAGTGATAGTTAGCTATCAAATCACCAATGTACACATATTTTTAAATGATTTATAAATTTAAAAGAAAAAATAAAAAAATTAATAAAAATGTATTCATTAAAAAACTATCAATTATATTTTAAATCCTACATGAATTGATCATGAATAATTAGATGGATCATCCATGAGGCTCACCAATCTAGCCTCATGGGGGCCTAATGTCTCTATCTCTTTTAAAATGATATACTTCCTCTACTTTCATTCCCCCAAAATTCCCCAATGTGTTGGAAATAATATTATATAAAAATAATAAGTTCACGTTAAGAAAAATAACTAACAATAAATTAAATAATCTTTTATTTAAACACCATTTTCCACCACATTATTATAATGAAATAAAATAAATTCAAGGTCCAATTTAAAATATATCTTTATTTATTCAATATAATAAAATAACTATTGCATGTTATGTAAATAATTATATTAATTATTTAAAAATAAATAATTTATGTCAACATTAAATTGATTTACATCATACATATAACCTAATGGTGTCCTAGGGTCATACATGGAATTTCATGTAAATTTATATCCTAGAGGATCTAAGGTGGCCTTCCAAGTTATTCTGAAATAATTCATATTTACATGAATTACCAACAAGTGAATATTATATTATTGATATGTAAAAAATCATATAACTCAATAAAAATCATCTATTTAATTATAAATAAAACATCTATTTAAAAAAATATATTCACTAGATCATTAGGGAAGCTCTAAACTACCAAATTTTTCACCTTAAGATATGGAATAAGGCATAAACCAACTATTTAGTAAATACAGAAGGGTCGACATAACACATACAACATTTTAAATTTAAAGGGAGATATTATGACTTCAAAAAATATATTGAAATGGTTATATTAATTTTTTCACATTTAAGAATATTTGGTGTGACTGATCATGCGAATAATGATAAAAATTGGAAATACCTTGAGGTAAAATCATAATCCGTCCAACCATTTATTGGACGGGTTCTACTGATTGAAAATTATGAACATATTAGGGTATAAATGAGAGATCTTTGAAAACAATAATAAATCATTTAAAATAGAGTATTTAAGTAAAACATGGAAGATGATATTTAGGAAGAATGGAAACCAAATATTTAATGTTAATGGGGGTGTTCTTCTTAAAAGAAGACTTCCAACATGAAAAATGGTGGTTATAATAGAGAATAATGAATGGAGATCCACCAAAGAACTGAAGGATGGATATGGTTTCTAAAAGCCACTAAACAATTCTGAAAAATGTGTAAGAATAAAATTAAACGATATTAGGGTCTTGAGGTTATTTCGTTTATTCATTATTTTTTAAATGGGCTTGCGGTTCGGTCTCATGGTTTTCTAAATCATGAACCAACCATACAAACCCTATTTTCTATAGACCACTAACTTCACACAATATGGTACTATGCTACATAGACATTGCAAAAACCATGTGAATGTTCCCTATATTAAATTGAAGCCATTTTTATAGTTTTCCATTCCTCTTTGAATGAATTTTTAAATTGTGTTACAAGATATTAAATCCACATGGTTAGGGTTCATGTTAAGATGAAACTAGGTGATAGTTGTGCGCCCTTATCTACTTCCTTAAAACCTATACTTTTGAGCCCCAAATCCCAGAGCCACTCTCATGACCTTCCCAACTCCATGGAAACTACACTATGGTAAAATTAATTGGATTCTATAAATATTTAAATGGATCAATGAATGAATGGAAGAGAAGGGTATTACAACCTCATAACCGCCATGATATCATTTCCTTGATCTATAGCTCCAACATTTCCCAACCCCATCCAATAAAAGACTCTTATAATGGGTATGTATTTTTGATTAATTCTTTCATGTTTCCTCCTATAAAAACCAATTCTTCCAAAAAAACCCACATAATAGTAATATATATGACATGAATTTTCTTCTATCTATTGTCTAGGATATGAACAATATTATCGTCAATAAAAGCATCAGACTCATGATTTCATCCTTATAATAGAGAGTATGAGATGTTTTTATAATGTATCTTTGATGATAAGATATATAAAATACTACTTGATAGACATTGAATATGTACTAGAGAGCTGGTCGGTTTACGATTAGGATAAATCCTTCAATAATCTCGAACAACCCCACAATCGCGGGAAATAAATTTCCATGTATAAATATATAATATTGTCCCAGTCATAGAGATACATGTTAAAACACCCAATTACTTATCTCAAACTCAATGGTTCATCGATGTTATTGCCTCTATGATTTTTTTCATCTCTATATTTCTACCATACTCCTCTAAATCAACGATGAATGCTCAATTATATCCTAAACATGATTCTTTCTAACCATTTTCGGCTCAGCTACCTCTAACGAACACATGGGTGAATGAAATGGACTACAATAAAACAACATAAATTATCCATCTATTTTGATTTCTTGGTAAATAGTATTATTATAGAATTATAAATTTTCCATATGGTTCTTCCAATAACTACTATAATCCAGGAGACATACCCTCATAATTTCCACCAACACCTATGTAATCCACTCAAAATATCCATTATTCATTTAGTGGTATGTGAATAAAACATTATTTAGTGGCCAATTACATCTATAAACCCTTCTTGAAATCTAGGCTAAATCAATTTTCCCAATATAGAATGATTCTATGAGGGGAAATATGTAGTTGTATGATCATATAGACATACAACATTCCAATATCACCCACTTTAAAGGTATATAATTTCGTAAGAAATGGAAGAAATTTATCAGTTTATCCATGATGACCCATACTATATAATCCTCCAGATCATCTTCAATAAATCCATAAAAGATAATATGGTGAAACCACCCAATTTACACTCTGGGATGGGAAAGGTATTAATGAGAATAGTGGGTCACGGATGCATGGTATTCACTTAATAGTTGGTGTATCATAGTGTAATAAACCATGTTAACTTCTGCTTCATTGGTAACCACTAAGGTATGTTATGGAGATAATGATGCATCTTCATTGATCCTGGGAATACTATTGACCTATATGTATGAGACTCCCCCATCAACACCCCATTCATGTAATTATGCACTAATACATTCCTATGGATATGAATTATATTTTCCTCATATATATACTAGGATGGTGGTTTCTCCCCACCATCAAAAATTTCCCAAAGGGTGGTATATTGTTGATATAAAATCCACCTTATATTGATCTAATAAATAATTGATAGAACCAAATATAAATATGTATGAACTGCTCCTTTGTGAAAAAATAAATATCCATGTTAATTTTATGGAAAATATTCATCCATTTCAATTCACTGAATGACTCTAGGCTAACATAAGGCCATATTTTCTGTCTTAGAGTATTAATAACTATATTTTTCTTCCCTAGTGTATATGCCAGCTCAATGACAAAAGACTAGAGGTTATTGTCTGACATTCACTACCAAATATTGAAATGTTCTTCAATATATTTTATTTCTTATAGGCCATGAAACTCTCACCCAATACATAGATCTACCATCACATCAATTCAGTATAAACATCTTTTAAGTCTAAGTCATGAATTGGGAAATTCCATTCATGAATCCTCAACAAATGAGAACCATATACAACAACATTATCCCCCAAAATCAGTACTACACCTAGCCTGATACTTGATGAATCATAATACAAAACATACATCTTTTTGGGTTATCAAAAATAAAAAATCATGGTTCAATTCAATCACCCTTTCCTGGATGGAATTTTTATTGTATTTTAACAGAATAATCTTTAGCTTCTTTTGGGTCAATCCTATTAGATGCACCACCATATGGGAAATGCCTAATATAAAATTTTGATAATAGTCAACCTATTTTATTAATCATTTAATTTAGAAAATAATATTAGGAAACTATCAAGATATAACAACTCCAGATTTATTGGGGTTTTCATACAATCAATTTTATGATATGCCATTCACTACGAAGTGGACCTCATTGATCAAAAAATGGCACTTTGAGGGATTAATATAGAAAATATTCTCCCGTAATAGGCCAAAAATGATCTCCATGTTTTTTGAATGACCCTCCCTATTCTAATATTAAAAGATGATATAATCCACAAAACCACCAAAAAGTATCTAGGTATGGATGGAAGACACTATTTATAAAGTCCGTAAACACTGTTGGTGACTTAATCAATTCAAATGGACAAAAAAATAAAAATAGAGGCTATACGATTTTAGTAAAGATGTCTTTGGTATATCAGAGGGGCTCAGCCACACCTAGTAAAATTCTGACCTTAGTTATATCCAAGAGATGATTTGATAACCCCTCAACTAATAAAATATACCATTGATATACAATAGTTTATTTTGGTTATTAATAATCACATGATTCAATCATCAATAATAAAAAAATAGTCATATGTTGTTGATGGCCTTCTTAGTGAATATGTTAGGTGATCCCCAAGTGGATATACAAGGATGGATAAACCCATTGGGCTTTAAGTCCTCTAGTAGGTTCTCAATCTCATGAATCTCTTTTAGATCCATCTACTATGGAAAAATAGTAATACGCTCAGATGCTAGTATGATCTCTATGGTGAACTCCATATACCTCTTGGCTAGAAATCCTAATAATTAATTTGGTAAAACATCCAAAAACTATTCAACCAAAGGAGGGTAAACTATTGTATCCTCCCCTATATCATCCAATATAATTCTAATAAACTGAACTGAACCCCACTGATATTTTATTGAACACGACCAACTCAGCCATATTGCATGTCCTAATATCCCTTGTGAACAAAATTAATCATTTGGGTGACATGATGGTAAACCATTGATTACATAATTCAATGTGATCTCAAAGTAAAACATGTAAGTCTATTGTAAAATGTATGCCAATCTTAATCGTATCTATCAAGAAAAGGTCACATAAGAAATGGAAAAGACTGATATCAAGAGAACACTTCCAACATCATCATACTCTTTCAGATAAAACTACTTGATAGTAAATCCTAGACCTTCCATGAACATAGTGGACATGATAGAGTGTAATAAAGATGTGTCAAGAGTAGTATAAGCTAAAGTCAAAGCCACTATAATGGTACAAATTACATTAGAATCTCCAATGTCCTAATCATTTAAAGCATTATTCAATGCATTTAGTGACTATAAATCTCATCCTTTCATTCTAGAAAAACTCTCAAGATGTATACTAACATTATGGTGGGTTTGACTCTAACTCTATGCACCCCTACAACAACCTCAATCGGTGTGACCAGTCAAATTCCTAATAACTTCATATATTAGAGTAGCTAAAAAACACAAAATCCATGAACTAGTTCATAATGCCTATCACCGGGTGTCTATAATATCCTACAAATCCTCTATAGATGTCTCTTCATTTCTCATGATTGTATCTATAATATATTTTTATCCCCACATAAAAAGTATTGACTTGTTCTACTATACTAGTGACTTATGATCTTGTTTCCTCCTTGAATGGCCTATCTCCATTTTAGTAACCTAATAAATCAAAATGGGGTATTGGTCCACTAGAATATCCAATACCAAATGATGCTTCTTTCCCTATGCTAGGGGACTCATATAGATTCCACATATAAATCATCGCTTGATTTACCATATCAAATGTTGTAGTCTAAAAAATTAAGTTCACATTCACATTTATCTATAATTTAATGAGATCCTAAAAGTGTCTTTCCCTTGATATCTCATCACTAAACATTAACAAGGTGAACATAAAAAAATAATTAAACATTTTGGAATTTTATATAATAGATAAACTAACCAAATATTGGTGCATGAACTCTATGTCTTGATCTGACCGCATGTTATTAGGAATGAGGAGACAAAGAAGCTAGTCTTGAAATCATTCTCAACCATACCCAAGTTATGTTCATCCCATATCATAACATCCCACTGTCACCTTGAATGGACTCCTCTAATAAAGGTGTAAATCTTCTCCCACTTTTTATGGGGGTCTTCAGATGCTTAAAGTTATTTTGCATCACATCTAGCCAAGTTTCAGCTTTTGGTGGACACCCACCCCTAAGAAAATAGTGTCATGTAGCAACTAAAACTACTAGATAAATTTGAATATCATCTTGGAAACTAATTGTGTTTCAAACTCAATTTACTACATTACCGGATAAAACTATCCCTAGTTTGAGCATATATACCCTGTATATCAGCCCCAAATCTGTACAACCAAATCCAGTGCAAAAAACCTAAACATTATATTACAAGATTTTGTATTTCTAAACATGGACGAATTTTATTCATTCAAAAAATACAACATTAAATAAAAATCGATCACTTATATTCTCAACGGCATTCTAGGTTTACTATCTTATAGAATTAGGAATAACTCGTACATCACATCACTTGTGTCCTAAATTGAGCACAATTTCACTACGTCCAACATTTCTTATTTCAAAAAAAGTCTTCAAAATCTCATATATAATTCCACACACATGAATCTATTGTATAAAAAATTTATTTAACATTATTCTACATAACATGGGTAAAATTAAACATAAGTTGGTTAAGAACAATGGACTGGTATGGGTAGACATAATCATTAACAAATTATTATCACTAGTGACCATAATATGAGAACAAGGGTATGATAAAATAATTAAATTGCATTAAAATAACCTAAGATACTTCATACCAATGAAAATTCAGATCAATAAACATGTTTCATGGAATAATTATTTCAAAAAGGGAATATACATAAGAATGGACTATTATGGATATTTGATGTCAATCTTGTTCTTAGGAACCATTCACAACAGTTATCATGCATAGTGAAAATGCATTGGTATATTGAGACATTATATTCATAGTACCATTATAAGAAACCTTACAGATGTGATAACATTACCTAGTTAATACCCATAATCAATTCTAAGAAACACGTTTACCTGCTAACTTCATCGTATTTTAAGAGTTAGTTGTATTGAGTAAACTATTTTGCATCCACCCAATGAATTGGAAAATTATATAGGGCTTTCACATCTTCATTATTTATATCAATATCATATTCCATCACAAATAATTTCCACAAACTATAACATAATCATAACAAATAAAATCATACATTTTACATTGTAATAATAACCATTTATCTTTCAAATATTGATTTACTCATGTAAAAGAAACAGGTTCCATTATAATATAATTGAAAACATTCCAAATCCATCCATAGAAAGCGTAAGGTTTGAATTACTAAAATATTTAAAAAATGGAGATTATGTAACATCAAGGGTTATTTTCATTGATGAATAAAAATACTATCAAATGAAAATTGAATGCATTCTTGAGGAAAATGACCTTACCATAAAATATATTACATTTAAAAACCTAAACAATCATAATATAAGGAAATAATTATCCTTGAAAACAAGAATGGAAACTTATAAAGGAATATTCATATCATTCAGAAATCATAATGGTATGATATTATGTTCAATAAATGTACATTAACACAAAGTTTCCTTTCACATTTTTGGAAAAAAGTAAAATGAAACTCATTTAGTAAATGAAAATATGATTCCTTTGTCACATTTTAATATAATGTAAAACATGGGTAAAAATGAATTTAAAAAATAATAGGATAATATTAAAATTATTTGTTAATAAAGTGAAAAAAATAAACATTATTGAAAATAATTCTTGAACATTGAGGAAATAAATTCTATTTTTCTTAAAAACATTTTTCTGATAAATTTTTGTTCCAAAGGGAGGAAAATGTTACTATTTCTAGAAAAATACCTGAATTCCCATATGAGAATAAAATGAATTTTTTTTATCAAATATATATCATATAATTTAATAAATCAATTTCACACATAAATATATACTATTATAATGGGATTGAAACATAATCCCCGTAAAACATTGGTAAAATATTCCCTGTAATCTTGATTAAGGAATTACTTTAGATGAATAACTATATATCATGACCATAAGAAGATTCATGATAAAACATGTAATAGAAAATTTATATACACCTCATAAAATATGTAATCTTCATAATGTAGAAGAAAATCCCAAATACAGAAAATTTGAAATGAATAATCCAAAAAAAGATCATAGCATTAAATTGAAAATTAATCACTATATAAATTCTATATAGAAATTTTAAACCAAAAAAAGTAAATGGGATCATATCACAAATAAAATTGTTAATTTCACACACAATCTTGTCATGATATAATCAATTAATATGTGATATAACTCAATTAAAAAAACTTGTGTTGAGAAACCACTTACTACTTGGTAAAAATAATGTTAAATACAATTAAATGAATTAATTTCAATTATAATAATGAATATCATGAATTATGACATATTCATTATAAATTTTTTAAATGAAACTTTTATATACGTTATAAAAATAAATTAGGTGCATAACATTAAAATATACCTCAATGAATTTCAATTGAAAAGAAAGATGTTACCTTAATTCCAATCATCCTAGTTATATCCTTTAAAACCATTATAATAAATTTTTATAAATTATATACATTCCTAATAAAAAAATTTATTTTTAATCCCTTATTCAAAAAAAATATTTCATTTAATTTAATTATATGTTTAATTACATAATCAATTATTTCCACACTATATTTTTCATGGATGCTTGATTCTTAGTTGAAAAATTACTTTGGTATGTAATCCATGGTAAAAATGTTCATTAATCCACCATATATAAAATAATAATCAAGAAATAGTAATAATTTTTTTAAATTTATTCTAATTTTAAAACCAATAATTAATGATGGTTATGAAAAATGAAAATCGTTAAAATCTTGGAGACAGAAGGTCATATGTATGCATGAATAATGCTTCCATTAAAAAAATGGGAGTTCAAAAAATTAAGTGATTTTATATCATTATATAATTTTACTTATTTGATAAGTACAATATTACCTCTTTAAACACATCAAATATATACTCTCCTTCTAATGTTGTGATGAAAAATGAATCACATCACTTCATGGATGTGGTAATCCACACTTACTCATGAATGATATTATCATTTTACAAAAAAACATATGATATATTATTTTTTTAGAATTATTATTATGTAATGAAAATAATATACCTAAAATATATCCATAATTATATTCATTTAAGAGAGGTAGTGATGTAAAAAAAATTACATCAATTCATGAGGTGGTATTTGGTCGTACACGTGAATGTTGGATTAATTTTTCATTTTATGGAATATTAAGATAGAATAAAGGTAAATAATTAACATAATTATGTCTAAGTATATGGTATATACTTGTTTTTTATATAAAAATGATTAGAACTCTTTTTAAGGAGGTAGGGGAAGAAATAAAACTAAAATGTTCTGTTAAAATTTATAGTTCTTCTTCAAACAACTGACATTGATTTATTCCTTAACCCCCCAAGCCTAGTATTATGTATGCAAAAAAAACCCCATATACCCCCTCAATATGGTACAGAACTATTATACCAGATATCCAAAGGGAATTATATATTTCCACGGGCTAGAGACCAGCACATGGGCATCAAACAACAAATACAGGGAACAATCTCACCAAATCTAAAGAAAATTTATAGCATATATATATATATATAACATAAAGAAATAGTGGAATATAATGATATTATATAATTAAAACCTAATAGTGGAAACTATAAAACTAAAGAGTAAAAGAAAAAAATATAAGTACAAGTCCAACCACAATGGAAAAAATAATAGGAAAACTAACTACTCAATGTGAAAGCATGGAAAGAGTCCCATCATCTCAAGACTAACTACCCATCTTAGTTTATAGAAAACTTCACCACCTCACTGTGGTGCCTTTCCTTTCCATAATTAAAAATTCATAACTAGGACCATTCACCATAGAAGAGGTTCATAGTGTATGAGCTAACAGGCTTAGTAGGGTCTCACCAAGGTGTTCCATATCAAGTCTCTAAACAATCAACTCATAAATAATCATCTTTAAACAAAAAAAAATGAATGATGACATTTAAAAAAAATATCTCAATCACATAAAAAATTGTTTCATTTACACCTTTTCAACATTTTCATATAAACAGGGTAAATCGGTTTTAATCTATATGATCTCCAAATCTCTCAATATATATATCAATTAAATACAAATCATGCATCAAATATTATATAAAAATCCATTGAAGTATAACAAAATAGTGAAAACCAAAAGTATCCCCAATATGCCATGTATAAAAGGTAACATAACACCAAGGATCGCACTAGGTCATAATGGCTATGAATGTCAAACAAAACATATACAATTATGTACACATCAAGGAACTTGAATTATGAATCGATTCTAGAGGGAAAAGGAACTCTTTATGATGTGAACTCCCCAACAGGTCTAACAACTCCCTCGAACAAAAGGTATAGAGGGAAGAGATAATCCCCATGAGAAAATCCCCCAATAGTGGATGAGAACTATTACCATACCTTCCACCTATGTACCCAAGCATCACATTCTCTCTATTTTCCAAATCAATTCATTAATACATTTCAATAATTCATTTTTTTAAAACCATCTCTCAAAACCATTTCATAATTCTTGGAAAAACAATATTTTCATTTACCTAAATGCGGGGAAAGTGTCTTTTATAAAAAAATAGATCCACAAACACAATTCTAATCAATCATATCATCAAATTTCATTTGATAAAATAATTTATATAAACAATATCAATGTTGTTCACTAACACATACTAGAGATAAAACCACCTAACTCAATACTTGGGGTCGCACGTTCCCATAAAGGATCTACCAAAAAAGGAATGAAACCATAATAACGAAGTCCCTAGAATCAATATATTCACATTAAAATTTTTTCAATTTAACAAAAAGGTACATATATAATAGTAATTATCACATATCTCAAGAAAAAACACCCACAATACAACAGAAACAAATTTAACTACCCCCAAAAGTTGATTGTACCATGGAACTAGGATAAAAGTCAAATTAAAATCCCCACAGGTCAATAAATCTGATAATGTAACACAATGGTAACACTACGATCAAATTAATGGAGAATAAGAATGGATTACTCACTCTGAGAGATAAAAAAGCAACTAAAATGGTGATAAATTGTTGAACAAATAAATCTGGATTGAACAGAGACTCTGAAATCTTCATAGAAGCCTTCTAATTCGAGTGCAAAAGTTGATGTGGAATAATGAAATAAAATTAAACCAATAAAGGTCCATAAAAGGAATGTTCATGATATTTACATGGTCTGTAGTACCTTTACATGTCTTGTAATCCTCAAGACTCAGATACACCAAAAAATGCATCCCCTTTTTAATAAAAATTGATATTTTAATATTACATGGTGTGCAATATATGCATATCATATAATAACTTCACATTGAGAATGAGTTTCACAGTATCTTCCCTTCAGAACATACATGTCATGTACTCAAATTACAATGTGTTTATTTCCTATACAGAGAAAAAACTTTATATTCTTACATGAAAACATGATACCCACTCAGTAATTATCAAAACATAGGGAGAACACTGCAGATCCATTACATGTTTATACCATGATTATATTAATTAAAACATACTTCAATCCCCAAACATTAATTCATTCTTTCCAAAAAAAAAATATCTATCCGCAAGAACTCCATGTTGCACCAAATTAAAGAGTTAAATAATTAAGGAGAGGAAAATTACCCAAAATAGGGTAACAATATATTAAAAACTCCCCACCATAAGGCCTTTTGTTTTAAAGATGTTATGTAGATTAATGAAGTCTGATAAAGAGGTGAGGTCACATCTCCCTTGTTAATAATTCATGCTCCCAAGTCTCTTAAGAATATGATATTTGTCTCAGTAACACTCTGACAAACTAAATAAACATCCCATGAAAGACATTCACATGACAGTTGAAGATCTCAACTAGATTCACAACAATGGGATCATGTGGCTCCAACTCAACCAATTCCTAACTCAGAACGTGAAAGGTATTAGGATGATATTTTCTAATTTAGTATATGTGGAAAAGATCATGAATTATCTTCAACATAATTGGTAGTTCCAACTAATAAGAAACCTTCTGAAGATTCTCTGGGACTTCAAATGGTCTCACATATATCGGATCCAGAATTTCTTTTTTTCTAAGATAATGATGACCCAAATGAGGAGAAATATTCATGAAAATCCATACACCTAAGGAAAACTCCAAATTAAAACATCATCGATCCACATAATATTTTTGTTGACTATTAGTTGTAACTAGATGCCGATGTATATATGGAAACTTTTTAGATGTCTACTGAGCCAAACTTAGACTCACCAAAGAAGTTTCACCCACCTCTTTCTAGAAAAGAGGAAATCTACATGTGTGACCATACAAATCATAAAAATGGGTTATTCTAATATAAGGAAGATAAATATTTTTACTAGAAAACATAATTACTCCCAGATATATTTCCCATGATCAAACAATATTGTATACAAAATCATGGTGCATATCCTTCAAAAACAGAATAGTTGATATCTATATTTAATGGATGTATTTTTTGGATTTTTAATGTATTTATGTGTGTATTTAATCGATAATTATATACAAAAGTTGTAAATTTTTATTTATTAATTTTTTTTATTTTTTGGTAGGATCAATAGAAATTTGGGAAAGAGTGAAATGGTTTGAAATTTAGTCCTTAAAGACACTTCGCGTCGTGAGTAACACCGTATTTTTTAGGATACCATGGAACCATGAACCATGAAGTAGAGCATTTACATGTCATGTATTTCATTACACAACATGAGTTTATCAGGAGGATCCACTTCCACCATTACAAGTCATGATAAATGACACACATTGAAAAACCATTACACATTACGTACACAAATACACATCATGAAATTTAAGGGCACATAATGATATGATGAATTCATTACTAACATTGACTAAAAAATGTGTAATATTAATTTTCATGAACCATTTACTATACTAAAAAATAAATACATTCATTTATAAAGTTTTGATGGGGAGGATTAGAAAATAATCCCTTCAACCACTACTTGATGGATTCTATAACCAAGGGAGATGACAGACCACTTCCATCTGATGAGAGACACCAGGGAGCCCTACTTCACCACTGTTATTCTATGTTATTAACCATTGGGTATTCATTCTACTCATTCTCATCGAGATCGATATGAGAGATTAGTATTTTCTATATTGGGTGATGTGGTTGTATAGGAAGTGATATTAGGTTGTATTTATATATTTTATTCTTGTTTTGGATTTCTTAACTTCATTTATCAATCCCAGTCCTTTACTTTTTTCAATTTTGGTACAATTTATATAATTTGATTAGGTTTATTTCTTTGTATATTTTTGTTCACCTATTTTTTGATTGATCGTTATGAAATAGAGGATTTCTATGTTTAAATATGGTTTTGAGTTACCTAGTTTTTTTATTTCATCTTGTAGAAAACCATTCCTAAGGGGAAATAACATAATTAGAGTAGGATACCCTAACCAAGGATCTCTATAGAAAAAATTCTAACACCAAAAATGATTGAACCCATAACCAGTTGAATCCTTTTCTCACAAACTAGAAAATAAATGAGCCTTGTATATCTCATCTATTAATATTAAACCCATTATTTGTTTTATTGTTACTATTTTTCAAAAAAAACACAGTAAATTGAAATTTCAATTTATTTATTAATTTATAACATACGGACCAACCATGTATGTTTGACACTCAAACATGAAATATACTAATGCTTTAGATAGGTTTTATGAGTTTTATAAATTATTAAATTTTTGTATCCCTCTTGAAAATTAATGATACCCTGAAGGTTGTCAATACCTTGCTACGTCTGAACTTTTTCGAATTTGTGATAAGATATAACTAATATGACATGTGTTACCATCACCTCTTAGTGACTTCTACAGAACCTAAAATTAATACTATAATCTATATCTAAAATAATGGATGAATAAACCCTATGTAACCTCACAATTTCATACATATATATCTCACCCAGATGATAAAATTTTAAGTATCTTTGATCATAATAAAATTAGGTGCCTTTTTAAACTGATCAATCACCACCCAGATATCATTCCACCCTCAGGGATTTCGTGGGAATCCAAGAAAAAAATTCAATGGATACCTAATCCCATTCACAAATAGGCACTAGTAGTGGATGACAAAAACTAAATGGTTTCAGATTATATGCCTTAATCTATTGGTAAGTGTAACAGTGGGACACATAACTAGAAATGTGAAACTTCATAAATATCCATCATAATAACTATGTCATATCATAATACATATTCATAGATCATGGATGAATATAAAACAAAAAACTATGAAAATTAGAAAAAATTGAGCCCGTTATGGATATTGGGATGACAACCCAATTCCCAAAATTGAGAATACTATTTGAATGGAGTGACCAAAATGAAATGGTCTCTCCACCATATAGGGTTTATCAAATTCATATTACCTCATCATCCTACTTCTTATTCTGCATAATAGACTCTGGGGGTAGATGATAATAACCAAACATTAGTTAGAACCATACGTTAAACATCCTTTTGACCATCTAGATGAAACTGAGTAAAAATCCCATAAATTTATAATCCTCCTTCGATTCCTGAATAGATTGAAATGAAACTTTCCTTATAAGAGTGTATGCAAAGACATTCTCATTACCTTGAGTGTATGTGATATCAAATTTAATCATCTGAAGGTATTCCACCCATTATCTTTATCTAAAATTTTGGTATGTTAGATAAAATATATAGCTGAAAGAATTATGTTTAGAAAAGAATGTGAATATTTCCCAAAAAATATAGTGATGCCAACACTTAAGCACCAGAATTACTATAACAAGCTCTAAGTCCTAAATATAGTTGTTCTTCTCATGTGGACATAGCTGATTAGTGTCATAATCCACCAAATGAACACCATGTATGAGCACATAACCCATGCCAGTGCTAAAAGCCTCACAAAATACCACATTCCCCTTTCCGGGCATAGGTAATGTCATAATAGGATCTGAAGCCAAAATTCATTTCATCTAATTAAATAAATATTATCATTTTTAACCCATATAAATTACACTCCATTTATAGTAAGTGTAATAAACGGTGATTCCAATAATGAGAAATCCATGAGAATTTGTTGGTAGTATCCATTATGGTCATTTAATTTCAAAATATCCATGAAATTACATGAATCCACCAACAAAAATACTTCCTTAACCTTATTAAGATAAAAAAATAATCCATGCTCAAAAATAACATGTGAAAATAATTTCAGTTATTGAATACATAGGTTTCATTTCAAAGTCGTTACATAAAAATGGTGACTCCTTAGAACATTCAAAACCAAACTCAAATAGTACTCATGATCACACTAAGATTATGAATAAACAAAAAATATCATTCAAGAACATGACCACAAATGTGTTGAGATGCTAATGGAAGATCATGTTCATCTAAGACATAAAAACTAAAGGAGTGTTAGTCCTACCAAATGTCATCACATGATATTATAAATGGTCATACATACTCGTAAATGTTGTCTTCCATATATCAAACTCACAAACTCTAAGGTGATGATAACCCAACCGACGATAAATCCTGGAAAACCAATTTATCCCCAATAATTAATCCACACAAAGAAAAATTATTATTTTTATTAACTATTAAATTGATCAAATTTCAATAGTCCATGCACAATTGTAGTGAACAATCTGCATTATTTGAAAAGTGAAATGGGCCTACCCAAGGAGAAACACTAGGGAGACCAAAACCCTTCTCCACTAGGTCATCCAAATGAACCTTGATCTCATTCAGATCCACTGGTTCCATAAGATAAGAATGTATCGATATCAACTATATCCTTTGAACCAGGTCAATCCTAAACTCTCCCCCCTCTCTGGAGGATGGATAGAGAAATCATCTGGGAAAACATCAAGAAAATCATGAACTATTCTTGGAAGATCAATAGTCGAAGAAATTTCATATGGATCAAATACAACTACAGAAAATAAGATCCTATGATCTGGGTGGAAAGGTCCTATGTGACCAAACCATGGATCCCAATCTCCCTAGAATACTTTTAATCTCCCATCAGCCACAACAAATGAGACACATTGATGACGAAAATCAACCTCAGCACGATGAGAATCAAGATTTCTTATCTCATTGATGATGTCGAATAAATGTAGTTCAAGAACAATATAATCCTATACGAACTTCAAATCAGCTATCGATAACACACAAGGACACTAAAACCCCAACTTTTTTCTCTTTCCAAGAGGTGTCTCTTACTCTAGAAAAAAGGGAATGAGTTCAATGTAAAG
The DNA here is from genome assembly GCA_963277665.1 of Viscum album. Lineage (NCBI taxonomy): Eukaryota > Viridiplantae > Streptophyta > Magnoliopsida > Santalales > Viscaceae > Viscum > Viscum album. Next base: position 1,478,017,129 of record OY728151.1, read on the forward strand.
GATAATCACATTAACAAAATGGAAAGATATAAAAAAGTGGGAAGTTCCATTATCAAATAAATAAATATCTATTAAGGATCAAATAAAGATGGTATCTCTCACAGTAGTTGGAACCACATCCACCTCTACTAGAAACTAATCAACTACATGAAGGTGTATCAGTCATGAATAATGTGGTTGGATCCTTATAGTCTCTAAAGAATATGGTTATTCTAGAGTAACCTTTTCTGATGATCATACTAAACCATATTGAGGAGTAAAAGTTACATGATAGAAATGTTGTAGAGGACTAAAACTTCCACAACTGTTACAGATCTATCCAGGTAATGGACAATAATAACATGTGTTTCTTACCTTCTTTCATGAATATGAAGTCATAGAGACATAAATAGCTTCCACTAGAGCTTCTGAAGAGGCCTTCTACTAGGAACCACATCCATCACCCCTCCTATAATCATTTAATGTCCACCTTTACCCGGTGCACCACTGAAGCTACCACTAGGTGGAAGAGAAGGAGAATAATATCCATCCATTCATTCTTTATTCATATATACCATCATAGAATAGTACACTATTTTCATGTAGGTCACATGATTCAGCCTAAATAACTATGATTTGATATCCATTCGCAAACCTTGTAGGTACTTCTGAACTTTTAGTTTCTCATTAATTACAACCTCTAATGAAAAACTAATCATCTCAGAAAACAGAGTGTAATATATTGAATACTAGTTATCTCCCTAGTGAAAATAGAGGAACTGAAGATATTTCTCCATCATTAATGACTCTAAACTAAACTAGTTCAAGAAGGGAGTCTTAAAACCACTATAATCTACGACAGCATGCCAACCCACTAGAACCATAGAATCCTTCATATTTTTGCTAAGACCATCATGTCTGAACATTATACACTCTAACATGACCCTCTATGTTGTTACCAAGCTGAAAAATATCAGATTGATCTAGTAAATATATTCCTCCTCCTCTTACGAATCATTTGTACCTTTAAAGTATGGTATCTTCCCATGCAAGAACACTCACGATCGATCTATTTATTCTATAGCTCCTGGTTTTACCTTAAGAACTGCATTATGAATTTGTGGAACACTTCTATCAATACAACAGATTACTCACACAATATCCTCAATAATGTTCTGATCCATCAGATGATTTCCTTGAGGATCATCTATTAAACCCTCCATAGGAACTCATATAATAGGTCTCAGAGGCATACTGTTGTACACCCAAACAAAATAAATGAATAGACAACAGAAAAATAAGATCTCAAACTAGAAAATCAATACTCAAAAACTGATATTGAAAAAAAACATGATAGGAAACACCCATCCCAATATTCCATGGTAACATGAGTGTTATCATGGGAAGAGTTGACTAGTAATATCCCTTAATCTCTCACTCATGTCCCAAAAATTTTCTCTCTAGTCTATCAAACATCCCAGTAATTGAAAAAAACCATAAACCCAAGTCTATGATAATGAACTATAAAGAGCCATCCCCGGTACACTCTCAATATGGTAATGACCCAACATTCCACATATCTGAAGGGAGTTCCTGAACCCATGTGGTAGCGACTAGCTCCTAATTGTCAAAAAACAAATAGTGGGAATGATTTCTCTCAACCTAAAAGAAAGACATAGAACATATATATGAATATAACTGATAAAAATAGAAAAAGATATAGATATTCCATAACTAAAACCAAATATTAGGAAACAAAAAAAAACAAGATTAGTAGAAAAATATCATTGTAAGAGTCAATCCATAATGGTGTACTAAAATTGGAAGACCGAACACTCAAAGTGATTTTGTGGGTAGACTCCCACCATATAACCCCGAGCAACTCATCGCAGATGAAAACAAATATCACAACTTCACTATTGATCCCATACTTTCCTCAAATCGAAAGTCACAAACCGATCTACACACCTCTGTAGAGGTGCATAGGGTGTGATCTAACAGGCTCAGTAGGGTCACACCCAGGTGTTCTATATCATGTCTATTAAGAATAATCCAAGAATTCTCAAATTTAAATAAATCAAGGATTGATAAAATTTTATGAATTTTTAAATTGAAAGTATATAATAGAAGTTTAATTTTCTTATATTTCTATATTTCCAAATAAATTTGGTAAATTAGTTTAAAATAATTTCATATCCAACCATGTTAATAGGTATATCATGTCAAAAAAATCATTCATCACATATCATATAAAACTCCTTGGAAATACAAAAAATAAATTATAAACCAAAAGTATCCCAAATCAGCCAAGAAGCACACATAACATCACACCAAGGATTGTATGATATCAAGATAGCTATGACACTCATACCAAACATAGAAAATCTCAAATGCATCGATCCCCAAGACATATGAATTGAGTCTATAAGTAAGATGAACACCCTAGAAAGTAAGCCCCCCAATATTTCTAAGAATTCCCTAGACCAAAATGCCTATAGAGTAAAGATAATCCCCATGTGAAAACCTCATAATAGTGAACAAGACCTATTAATATAACTTACACCTATGTACCCATTACTTACCATGTGATCTATTATCCAAATCAATTCATTAATCCATTTCATCATTTCATTCTTTGAATCCCATTTCAAAATTCATTGAAAACCCCTTCTCCATTTACTAGAACTAGGGAAAATACTTCTTATATAAAATCCCTATTCCAAACACATATTTCCAATCAATCATATCAGGCCATTTCATTTAATAAAACAATTTAATAAAACAATATCAATGGAGTTCACCAACACATGCTAGAGATGGAACCACCTACCTCAAAAATTGGGGTTGCACACACCCATAAAGGATCCACCTGTAATGGGTACAAAACAATGACAAAGGAGTCCCCATAATAAATCTACACATCATAAAACTGATGAAATTTAATAGGAGGTTCAGAAGAGAAGATGAAAATACACATACCTCAAGAACACACACCCACCTTAACATAACCAATAAAGGAACAAACCCTAGAAAAAGTTCGCACCATGGATATAGAAGGAAATAAGAAGAAAAAATACCGTAGTTATATGAATCTGATAATTCAACGCAATGACACCACAACAATAAAATAAATAAAGAAGTAGAAAGGTTTACATACCTAGAGAGAAAAAAACAAACATAATGTTGATAAATTACCAAATGAATGAATCCATATTGAATGGAGACTACAAAAATCACTATATAATCCTTCTAGGTATAGAGTTATAAGAGATCAAAAATGAAGAAATAAAATGAAACTGATGTTCCACCCTACAAGGCATGATTGTATCCTTTACATGGCATGTAATCTCTTTACACATCATGCAATCCTTAAGACTTATATACATAGAAAAACCCATTGTCTTTTTAATAAAAATATATCCTTTATTATTAAATGGATTTTAGTCTATACATGTCTAGTACTCATTTCACATTGTGCATTGGATTCATGTTATTTTTTATATGGAACTTACATAGCATTGGATTATCTTGAATACTATGGAATCTACAGATTCTTACACAAAAACAAAAAACCCACTCTGGTGTTCTAAAAACTCATGGAGAACCCTAAAATAAAATTACAAGTTCATAATAAGATTCCATTGTTTCAAAAAAACACATCCATCCTATAAAACTAAGTCATTTTCCCAAAAAAAAATCTCTTCATAATCAAAAACCCCAATAAACACCCAAAAAAAGAGGAAATCAAATAAATTGAAGTAAATTACTTGAAGGTGGATAACATGATATTACAATTTCCTATATAATACCTCTATTGAAAATATAAGGATTTTAAGAATGTATTTGGTTAAGTATTTTTTCATATAGAGTGCTGAAATTTTTTGAGAAAAAGAGTAGAATATGTTCCCTATTATATTTGAGAGGAGGGTAACTCTTTGAGTTTCTTCAATTATTAAATTGACATTACATAATTTTTGTTGGAAAGTAGAACCAATTTAATTTATTTAAAATATTTTATGATTATTATTCTAAATATTCTCATCCAATAAAATTTTGGTAGGGTTGGGTTTTTTTTCGCCCTTATCTATTTGGTTTAACCCATGTTATCCCTTTTGATGATCACTGATATAAAACTCTTTTACCCTATAGAGGTTAATAAAGTTACTAAAAATGGGTAATTTACCCAAAATGGACTGTCAATAATATTTTCAACCATATCCCACTATATTTTATAATGATATAATTTTTTTATTTTTATATCATTTAATAAAATATTTTTATTATAAAATATCGTTAATGTAGTTTTTTGAACAATTCATTTAATTTGATGTTAAAGTCGTCAAGATAATAATTGAATTATCATATATAATATTAAAACATCCCTAATATGTTATATATGTCTCTAAAATTATTTTGAATCTCCTACTCTCCGTAAGAAACTTTTATAGATTTAATAAATAATTTACTTGATTTTTCTATGTATTTCTCAAGCATAATGTCAGAATTGTCTAAGAAATTAAGGTAATTATATAATCACTCAAAAATATAATTAAATTTCCATAAAAAATAATTAAATTATGCTTAAAATAACCATTAATATTCAATTAAAACTTATTTTACTCTCTATATCAAAACATATTAAAATTTTAAAGGCATGAGAGAGACATTTTGTTTGCCTCTTCACTAAAGTAGTATATTTTATTTTAATATAATTATGAAACGAAATAGTCATAAATTTGAATAATGGATGATTATAGTTGAAACCCATTCATAAAATATAATAAATAAATGTTTATGCTTATTTTTTTGTCCTTATGATATTATTTTTAAAAATAATTACTTAATAAACCCTTTCTGGGGGGAGATATTTTATATGGTTACTATTCATAGAAACATCAATATTTTCAGAAAAAACCAAAAAGATCACTATAATATAATATTGATATGATAAATTCATAAATTGTATCATTTTTATATAATAAATTTAACAATGTCGCTGATATTATTTATAATATTTTCTCAAAAAAATAAAATAAAAAACCTTTTTATGAAAACATATTTTGGAATCACAAAATAAGTTTACTAAAATTTTGGTACTTATTTTATAATCGATAACCAATACATTTATATTGAATTTATCCTTTATATATATATATATCATAAATTATTTCATCTAATTCATATCTTCCAATTCAATGGCTATGTTATATTGGTTATATTTAAATAATAACACTTCATGGTTCTTTTAATCCATTTGTCATGTGATGTATACACTATTAAACAAATTATTATTTTAAAATATCAAGATATTAAATTATCCGCCAATTAATGAATTACATCCTAATAATTTTTACATTATATCTATAAAAAAATTAACATATGAAAATACCTTTTTCACTCACACATCATAAAAATGTCTAATAAAACATCCTTTTAAAAAGTGGGAAAAGGAAATAAGAAAGTTTTCTAAAATAAAAAAATGCATATATTCCAAATAGAAGATGATTATTAAGAATTGAAAATAAGGGAATGGAAGATAATGGAAGTGTTAAAATAATGTAAATTAGTGATGGTAGAATCCATAATAGTTTTTATAACAGAAATGTAAAATATTAATAAGTGATTAAGAAGGCTATAAGATCATCAAAAATGAATGTAATAGGATAACCATTTTCACTAAATGTCTTTTTCCTAGATTTAAGGAATTATTTTACCCTATATACTAAAAAATCGGTAAATATACTTATTTGACATGTATAATTTCATCCTTTAATCAATTTCCACCAAAAATAACATATTTTTCTCAAAAATATGAAAATTCAATAAGAATTTTTCATTTAAAAAGAACTAAAATAAATTTTTAATATATATCATAATTAAAAAAGGATAACAAGATATTACTCCATCCAATATATTTTAAATAACTATAATTCTTACAAAATATTATGGTGATATCAATAAAATATAAACCATTGTTTGGAGAAAAAATATATTTTTTTTATATGTTTACTAATAACTCCCAAGGTTCTGGTTAACTCATTCCAAAATAAAATAACATTAATAACCTCAAAATTTATGAATGTTTTAACCTCAAATATTATCTCAAAAATTTTATAAAACATACCTAAAACTGAAATATCTTTTTTCTAAAATATTCTGCCATGTTAAACCTAAGGATTACATATACCTCCACAAAAGAAATGGCTCCAAAAATATCATTAGTCCTCTTAAAATATTATCAAAATAGTGCTTAAAATTAATTTCAATACCTATTCCATTATGATCAACCTTAAACTTATAAAACCATAATTTTATACATAATAATTAAGTTGGCCTCACCTAAGACCATCCTAATATCTAATGTTTTATAAACCCTTACCATAATACAACTTATTACAGCCCAATATATACAGTCCAAGATATAGTTCTAAAAACATAATCTCAAAATTTCCTGCTTTGATACCATTAAACATGACCCAATATTATACATATAAAATAAACAATACCAATTAAATATTCGATCACTTATATACCCAATGAGATTTTAGGTTTAGAGTTTTTGAGAATTTGTAATAAAACTTACATAACAATACTCTTTTGTTCAAGTGATGATTTTCCAAAACATACCAAACATATCATACATCACAATAAGTCTTCAAAATATTGTATATAATTATCCATACTTGAAAACATTATAGCCATAAATCATTTAACGTTATTTTATATAGCCTTGGTAAAAGTAAACAAAAGAAGGGTGAGATCAAATTCATAGTAAGGGTAAACATAAGAATTAAAAATTGAATGTCAATAATGAGTATAACATGAGAATATGTGTGTAATGATATAATAAAATTGCCTTAGTATAACATAATAAAATTCATATCCATAAAAACATTGATCATATATCATATGACATGGAATAAAGATTATTAAATGTCAAGAGTCATAAGAATCTATAATCATGATCCATGTGAAGTCAATGTTCATTATAGGATCAATTAAAAACTCAAAGCCATTATATAGAAAATGTATTGATATCTAGGAAACTATAATTTAGATAACCCTTATAGGAACCGTTGTAGTTTGGATAACCTTACCTAGATAATATCCAAAATTTCTTAGGAGAAACTAGTTAACTCGTTAACTTCAATATCTCTTAGTAGTTACTTATATTTTGTCAACTCCATAAATATTACCTATTCCATTGGAGAGATATATCAGAATCACCTATCATCCTGAGTAATATAATTCTCACCTATCACTATAATCTTTGTCTATGAACCATGAAATAATCACAACACATGATGCATTAATTTTTCAATATAACAACATCCATTATTATTTCATAAAATGATTTTCTAATGGGAAAAAATGGATTACATGATAGTTTATTTTAAATAATCATAATTCATTTACATAATGAATAAGTATTTTATCATTAAAATACATTCCGAGTGGAGCATAAATATCATTACAGGGTGATGTTTTTGATGAAAAGAAATATAATTAAATGTTTATTCAAAATATTCCAAGTCAAAATACAATTTCCACTTCGAAAATAACATTTAGAAACTAAAAATTATGAAATTATTACTGAAAAATATTCTTTTAAAATAAACATTCCAAATTGTATGGAAATATTCAAAGCATTGAGATTTCATTTTGATGGGAAATTGCATTCATATAGAGAAAATTAAAACAAATATTCCATTCTCTTTTTTGATAAAAATCCAAAATTACCTCGTTCAATAAATGATAAAAATTTTCATTTGAAACATTTTTATATAAAGGAAAATATTGGTAAAAGTGACTTTAACAAATTGTAGGATAATATTATAAACATTCTTGAATACAGTTTAAACAAAACAGTGACATGGAAGAAAACCATTTCTATCCAAATGGAAAATAAATCCTGTTTTTATTAAAAACATTTTTCAAATCACATTAATTATAAAAGATAATAAAATTGAAATAATACATGAAAATTATATGAAAAAATAGAGTATAGTAAAATTAAATAGTTTTTTAAAATAATTTTTATATAATTTCCTGAAATGAGATTCTAGCATAAATAAAGTTGGTTAAAATAGTATTGAAAAATAAATGCATACAATGTTGATATCTTTTTAATTGTAATCCCCATAAAATAAAAACATTTTATGAATCATTAATTATAATGAAAATAAGTAAAATAATGATATAAATTTTCAAAGGGTATGTATATAGACCTCATAAAAAATATTTCGCATGAGATAAATATACGTCCAAAACAAAAATAATTTTCAATGAGTAACCCTTATAAATATCATATAATTAAATTGATACTTACTGAATATAGTGAAAATGAGTAAAAATTGTAAATCCAAAAAAATTTATTGAGATAAAACATAAACAAAAAAATAATTTTGTACATCATCTTGGCATAATATAACCAATGAAGAAGTGATATAACCTAGTGAAAGGAAATTGAGTTAAAACCCCTTACCACATGGTAATATTCCAGTCAAATACATTTTAATGAATTTATTTTAATTATAACATAAATAATCGTACATTATTATGTATAAATAAAATAAAATTTAAAATTGGTTCTATATGTACTGTATAAAATAAATCTTGTGTATAGAATTAAAATATGCCTTAATGGTGTGAAAATGAGATGAAATATCCTACCTTGAGTCCAAACATGATAAGTTTATCTTTTAAAACCTCTACAATAACATATATCCACTGTTTTATTAATTAAATTAATTTAAAAGGATTAATAACTTAGACTTAGAAGAATTCATTTTTTATTTTAATGAAATATTTAATTACTTAATCGTTTAAGTCCGCACTAGGTGTTTTGAGGATGTTCGGTTCATCATTACAAAAGAATATTAATATCTTTACCATTGTTAAAAGGTAATATATAAATAATATATAGAATAATAATCATTAAATAATTTTCCTTTTTACATTATTTGTACAATTAATACAAAGCCTAAAGGATGATTTAGAAAAATGGATTACATTATAATCATGGAGATGGTTGATCATACTTATGCTTGAGTAACATTTCCTTTTATCAGGGATCTTGATATAAATAAGTATTTTTAATTTTAGCTTTTTTGAATTATTATTATATAATAAATTTTATATTATGTATTTAAATACATTATATATATAATCTATGTGATGTGGTGATGAAATAAAAATGATATCACTTCGTTATGGTTGTAATCCACACATATGAATGAACAAAGATATGTGATGTGGTGATGAAAGAAAAATCATATCACTTCGTTAAGGTTGTAATCCACACATATTAATGAACAAAGATAAAAAATTTCATGAAAATAGATAATATATATTCTTTATTGATTTATAATTTGGTCATTAATATAAAATTTACACATTTATTCCATCATTATTACTAGTTGTGATATGTGCTGATGCAAAATGAATGACATCGGTTCGTGAAATAGTATTCTACAATACACACAAATGATTGTTTTATTTACCATTTCATTAAATAATGATATGTATTAAGGTTAAGGACTTAAAATAATAAAATATTATTATATCATAGACACTAGTTTTATTATATCACAAAATTTAGAGTTGTTTTTATGGAGGTAGAATATGAGATAAAACTAAATTATTACATTGAAAACTATACCTCTTATTCATATAACCTCCATTGTATTTAAAACATATGCCCTTCAAGGATGGTATTTTTCTTAAAATAATACTTATAGAACCTTGATAGGGATATTATCAATCTATTTTAGAATTTATTTTCACAACTAGTCTTCTCAAAATCTGTGAGTAAAAGGGGAGAGGAGGTTCCTTTTTTTAAGTGAGGGGAGGGCACTCTTGAAATTTCTTGACGTGTTAAATTAATAAAAATTAGTTTTTAGAGAAAATTGGAACACAAATTATATATTTATTATATAATATTATTTATAATAAATCTAATAAAATAATATTTAGACAATTTTATTTGATTTTTCACCCTTATCTATTTATTTTATCCCATGTTAACCCTTTTGATGGTTACATTGTTAACAATTTTTTACTCTTTAGCTGATAAGAATGTTACTATAAAAGTAAAAGTTATCATTAAAATTACTATGGTTGGTATTTCACACTAAATTAAATTCACTTGGTTGAAGGTAGAATTTGTTTGGATTTTAAATCATTTAACAAAATACATTTTATTATAAAATATCATTAATGTAATTTTTTTAAGAAAAATAATTTTACATTAAATTAATAAATATAATATTGGAATTCAAATATATAATTTAAAAACATAAATAATATGTTATATCTATCTATGAAATTCTTGGGAGACTATAACTCACCCAAAAAAAGTACTTTTTTAATTTCATTAAAATCATTTACATGATTTTTCTATTGTTTGAATAAGAACTATGTCATCTTTATGTTAGTATTTAACATAAATGTTTCTTCACTAAATAGTAGAAATATATTAAAATTATAAAAATAATATTATTTTTCAAAAAAAGTATTTTTATTCATAATAACTAATTTTTATCCATATTTGAAAATATAAAAAAATATAATGGAAAAAGAGTTGTATTATATATTTTTCATTACATAAAATAATATATAAGTCATATTCAATTTTAAATGGAAAACAATTTTCCTAACATAATATTTTTTATTATAAGGTTAAAACAACACCCATCCAATATAAAAAAAATTTGTTAGATTTATTTTTTGGTCTTTGTCTTCTTATTTTTAAACGTAATTACATAATTTACCCTTACTAGGGTGATAAATATTTACTATGGTTACAATTATTAATGAATAATAATGAAAAGGAAATATTTACCAATTTTTAACATACTAATTCAAAATATGTGATCATTTTTACAGAATTCAATTACTAAAAGTGGCAGAAGTAAATTTTATTATAAATGTGTAAAACATAATGAAAATGGTTTTTAGAAAAATTGGTTTTCAGGAAAATTAACGAATTTCTACTAAAATAAAGTCTAATTATTATTAAATTTTAAATAATTATATAATATATAATTAAATAAGTCTTATTTTTCTTTAATTTTAAATTATAAATCGAATTATAATTTTAAATGAAAAGAAATGTCAGTTCTACAAAAAAAATTGTATTTTTCTATATTCAGTGGAGAATCAATATTTTAATAAAAATATTAAAATTTAAACATAAGATAGTTTTTATATGGTGGTATAAAAATGATATATTTTTTATCAAATAATATTTTTAAAATTAGTAGTAATTATTCATAATATTTTCTCACAAATAAAATAATAAAACTCTTTTTTGATGAAAATGTATTTTAGAAGAATAAAATGACTTTTTTTCAAATTTAGTGTCTATCTATTAAAAATTAATCAAAATAGTTTTATTGATTGGGAATTATATATTTATATCATAATCTTGTTAATTCAATTAACATATTTTAATTCAACGGGTCGGTTATACCAGTCATATTTAAATAATAATATTTTTGGTTCGTTTATACTCAGTGTTTCATGTTGTATGTGCTATCAAATAGTGTATTATTTTAAAGTATTTGGATATTAAACCATGAAACTATCTTATTGGTTGATTGGGCCTCTAAAACATAGTTTTATGATTTATAATTCCCTCCTGGTACTCATGTGGTTATCAATGAGGAGGCATTTATCTAAAATTCACAAGGATGAACTCAGAACACATTTCCAACACAGTTCTTGATATCAATGATAGGGCAAGTAGTAACAACAACATTCTCCAAAAAATCATGGGTAATCTCCCTATCCCATATATCAAAAAATGTACTAATTAAAACAAACCATAAATACTCATGTCTGTAGTATTGGTTAAACAGCCGTCATTCACAATCTATAAGAGAAATCCCCTTATTCGTTTCTTAGAGAAATTTTATTTTCCCAAACCATCCATCAATTTTCCCAGATCCCAAAAATTATTCTCATTTATATTTTTATCATTTTATAATCCATCAACCTAGTTTCATTATATGAATTTTTATACAAAATTTATAGAGTAAAACACTCTTTATGTTATTCTTGTAACACCATTAAAATTCCACCAATTTGAACCCAGATAATAAAGTCCCAATTTCAAACTATTAGTCATATAAGGTGTATCATTCCAGGTAAATAAAGAAAATGAAATTTTCATATTTATTAATATTTTTGAATTAAATATTAATTTTACTCTAAAGAAGATGCTATGTCTAATAGCGTACTCAACATGAAACACCGGGTTCCTCCGAAATCTTACATTGCAAACAACGTTTTGTTAAACAAAAAATAATATAACAATATTATTACTTTAAATAGTAGTTAACGCATAACCATTTTATTGGAGATAATGAACAGAACTAAATAAAACATGATTATACATGATTTTTAAATGTATTTTCATTTTTCCAATAAATATTAGAGGATCAAAATAAGAATGAATCTGATTTTAAGAATAAAATACTGTATTATTTTAAATTGTTGTTTTACCGCCTTTTAATAGAGAACTCTTTTTAAATCTAGTTTTTGTATCTTTTAAATGATATATTTTACAAAAAAAATTCCAATTTATAATAGATAAAATAAATGACTTCATGTAATTTTTTGGTATCTTTCTTATAAAGTTCATTTTTTAATGAATAGTGAAAAATACTGCATTTTAAATTTAAAACATTCTTTTAATAAAATTTATTTATATAGTCAAATTGTACTTTCAATTGGTTTTAAGGTGTGATTAGATTATGTTTTTATTATTTAATGCAATTTTTTTATTTGAAGAAATTTCACTTTTAAATTGGACATAAACATATGTCAATCTTTTGGTAGTTTTTATTTCAAAAAAATGTGCTTTTTGGTTTTGACAGTGGGAATTATTTTTAAATTTATTCATTCCAATTCAGTGTTTTAAATTTTGAAAAATAGATTAAATATTTTTAATCAGGAAGTAAAAATTGTGAAAATGAGTACACTTAATTTTTAGAAATTATTAATAGTAAATTTAGTAAATATTTTATTTACCATGGTTATATGGTAAATTTGGTAGATAATTGTAAAACATAATATTATAATAATATTAAATTACCCAAAAACATTTTCTAATCCAATTGGATGGGATATTTCCAACCATGGGCATCCTTGGGTCGATTTTTGGACCCCATGGATCCACTTGTGTGAGAAAATGACGTTTAATTACATTCAATTTAAAGTTATGGTAAATATAACACAAACATATATCTTTACTAAAAAAATTATATGGGGTTATATAAGTTATCTCTATGATTATAAATATTATATAAAAATATAATGATATTTCTTACATCATGGTATTTTATTTATAATTTCTAAACATCATATAAATATATATATTTATGACACAATGATGATGTAGTGATTGCCTTATTAATTAATGATTAAAATAAATGAGATTATAAATATTAAAATAAATTTATTTTGAAACTTTTATCCCATAAAATAATTTTATGGATTATTATGATTTTTTTTATTATAATTAATTATGTTTTTTTAAATAATCATGTTTTTATAGATTTTTAAAAAGTCATGACATGAATAGTATAAAAATGACATAAATGAGTTTTAAAAAATATTTTTTTTAAATGATATAATAGTCCTAGAAATCTAATAATATTCCCAAAAACATAAAAAATGTTAAAAATATCATTGATTAAACACTTTTGGTTCTATTATCATTTTCTAGTAAATATATTAACCATATAGTATGAATATACAAGAACACATGGTGAGAGTCAAATTAGTTAACTAACGGTTAATGCTGAAAGATAAGGTTACAAATGAGACCAAAACATGTCTAAAACCTATTGAATGAGAGTTTTACAAACAAAAATCCTATAATATTTTAAATAAATTACATTGGGACAATTTGATCCCTAAAATCAATTTATAATAGAATAATATTTAAATATTTTCCTTAAGTTCCCATCCTCCCTCTTATAAAAAGGAATCAAATCTAACCCATCACTCATGCCTCTACAGCCCCTTGGTCTTTCCCAAAACCTAATTCAATAAACTCCCAACATCACTCCCATCCTCTTTTAAGGTTTCCCATAGTCATAAAGAAATTCAAAAAATCCCTTTGGCTCATATCAGAATAAGTTACACGATTTGAGGTAACATCTTCTCTCAAGTTCCTTTCAATTATTTTTCCTTCTCCACTCCATATGATCTTATTATTCCATGATTTGTTATCAAAAACATTATCCTTAATATACTAGGAAATTTTTATTATAATTATTTGAACTACACTTACACACACATCCATCTAATTGATACAAACATATTGTTTCTTTGTACATTGAACGAGTACCTCACGAAACGATGATTGTTTGATTTTCCCCTACCACCTCTCTTGGTGTACGTTATGATGGAAATGTAATTGTATATTATATATATGATATTTATTTTATATATATGGATTTATTATTCTCATTTATAAAATACCTTTAATCTTTTCATGTTGTATAAATACGATATTTTGATTTGAGGAAGTGCAGACTACCGCCCCCTCAAAGTGATATGACTCGTTCTTGCTATACATGGAATGTATAAATGATGGAATTAATGAAACTATGTAACAAATATATATTATAATGGAATTATAATATACCAATGTATCATTTAGTTTTAATTCCAATGAATATGAAAAATAAATGAAAGTACTGTTAATGCGTATGTACGGCTTACCATCTCCATGAACGGTGCAATTCATTTCTTATATCCAAATGCCTCAGAATAGATTAAATAAATATATACAAGATATATATGATATATATGACATATGAATCATGAATATCATTCTGGAGATAATTTACTTTTGACCACATGGACAATTTGTAATTATAAGTAGATCATTTTTAACTCAAGCACCGAACATCGACATAACGACTGATATGAACTTGAATAGTTATATGAGTATTATAGAAAGGTAGTAAATGATATAAAATTAATAATTAACAAGTAAAAGGTTCTGAATCTAGTATAAATTAACTTTTTCTTATTATTCCAGAAGAATTAAGAACATATGTGATGAGTCGGATGCAAGGTAAGGGACTTCAACTCAGTCTCTTTGTATTGAGGCATATCTTGATAATATACCTATCCTGCTTTTAAATGGTGTATAATAAATTCCTTTGAATTTTAATTTCATTCAAAGGGAATATTTTTTCAATGAAACATTTTATTAAATGACAAAAGTAATGTTTTTACGGTTTTTGGTGACAATAACATCTCCATCGTCGTAATCGTTATTTTGATTCCTCTATAAGCCTTAATGTTTTTAAATGCAAAAGAAAAACCTTATTCCCTTTTTTTGGTATTTTAGTAAAGATTTTTTTAATGGATTGAGTATTTCAATTTTTTTAAATTATTTCTTGTGATCTCAAATGAAATTTCATTAGTAAAATGTTGATATTTTCAATAATTTATGTGTTATAATTATATAATGGTTCTTGGAAATTTCACGGGTGGTTTCGTGATAAACCAATGATGGGTGGTTATGTGATAAACCAAATGATGGGTGGTTCTATGATTATCCATGTATGGTTGGTTACGTTATAACCACTAATGCATTGGGTATGGAAGTCAGCCGTATGGTTATTCTATTTAGTGATATGTGTGGAAGTTGACCATATGATTATTCCATCTCAGTATGTTTATGCCCCATTTTTACCTTTTATATGCAATATTTTTCTTTCTATGGGATTTACGGTAATATTTTGGTAACAAAAAGAATATGAAAATTAGTTATATATTCAGTGAAGTGTTTTAACTACTTCTTTATGGTGAAAGGTATTACATTATAATGACGTATTCATGGTTTACTTTTTGTTTTGAAAAACTAACAATTTTCCTTCTTTATGTATCCCTTTCTGATCTTTTTATTCTCATCCAATGTTTTTAATTGTTTTTCATAGGACATAATAATTAATAGGGTCAAGGATGGGATCAAGAAAAGGTCATGTTGTTTAAATCATGGAACTAAACATGTATCTTTTTGAAGTGTTTTTGTTCAAAGAAAAAAACAGACAGTGAGTAGAAGTGTATACTTGCAATATTAAAGTTGTTATGAATATGTTATTACTTATTTATATAATTCCCTAAACCTAAAAAATATTGAATGTGAATTATTTACTTAATTAAAGATTACATTATTTTTAAGACCGGGTCCTTGTAGTTAGTATCAGAGGTCGGTTTAAAAAACAGTAGGTGTAAAAATTTTGTTAAATTAATATACATACACTAAGTTATGGTAAGATTGAAGTGATGTAGCTTTTGATGATTACTAAGTTGCTTTGCCAAATATATATTTTTTGTTCATAATATTTTTCTTTAGAGGAAACATGGAAGCTATTATGGAATGAAATTAAGAGGAAAACAACCTTCCAAATCAACAACCCGAGATGGCTAGAATTGGAACTGAACAGTTTGTTGTAGTGATGGTACAGTTGACTCGGGATATAAATGGTGGTGGTGTCTATGCATGAGGAAAACAAGACCAACTACATAGGAATTTGTCGATCATAGAGAATTTTATGAGTCAACGTCCCTCATCATTCAGAGGATCATCTAACCCTGTTGAAGTTGAAGGGTGGATTAAAGCATTGGAAAAGATTTTTCATGTAATGGGTTCTTCATACAATCAAAAGGTTTTTCTTATTGTTTATAATTTTGAAGGTGAATCTGAACATTTGTGGCCAATGACTAAAAATATTAGATGATGTTAAGAGATTAAAGACATGGAATGGGATGAATTTAAAAATATCTTTTTTGAGAAATATTTTCCTAAGACTATTCAACATAAGATGGAAATGAAATTAATGAAATTGAGACTGAAGGAGGAATATTATGTGGCTACATATGAAGGCAATTTAACCTATTTGTAAAGGTACTTGCAAAATTTTATCCAGGTTATTAATAGTAAGATAAATCAATTTTTCATAGGAATGAAGCTGAAATATCGAATGGTGTTAGCTTCTAGGGAGTTCAATGGATATGAGAAACATGGTCGATGTGCTAAGAAGGTAAAAATGGTGTTTTATAATGGGAATGTATTATATAGGAGAAAAAAAATAAGTGATATAGTTGGTAGGTAATAGGAAATAATTAATCAAAGATGCCTGGTGGTAAGAAAACAAAATTTTCAACTTATGAGAATAGTGCTAACAAGAATCCTGGAGAATATATCTCAAAGACTGGGAAGTGCTTCCGATGTGGTAAGACTGGTCATATTTCTCGTAACTGTATGTTAGATGATCATGATGGTGATGAAAACCCAGTTGTGAGATACCTTAGTTGCGATGAGTCAGGACATTATGCCAGTTTTTTCCAATGTTGATATCAAAGGGTGGAAACCAGCATGATTGAAAGAAAAAGGGCATTGAAAAATCATTTTCAAATTCTACGACTGATATGGGACCGTCCAATGAAGTGGATATAGGTATGTAACATATTTCTTCAAATTATTTGAATACTCTATTTGACTATGGATCTTCGCATTCATTCATTTCTGAGATATTTTCTAGTAAAGTGGATATATATCCTCATGAATGTGATATAAAACTTTTGATAAAAACATTGGGAAGAAGTATTAAAGAAAGTAGGATTTATAGGAATCTTATTATTATCATTAGTGGTATAGTATTTCCTGTAAATCTTTTTTAACTTTCTATAGTGGAATCTATATATATACTAATCGTGGGTTTTTCTTCCTTCCACGTATCAATCAAACAATCCTCCACATCATATTTTCCTAACGTGTCAACCTTCCATGCCTCCACATCCCTCCTCCACTATTTATCTCTAACATTCTCTCCTCCTTCTCCGGATCACGTTCGGCCTGCCCACCATGATTTCCCTCTCCCCAATTTCTATTTTCTGATGCTCCTCACGTCTTCCTTCTGCACTGCCCACCAACGTCAGCTTCATCTATTTCCCCAATCTAGGGTTTCTTCCATTTCTCCATTCTCTGGCTTCACCGCCTTCACCTTCTTCCTCCTCTCACAATTTCCATCCCCTCGTCTAGGGTTTCCTCTCATGATTTTCATTCCCTCATTCCATTTTCATTCCATCTTTAATATCCCCCCTACAACCCGTTTGAATCAATACCCATCTCCCATCGTCATCTTCCTATTTTTCATCTCTCTGTTGGCGAATGTTCCCGCACCTGTTTCACCTCTAGCATGATTCCTATGAATCTTTCTCTTGTTTTCCCTCCAACGCCCCTCTTACGGTTCATGCTTCTATTACCCCTTCGACAGTGCAACTAGGGTTGTGGCTCATGTTTCCCCTCCCATCGCCAGTACCCACATAACACTGAAGGAATCATCCTCACAAATTTTTTTTCATGTACTACGGTTCAACATCTCGAATCCCCTCAGCTCCTCGTACGTTTCCTGCACATCCCACTCCTTTGGAAAATTTCAGTTAAAATCCCTCCAGATTCACTCCATCTGATTCCCAAATTCTTTGAAGATCGTGATTTCTATCTGCATCTATAGCTCTCGACTATTTATAATCAATAAAATTAATACTGATGTGCTACTCACCCTGCAAAGGTATTTTCTCCTAATATCATTGAAATAATCTCCACATAAATTTGAAGTATTTAAATTCACATAATACTTTTTCAGATGTTATTACAGTAAATATTTTTTCCATAAAAAATGTACAGATATTTGGATAATTGAATCTTGATAAAGCCTTTAATTATTTTTATCATTTAAATTCTCTTATTATGAAATAACAACAGCCTCCAAAAAAATATAGATTTTTGGCTCACTGTTGTTTCTTTATTTAATGATTCTACCAAATTCTATGTTATTCATGATTTGTACATTTTCTGTTTAGTGAATGATCATTGTAATGGTGCACAATGTTCTTACATGTATTCTATAATTTAGTTTTCTATGTCATCGTCTCCAGTTTTTGAATGAAATGGAAACACTTATTCAAGGTAATTCTCCTGATATTTTTTTTTTATTAATTCACATTTAAAATTTTGCCACTTATTCTACTTACTTAGGTATGTGACATGAAATCATTGTATTTTTATGGAGGTGCGACATTGACTAAGATTAAATATTGTGGCTATAGTATTCAATGTATTCCTAAAGGTTTTCTTGAATCCTTATAAAAGGTTTGAATTGTAAGAATTCCTTATGTTTTTTAATTTCCTTGACTGATTTATTTTAGAAGGATATAGATGCTCATGTCTTCAAGATGT
Source organism: Viscum album (assembly GCA_963277665.1). Classification (NCBI taxonomy): domain Eukaryota; kingdom Viridiplantae; phylum Streptophyta; class Magnoliopsida; order Santalales; family Viscaceae; genus Viscum; species Viscum album. The sequence goes on from OY728151.1 coordinate 1,478,036,381, forward strand.
CATTTTGGTTTTGAAACCCATTTAGATAGGGTTGTGCATGTTTTGAATCATTTTTTAAATTTATTTTGAACTTCATCTCTCTTCTTCCACCATTGTATGATGAAATTTATCCATATCTAATGTAATTGTTTACATGATATTATCCATTATTGATGTTTTTAGAAGCAGTTCAATAGTTTTATCTATGTTTTCAAATCTGCTAATTGATTGTGTTCTTTGAGTTGAAAAATAAAAAATGGTGATATTCGATTCTTAATTTCCTATCTCTTTGTCCTATTATTTATATTTTGTATTCCATGATGCATGAGAGAGATACTTGAAAGTCATGATTTATGATCAAGGAACCGGGAATAACATGAACAACCCACTCATGAGAAGCATGTAAGTAGGTTTCTATACTCATCCATTTCTTTTAGAGTCATATTACTATACTAGACTATACATTAATTCAATAGGATTAGTGGAAATCATATTTATCAACCATTATTATATCAATAAATCTAACTATGTACTAACTAGATTTTCCCATGATGATGCCCATAAAGAAAATAAAAAAGAAAAATAACATGAATGATCTTTTAGACTTGATTTTTTCCAATTTAAGTAGCTAGAGAAGTATCTCGATAGAATACTGAGCGATGTGATTGAGAATATGGTCGAAACTTCAACCGTTACCGATCCATTTCTATTTCCTTATTCATTATATTTTTGAAATTCAGCTATATATAATGTCTACCATAGAAATTTCAATTTATAAAACTCCAATTTTGTTCATATAGTTGTAAATACTAATCGTGATGGCATGTTATATATCTGAACATATACCATATCCAAGATTCTTTTCAGTCTGGTAGTTCATAAATTTAATTGTAACATTGTGATGCCATTTTCTATATGTGTTGATCAAAATTTCAATATGACATTGTATTTATACTTAAATTATTAATGTTAATTCTTTTCAGGAAAGAATCATGGAGTGGGTGGTACATTAATAATATTTCAGGTTCATGAGCTGAATAAATTTCCATAAATTTGTATTTACTTATATGAATTAATATCTCATTCCATTACCTCATCTATCTTCCATCTGTTGAAAGGTACACTAAATTTGGAGGGGCTCTGCCTTTCATGCCTAACGACAACTGCGCTGCCCATAACTGATTAAACAAACAGATTACTGAGCTGGGAGATAATCTGATGAAAACTAAAGCAAATACTCAAGTTCTTCATAGGGGATCATCTAAGGTTGGTCATTCAATGAATCCATGTGGTTTTTTTTTTTATAATTTATTTATTAATTCATCTTAAATTGTTACCATATGGATTCAAAATAGTTTATCTAATAAATCTTTTGTTTATGTATAGGGAAGAGTTAGTGTGCCTTATATTATAGGGTCAACTGGTTCCAAAATGGTATCTGATCCCCTATTGGCTCTTCTGCCTTCAGCTCCTCTAGAAACATCTTCTCCAATATGGGGACTCTGCCTTATCCTTCGCCTCCTCCAAATCTATAGAATAAACCATGATTCATAGTGGATTTAAATATTATTCATGAAGATACTATTTTCATTGAAAAATGGTTCGCTGAAAGGCTTTGTTGTCGAAGTCTCTCAATCTGAACAAGAGGAGCTCTGCATCAACTGACAGATCTGCTCGGTAACCCATTTCTCTTCTCCCTATACCTCCTCAACTATCGTCAACATTTTATCAGCTTTCATATGAATTATATGTTTCAGTATGGACATCATCATCAATAATCAACTGACAGTCTCCAGATATCCTCTCTCGGTGCTGAAGATTCATTTATTTTAGCATCATCATCAATCGTGGTTGAAACCTAAAACTTAAACAATGTTGTGTGATTTAAGTTATTCCTCCTAAATTGAAGCTGGGTTCGTGTTCTCTTGAAATATTTATCGGGCCTTCGCCTCTCTTTATTTTGTTTTTATGTGTTAATACATACTTTATTTTTTCATTTTGTTTGTCAGTAGATGAGGAACATGTTTTCGAATGAGAAATTGATGGTTCGGTTGAATTTGGTACCAAGAAATTGTATTTTCATATTTTTAGAATCTAATTATCTCTTTTCTATTCTCTATAGTTTAACATTTCAGTATGTTTATACTAAATTTGCAGGCTGTAATCCACATATATCCTAAACCTGGGTATTCCACTGCTTATGTGTCATCTCCACACTGATCCACGACACCTAATTTAGCATTCTAATTACCAATTAACCCTCCGCAACTCAATTTAATACCCGCAATACACATTGCAAATCGACGTCGTGCAAATCATTACCATGACCCACCATTGTTCCCATTCGTGCTCACTTTCCAGCTCGCGATTTCCCTCTCCCAATCCTAGGGTTTCCAGTGAAAATCGATTCCTCCTTCCTACTGATGTCGGTTTCCTTCCTCTAGAACCAGGGTTCATGCCTCTGATGTTAGCTCCTTCTACCTCTTGAACTAGCCTCAGCACTTCATGCATCTCCACCTCCACCAATGCGGTCTCCGCCACCAAATGCTCCGGCTCCTCCAACTTCGGATACTAGAAATCTGGATCTGATGCCTCCTCTGATTCTACAGCGGTGACATCGACTCATAGTGGATTTAATTAGCCTTCAAGAATATTTTGTTTTCATCGAATCAAGTTACATTGCTAAACTTGGGTGTTGGTGTCTCTAAATCAGACGGCGACGAAATCTATATCTGGGAACGGCTGGGCTCGGTAACCCATTTGTTTGTCAAAATTTTCATCCAATTTATTCTTCATGATAGGTTTTTCTTTGGACATCAATTTCAATACTCAAATGACAGTCTCCAGATCCCCTCTTCAGTTCATGGGGTTGATTTATTTGAGAATCTTCAATGATCTCTGTTGAAACGGAGAACATAAATGGTGTTGCATGATTCATGGTCATCCTCGTCAAATGAAGTAGGTTCGTGTTCTCCATGGGGACAGACCCCGATAGCAATGTTAGATATGGTCTTGGTCAACCCCACATTCATCACCATAAAAGGATACTAAGGTGATTCTCAATTCTGGTTGCGGATGAAATCAAATCATTCAATGATCTTAGAAGTAGTCTTGCATCATCATTGGTGATTCTTTAACTCAACTGGTTATTAGATATTTTACTCAACTGGTTAGCAGATCATTTTTGATTTGTTTGTTCGTAAGCAAATTGGTTCGCATCCCCGTACATGTCTTTGAATGGGAAAGTGATGGTTTAGTTGAAGCTATTACCTAACAATCTAGGACTGCATTATATGTAGGGTCATCCAATCAGCCAGAGAACCACATTTGTATCACAGATTCAGTTATTTTATCTCTTCTCTTATATTTTTCATATTTCTATTTGCTTTATAGTTTTTTTCTTCCACCATTTTTTCAAAACAAATGATTATTTACATACATTATTCTATTATCATAGATCATTGATTATTCTCAGTTTTCTTGAATTCAGGCTGATAGGATTTGTAATCATGTTTCAATGATGGTATCTCAGTGGAGAAAGGGTTCATTTAGTTTTACTATATCTTTAATGATTTATGAATTGGTATTTTTTTATGTGCAGTGGTTTTTATTTAATCTTTCATATTCCCTTTTGTATTATTATCATCATTAATCATTATATATAGAAACAAAAACATTATTATTAGAAATTTAGTTATTTTATGTCTTCTATTAATTTTTTAGTATCTCTTTTTGCTGACCATTTTTTCTAATGTCATTACAATATATCTATTCTTCCATTTCATCAATTTCAACAACTAATTCATTCATTAAGACTATATTTATTCATCTATTCATTTTTTAGGGTTCCGAATTTGTTTGAAAATATAAATAGAAATGTGGTGGTTTATTTGAAGTTGTAACCAACAAATCTTAGACTGTATTGTTTGTAGGGTCATCCAATCTGTGATTGAAAAACATTTGTATGTTATGTTCACTATTTGATCATAGTTTGAATGTTGTGTCCATTATTAGTATGATGTGTTCACGATTAATATGTTACATTAACTTAAAATTGATTCCACTATATATGTGTTTTAAAACCACTTCAGAATATTGTATTCATTGTTACATTGTTCAATGTTAATATGTTTTATTCACTGTTAGTTTGTTCAATGTTGATATGTTGCATTCACTATTATTCTATATTCACTGTTAGTTTTTTATTTTTATTCACTCTATGTTTGTTTTTAGTTGGGTATTTTTTGTGGAATTACAATTCTTTAAGGTTTGATTCAAAATCTATAATGCTATATGACTGTAGAGATTCAGCATTGTTGATCTCAAATAATTTGTGCGGTTAATGGAGAATGATGGAAGGACGAAATGATTTCCATCAAACTACACTGATAAAAGATGTGATTGATGTAAATCCTACTACAATCAGAGCCCCAAATGATGAGGTAAACCCTACACTGGTCAGAGACCTGACTATTTATCCATTCTATTATTATGATGTACTATATACCACTACTGGCCTTAGGTGTCTCCATTATTAGGGAGGACATAGTACGCTTACCTGCTAAGTTGCAGTGACAAGTCTGTTGCTGAATGTAGAACATAGAGCAAGGTATATAACGATGGTTAAGAGTAACGTGTTCTTTCTAACTACATGGTGTGTGCTACACTAATTTAAGATGATGGAGAAGCCTCAAGGTTCTCCAATGCTTTGGATCATGCTTGGAGTAGATTTCATTGGACATGCGTTATAAAATGCTTCAGTGAACACATATTATCTGTGTCTGTAAAGAACCCATTCTTCTCCATTATATAAACACTTTCCTCTCCCACCATTCTGAACCTTTTCCAGTTTTATGTAGACTGGGTGCAACAGATTATGCAAATAATTTGATATTATTATAGCTGTTTGGGTAATTGTTCACGACCTGATTTTTTTGAAATAGAGTAGCTAAAGTGAGGGAGTCTACAAGGACTTGGAACAAATGCATATTGTCATTCTAGGCCAACCTACAGAGCATAAATTATAATACGTATCATTTCATATTTCCATTTGTTGTGTTCAGTATAAACTGTACATTCAATATTATTTGAAAAAAATACCCTTGCTTCATTGAGGTAGTCTATTTTTATATTACCTATTATAGGTCTGTCTTCAAAATAATGTAATTTTCATCATTATGTATGTCCTTTTCAGGATTCCATATAGCTACAAAATAATTGGCACTACTGTGACTTGGGAAAAATCTTTGAACAACAATATGACTGTTTACATAACATCCTGCTATTATAGAACTGTCAGGCATCAATTACACTGGATCATATCATACAACCTAGGTATGACTATATTATTTTATTCAATACATAACTTCTTATGTCTCTTAGTTTCATAATCTACTATTTCTTAGTTGTACATATCATGTATCTCTTTGTAATAGATGTATAAAGCCGTGCAATTATTTGTTTATCCAGTTTGGTGTCTTCCTTCACAATGTAGTATAATAATGTGCAATTACATTCCCTTTTAGGTTTTTGATTTAACTCAATTCATATGAAATTTGCCGGATGTAATGGAATGCAGCGATTCTCAACAGGTTTTTTCACATATATACGTTGAATTATTTTTAGTTCTCTCCAAGAATTTGTATTTCCAGTTTCACTTGAGTTTCTCAAACATTTTTACACTACATCTCACCAGTTACTTTCTATGGTTATAATTTGTAGCCCTGCATTATCAACTTATTAATTTAAAGTAACTTGCAAAACATTTTGTTATCAAAATATTTTTCACGTGTTTTATTCTATTTAGTTTATTTAGAAATTTCTTCCAGTTGTTAATATATTTTTCATAAACAGAGCACCTTTATAATAGTTATATAATGCCGTGAAATTACATCTTTAGCCAGTTTGGTGTGTTCCTTCACAATGTATTATAATGATTTGAAAATACATTCCCTTTTAGGTTTTTAATCTATCTCAATTCATATGAAATTTACAGCATGTAGTGCAATGCGGTGCTTCTCAAAAGGTGTTTTCTCGTATATTCCTTGAATTATTTTTAGTTCTCTCAAAGAATTCATATTTCCAGTTTCATATGAGTTTCTCAAACATTTTTACACTACATCCCACCACTTTATTTCTATTCTTATAATGCACAACCATTATTTATCGATTTATTCATTTAAACTAACTTGAAAAAAAGTTTTCTATCAAAATATTTTGAAATGCGTTTTTTTCTATTTAGTTTATTTATAATTTTTTTCCAATAGTATATTTTGATTAAAATATATTAAACAGAACATTTTGTTTTTATTTATGTTTATTTTTAATTATATAATGTTATGTTCATGGATATGTGTTTAAACCAGTATGAATAAAGATTTTAATGACTTTGGTGTCATGATCGAATGGTGTTACTTTCAATTGGGTTACAAGTATGTGATTCAATGGATCTATGCTTGACTGAAGGTATGTTTGACCAAATCTGTAGTTTCATTCTGTTATTGTTGTACTACCTTCTTATTTTTCCTAGATAAAATAGATAAATTATCATGGTTCTTTTTAGTTGATCATGATTTTTTATTGAGCAATGGTTCAGTTTTTATCATTTTTAAATTATGATGATGACATGTTTCATTTACCTACACAGTTGGAGATACTCAAATCAAAAAAATTATTAATTCTCAATTGATGAATCTAATTTTAATATTCAAAATCATATTCATTCTTTTGAACATAACACATAAAACTAGCTTTTTATCAATGATAATAAGAATTAAATTTACAGCTTCACTGACACCTTCGACCAAAAGTAGGTAATAATGTTTACAAATTTGTCAATATTGAATATGAACATTACATTTTTTTGACAAAATACAGGAACATCATTGTAGTGGGTCTTCAGAGGTAAGTAGTGGGGTTGAAAATATCAAGGTGCAATGTTCTTCAACATTTCCAATTTCTATATTCTGCAACCAAAAGTCACCAAAATAAAATATTCTTTTCTTCTTTTCCTGATAGAATCATCATACAGATAGGTCTTCTACTTTGTACGTTTGTTTGAGAATAGTTTCTTCAACCTCAGACATGAAAACTACTCAGGTACAAAAATGATAACTACAATAACTATTCTATTCATTTCACTATTATAAAATTGAATTCATTACTACTATTATGAAATAGGACACACACCCCTTGAGGTGTCATTGTCCATTTCGATGTTTTTTTTTAAATCACCAGCCTTACTGATTTCCTTTCCATCCAAACAATGGATTGAAATACCATTTCCCCTACAATCCAACCAAATAATTGAATGATTTACAATTTTAAATGAACAGTTCCATTATGAAACCAACCGATCAAACCTTATAGCATACCTTTTTTGCAGTACCTTCATCCCCTATCCATGCCACATCTACCCCCCTATAGAGCTGCTCAGTTTTCTGCTTTGTTCTGTATTCTCCAGGTCACCATCTCAGGGTCCCAATTGAGTTGTCTTCCCAGCCTTGACATACAGCAGTATGTCTCAGCCTATAGACCAATCAAGCCATAGAAAAAATAGAATACTTTTCAATTCTATTATAGGATATATTTGTGTTTTGAACTAATATATTTCAGTTTCTCATTATTTCAGTGCATGTGAAGGGGGTGGATACCCGGATGTGGTGGTTTCTACTCTGAAGACCACACCCACTAATGGACTGGGGTAGACCTGCAGGAACTGTCCAGCTGCTGACAGGTTAACTACAACACCTGTTTGGGGTTATAAAACCAAAAATTCTTCTCCCTTTCATTTAATTTTATTTCCTTTATTGAATTTTCTACTTAATATTAGTTTTTTCCTCTTATATGGGCTGGAAAAAAACTGGACAACACCTCACGCACCTGTTGAAGATCAATTCATACTATTAGAAGCTGAAAAAAACATCCAGGTTCCTATTTTTACTTTGATGTCAATGTATTTTATGGTTTACACATTCTTCTTTTGGTTAGTGGGCAGGGGAGGGGAGTGGAGCGGCTGGGGAGGTTGGAGGGGAGGGGAAGGGAGGGAAGGGGAGAATGAGGGTAGGGGAGAGGCGGCTGCTGGGGAAAGAGGTTAGGCAGGGGGAGGGTAGGGGAGGGTAGGGGGGATGGGAGGGAAGGATGAGGCGGCTGGAGGGAAGGGTAGAATGAGGGAAGGGGAGAGGCAGCTACATGGGAAAGATGTTGGGCAGGGGGGAGGGGAGGGGGGAGAGATTACTCTCATATCCCATTCAATCAAATTAATCACTAGAACAATTTAAGGGACTTAAGGATTCAAATATGAAGAACTATGAGAAGATGTAGAATATTTAGTAGAAGATGTATAATATTTGTTTTACTGTTTCCCATAGAAAACAATACTAATGTTCTTCACTTTCAGGAGCATTTGTTTTAAAATTTTTATTGAAGAGATGAGAAAGCAGCAATTAAATTCTAAATGAAATTGTTATGTGTGCAGAGAAGGTTAGAGATTGATTCCTTCCAGCACCCTGCTATGGAGAAATCCCACTGTCAATGGCTAGTGGTCTGCTATCTATGCCAAGTTGCTACGACATCCTTGTATGCCAAGGAGGATTCAGAAGCTCATCTAATTGAGAATTCAGAAGCACATATCTCTTTAGATAGCACGATTTATTCCTCAGATTTTTTAATTCCTATTCCTATTCATTAAGTCATTCTGTAAGTTTAGTTCCTTCATTATTTATTTTATACATAAGGTTGGTCAGTATTTAAATGTTGTTCCTCATTTTCTGTAACTTTTATTCATCATTATGTATGTCATTTTCTTTTTATATATATTTAATATTAATATAAACTATTATTTTTTATAAATAGTAATATATAGTTAATAATAATAATAATTTTATAGTGTCGTGCATCACACGGGTGGAGTACTAGTTTGATATAATTTTGGGTATCGATTGGATTACATTATATCATGTTAAAAAGATTGTAATTCCCATAATTTTTTATTCAATGATTTCATACCATTAATATCTTACAAAGAAGTTGAATGATTGAATAAAGACAAAAGTTAATGTTATCTGACTCATGTTGTTGAAAACAATGAAACAGTTCTGATTAGTGACATTCCATTGGTGAATGAATTCAATGATCTTTTTTCATGCATAATTTCTTGGTATTTTTTCCAATAAGGAGGTTAATTTACTATTGATTTAGTGCCTGATTGAAAACCTATTTCTAATCCATCTAATCAAATGGCTCAAGTAAAAATGATCAAATTAAAAAAAATCAGTTACGAGAACTACTGAATAATGGATTCATTTGACCTTTCACTTCACCATATGGTTCTCTAGTGTTATTTTTGAAAAAGAAATATTGTTCTATGAGATTATGTATTGATTATATGGCATTGAATGACAACACTATTAATAAAAAGTATTTTTTTTCCTCATATCGATGATTTTTTTGATGATCTATAGGGAGCCCAAAATTTTTTGAAGACTGATTTGAGGTCTAGGTACCATCAGTATAAGTTAAAAAAGGATGATATTCCCAAAACCGCTTTCCGAATGAGATATGGGCATTCTAAGTTTTTATTTATGCACATTGGGTTATCTAATGCACCTTCTATATTTATAAATCTAATTGATGGAGTCTTAAATCAGTTTATGGATCAGATTTTGGTTGTTTTTATAGATGATATCATGGTATATTCTAAAATTTGAGTGGAAAATGTATGTCACTTAAGGATTGCTTTGAAAACCATAAATGAAAAAGTAACTATATAGAAATTTTTGTAAGTGTGAATTTTGGTTGCAAAAAACTTCATTACTTGGTCATATTATTTATAAATAAGGAATAATTGTAACACCCTAAGCTTCCACGGTACGTTTCCCTTTATATAATGCAACAACTTGCATTGTACGCAATTTCGAAATTCTAACACACCGTGACTAATCAAACTAGCCGTTATGAATAGTAAAACCGACTATTTGAAATTTTATAAATATTATCTCTCAAAATGGAGTTAATTTTTGGATTTATAATATCCAAATTATCCTAGGTTGAAATTTTCGTACTTTTTGGAGAACTTTTATATTTTGATTAATAGTGAAAATTACTAAATTTTAATTAAAAACAACTTTTTTAATCAAAATAATTATTTGTGATAAATTATGAATTTGAGTGGTTTTAAAGAATAGTTAGAATATATTTTTACCATTTAATAAAATTTTGTTCATTGGACATAATTTCACAATTAAACATGACATAAACAAGCGTCAATCTTTTCATAGTTATTATTTCTTAAAAACATGCTTTTTATTTTGATAGCGGAAATAAATTTTAAATTAATTTCTGCACTTCTGTGTTTCGAGTTTCGAAAAATGGATTCCATATTTTGAATCAGGATTTCCAAATTGTGTAAATAGGTAACTTTTATTATTAGTCATTTTGAATAATTACTTCTGTAAATAGTTTATTTACAATGGTTAAAGGGTAAATACGGTAAATAAGGGTAAAATATAATATTATAATAATAATATATTACCATAAAATGTGTCCTAACCATATTTTTTGATACATTTCTAGCCATTGGAATCTTTGGGTCAATTTTGGGACCCCATGGAGCCACTTGTAGGTGATAAGGACACTTTATATTAATTTAGTTAAAGTAAATACAAAAATGACATAAGAATATATCTTTTAGAAAAACAATTTTTACATAGGGTTATATATGTTATATTTTAGACAATAAATATTAATTATAAAGATAAAAATATTTCATACATAATGGTATTTTATTTATAATTTTTAGACATGTGATATTTAAATTTATTTATGACACAATAATGGTTCAGTATTTTCCTTATTAATGAAATAATCAAATAATTGGTGTTATAAAAGTTAAAATAAATATAATTTGATAGTTTTGATGCCATCTACGAATTTTATTGGATAATATGACGTGTTAGGATTTCTTAAATTTATTTTTTTCTAATTAATAATTTTTTTAAGACTTTAACAAAAATAAATTATTAAATATTGTCAAAATTGAGATAAATGATTTTTTAAAAAAAGTATTATAATATTAATTGATATTCTATTCCTAAAAATATAAGGTTTGTAAAAATGACTTATATAAATATAGTTGTATTATTAGTGGACCACTTGGGGGTCTCTTGGATGTATATGGTATGTTTATTAACTATATAATATAAAAATACAAAGTGACATGGTAAATGTCAATCTAATTTACTAAGAGTTAAAACAAAACTATAAAGTTAATATAATGACCCAAACCTGTCTAAAATCTTTTGGTTGAATTGATTTCGACCCATCCCCACCTTAGACTTTGAATAATCATCTTTGGAGTCATTATAAACCGAATATGAATTTATTATAAATTAATACTTTATGTTTTTTCTAAAGAGCCCCTCCTCCCCCTTATAAAAGGACACAACTTCTAACCAATTCTTCACACCATAAAAGCATTTTTTTTCATCCAAAACTAGTCCAAATACTCTCTAAAATTCCTTAACTTCAACCTAGAGGCATTATTTTGATCAAAAAACCAACCAAAGGATCCATTTTGATCAAATCAAATTGAAGAACCTGAAGAAGAGGTAATGTTTTCACCACCCTTTTTCAAGTTCCTTTCTTCTTCAACTTCTTATTTCATTGTTATTTCCTTCCAAAAATAATAAATACAGTATCTTCTACATACTGTGATGTTATTATAAATATGGTACAACCATATTCATTATTATGTCCATCCTTTGAATGACATCTCACCAAACATGCGTACGTACGGCTTACCATCTCCACGTCGTGGTGGAATTGTTATTCCAAAACATTATTATTTGGATGGGTATGATAATGATATGTAATAGATGTAAATAATAAATATAACATGATAATGATTCTTTATATATGATATTACATCAAATTATATATTATTTTAATTTCAAAACAATGATATTGTCACTCGTGCTTACGTACGTACTACCGTCTCCACGAACACGATCAGATTCATTCCCCATCGTATCCATGCAATTATAACTATCATTTGATGAATAAAAATAATTTTTAAGCACTTGATATAATTATGTATATGAATAAGATACAACCTATCCATAAAAACACATCTTATGTAACAAAATATATAAAATAAAATGAGTAAGTTAACACCCTAAATGATGATAATACTAGGATATTATTATCAAATAAAAATTGAAAGATCATATATGAAATGATATTAATGTATATGATTATTTTATAATTTAATAATAATAATTTCACCATTATACAGGAGGTTAACCTACCCTCAACCAACAAAAATTACAAGGTAAGGGTTTATTTCACAATCTCTTCATTATCTGAGGTTGTTTATACGTAATTATCTACTGGGACCAATTTATCATCCACATCCATGTTTCTTAAAAATGTAATTCAAATCATTCTTATTATTTTATAGACTGTGTGTTAAATTCATTTATACCATTTTTTACTTTTTATAATATATTTATAAAGGAATATTTCAGTCTCTTTCCAAAAAAAGCTCCATTTTAACCTTTTCGACAAAATTATTGTAAGAGTGCCTTTTTTTACTTATACAGTGGGTGCGGCTATTTGCTGCCATTATAAAAATCGCCGAATCATCCCTTACAATATAATAAGAAAATTATGAAAGTAAATGTTTTATTTTATAATTATGTGACTTTTAAATAATTTAAAAATGAATATTTTAAGAATTTATGAAAGGTACTCTTTATCAAAATCAGAATTTTAAATGTTTTAAATATTTAACTTTCTAAATATTTTTAATTAATGTCCATGCCTTCAAAATGATTTTAAGGATTTATTTATATAGACATGAATGTTTTGAAATGATAGTTTTTCAAAATTTTCAATTTGGAATGAGACACTTTGTTTCAAAAATCTCTTTTAAATTGCTTCCTTTATAAATGTGTGACATTTCAATGATTTCAAAAAAAAAGATAATTCTATCAAATAGTTTTGGTTTAATATATGTCAATATCCTTTGATGGATTTTAGTCTTATTGAAGTTGATTTATTATGATACAAACAATCTATATTGTATTGACGGTTTTATGATATGTTTGACTGTGGATGTGTCATTTTTATACCATTCATGGTTTCTGGAGAAAGTATTGACATTTTGTATGCTAGTTTTAATATGAATGTTTATGTTATGTTTAAACCTGTTAATATGAGTAATGAATTTGACTTAATAAGTTATGGGAGGATCCCTCTATAGCTACTCGATGTATCGATAGGTCTCATGAGACAAACTAGTGTCTTGGCACAAGGCCTTGACAAAATCTTATGTGTAGTCTTGGAACGAGGCCTTGACTATGTGGTTATGATAGTCTGGAATTATGCATTCCAACATTATAAAAGTGGTTATTGATATTTCATGTGATTATTCGATGAGTATAATATTCATGTGAATAAGTAAATGGAATTATTTCATTTTATTTTTTCCATATTATGCTGAAGTTAAAGATTAAAAAGTTTTTGTTTTAGCTATACATTGCCTTAAATGTTTATGCTTATTTATGATTGTTTTCGTAATATTGTTATCCTTACTGGGCATCTAATCTCACCCCTATCTATGTTTTATTTTTCCCAGGATGTGAAGAAGTATGTTTTGAATGACCTGCTGGGATAGTATGAGGGGATATGAGTGTGGCCTATGGAGACAATATGTTGTTGTAGTTTTTCATTTTATCAGGTAATGTAAGACATATGAATGTATCTAGTGTTTCCAAGGCTACTAAACTAATCGGTCTTTCAAGACTTGATCTTTTGTGATCATGCCAATGTTATGTAATAATGAACCGACTCTGGGTAACTAAGTCAGGGGGTTACAATAATTGTTGACACTTATAAAAAAATTTGTTGAGGAGTGTATAGGACCTACCATTTTCATAGAGATTCATAGATTTCTTGGATTAGCAGGATATTAATGAAGGTTTGTTAAAAACAATTCTCAGTTTTCTAGCCCACTAACAAAGTTAACACATAAAGTAGTTATGTTCATCTGAACAAAATTATGTGATTATTGTTTTCAAGAACTAAAAAGAAGTTTGGTAAATGCTCTAGTTCTGGCCTTGCCTTCCAGAAATGGTGAATTTGTTATTTACAGTGAGACATCGTTGAAAACACATTGTGGTGTGCTAATGTAGATTTTTTAGTTAATTGCTTATGATTCACGTTAGTTGAAACTTCATGATTTAAATTACCCAACACGTGATTTGGATTTAGTTATTATTCTTTTTTATTTAAAAATTTTGAGGCATAATCTGTATGGAGTAAAATGTGAAACATATACTGACCACAATATTTTGAAATATATATTCACATAGGAATAATTAAACATGAGACCAAGGAGATGGATGGAATTAATCAAGGATCATGATTACATAATTCATTACCATCTAAGAAAATAAAATAAATTGGTCGATTCATTGAGTTGAAAAAGATATGCTACATTAACCATGTTATATTTGGAACAAGATCGATTGATTTAAAATTTGATGAATTTTGGCATTAATGTTATTGGTATATCAGATTCCTCTATTTTGATTCGGTTTTCAGTATAATCATCCCTAGAGTACTGAATAAAGAAAGCATAGAAAGATGACAGTGAGTTGCAGAAGAAGGTAGAATTGGTTCATAAGGGTATGTTACTTGAGTTTAACATTGATATAGACTATTTTTTTAGTTTTGGAAATAGATTATTTGTTCCATGTGGTTCACAGTTAAAGAAGGAATTATTATGTGAAGCTCATAATTATCCATTTTCAGTTCATACAGGTAGTACTAATATGTACAGTAATATTTGGGAGTATTACTTGTGGGATGGAATGAAAAGAGATATTGTTGAATTTACTGTGATATTTTTTACTTTTCAACTGGTTAAAGTACAGTTGGAGCTCTCTAAAGGGATGTTTCAGCCTTTACCAGTACAAGAGTGGAAATGAGAAAATATAGTCATGGACTCCATTTTGGGAATACCGAAGACATTTCGTGGTAATAATGCAATATGGGTTATTTTTGATCAATTGATTAAATCATCTCATTTCCTTTCTATTTGAGATATTATGTCTCTAGATCAACTTTCTCAGTTTTATGTTAAATAGATAGTCAGGTTTCATGGATTTCACCTCTCTATTATATATAATCGTGATCCTAGGTTTACTTTTAACTTTTGGAATGTCCTTCAGAATTCATTGGGTAATAAATTAAATTTTAGTATAACTTTTCATCCTCAATCATATGGGAAGTCTGAATGAACAATTAAGACATTGGAAGATATTCTACGTTCTTGCTCAATTGATTACTATGGAAGTTGGGACCAACAACTTTTTTTGGTTGAGTTATTTTATAATAACAATTTTCATTCTATTATATAGATGGATCCATTTGAGTAATTATATGGGAAGTAGTGTTGAACACCAGATTTATGGGATGCAGTAGGTGAAAGGAAACTAATGGGAACGGAATTGGAAGAATAGATGGTAGAGAATGTTCAGTTGATATAGAAACACATGAGGACATATCAGTGTAGGCAGAAAAGTTATGCGGATAACTAGAGTACGGATCTTCCCTTTTAGGTAGGTGATCATGTCTTTCTCAAAGTTTCAACATGGAAAAGTGGGATGTGTTTGGTTAGGAAGTTGAAGTTGAATCCACGGTTCATTGTTCCTTATGAAATTTTGGAGAAATTTTGATCAGTTTCTTACCAAGTATCCTTACATACAAATTTATCCTAGTTACACAATGCTTTTCATGTTTACATGTCAATAAAATATATTCCAGATCCATCCCATGTATTTCATTCAAAAGTAGTTCAGTTAGAAGAGAATCTTTCATATGAGGAATGGCCAGTCTAGATTAATGACGGCAGATAGAAAGTGCTGTAGAATAAGGTGATTTATTAGGTTAAGTTATTGTGGAAAAACTATATGGTTGAATAATAGATGGTAATATAAAAATGCTATAAGGTATAAATACCCCCACTTATTTGATAAGTGAATAGAATTACGGGGATATAATTTCCAAAAAGGGGGAAGAATGTAACATCCCAGGGATATAAATAATATGAAATATTCATATTTATTAATATTTTCGAATTAAATGTTATTTTTACATTAAAGGCGTTGATATGTCAGATAGCGTACTCAAGAAGCAACAACTGGTTTTTCAAATATCATATGTTGCACACAACATTGAGTTATACCGAAAAATGATATAATAATGTTATTATTTTAAATACTATTTAATTCATAGTCATTGTATAGCCTAGAATGAACAGAATTAAATAAAATATTATTTTACTTGTTTGTTAAATGTATTTACATTTATCCAATAAATTTTGAAGGCTTCAAATAATAATGAATCTGATTGTAATCATAAAATATTCTTTTATTTTTAAATGGTCGTTTTACCACCTTTTGATGGGGAACCCTTTTAGAATCTAGTTATTTTTACTTTTATATTTTATAATTGAAAAAAAATATTCTTAAAACATCATAATTTAGTTTGGGTAAATTTTTGGTATTTTTCGGATAAAGTTCATTTTGAATGAATAGTGAAAAATACTGCATTTTTAATAAAAAACTACCTTTTAATATAATATATTTATATAGTTATATTGTACTTTTAATTGTTATTAAAGTATAATTGGATTAAATTTTTATTATTTTATCCAATTTTGGTCATTTGAAATAATTTCACTTTTAAATTGGACATAAACAGATGTCCATCTTTTGGTAGTTTTTATTTCATAAAAACATGCATTTTGGGTTTGACGACTAGAATTAATATTAAATTAATTTTTTACAAGTCACTGTTTTGAATATGGAAAATTTTATTACATGTTTATAATCATGAGTTAATTTCTTAGAAAAAAGGTACCTTTAATTTTTAGACCTTATTAATAGTAACTTCAATAAATATTATTTTTACAATGGTTGGAGGGTAAATCTGGTAAATAATGGTAAAAAATAATTTATAATAACAAAAAATTACCTTAACATCTGGCTTAATCATATTGGATGGGATATGTCCAACGATGGGAATCCTTGGGTCGATTTTAGGACCCCATGGAGCCACTTGTGTGTGAAAATGACAATTAATTACTTTTAATTTTTAGTTAAAGAAAATATAACACAAACATATATCTTTTGCTAAAACAATTTTTATATAAGTTTATATAAGTTATATATATGACAATAATATAATTTATAAATATAAAAAAGATTTAAAACATCATTTTATTTTAATTATAATTTTTATACCTCATATAAATAAATATATTTATGAAACAATGATGATGTAGTGATTACCATGTTAATGAACGATTTAAATAAATGAGATTTTATATATTAAAATAAATTTATTTTGAAACATATTATTCAATACAAGAATTTTATGGAATATTGTGACTTATTATATTTGAATTAATGATGTATTTCTGAAAGAATCAATTTTTTATATATTTTTAAAAAGTCATGACATGAATAGTATAAAAATTGACATAAGTGAGTTTGTAAAACAAATATTTTTTTATTAAATGATATAATATTAATAAATTCTAAGATTCTTACAAATGAATTAAATAATGTTGAGAATATAATTAATGAACCACAGTAGCTTCTATTTTTTTTTATAGTAATTATATTAACCATATAGATTGAATATATAAGAAGACCTCGTAAGAGTCAAATTAGTTAACTAAGGGTTAGTGTTAAAAGGAAAGGTTAAAAATGAAAAAAAAACGTGTCTAAAACCTATTGGTTGAGATTTTTTAGACCCAAAATCCTCATATATTTTAAATAAATTAATTGTAAACCATTTGAAACCAAAAAACAAGTTATAGTAAAATAATATTTAATGATATTCATTATGTACCCCTCCTCCCTCTTATAAAAAGGCATCACCTCTAACCTATTACTCACACCTCTCAAGCCCCTTGGATCATCCAAAATAAACTCCAATAATCTCCCATAATTTCTCCCTTCGTCCTTTAATCTTTCCTCGAGGCATAACGCAATTCAACAAATCCCTTTGGCTCAAATCAAAAGAAGTTACCCGATTAGGGGTAACATCTTCTCTCAAGTTCCTTTCCATTATTTTTCCTTTTCCACTCCCTAATCTCTTATTATTATTATATTTGTCAAGAACACCATCATATTCAATATATAAATAATTTTTTATGATAAAGAATCGAAATACACTTACACACACATAAATATAATGGATAAGAAATTATTGTTTCTGTGTACAGAAAACTGATGCCACACAAAACAATGATTCTTCGATTTTCCCCTACCACCTCTCATACTGAACATTTTCATGGAAATTTAATTATATATTATGTACATGATATTCATTTTATCTCTATGATTCTTTATTTCTCATTTATAACATACATTTATGATTTTCAAGGTGTATAAATACGATAATTTCATTTGAGGAAGTGCCGACTACCATCCCCTCAAAGTAATATGACTTGTTCATTCTGTACATGGAAGATATAAAGGATGGAATTAATTAAATTATGTAACATATAAATATTATAATGTAATTATAATATACCTATGTATCATTTAGTTTTCATTCCTTTAAATATGAAAAAGAAATGAAAGTAGCGCTCATGTGTACGTACGGCTTACCGTCTCCATGAACAGTGATTTTCATTTATTATATCCAAATGCTTGGGATTATTCTAAACACATATATACTAGATATAAATGATATATATAATATCTAAATCATGAATATCATTTTTGGGATAATTTATTTTTTACCGCATGGACAATTTGTGACTATATCTTGTTCATTTTTATCTCAAGTACCGAATATCGACAAAACAACCAATATGAACTTGAATAATTAATTGATTGTTATGGAAAGTTATTAAGTGATATAAAATGAATAATAATATTAAAAAATGTTCTTAATCAATTATAAATAAACTTAAGGTTTTTATTCTGGAAGAATAAGGAACATACATGTCAAGTCGGACGCAATGTAAGGGACTTCGTCTTAATCTCGTTTTATTGATGCATATTTTGATAATATGCACCTCCTAATTTTATACAGTGTATAAAAAACCATTGAATTTTACTTTCACCCAAGGGGAATATTTTTTCTATGAATTGGTTTACTAAAAGACAAAAGGAATATTTTTAACGTATGAGGTGACAATGACTTCTCTTCTGCCATAATTGTTATTTTGCTTCCACTATAAGATTTAATGTTTCTAAAAGTAAAAGAAATATCTTATTACATTTTTTGGTCATTTGGTAATGAAATTGTTTTTAATGGATTGATTATTTCAATTTATTGAAATGATTTCTTGCGATTTCAAAGGAAATTTTATTATTGAAATGTTGATATTTTCAATATTTTATGTGTTATGATTATATAATGGTACATAGACATTTGATGGGTGGTTTGGTGAAAAAACATGTATGGTTGTTTACGTGTTAAAACAAATGAAGGGTGGTTCCATGATAAACCAAGGATGGGTGGTAACATTATAACCTTTAATGCATTTGGTATGGAAGTCGGCCATATGGTTATTCCATTTATTGATATGTGTGGAAGCCGACCATATGATTATTACATTTTAGTATGATTATGACCCGATTTTAGCTTTTATTTTCTATAAGTTCCTTCCTATAAGATTTATGGTAATATTTTGGTTTCAAAAGGGTCTGAAAATGAGCTTATATTTAGTGATTTGTTTTTCTACTTATTAAAGGTTAAAGGTATTAATTTATGATAAATTATTCATGGTTTAATTATTATTTTCAAAAAGTAAAATTTTTCCTTCTTTATGTATCCCTTACTAAGCTTTTTATGCTCATCCTCTATTTTAAAATATTTTTCACAGGAATTAAATATTAATAGGTTTAGGGATGTGATCACGGAAAAGTCGTATTGTTTACATCATAGAACAAAACATGTCTCTTTTTAAAGAGTTTTCGTTTTATGAAAAAATTGATAGTGAGTATGATTGTCTACTTGTAATATTTAGTTGTTATATATATGTTATGAAATAATTCTAAAAAATCTATAAACTTGAAAATATCATCAATTTTAATTATTAACCTGATTCAAGATTATGTTAGGTTTATTTCTGGGTCCTTATAGTTGGTATTAGAGGTCAGTTTAGATAACTATAGGAGTTAGAATTTTGTTAAATTGATATCCATAAATTAGTTTATGGTAATATTGATGTGATATATCATTTTAATATTACCATGTTACTTTTCCTATGATATTTTGATATTCAGAATGGTTTTCCGTAGAGGAAAAAAGGGAATCTATGATTGGGTGACATCAAGAGGAAAACAACAATCTAAATTAGCAACCTGAGATGTTCGAATTTGGAACTGAACAGTTTGTTGCAGTGACGAAATAGTTGAATCAGGCTATAAATGGTGGTGGTGTCCATGAATGAGATCAACTAGACCAACCAGATAGTCATATGTCGATCGTAGAGCATTTCATGAGGAAATTTCCCCCATCATTAAGAGGATCATATGACCATGTGAAAGATTAAAGGTTTATTAATGCATAGGAAAACTGTTTTGATGTAATGGGTTTTTCAAACAATCAAAATGGTATAATTTCACTTTATCTTTTAGAAGGTGAAGTTAATCAGTGCTGGTCAATGATTGAAAATATCATAGGAAGTTAAGAGATTGACACCATGGAAGGGGATGAACTTAAGAATATATTTCATGAGAAATATTTTACTAAAAATATTCGAATTTTGATGGAAACATAATTCCTGGAATTGAGACTGAATGAGGAAGATTATGTGGTTTTATATGTAGAATATTTCACATGTTTGTCTAGGTATGTCCCAAATTTTATCTGGGATATTTATATTATGATAAATCAAGTTCGCTTAGTATTGAAGCTGAAATATCTAATGGAGTTAGCTTCTTGTGAGATAAAATGATATGATAAAGGTGTTGGATGTGATGAGAAGGAAGAAATGGAGTTTTCTAGTGATCATGTACTCTATGAGAGAAAACAAAATAAGTGATCCAGTTGGCATGAAATGGAAAATAATTTATCAAAGAAGCTAGGAGGTAAGAAAACCAAATTTACACCTTGTGAGAAGTGTGGTAAGAATTCTCCTCGATAATTTCTCTCAAAGACCAGGAAGTGTTTTTGATGTGATAAGACTGGTCATATTGATCGTAACTCTAAGTAAGATTATATGGCAGGCGATGAAAAACAAGTTGTAAGATGATTTAGTTGCAATGAGTCAGAACATTATGACAGTTTCTGTCCAAAGTTTATATCCTAGGGTGGAAATCATAAAATTAAAAGACGAAGGGAATGGAAAAATCATTTTCAACTACTATAATAGATATGGGACCATCAAATGAAGTGGTGATAGCTATGTTACATATTTATCCAAAATATTCCAATACATTATTTGACTCTAGATCTTCGTATTCTTTCATTTTTGAGATCTTTGAAAGTAAATTAGATATGTAACCTCATGAATGTGATATAGAACCTTCAGTAAAAACATTTTGTGGAAGTGTTGAAGAAACCATGATTTATAGGAATATTCTTATTATCAATATTGGGATGGTCTTTCCTACAAATCTTGTTGAACTTTACATAGTAGAATTTGATGTAATTTTGGGAATGGATTGGCTTCCAGTTTATCTTGCAAAAAATATTGTGAAACCAGGAATATTTTATTCATTGATTTCATACCATTGATATCTTACCAAGAAGCTTAAATTTTGATTAAATATGGAAGTGAAGGTTATCTGGATTGTATTATTGAAAGGGAAGAAACTGTTTTGATTTGTTGACATTCCATTGGTGAATGAATTCATAGATGTTTTTCCTGATGAATTTCCCAGTATTTTTCTCAATCGGGGGGTTGAATTTACGAGTGATTTACTTCCAGATAAAAAACATGTATCTAATCCCCCTACCAAATGTCTCAAGTAAAACTGGTAGAATTAAAAAATAAATTATAATAATTACTTGATAAAGGTTTCATTCGACCTTGCACTTCGCCATGGGATGCCCTAGTTTTGTTTGTGAAAAAAGAAATATGGTTCTATTAAACAATTTATTTATTATAGGGCCTTGAATGACATCACTATTAATAACATGTATTGTTTTCCTCATAACAATGATTTGATTCATCAGCTCCAAGGATCCGATTATTTTTTAAAGATTAATTTGAGGTCCAGGTACCGTCAGCTGAAGGAAAAGGAGATTGATTTTGCAAAAAAATAGCTTTCTGAATGACATATGGGCATTATTATTTTGTATTTATGCCCATTGGGTGATTTAATGCACCTGATATATTTATGAATCTCATGAATGGAGTCTTTCATAAGTTTATAGTTCAGTTTGTGGTTGTTTTTATAGATGATATCTTTTTGTATTATAAAATTAAAGAGGAACATGGAAGTCACTTTAGGATTATTTTGAAAACCTTAATATAAACCAAAAAATATGTAATCTTTAGTAAGAGTGAGTTTTCATTGCAAAAAAATTCATTCCCTGGTCATATTATTTCTAAATATGGAATAATTGTTGACCCTTATAAAAAAAGTTGTTGAGGAGGGGCCAAGACCTACCAATTTCACAGATATTCTTATATTTCTTGGATTCGTTGGTTACTAACGATGTTTTGTTGAAAACTATTCTTTGTTGTCTAGCACACTAACTAAGTTAACACGTAATGGAGTTAAGTTCATCTAGACAAAATAAGGTGATGGTTGTTTTTAAGAACTAAAAAAAAGATTGGTAAATGCTCCAGTTCTTTCCTTACCTTCTAGAAATGGTGAATTTATTATTTAAAGAGATTATTTTTTGAAAGGAAGTGGATTTTTCCTAATGAATAATGATCTGCTAATTGCTTATGTTTCACATCAGTTGAAACCTAATGAGTTAAATTACCCTACCCAAGATTTGGAATTAGATGCCATTTTTTGTGCTTTAAAAAATTTTAGGCATCATCTTTATGGAGTAAAATGAAAAAGTTACACTAACCATGATTGTTTGAATTATATATTCACTGAAAAAAAATTTAACATGAGATAGAGAAGTTGGATGGAATTAATCAGAGATGATGATTGCACGATTCGTTACCATCTAGGAAAATCAAATAAAGTGGATGATGTTTTGATTCAAAAAAGTAATGTTATATTAACCATGATACATTTAGAACAACATCCTTTGATTAAAAATATAATGAACTTTGGAATATAAGTTGTTGGTGCAAGAGATTCCTCTATTTTCTTTCCGGTGTTAGTACAATTATCCATAGAAGACAGAATCAAGAAAGTGTAGAATGATGACAGTAAGTTTCACAAAAAGGTAGAATTGGTTTAGAAGGGTAACTTACCTGATTTAACATTGATAGAGACTACGTTCTATGGTTCGTAAAGTGATTATGTGCTCCTTGTGATTCACTGTTCATGAAAGAGGTATTATGTGAAGTTCATAGTTATTCATTTTTAGTTTATCCCAATAGTACTAATATGTACAGAGATCTTTGAGTGTATTACTGGTGAGATGGAATGAAAAGATATATTGCTGACATTACTATGATGTGTTTGACTAGTCGAGTGGCTAAATCTTAGAGAGATTTATGGAAAGGGATACTTCAAACATTACCAGTTCCATACTGGAAATGGGAAACTATATCCATGGAATTTTTTGTGGGATTACTGAAGACATCTCGAGGTAGTAATGAAATCATGGTTATTATTGATCTATTGACTAAATATTCTCATTTTCTTCCTATTTGAGATAGTATTTCTCTTGATAATATTTCCCCATTTTATGTTAAAAAGATAGTTAGGTTGCTTGGATTTACCCTCTCCATTGTATGTGATCATGATCACAGGTTCACTTCTAACTTTTGGAAAGTACTTCAAAAGTCATTGGGTACTGAATAAAATAATAGTACAACTTTTCATCTTCAGTCATATGGGAAGTTAGAACGAACAATTCAGAAATTGGAATATATGATTTTTACTATCTCAATCGATTAACAAGGATACTGGGGATAATGTCTTTCTTTGGTTCAATTTTCTTATAATAAGAGTTTTCATTCCAGTATATAGATGGCCCCATTTGAGGAATTATATGGTAAGAGATGTTGAAATCCAGCCTTTTTGGGATGAAGTAGGTGAAATGAAACTAATGGGAACAGAATTGGTTGAAGAGATAGTAGAGAAAGTTCAGTTTATATAGAAACACAAGAAGACAACTCAGAGCAGGTAGAAAAGTTATGCGGAAAACCCAAGGAAGGATCATTCTTTTAAGGAAGGTGATCATGTCTTTCTCAATGTTTCACAATGGAAAAGTGTGATGTGTTTTGGTATGAAGTGGAAGTTGTGTCTACATTTCATTAGACAATATGAAATTCTGGAGAAATTTCTATTAGTTTCTTACCGAGCAGCTTTACCTCTGAATTTATCCCAGGAACACAATGTTTTTTATGTTTCCTTTTAAATAATGTATATGCCAGATCAATATCATGTTTTGAGTCCATAAGTACTTTATTTGGAAGAGAATATTTCTTATGAGAAATAGCCAATCCTGATTCTTGACCGCAAATAGAAAGTGTTGAAGAATAAAGTTATTTATCTGGTTAAGGTTTTTTGGAAAAACCATATGGTTGAAGAGGAAACCTGGTAATCTGAAAATACTATGTGGGATAAATACCCCCCACTTATTTGATAAGTGAATAAAATTGTGGGGACGTAATTCCTAAAAGGGGGGAAGGATGTAACATCCTAGTTAAATAAATAAAATGACATTTTCATATGTATTAATATTTTTGAATTAAATATAAATTTTACTTTAAATGGTATTTTTTATCCAATAGTGTACTCAACATGAAATAATAGGATTCCTTGAAATATTATGATTCACATAATGTTGAGTTACACTAAAAAATAATATATTATTATTATTATTTTAAATAGTATTTAACACAGAATAGATGTATTTTCAGGAATGAAAAGAACTAAATAAAATATGATTATAAATATCTTTTAAATGTCTTTATATTTATCCAATAAATATTAAAGTCTTAAAATATTAATGAATCTTATTTTATGCATGAAATACTCTAATAGTTTTAAATTTTCATTTTACCGCCTTTTGATGAAAAATAATTTTTAAATATATTTTTTGTAACTTTTATATGTTCCATTTGAAAAAATAAAATTATTCCTTAGAATAGAAACATCAATATTTACTTTGGGAATTTTTTTGTATTTTTTGATAAAGTTAATTTTTTATGAATTGTAAAAAATACTTCAGGTTTAATTCAAAACTGCCTTTTAATTTAATTTATTTATATAGTTAGATTATGATTTTAATTGTTTTTAAAGTATAATTGGATTATATTTTTATTATTTAATCCAATTTGGATCATTGTATCTAATTTCACTTTTAAATTGGACATAAACATGGGTCAATATTTTGGTAGTCTTATCTTCTTAAAAACACACTTTTTGGTTTTGATAATGAAAATTATGAATAAATTAATTTCTCGCAATTAAGTGTTTTGAATTTGGAAAAATGGATTCTATATTTGGAATCAACAGATAAAAATTGTGAAAATATGTACCTTTTATTTTTATACATTATGAATCGTAACTTCAGTAAATATTTTATTTACCATGGCTAAAGGGTAAATATGGTAAATAAGGGTAAAAAATAATATTATATTTATATTAAATTACCCTAACATGTGTTCTAATCCAATAATATGGTATATATCTGATCATGGGAACCCTTAGGTCGATTTTAGTACCCCATGGATCCACATGTGTGTGATAATGACATTTAAATACTATTAATTTATTGTTAAGGAAAATATAAAAAAACATATATATTTTACTAAAACAATTTTTATATGGGTTTATATAAGTTATATCGATAACTATAAATATTATTTATAAGTATAAAAATATTTTCTATGTCATGGTATTTTATTTATAATTTTTATACATAATATAAATAAATATATTTATGACACTATGATGATGTAGTGATTACCTTTTTAATGAATTATTTAAATAAGTGTGATTTTAAATATTAGAATATTTTTATTTAGAACCTTTTTATGTGATACAAAAATTTTATGGATGATTATGAATTTTAATATTTTAATTATTGGTGTTTTTTAAATAATCATGTAGTTTTATATTTTTAAAAAGTCATGATATGAATAGTATAAAATTGGCATAAAAGAGTTTTTTTAAATAATATTTTTTTAAATGATATAATAGTCGTAAAAATTTAATATACATCCAAATGACTTAAATAATGATTAAAATATCATTAATAATCCACTTGGGGTTCTTTTATTATCTTATTGTAACTATATTGGCCATATAGTATGAATATACAAGAAGGCATGGTAAGAGTCAAATTAGTTAACTAAGGTTTAATGATTAAAGATAAGGTTAAACTTGAGGCCAAAACTTGTCTAAGACCAATTGGTTGAGATTTTTTCAACCCAAAAGCCAATAATATTTGAAATATATTAATTTGGGACCATTTTAAACATAAAATTAATTTTTAATAAAATAATATTTCAAGATATTCCTTAAGTGCCCCTTCTCCCTATTTAAAAATGCATCACCTCTAACCCATTACTCACACCTATCAATCCCCTTGAATTGAAAAAAATCTGATCCAATAATCTCCAAACTATTCTCCATTACTCCTAAAATATTTTCCCTAGGAACAAGATAATTCATGTAATTCCTTTCACTCAAATCAAAAGAAGTTACCCGATTTGAGGTAACGTCTTCTCTCAAGTTCCTATCAATTATTTTTTATTCTCCACTCCCTACACTCTTCTTATTCATTGAGTTCATAACAACACTAGTATCATAAATATACAATGATTTTTTTATGAGATGGATTCTAACTACACTTACACACACCTCCATCTAATGGATACGAAAATATTGCTTCTATGTACAACGAATCGATGCCTCATGAAATGATGATTATTCAATTTTCCCCTACCACCTATCATTGTAGTCATTATGATGGCACTGAAATTATATAACATATATATGATATTTTTTTCAGTCCTATTATTCATTAATTCCCATTTAGAACATTTATTTATGATTTTCATATTGTATAAATATGATAATTTCATTTGAGGAAGTGCAGACTACTGCCCCCTTAAAGTGATATGACTAGTTCATGCTATACATGGAACGCATATAGGATATAATTAATGAACATGTGTAAAATATAGATATTATATGAGAATTATAATATACCTGTGTATAATTCAATTTTCATTTCTTTAAATATGAAAAAGAAAAGAAAGTAGCATTTATGTGTACGTACGGCTTACCGTCTCCATGAATGGTGCATTTCATTTATTATATCCAAATGATTTGGAAAATTATAAATACATATATACTGGATATATATGATATATATGATATATAAATCATTTATATAATTTAGGAGATAATTTACTTTTGACGACATGGACGATTTTTAATTATAAGAAGTTCATTTTTGACTCAGGTACCGAACATCAACAAAACGACCGACATGTACTTGAATAATTAAATGAATTTTATAGAAAGGTAATAATTGATATAAAATTAATAATAAAATTAAAAATGGTTCTTAATCAAGTAAAATTTATCTTATGATTATTATTCATGAAGAACAAGGAACATACGTGATGATTCAGATGCAAGGTATGGGACTTTGTCTCAATATCCTTTTATTGAGGAAGATTTTGATAATATACACCTCCTCATTTTATAAAGTTTATAATAAAACCCTTTGTAATTTACTTTCCTTAAATGTGAATATCTTTTCTTTGAAGTGGTTTACTAAAAGACAAAAGGAATGTTTTTAACATATGAGGCGACAATGACCACTCTGCTACTGTAATTGTTATTTCACTTCCTCTATAAGGAAAAGAAATACCTTATTCCATTTTTGGGTGTTTTGGTATAGAAATTTTTTTTCAAATGGATTATGTATTTCAATTTCCTAAAATTATTTCTTGTGATTCAAAATGAAATGTTATTAGTGAAATGTTGATATTTTCAATATTTTATATTTTATTATTATATAATGGTACTTGAAAATTTCATGGGTGGTTATGTGATAAACCAATGATGAGTGGTTATTTGATAAACCATGTTATTAGTGGTTCCATGATAAACCAAGGATGGGTGGTTACATTATAACCTCCAATGTAATGGTTATAGAATTCAGTAGTTTTTCGATTCCATTTGGTGATATGTGTGGAAGTCGAATGTATGGTTATTACATTTTTGTATGATTATGTCCCAAGATTACATTTTATATGATATATATTTCTTCTTAAGGGATTTACGGTAATATTTTGTTTACAAAAAGGGTATGAAAATGATTTAATATTCAGTGAAGTATTATTTCAACTTCTTAAAGGTGAAAGGTATTACATTATGATAAAGTTTTCATAGTTTACTTGCTGTTTTGAAAAACTAATAGTTTTCATTCTTTATGTATCCCTTAATGAGAATTTAATGCTCATCCCATGTTTTGAAATGTTTTTTAGTGGACGTAAAGATGAATAGTGTTGAGGATGGTATGAAGGAAAATTCATGATGTTTAAATAATGGAACTAAACATGTCTCCTTTTAATGTATTTTGTTTGATGAAAAAAATTGATAGTGAGAAGAAGTATCTACTTGTAATATTTAATTTTTTATGTATAAGTTATGACCTAATTCTTCAATGATATAAACCTGAAAAATATTCTCAATTTTAATTATTATCTTAATTCAATATTACGTTATGTTGAAGGTCACGTTATTATATAAGGATTTTTTAGTTAAAATTCCACCATAAA
Organism: Viscum album; assembly: GCA_963277665.1. Taxonomy (NCBI): domain Eukaryota; kingdom Viridiplantae; phylum Streptophyta; class Magnoliopsida; order Santalales; family Viscaceae; genus Viscum; species Viscum album. Next base: position 1,478,065,281 of record OY728151.1, read on the forward strand.
TCTATTTAGTAAAAACACATTTTTTGGTAAATTATAACATATTAAATTACTATCCATAGTCATAAAAAATAATCCCAAACAAATAATCAAGGAAAGTAATCAAGAAAGAGTGGTAATGACATGTCATTACGTAAATAAAAAATATGACTTGTGATTCATGCCTTCTTCTCGTAAAAAACTGATAAAACACTATTTTATTGAATATTTTATTGATAATAAATGATATAATTTCCTCACATTGTGTTAAATATGTTTAATTAGAATGTATTTTAGATTAGATCATTCATTTGAATAATTTGATGAAAATTCTAGCTTTACCCTTTATAGTTCACTGTAGTATTTAGAAGATAAATATTTTTAAATTTCTTATATGAATTTGAAATTGTTTAACCATGTTCACAACCTAATTATCTACAATTTTTATTGAGGATACTAGAGCAAAAGAGTGCATTTGTTTGTTGAAAATGGTCCATGAAGACAAAGTTGGGTTGGACTCGCCAGAATGGAGAAGATTCTATATTTCGGCCATAACTCATTCATCTGGGCCTGGATTAAGCCCAGATATTTAGAGGAGATATATCACCAATATTCTCACATATGACCCTTCTGTAAGGTCGGACAATTCACGCGTTTTGGTGGTAAAAGTGGCGATGCATGTTGGCATAAAATATTTGACTGAGATTCCCCATTCACACTTGATACCACTTTGAACCTATCCTCCCCACCACTCTATAAATTGGTGTTTTTCTCATTTGGTGGGGTTGGGACATGAATTGGGAAGTTGAGGGCAGAGGAGAAGTGGATCCACTCTAATTCTCCATCCATTTCAATAAGTGTAGCTCTTGAAGCAAGGATCCCTTTGACGAAGCCTTCTTCTTCTCCTTCATGGTGTAATGATTTTGTTTGTGTAATAAACATCATTGTTATTCTTTTATTTCCTCTCTATTCTTCTGTTTTGTTTAAATTTCTTCTTCTCTTAATCTTACTATTTGGTTTTTAATTCTTGAGTTGAATAGTTATTGGGTTATACCCATTCTAAACCTTTGCACATGTAAAACGCTTCTACGATGATTACGCCACCCATGGAAGAGTAGTTCTTTTTTGTAATCGATCGACCTCTATCCGTCGTCATTCATTTATTTTGAATCAATGAGCCACTTTAATTCACATAGTATGATTCATGAATTTTTTTTTAAAATTACAAGAAACTAAGAAAAAAATTGAACAATTAATACAAAACACGCGACGTCGAGATTTTGTGTAAATTGTGAGAGCGCGATCTTAATCGGTAATACAAGACCACACAGGATAAATTTGTAGAGTTCAAATATAATCCCTAAACACAATTAATCCTCATTTCCATAATGTATATGTGCTCTAATTAACCACTGACCATAAGCTATCCTTATAACAACAATCAAAGCAGGGTGTTGCGATTGCGTGTTCCGAAGCTAGCATAGGGTTTAAGTAATTTCATCTTTGTGGTTAAGTTAACTATCATAGGGTTCGAGGGATAACAAATTAGGGGATCATAATTAATTGGATACTGATTTAAATTATAATGATTAATAAGTTAATGAAGAGGTAGAGTTAGATTGATTACTCCTTTTAAAATAGATTTCTAAAAAACATCTTCTTGTTGTGTCATTTTAATCGAAATTCATTTAAAAACTAAAAACAAAAAAATATACAATCTTCTTCTGGAAAAAATCTTCTAAGTTAATAAACTATAACAAACCCAATCCTTAAAGTAGTTTTTTTATTCTATTCTATTTTTTTTATAATAACTTTAATATGTTGTTAAATTCACTTCCTCCTTTGAGAGACGACCTTGGTCAGCCAATCTGCTTCACCTAAGTACCCCAAAATCACTAATCATTTGAGGGCGCCCACAACTGTGCTCTTTCAAATTTTCACCGTTTCCAGGGAGGCAAGTAATTTATTCAAACATTTAGAGTTATTTCTTTTATTTTTCATTTAATTATTTTCTTCACCTCTCTCTTTCATCTTTCCCCTTTCTCAAGTTTTCATTTTTTTTCTCATCCTCGTCTTTCCTTTTTGGACCATCGACTAAAACTTCTCATTTTTATTTTACTATGGTCCACTTTCTTTTCATTTTTATTTGATTTATGACACGAACTAATCCTGAGGATCTCTTAGATCTTGACACTGAGATTGAACGTAGCCTTATGGCTCGAATCATACATTCTCAGTCTACGGGAAGTTTCAATATTCAACCAGTTGGTGAATTCCACTCTTCTGGAAACATTGAAATTGGAATCAATTAAAATTAAAACATAAAAGTGGAACCAATTTCTGGAAATATTGGAAATGATCTAAATAGAACCATTTGAGAATTGGCTGCACCTGATATTAACTATCAACCAAATTGTATTGCATACCGAAATCTCGAATCAGACTTTGAACTAAAATCTGGGTTAATTCACTTACTTCCAAAGTTTCATGGCTTATCTGGTGAGGATCACAATAATCATTTGAAAGAATTTAATGTGGTTTTCTCAAACATAAAGCCTATAAATGTTTCTGAAGATCAAATAAAATTAAGAGCATTCCCATTTTCACTTGATGGAACTGCAAAAGATTGGATGTATTATTTGCAACCTGAAGATGTAAAATGTTGGAATGATTTGAAACGTCTTTTCTTGAAAATATTTTTTACAGCATCAAGGACGACTTCTATTCGTAAAGAGATCTCGGGGATCAACCAAGCATAATGGGAGTCAATGTTTGAGTACTAGGAGCGATTCAAGAAGTTGTGTGCAAGCTGCCCACATCACCAAATCAGTGAGCAACTACTCATCTAGTACTTCTATGAAGGACTCACACCTATGGAGAGAAGCATGGTGGATGTCACGGATAGAGGAGCATTGGTGGACAAGACACCAGTAGCTGCATGTTCATTTATCGACAAGATGGCCCAAAACTCCCAACAATTCGGCGATAGAGGTACACTACATGTTCGAGGAGTACATCAGGTAAGTCATTATTCTCATGAAAGTAAATTGATTGATACCAAGTTGCAATAATTGACCACAATGGTGAGGAAAATTGCTTTGTCACAAAATACATCTCTACCCCCTCCATAAAGGAATTATGGAATTTGCACTGATACAAGCCATCCAACTGACTGTTGCCCCCAACTTCAAGAAACATAAGATTGTGCAGCAGTACTCCCAGGGAGACCATTCCAGCAACAACAACAACCATATCCCCAAAGGAAGTTAGATTCATTTTCTCCCACATACAACCAAGGGTGAAAAGATCAACCAGACATGAGGAATGGCTCTGGACAACAACAAAGGCCACCCTTTCAACATGACTTCCAGCAGCCTCCGCCTTACCAGCAGGGTTTCCAACAACCCCAAAGGAGATTTGAAGCCCAAGCATCAGCAAGCCAGCAACAAGGGAATCCCCCACCCAAGGTAGATTCTAACACTGATGACCTTTTGAAGCAAATTGTTCTTAATCAATAGAATGAGCTAAAGAGTCAAGGTTCTGAGCTGAGAGAGTGGAAGACTCAAATGAGCCAAAATGCCACCGCCCTCCATGAACTTGTATGTAAGAATTCCAAAAATAAACCATCCCAACCCACTCCAAATACAAAGTGGAATGCTAGTGCCATCACATTGAGAAGTGGGAATAAAATGAATGATACATCTGTACCTACCATTACTCCGGGATTCACCTCAACTCCGGAGCAGCTGCATTCCAAACCAACTGATGAGCAATCCAAGGAGAAAGATAAAGGTAAGAAAAAGATTGATGATGTTCCTCCTAAACCCCTTCCTTTTCCGAACAGGGTTTTCCAAACCAAGAAGATGGCTGAAGAAGCAATGAAAAAGGTGGTTTTGGATACATTCAAGCGTGTGGAGATCAACATTCCTCTACATGAAGCCATTAAGCAAATTCCAAGGTATGCGAAATTCTTAAAAAGACTTTGTACCATTCGAAGAGGGGTCATGGGAAATGAGAGGATCAACCTTGGAAGGAATGTATCAGCACTCATTACACTAACTCTATCAATGCCAACAATGTGCAAGGATCCCGGGACATTCACCATCCCATGTACCATAGGGGAGTTGCACTTCTCTGATTCTCTTTCTTATTTGGGAGCTTCCATAAATGTGATGCCTCACTCTGTATTCTCTTCCTTACAGGTTGGTGAGTTGAAGCCAACAAGAGTAGTGGTACAGTTGGAAAAAACAGCTACAACATATCCAGAGGGAGTCCTTAAGGATGTACTTTTCCAGGTAAGAGACATGATCTTCACAACAGATTTCTATGTGCTTAACAAGGAGGACGATCAGGTAAGTTCTCATACCCCCATTATCTTAGGTAGATGCTTCCTCAAAACTACAAAAACTATCATAAATGTCAATGAGGGTACACATTCCAAGGAATTTTGGGATGAAGTTGTGATATTTAATGTTATGGACTCCATGAAGTACCCCTCTGAGGACAATTATGCTTTTGTTATCTCCCATTTTGAACCACCAAGTAAAAACTCCATGGATTTTGATTATCCTATGCGTAGGGAGATTATGAGTATTGGTTCTGGTTTAATGTCTAATATAACTTCCACACCTGTTTCTAATGAACAAGACTCTCTAATATTTGATTTTGAAATGGATTCATATTCTGATCTTGATCATTTGAACTCTGATTATGACATGGCTATTGAGTATGCTGATGGATTTGGTGATTTATTCTCTGATTATAATGATTTATGTTCTAATACTGATGTTCATTGTGCAGATATGTCTGTTGAATCAATTTCTCCATCCATACATCACCCCCCCCTACATTGGAACTCAAGACATTGCCCCCAAATCTTAAATATGCATACTTGATGAGGGGTGCTAGATTACCTGTTATCATTGCTAAAAATCTCTTTTTTGAACATGAAGAAAAACTTTTGAATCTATTGAGAGATAACATTAGGGAAATTGGATGAACATTGGCAGACATATCAGGTATTAGCCCCTCCATTTGCATGCATAGAATTATCTTGGAGGATGGGGCTAAACCGGCGAGATAGCCACAAAGGAGGCTCAATCCCATCCTCCTGGATGTTGTTAAAAAAGAAGTTGAGAAATTGCTCGAGGCAGGTATAATCTTTCCCATTTAAGATTCTCAGTGGGTAAGTCCAATTTAGGTTGTGCCTAAGAAGAGTGGTGTTACTGTTGTTAAAAATGATAATGATGGGTTACTTCCAATGAGGGTGCAAAACAGTTGGCGTGTGTGTATTGATTATAGGAAACACAATCAGTCCACTCGCAAGGACCATTTCCCCATCCTATTTATTGATCAAATGCTCTAGAGACTAGCTGGGAAAACACACTATTGTTTCTTGGATGGATTTTATAGATATTTTCATGTTCCTATAGCTCCAGAGGATCAGGAGAAGACTACATTCACCTGTCCCTTTGGCACATTTTCCTGCCGGAGGATTCCATTTGGACTTTGCAATGCCCCAGGTACCTTCTAGAGATGCATGGTGAGTATTTTTTATGATTTTATTGAGACCTGCATGGAGGTATTTATGTATTACTTTATAGTGTATGGATCCTCATTTGATGAATATCTAAATAGTTTGGGAAATGTATTGAATCGTTTTATTTAGAAGAATCTAGTTCTGAACTTTGAAAAGTGTAATTTCATGGTAGAGTGTGGCATTGTCTTAGGGTATGTAGTGTCAAAACATGGGATAGAGGTTGATAGATCAATGGTAGATATTATTTCATCCTTACCATATCCTTCATGTGTGCGTGATGTTATATCATTCCTAGGGATTGCAGGATTTTATCGGCGCATCATCAAACATTTTAGTAAGATTGCTCTTCCTATGTCAAGATTACTTCAAAAGGATTCTGATTTTGTGTTTGATGTTTCTTGTAGGAATTCATTTGATGAGCTAAAACAAAGTCTGAGCACTCCACCTATCATACAGCCCCCACTGTGGGAGATTCCTTTTGAGCTTATGTGTGACGCCTCCAACTTTGTGGATTTTGTGAAGGCAAATATTTTTTGCAGGTTTGGAGTACCAAAGGCCATCATCAGTGACCAAGGGACACAATTTTGCAATTTGAATTTTTATTCCCTCCTTCATAAGTATGGGGTGACACACAAAACATCAACACCATACCATCCCCAAACAAATGGTCAGGCTGAGGTTTCAAATCATGAGTTGAAACAAATATTGGAGAAAACTGTGCAGCCAAATAGGAAGGATTGGAGCAAGCGCTTGGATGATGCATTGTGGGCTTATAGGACAACATACAAGACACCCATTGGTATGTCCCCATTTTGGATTGTTTTTGGGAAATCGTTTCATCTCCCCATGGAAGTTGAGCATCGGTCATATTGGGCTATAAAGAAATGCAACATGGATTTGGCCCAAGCTGGAATCCAAAGGAAGCTGAAAATTCAAGAGCTTGAGGAGATTAGATTGTCTTCATATGAGAACTCAAGGCTCTACAAGGAAAGATCAAAAGCAGCTCATTATAGAATGATCCAACAAAGGTAGTTTCATGTTGGAGAGAAAGTCCTTCTCTACAGTTCACGACTAAAGTTAATGCCTGGTAAGTTGCGTTCCATATGGTTAGGTCCTTATATTGTATCTCATGTTTTTCCTTATGGTTCAGTGGAGATCACACAAGAGGACACTAGAAGGAGCTTTACAGTCAATGGGTAATGTTTGAATAGATACATTGAGGGACTTCCTACTGATACAGTGGATTTTATCACACTGCATGACCCCATCATCACTTGAGCACATCATGTTGTTCCTAACCCTTTCACTTTTATATTATTTGTCCTATTTAAAAATTCATCATTTCATGTGCATATATCATCTGATTGGTTCAGATTGAGGACAATGCCATATTTTATGTGTGGGGGAGGGAACCTTTTAGTTTAGTAATTTCAATTGTTTTCCCGTTTAAAAAAACCAAAATTATTGGGTGTTTTTCAAATTTTGTGTGTTTATTTCACAATTTTCTGTGTCTTTTTTTGAAACTTTTGAGCTAAAATGATTTCCATAACCATTTATAAATCCATATAAATAAGTGAAACAATTTACCGCTCGAAACTAAGCTTAAATGAATGCTGAAATGCCTTTTTTTCAAGTTCAAATATTTAGTAATTTCATGAAAAGTATACTGAATTTTGAATCCCATGCCACATCTCACTGTCTTTATATTTGAAATCACCACCCTATGAGGCTTCTGAACCATTATTTTCATATTATTTACATTCACCTCACTTCTTTAGAGAACCAAACCATGCTTGATTTAACCAGAAATTGATCTATTCCTGTCAACACTTGAGGGTTTTAGGTACTTATGTTTAAATGATTGATGCATTTGTTTGGTATTAAAGCCCCTATTTCAATGAGTCCTTTTTTATAATGGCCTAACTTGAATATTTAATCCTTTTATACCTTAAAAGACATGCACAACCTATTATGTTAGCCACATTACAAGAAACTTTTCCCTATCCAACCAACTCTTGAAGTGAAATTTCATAATCTAGTTGAGCATAAGTGTGGGGGAATCTATCTTGTGTTGTGCCACCACATTCTATGATACTTTGGGTGGAAAATTAAATTCTGAAGAGATGTGTTTTCTATGGAAGAAATTAATTATATTGAAAGATGTTCTTTTTCTGTATCTTTCAGGACAAGTGAAGATGTGCCTTTTCTGAAGCATCTAATTGAGGTGGAAAGTTGTGCCCATCTGGAGCTTTCAAGAAAATCATGTTTGAGAAGATTGAAATTTTTTATGCTGAAATGATGAATTGTGTAAACCTTTCATGAATTTTCATGATGATGGAGCGGAATTGATACTATTGGGATTGAGTAGAAGACCATATTTAAGTGAAAATTAGATAAATGAAATTTTGCTTCAAAAAGAGTCAAGCCCTCCTCATTCAGCCTCAGAATTTTTCACATCTAAATCCTACCAGCCGAAAGCCATAGAACAAACCTGAAAAGTCCTCATGATAAACATATGTCCTTAACTCACATCGGGTAGAGATGGAGGAATATATCATGCCTATGGTGACCCTTGTATGAGTTTGGATGAGAAAGACATTGCAAATAAATTGACATTTGTGTGATAAGAGAAAATTCAAGTGAGGTAAGTGTTTTGTGCATGGGAGGATAAATAAAGTGGAAATATATTGAATGATATAAATGAAGAACTTGAAATAATGGTTTTTTATGAGGAATGATATCTTTTGTTTCTTGGTGTGTAATTGTTTGATCTCAAGGATATGTGTTTTAAAATTGGTTTTGATTTGATATTGATGTTTACTTGATATGAGGTTTTGCTCAGGAGTGCAAAAGGGTAAGTATGGGGGAGTTGATAAAACAAAATTTTATTGAATATTTTATTGATAATAAATGATATAATATCCTCACATTGTGTTAAATATGTTTAATTAGAATGTATTTGGGATTAGATCATTCATTTGAATATTTTGATGAAAATTCTAGTTTTACCCTTTATAGTTCACTGTAGTATTTCAAAGATAAAGCCTTTTATGTTCATTATTTGAATTTGAAATTTTTTATACGTGTTCATAACTTAATTATCTACAACTTTTATTCAGGACACCAGAGCAAAAGAGTGCATCTGTTTGTTGAAAATGATTCATGAAGTCAAAGTTGGGCTGGACTCACAAGAATGGAGAATCTTCTGTATTTCGGCCATAACTCCTTCATCTGAGCCTGGATTAAGCCCATATATTTATAAGATATAGAGCACCAATATCCTCACACATTACCCCTTTGTATGGCCGGCCAATTAACGCGTTTTTGTGGTGAAATGGGTGATGCAATTTGGCATAAAATATTTCACCGAGATTCCCCATTCACACTTAAAACCACTTTGAACCTAACCTCCCCACCACTATATAAATTGGTGTTTTTCTCATTTGGTGGGTTTGGGACGTGAATTGGGATGTTGAGGGAAGAGGATAAGTGGATCCACTCTAACTCTCCATCCATTTCAATAAGGGTAGCTCTTGAAGCAAGGATCCCTTCGACGAAGCCTTCCTCTTCTCCTTCATGTGGTAATTATTTTGTTTGCCTAATAAATTTCTTTGTTATTCTTTCATTTATTCTCTTTTCTTCTGTTTTGTTTAAATTTATTCTTCTATTAATCTTCCAATTTGGGTTGTAATTCTTGAGTAGAATCGTGATTGGGTTATACCCATTCTAAACCTTTTCACATGCAAAACGCTTCTACGATGATTACGCCACCCACGGAAGAGTAGTTCTTTTTAGTAATCGATCGACCTCTATCCTTATTCATTCATTTATTTTGAATAAATGAGACATTTTAATTAAAATAATATGATCCATTAATTTTGTTTTTAAATTTCAAGAAACTATGCAAGCAATTGATCAATTAATACAAAACACGCGAGGTCGAGATTTTGTGTAAATTGTGAGAGCGCGATCTTAATCGGTAATACAAGACCACACGGGATAAATTATTAGTGTTCAAATATAATCCCTAAACACAATTATTCCTCATTTACAGAATTTATATGTTCTATAATTAACCACTGACCGTAATCTATCCTTAGAACAACAATCAAAGCAGGGTGCTGCGATTGCGTGTTCTGAAGCTAGCCTAGGGTTTAAGTAATTTAATCTTTGTGGTTAAGTTAACTCTCGTAGGGTTCGAGAGATAACAAATTAAGGGATAATAATTAAGTGGATATTGATTTAAATGATAATTATTAATAATTTAATGAAGAGGTAGAGTTAGATCAATTACGCCTTTTAAAATAGATTTCTAAAAAAACATCTTCTTGTTGTGTAATTTTAATCGAAATTGATTTCAAAACTAAAAACAAAATAATATACAATCTTCTTCCATCAAAATTCTTCTGGATTCATAAACTATAACAAACACAAAACTTTAAATTAGTGTTTTTATTCGATTCTATTTTATTTTTTTAGAATACCTTTAAAAAGTTGATAAATTCACTTCCTCCTTTGAGAGACGACCTTGGTCACCCACTCTGCTGCACCTAAGTACCCCAAAATCACTAATCATTTGAGGGCGCCCACGACAGTTCTCTTTCAAGAACCACGCATAAAAAATCAAAAAACTATAACCTCATAAAACTATTGTCTCACTCAAGGAGGAAATTGAACAAATATAAAATTTTAAATCTCAAATGACAATCCCATCCATAGAAACATTAATTTTAAACAGTACATGTGTTATTTAGTCCGAAGAAAAATATCATTACCATGTCCTCAAACATTCTATTCTCCTATCTAACAAAACCAAGTATCAAAAAAGATTCCTTTGATACCATTTTGTAATTATCCAACCCAAAATTCCTTGAACCAGTTCCCCGGGCTATTTTACTGCATGGTCTCAAGCAGGCCTCCCCTCACACCAAGTTCTAATGACTAGCAGTCTGGGTCTATACAGGAAGAGCAGGGAGACTACTTGCATTTTATAATATAGAAATTAGTAGAAATAAATGAAACATCATACACATAACATATATATTAAATAAATCTACAAGAGATGTTTAATAAAACCTAATGCAATAGCATATTGTTGTTATATATAAATTAAGACGGTATACTCATAATTTAGATCAAGTACATAAATAAAAAAACTAAAAAATTGTAAAACCACAAAATATACATAAAACCCTGATTTTCCATGATCTATCCCATAACATATCTAGAAAATTTATTCCTATCTATAAAATAAAGCATCAGATTTATATAATTTTCACTTTTCTTGATATCCATCCCTGAAGAATCTTTGGTTACAAAAAAATAGTCGAAACAATGTGTGGGTACCACTCACTAGACCACCACCAACAATTTTTAGTTAAAATACAATTTGACATGTAAATCATAAAGGCTTGGAATATTTATAGGTAAATTATTAAGGGTACAAATAATATGTTGTGGAAATAAATGGAAAAATATTGAACCTCGAGTGTCATGGAGACTACCTAGGTTGACCCTACTTTCTTCAGCCTACATTTGTATTTAAGAACAAAGAAGGTTTCATGGTCTAATATAAATCCAATTTGTTTCACTAAGTAAACCATTATCCTATAACTAAAAGAAATTAATGTGGATTATTTAAAAATTAATTTCTAATTATTCCAAAGAAAATCCGCTAGTCAGTTCTGAACTCAAGGAAATACTATTAATGTTAAGTGGAATTACATGATTAAACTAAAGAGACAACACAAAAAAAATACATTTAATCATAACTAAACCCCACTATAGATCTCTCACACAATACATACTCCAAATATAATAACATAATATTAAGGAATATAGCATGATGGTAGCCCATAACCCCTTTCTATTCGGTTTTATCTCTCACAACAAAAGAAATAATGTTTTGGTACTCCAATCCCTTACGAATCCATGACATCACACATAATATACCATACCATGGAAATTTACCACATCATCATTATCATCATCATCATATGTCTACCACCACAAAACACACTACAACTACACATCACTGCCTCATAATAAATCCTCCTCAAAATAGTGTATCGATAACATGAAATACATTAAAATAATTCTCTCTTATTTCTATATGTGACTCCCACTATGTTTCCCAATATCTTTCTATCATCTTCACATCACAATAATAGAACTCTAACCTCTAACCATCACGGATCATGCATCATAGCCTTGGTACATAATAGCTAATACTACCCCAAGAATATAGAGTGATAGAGAGGGACTACTTGACCATATTTTCCCTCACCAACATAAATGATAGGAAAAACACTCCGAACCCAAAAAAATCATAATGTATAAGGATATCCAAATCGAGATTTATGAATAATAAATTAAAAAGAAACTAAAATATATATCAGTTATAGACATTCCCATCCCACGGGTTAATAGAAAATAGAATGCATGATACCATCACCATAAATATACAACCACTTCGATATAAAAACCACTAATAGAAAAACTATATCAAATATTATCCAATTATTCACAAAAAAACCATATTGCGTACCACCAGGTATCTGTAACATCACCCAACAACACACAATAATTTTTTACAAAATCCACCGCATAATACATACCAATGGCCCAAATACATACCAAAAAATAATAACTTTTCAATATATTTAGTCATAACATCAAGTCAAAATCATATTACATCTTATCAACCACCAAAATATTAACACCACATATCCCATTCCCAATTGAGTAAAAATATCCAAGTATACCAGTTCACATCTCATACATATATCTTAAAACCAAAAAAAATTATGTAAACAAAAAATCTAGAATAAACCACAAAAAACATGAATAAATTTCAATTAATTAATATTTATTATTTAAATGTTTTTTATTTCTTTCCAGCATAAAAATCATTAAAGATTTAAAAATTTCAAAGAAACTATTTCATTTCCATTATTAAATGATAATATTTTTATCAAAATATATTCAAAAAACTCAATTTATATACAAGATACATATAGCATCGTTTTATGTAAAGCCTTTATTTTTTAACAACAAACCAACCATTAATCATAATCGATAATGCAGAATCAGGAAAAACTCATTTGAATCATCAATTCCTTCCAATTTTCTATAGTTACATTCATTCTTTTAATTATTTTAACCTTAGACATCCACCCAATTAAATAAAAACAATATACTGCAAAAATTTACATAAAACTAAGAGGTAATTGTCTTAAATACCCTACCTTAGGGGAGTCTTTAATAATTGATGTGGAAGATCAAATAGAGAAAGATTATAAAAAGGCAATAACATATGGGGAAATCCTAAAACATTTATAACATAATAACATCCATCAAAATAAAAAAAGGTAAATAAACAAAATATGAACTTACACCACAACCTCTCAAAGATAGAATATATAAGAGAAATCCCAATAGAAAATAAAAGAATCTCACCTAGGATCATGAATAGTCAATCTCTTAAAGCCAAGGGCCAAATATAATTTATATAAACTCAATGGTCCCAAAGTATCCACCTTTATTATCATATTATTTCAGTAATATGGTGGAATTTTTATGTATTTGGATGTGGTTATGGATATATAATTGTATTGAAATTTACAGAATCACCACATGATAGGTCTCGGTCACATTGTGACAGGGCTAAGTTGAACAAATCCACTAAGATCATTCCACATTCTACCTTATCTATTTTATTTAATGATTATTCAACTCCTTAAATATCAATATTTCTGAATGATGTCACAATAAAAAAAAGTTTCCACATCATTACGTATGATCCTCAAAATGATATTGGGCAAACCTTAATAAGATATGGGGTAATAATACATAAAAAAGTTAGAACCACCAAATTATCCACCTAGGGATCACACTATGATAACTGAGACGTGGCCAAAATTTCCAATCATGAAAAAATAGAATAAATCATTATGTACCATTCCATAACGATTGAAAACTCTTATTCCATGAAATAAATTCACATATGAGTTAAAATTCCATATTTAATGGGATCTTCTATTACAATTAATTTTATCCAAGTATCCAAAAGGTGTGGCACATATGATCACATTATGACAATAAAAATAAAAAATACAATATGTTGGAGTAATAATTACATACATAAATTTTTCTTCATGAAACATAAGGAATTACAATTTTCTAAAAATCACTTTTATTGTCTTCACACCATAGAAAAACTCATCGTACTATAACCAAACTTCCTCCTATAAAGAGCATGATTCTTGAATACTAGGTCCTCTACCCCACGTTATGACATATAATCCCTAGTGTTACACACCTAGTCAGGGTGTGATATAGAAACCTACAACACCACCCAATCTTATAGATAAAATATCTACTCTGATTAGACCTCATTTCCTCTATCCTTCTTCTAACACCTCTTATAATTGCAATTCACAATGTAGTTGGCTAATAATGTTTGGACTATTTTATTGTATAAATATAAAATTATTTTCATCCGTGAGAATAAAAACTATTCGAAATAGTGTAATGAATATGGCCAACTCTAAACACTCCTTGGGAGATACCTCTCAAATATAGATAAATCTGTCACACACAAAAATATCATCGGAAATAAAAAAATCAAAAAATCCACTACTTATCCAATTTACTATAGATTCAAGCATCATATTACCAAATAAATGAAGTTTCATAAAATATTAAAAAAATAAGTCTAAATATATGACTCACATTTACATATATACTCCACAACTCCACCTTGCATCAAAAAAATAATTAAAAATGGACTTGTGCACTGATGAAACACCTTATTTGGATGATCCTAAATCACAAATGGTTTCTCTAGGAATTGTGTGTCATCATCCTCATACCACTCTCACAATGTGATTCCTGAGATAATTTTGATGTTATCATCAAGGATTAAATATATATAATACATCAAGGATTTGATCCAACTATACAGGAAGTGCTAAATCAGAAGCCACAACTTCAATGTGCATTAATACCAAAAAAGTTATAATAAATTATGGATAAATATTACTCACCATACCAAACATATATTTCATATAATGAAGGTAAACCCTTAAGAACACAATAATTTTGACCATGAACTCAAAACACCTCCTCTTTCAATTATAATAACCCATATAACAATTAAACACAACATTCATCTACTACTAAATAATCAAAACCATCTCGTTTGTCTTAATTAATACATCATTTAAAATTAACATCGACTCCACAAAATGTTCCAACAAAATAGTAATATAAAAATACTCTTATAAAATGCATTGATTAAGTTCATTCCATTTTAATAGTGATAGAAATTATTATATGAAAACTCAAACAAAGTAATTTGATTCCCAAAGAGCCTCTAAAATAAAAGATGAATTGATGAAACATATCCTCAAGAATATATATTTTCACAATAATATGATTTTTTTCAAATTAAATAACATAGTGTTATAGAATAGTTGGGAGTGGAATGAATATTGAAGACATCCCCATACTTGTGATGAAAAATGATAATCTTGATCAGATATGATGGGCGGAACAACGTAGTCTTTCTTAGTTTATTGTCACATATTTCAAGATAAATATTTATTAAATTTCATGAACACACACCCAAAAATCATAATATTATAGTTTATTTTGATACTAGAAATACAATATTATAATTTCATGAAATATCTTCAACATCTGTCATTAAGATCTTCTCACATGGAACTCCTCTTAATCATGACCTACCAAAACCGATCTTCATCACATAGGGTAGGAAACATAAGAAAGGGTTAGATTAGTTTCTCAGTAAGGGAATACATAGGGTATATAAATTTGTTATCATATGTAAGTATAAGGATAGAATAATGGTATCTGATCATGAACATAACTTACAAATTTCATACACATCCTATCTTAAACCATAAACATGATTCATTTAATAAAACATTATAAATTCAGAAAACATGGTCCATAAGTATGATAAATATTCATAAATAAATCATGATCCATAACATAATTTCATAAAAGTGTGGAAAAATTAATAATATATAAAACCATTTCATATTTAAAGGTTAACTACCATAACCATCAACATATTAGAAAAGTACTTATCACATATTTCCAATTCTAGATCAATGAGAACCTATTTCAAATAGTTGATCAGAAAAAACCTTTTCACATTTTAGATTATTATGAACCTATTTCCTATATTATATCAAGATAAAACTATTTCTCATTTTATATCAGGATGCACCTATTACATATATTATATCAAGGCACGCTTACTTCCCAAAGTAGGATCAAGCCTACCGACATGATTCTCATTGTTAACTCATGAGATAGTAAACATTACCAAAATCATTGGTGGGAGATATAGGTCTCAAACATCAAATAATTAAAATAATAAATATTTTTTATATAATATCATAAAACATACATCATCATAGAACTCATGATATGAAATGGATTACATAAACATTTCCTAGTATAAACCACAGAAAAGGGAACGGTTTTCACCTAAAATTTCCCTTATAAACATAAACCATACAGAGAAATAATAAAGATAGTATCCTTGGTTAATATTCTATGTAAATAACTAGTAACATCAAATGATGTCATCTTATATGGAAAATTAATTTGAAATATCACATGAAATAATTCTTGGGGAAAATAACTTTTCCATTTCTAATTCATTTTCTTAAACCATAGAGTTATAAATAAAAACATTTAATTTGAAAACAAACATTTAAAATATTAAAAATATTGTTCTAATAATTAAGGAAAATTTAGTGTGGGAAAATCCAATAATAATTTATAATATTATAAAATAATATTCCATTTATATTTTTGTCATAAAATTCAAAAAGTACCTTATTTTGAAAATGACAAAATTCTTCTTTTTAAACTTTTTAGTAAAAATAATTAGATTGGTAAAAAATTATATTAAACAATTTTATGATAATATTAAAAAATTGATAAAATAATTTGTAAAACATTGACATATCAAAGAAGATTTTCCCAGTGGAGACTTAAATATAAACAATCTTGAAAAATGATGAGTTTTTGAAGTATACCATTTCCCCAATTCTTACCTTTTCTTTTTCAAGTTCAAACAACATTTATAATAAAAATGAATTTATTATAAATTTATCACATAACCATATATAAATAATTCTATGTATGATTTATTTATATCATTTTATCACCAATTTATTAAATATTTTTTTATTAAAATCAATATTGTTGGGGATAATTGATTCGTTTTCCAACAATGTTTTGGTTTAGCAATACCGGTCCTTATAATTTGATTATTTTTCCATAATTCCCATAATTTTAATCATTATATTAATATAATACACATTAATTATATACATATTTATAATATTTGATAAAAATTAGTGATATAAAAATGAATTACACCATTCCTGGAGATGGTAGGTAGTACATACGAATAAATGGTGTTTCAAATATTCAATTGATGGAATAAAATAAAGGTAAATAAAAATTCACCTTTATTTAATTATTATTATATAATATATATCCTATATATACCCAAAATTTATCCTTACCAACATCCATTTGAATTATAAATTTAAAACGAATCACATCGCATTGTGGAGATGGTAGTCTATTATTACATATGAGAAACATCACTGTTTCCCAAATGGTTGGATGATAAGAAGGTTGATGTGATATTATCATTATCAAAGTATAATAATTTTATAGTTATAACATTTGAATATTAAAAACATTATAATTGTATTACATAAAATATGGTGATGAAAAATGAATTGTATCGCCACGTTGAGATGCTAAGTTTTACAAACGTACAACTCATATTTTCACAGCTTATTTGATGGGAAAGGGGGTGTATAATGGTTTTTTAATAAAAATAATAATATAATTAAATAATAGTTTGGACAATAAATTTATAATTTGATAATAAGTATCATATATTCATAGGATGACAGAAGGGTATAAAAAGAATGTGATCAGTTAGAGTAGTTACCTCTTATTTGAAATAACCCCTTTAGATCCCCTCTAATGTATTCTAGGGTTGGTATTTTGGGAAGACAATCACCTATAGAATGTTACTACGGAACAATAGAAGTTAATTTTGTAGATAATGGTTGATATGTAGGATTTATTTTATTCAATTCAGTGAGATATTATGTGTCCTTTTATAAATGAAGTGATGCTAACTTTGGGAATTTCTCAAAAGACTAATAAATATTAACACAATTCTGTAGTTATATGCTTAAAAATGGCCTATAAATAAAAAAGGGGTGAAATTTAAGACCATATATTATCCCCTTTGTTCTTATAAATTTTTATTATTTTCAAATAATTAACTAAAATATTAATCCTATAAAATATCATTATTTTCAATTTTGATATTATTCATTATTTTGACTTTACAAACCTAAATACAACAAGTAGAATTAGAAATAATTTTTTTTTATATCCTAAAAAAGTCTTCGTAATATATATAATTCATGTATCACCATAAATATATTAAATTATGTAATTTTTATAATTTCTAATATCATTTATTTGATTTTTACAATAATTTAATATTTATTGCTTCAACATTGTGTACGAATTCATGGTAATTATTTATTCGCCAAAAATTAAAAAAAAATAACATGATGATGATATATAAAATATATTCCAAAATATTATTTATACTTGATAATATCCTTTGTAAAACCCTATATTAAAATATTATAGTTATTAAATTCAAGAGGATGACATGTTTTACTTTTCCTGAAATAAAATACTATAAAGGTCATAATCTCATCCAATTGGACACAAATGGTAAAAAACCAAAAAATTTATGAGTATGGATGAAATTATCTCATATAGTAAAATTAATTGAATTTTGGGTTATATAATAGCCCTTATCATTCTATTTTTAACTTAAATTACTCAACATACACTTATCATGGTTATAATATTAATATTTACAATTCTTAATAAATAAAAAATGGACCTATTTAAAAAATTATGACCAACTTATTCTAGATATGGTATCAAATTTTAACTATTAACTCACATGTGTTGTATAATTTAATTCAAAATTAATCTTGCAAGAGCCAATGAAGAATAGTTTTCTTGATAGAAAATGAGTTTTATGCCCAAAAATGTACCTTTACAAAAAGAGCATATAAGGATGATTAAAATTTAATTATTTATATTATTAATAAATAAATAGTGATTAATTTAATTTGAGATCAAATTAAAATCAAAATTAATCATTTTAAAATAATTAAAATGACATTTTTTAAAATCAATATTTTTCCATTTTCCCGGTAGAATTATTCTTTTCAGAAAATTCTCAAAAAATCATCCCAATATAATTCTGACTTATTGAATTCAAAAATTAAATTATATTTTTCTCTAAAATATATACTCTACATATTTCATAAATTAATTATAATATTCACTAACAAGAAAACCCATTTTTTTATAAAAAATATTTCTGATAAATATAATTACTATACAAAAAATTGAATGATTATTTATAATGAATTTATATAAATAAGGGTATATATATATTTCATAACGTTTTTAATCATATTCATACACAAAAAATAAATTCCTAGATTATAACTATCACATTAAATAATAATGTTTTTATAGTGCATCGTGATTTGTTTAAACTCAGTGTTTCATGAAACACACACAGTCAAAGAATTCAATTTATTCAAAGAGAAATATTTCAGAAAAATATTTGGGTTTCAACTTCTACCCCGATTAAAATGAATTTTTTCCCTAAAATTCATCACAATGAAAAAAATTTGATGAGTATAACTATTTCTCATCACATCCTCATGTCCACACACAGATTCCTCAAGTTTAGGGTTTTACAATAAAACTTTAGCAAGGAGAGTGGTCTTTCTTCATAGAACATTTTTATATGATCAAACGTCTCTATTGATTTTTCTTTATAATAAATTTATCTATAAGAGTGATAAATCTTAATTAATCAATAATAAACCATATCCTAATGTATTAAAAGAATTTCACCATCATAATTAGTGAAAACCATATCAAATTTCATTGGTCACAACTAAGACCATAACCATAGTAGAACAAAACTTGTCACATGTTTACCATTGGGGATCAGGAGGACCTGTTTCCCGTGGTATATCATGATTCGCCAATTTAGCATAGTATATCTGAACACACCTATTTCCCATATTATATATGTATTATTCAGTTTCCCATATTAGATCAGGAGGAAATATTCTTCCATAGGATATCTGGATGCACGTTTTCCCATAGGGGGATCAAGCTCATCAACATGTTTCTGATTATCATCTCATGAGATATTAAGCATTACCTGATGAATTGGTGGGAGATATAGGTCCCACCTATTAGGTAAATAAAATCATATATCAGATTGAAATAAGATCATAAAACAATCATCATTGTAGAAATCATGAAATGAAAAATTATTTCATAAAAATTTCACCCAATGTATAAACCGTGGAAAAAAGAATGGTTTTCAATAACATCTTATCAATATCTACATAAAACATACATTGAAATAATAAAGATGGTGTACTTGGATCATATCCCAAGTAAAACTAAAATTAAATAAATTTTTTTCATCTTAGATGGAAAATTATTATGAAATTTCACCTTGAATTATTCTGTAGGAAAATAACTTTTCCATTTTAAAAACACTTCTTTTAAAAAAAACTACGCACATATAACTAAAAATATTTTATATGAAAATAAAAAAAAGTAAAATTCTAAATCATTTTTAAAATAATTTAGGCACCATGATATTTTGAACATTTTATTATTTCATATAAGTTAAAAAAATAACATTACTTCCATATTTTTGTTATAAAAGTAAAAAAGTAGCTCTTTTGGAAAATAAAACAAAATATTTCATTCAAACTATATACTATGAAATATACAAATGGGTAAATATATTATTACAAGTTTATAAGAGAATAATACAAAACATTTTGAAAACATTTTTAAAAAACATGATCACTGAATGGAAATATTTCTTAGTGGATATTTAAAAAACAATCTTGGAAAATGATAATATTGGGAAATAAATTCATGCCTCAAGTATATCGTTTTCTTGTTCATGTTCAAAACAAATGTATAATAAAAATAAATTTTTAATAAATTTATTCCATAACCATACATAAATCATATTATCTATCATTTATTTATAACATCTTATCACCCATTTATTAATAATTTGTTATTATAATCAATGTTCTCGGTGATAATTACTTCATTTTCCAAGAATGTTTTGGTTTGGCAGTCCCAATACTTATACTTTGATCATAGCCCCATAATTTCCATAATTTTAATCATGTTATAAAAATAATATATATTTAATATATACATATTTATAATCATTCATAAAAACTATAGATATGAAAATAAATTACACTGTTCATGGAGACGATGGGGCTTACATATGCATGAATGTTGTTTCCATTTTTCCATTGATCGAATGAAAGAAGTTTAAATAATAATTCAACTATAAAGGATTATAATTATTTCAAAAATATCATATATATCCATCAAATCCATATATTTTACCATCTATGTGAAAGATAAATGAGAAAATAATCGCAACGCTTCGAGCAGGTGGTAGTTCATATATACGCATGAGCGACGTTATTGTTTCCAAAAAGATTGGATGATAAGAAGGTATACATGATATTAACATTAAAGAAATATAATAATTCTAAAAATTTCATAAACAATCATTAAACCCATCATAATTCCCACACATAAAAGTGGGTGATGAAAAATGATCATATCGTTTGTGGAGACGGTATGTCAAACATACGGACAATCAATACTTCCACTTCTTATTTGATGCTAAAGAGGGTGTATAATAGTTTTTTCTTCTCATAATAAAATTTCAGAATATTAATGATACTGAATATATTATTTATATGTTTAATATTATAGATTTATTAGTGGTAAAATATTGTAGGTAAATAAAGTGATGTGTTTGAGTGATTACCTCTTCAATGAAACAACTCTGTTAGATCTTCGATAAAGGTCAATATGGTTAGTAATTTTGGAATACCAACCGATATATAATGTGGATATGGAATTGGATAAGATAATATATTAGATTAAGGTTTATATGGAAAGATCAATGAGGTGTATTGATATAAAGGAATAGGTGTCCTTTTATGATTGTGGTGAGGGGTACTTTTGGAATTTCTTATAAGATGAAAATATATCAGCACAATTCTAGATCCAAATGATTCCAAATGTCCTAAATATTAAAATTATATTAATTTTTTGAACATATATAATCCAATTTTTTATTACCTATAACTTTTATAATTTTTAAATAGTTAATAAAGAAATAATCCCATAAAATATCATTATTGTCAATTTTGATAATGTTCATTACATTGACATTAAAAACATCAAGAAAATAATTAAAATTATATATATCTATATTATTATATCCAAAAAATGTTATGTTAATTTATAGAATTCACATATTACATTAAATATCTCACATTATTTTACTTTTAATATTTTTAATATCATTTACTTTATTTTTCCATTAAGTGCTTAATTTTTGCACTAGCATTGTATAGATATTTAAGGTAATTATTTAATCCATAAAATTTAAAAATAAATTACCATTACAAATGTAAATATTTTATAATTTATAATAATATTTATAGTTAAACATATTCTGTATATAATCCCATATTAAAATATTATAGTTATTAAAAATAATAGTGTGGCATGTTACACTTTTGTTGAAACAAAATACGATAATAGACAAAATCTCATCTAAATGTCAAAAAACGGTCATAAAACCTAAAATAGTATAATTAAAGAATAAATTAACTCATCCAGTGGCATTTAAGAAACATCTGGGGTTATTTATTAGTCCCTATCATTTTCTTTTCAACCTAAATTACACGATTTACCCTTACAAAGGTAATAAATTTTATATACTTTCTATTCTTAATAAAAAATAAAATGTAACTATATATAAAATTTTCCCCAACTTATTATAAGTATGGAATATATTTTTTAGGATTCAACTCAAAGTATTATCAGAATTTAATTTAAAATTAATCCTGTAAAATGCAAATAAGAACAGTTTTCTTGAAAAAAAATATTTTTAATCCAAAAAAGGTACTTATAACAAAAGAAGGTATAAGTATTATTATAATGTAATTAATTAGATAATATATAAATTAATTGTACTTAATTTAATTTTTAATCAAATTAAAATCATATAGACTTATTTTCATGTATATAAAATGATAGTTCTATAAAAAACAATATTTTCATATATTTACTAAAAAATTAACATTTTTTGTAAATTTTCAAAAAAAATCACTCCAACATTATTTAAACATTTTTAATTAAATAATTAATTTATTATTTTTCTAATAAATTTTATAAAATGTTCATAATTTAATTATAATACTGACTAATAAGAAAAAAACATTTTATTTAGAAAAAAATTATTTTTAATAAACAACGACTTTACTAAAAATGAATTATTATTAACTAAGAATATATACTAAGTAGAAAGAATATATAAATATATATTTCATAATTTAGTTAACAATATTCATACCTGGTAAATTAATTTTTATGTTATTTCTATTATATTAAATAATAATGTTTTAATATTGTATCATGGTTCGTTTAATCTCGATGATGCATGCAACGCAAGTTATTGAAGAAATAAAAGCACTTAAAGGGAAATATTTCATAAAATTATTGGTGTGTTAAACTCACCCATGGTACTCTGTGAAGTGTTACAATCTCTTATACATTACTTCTCATGAATACATCCAAAACACTCAACTCCCTAATTTCCAAGAAATTAGATGACATTATCAATTAATCCTCAATCATCCAAATAACAATAAATCATCATTGATCATGAGGTAAAATGATGATAAAACCAATAAACATACCCTCCCACTTCCACTCAAGGATATCCAATGGATGCAAAAAACCCCATAAACATGAAGCATTTCATTCACTTAATAAAATACCAAATATTAAAAAATCAGCTTTGAAATAGATCGGTTCAACTATGGCCACCAAAACAGATTCATCAAGGTATTATAAATTACTTATAAACTATGATTCACTACCAAGGGTGTTACATGAAACTCATGAATGTCTAGTTCATGTATATCTAATAGAATAAACAATCTCCCTGAAAAAATATTTGGATGTTGATCATCCTCTAACTACACCTCATGAGAAACACTTTAAAGACACAATCCCATATCACATCTATCACCAAGACTCCCTAGTGAGACTAATGTGTTGGGATTTATCATGAATCCTAACTTAATATTTCTTAAATTCTTATGAATAAAATATATTACAATCACAAGGTCAATCTATCATGGATGAAAATCATGCAACATTGAATTTCTATATTCAGAGTTTATAAACTAACTCATATACTTCTAAAATTATATAACAATAAAATGGAGGGGTAATTAAATTCATGGTATTAATATGTGTGTGTTTGTGTGTGTCAATTTGAAATTAAAAGAATGAAATAAAACACAAATTTTTTAGTAAGAAATGGATCTAGTCCTATAACATTAACAACAATGATATCACGGTTCTTTATGTTATATTTCTCAATAGCTATATTAATGAAGTGCTCTACGACTGTCAAAACACACCCTCCTTATTTTAATTTTTATTACCCCACAATAAGAAATATGTACGTGAGGAAACAATAATATTAAATATATCTTGGAGACCTCTTTATTAGTAAACAGTATCTAATCTATGATAAAACATATGAATGAATTAAAAAATGATGGGAATGAATACTGACAATATGGAAATGAAGAAATTAATATAGAAAATATAGAAAATCATCAATAAAACTTATTTAAAAACTATTTAAAATCATAGAATAAACTATATGTAAGTGAAAACTCATAGTAATTCACCTATATATTACTTAAAAACACAGAATATTGTTCTCCATTTTTATATACATAGAAAAGAATGATACTAGGAAGAAAAATAATAAAAAACAATGATTGGAATAAGAAATTAAAATATATTAAAATTTTATTAAATTATTACAAATAAAATCACTATATATAATGAAAATTACTAAATCATTTAATGGGTGTGGAAGTGGATATTTATAGGTAATATGGGGGAATACTATTCACATTAAATATATCTATAAAAAATTGGCATTTTTTCTAACTAATAAGCAGTTATATTTTAGAATGTGGAATTCCTTGAATTTGTTTCTTTATATATTATATTTTCAAAAATAAATAAAAAGATTCTTCTTCCATATATATAAAAGTATACAACAAGATAAATAATAAAATAATTTATATCTTTATAGTTTATTTGAATTCAATTGTTTCAATTTTACATGCCTTTATGGAATTGAAATTTATTGTATGTCAAGTAGCCATGGTAATTGAAATGTTTTCTATACCTATTTTATATACTTCATTAAAATCTTATATCATTTGGACCAACCATTTTTCAGATATAGGCTTATCATCAAGATCATTAAATATGTGTATTGATTTCAAGTATCTAATTGAATGATTAAATTTTTATATCTATGGTTAGATTTTTCTTTAGGTTATGATAAATGAAATGAATCCCACTAACAATGTAAACCTAAAATTTATATCAAAATTTAGATTAGTGTTAGAAAATTTATGTTGAAAAAATTGAATTTATTCAAATTACATAAAAATAAAAAATTAATTGATTTTTTTAAAATTATGCTCATCTTATTGTCAGATAAATTGTATTATAAAATATAAATAGAAAAAAAAAATTATTAAAATTTGAACCTTATTATTACCAAAAAGTTTACTATTTCACTCATATGAAATCATCTAATACCGTGTTCAAAATAGAATTCACAAGGTATAATTGAAAACACTACTCAATTCACACTCCTAAAAAAATGTCATGCATATTTCATAGATTTTAACTCTCTAATTCCTCTCCATGGATAAAAAATAAATTCAATCTCATTTTAATCCCCATGTGAAAGTTTTACAAACCTCCCCAAAATGTATTTCTCTCATCACTCAAGGATTTTTAAATGTGGAGTTCTTATCATTATTAATATCATGTGTCATATCAATATTTTTATGAAAATTCTCATCTCTCAATTTTGTGATACCGAAAAATGTTTTCAATCATGAGGTATTTCAAAATTGATTAACGTGGACAAGTATTGGTGGGTAAAGTATTTAAAACAAATTATTAAAATTATAGGTAATAATCTTAAATTCAAATACATAAATATTCATGTGAAATCATAAGTTATATACCTCACTCAATTCCTCTCGCAATATATACAACACACTCCATGTTTTTGACATACACTATGATTTATCCAATGAATAAAATTAAGTATTCATCCTAAATTTAATTTTTCCATTTTTTATTTTTTATTATTTTATTGGGGAAGAGATAAAATCAAATAAAATTGATGAATGACAATTCTTGTAGGAAATACCAATTAATAATTAATTCTCATTTCATTTTTTTTATTTTTCTTATTTTTTTCAATTTTATTTTCACTTTTCATTTATTTTTTAGTATAAACGATATATATGAATGAAGTACAATGAATAATGACTCATTCCCTTTTCTCTCTATTTTCAAAAATAATGACACAATCCTCACCCCACCCTACAGTGAATTAATTCCAATATAACTCACAAGAATTGGATTTTCCCAACAGTATCATGAAATATCCATCAAAATTATTAAGAGTTATGGTGGGTAGAGAAAAAATGGCTCATAATGTCTCTTAAACCTATAAATAAACTAAATAATTCTAATTAAAAAACAAGGGTATATGTAAATGTGGGACTCCTATTTAATATGTTTATAGTGAAAGAAATGCATCTATTATCTCAAAAACATTTTATGAATTAAAAATATAAACAATAAAATGTTCAAGATTACACAACATGAATCAAAACACTAAATAAAAACTGAAATGTAATGTATATGTCAAAAAAGGTCTAGAAACATCTTTGGTTGGGAATGGTTTTCATTTTGGACAATATAAGATAATAATATATTCACTGTTGATCAAATATTATTAAAAATAAACGCTAAAAATAATGAATCAAAAACAAGTAATAAATAATTTAAATCTATATACATTCAAATCAAGTAGTGGTTCAAAAATAGCTAGTTTTCCTAGATTCCCCATCGTATTGGATTAAGATAAAAATTTCTTAAAAACTAAAATTAAATTATAAAAAAATCATGCATGATTCTAAAAAAAGAAAATAAAAAATATCAAAGACGGGTTGATATCCCCCCCACACACACGCACACACACACTAATTACTTAACAACCATTTAATTTTAGAACAATATTTTTTGAAAAGAAAATTAAAGTTAAACCAAATATAATAAATAATAAATTTTCAGTTTATTTTAAGGTGTAGGCTTTGGGTTATTTTCTTAGTAACTATAATTTTAAAAATATAATAAATTAACAAAAAAATATTAGATCTTTTTTATATGAATATTCATAATTAAGAAAAATAAATATGAAATAAAATTTATAATGTTTGAGTTGGACCACCAAAGTGGGTTATAGGTTTTTAATTCCCCTAATTACATATTCACAATTCATTATCCCAAATCCAAATGTCGATGGGGTATTCATCAAATAAGAAACCACATTTTATTTCTCTAGATATCAACGAGGGGATAACAATTTTAAGAAACCTGAAACAAAAGGAATAATATAATAACCTCTAAGAAACAAAAAAGAGGTAATTTAATTTATAGGGGAGAGAAGAGGAGGTATAAAGGTTCCATATTGACCCTTATGGTTCCATCATCCATGTTATAAAAAATTTGATGCAAAGGGGTCAAAATTGTCACCACAACCTCCTTAATCTCTTATACTTCATCAAATTCAACCACCACATTCTCCTCGGTAGTATATTCATTATTAATTTTATCACTCTCAAAGATATTATTGGTTTTGATTATATGAATAAAAAATTATCGTAGTAAGTTTATAATTTATTATAATTGAACTTCAAATTAAATTTAGCATAAAAAACTATAACTATTCATTAATTTATTCTTATAGATCTTTTTTCTGAATGAAAGCTATAGATAAGTTTTCTATTATATTTTTTAATTAATATTCCATCCATAAAGCATTGATTTCCTTGATAATAGTGTCCATAAATTAAATTTTACAGCTATTTTCATCTATCAATTTAAAATTATATTACACCTAAATTCTTAAAAAATCCTTCCTTTAAAACACACCCATTAGAATTTAAACAGGCCAAGCATTATAAAAATCACTATAAAAATCAATCTTGACCTAATCAGTAAAAATAAATGATATCCAATTATTTTTTATTTTATAGTTTTCAATTTTTATTTTCATTGAAAAAAATTGATTTTATGTGTTTATCCTCATGGGATTAACTACCTTTAGGAAACATATTTCTATCCCCACTCAAGGATTTTATAAAATGGGGATTTCTCATTCTTAGTAGAATGTTTGATCTCAAACTTATTTTGAAAAATATATTCTCTCAACACCATGAGAAATAAAAAAATTATCCTGAGATCTTTTTTAATGTGATTTTAGTGTCTTAGGGTTCATCAGTAAAGTATTTAAAACTGAAAGGGCGGAAATGTGGAGGTGATAATCTTAAATAAAATTTCTTTAATGTTCAAGAGAAAAAGTAGGAAATATTTCTCACTCAATTCCCCTAAAAATATATACATCTCACATCCTTTTCGGGGCATTGGTCATGAGTAAAACAATGAATCAAATGAAGGATCCATCTAAATTCACCTTTTCTTTTTTTAGAATTTTTTTTGTTTCAAGGAGGAAGAGATGAAAAGTGAATACAATTATTGAATTAATGTTCATGAAAGTAAGTCCAATAATTAATTCAATATAATCTCCATTTTCTCAATTTATTTATTTTTCTTCTTTATCTTTTGTTTGTTTTTTCTTTTTATTTTTTTATTTTTTTAAAGAAAATAATGATATGAATAATGTAAATTAAATAAGGAATAATTCTTATTTCTATCTATTGACACGAATAATGGAACATTACTCACACCAAACTATAATAAAATACTTCCTAAAGAACACACATTAAAGGCCCTCCCCCCACACTCAAACATGAAATATCGAATAAAAAAATTTAAGAGTAAAGGTATGAATGGAATAATCGGCCTAAAATGTTTCTTAAACCATTATGTTAATTATTGTCATCTAATGGATAAATTAGGGTTTATATAAATGAATTACTCATATTTTAAATTTGGATATCTAAGGAAACACTTTTATCATTTCAAAAACATTTTTTAAAATTTAAATAAAAATTAAAACAAGTTATAGATCATGAAACTTGAATAAATACACTAAAGAAAAATATAAATGTAATGAAGATATCAAAAAGGATTATAAACCTCATTAAATGGACCGAATGTTATGTTTTCAAAGAACTAGTTAACATGAGTTTCACAATCAATAAAATATCATTAATTAAAATATTGTAAATACAGAAAAAAACTTATTCATCAATCGCATAGAATCATAGACTTTAAAATCATGATTTTGAAAAACAAATCATTCTAACCTGAATTTCCAATAGTTTTTAATTAATATCATTAGAACCAAAAAAACTCCAAATAAAAAAATAATAAAAACACACAAAAAAATTATAGAAATAAAAAAATAAACACACTAACATTGCTACTAATATATTAACATTATCCCCCCCCCCAAATGATTTAGATACCCATAATTTTCAAATCAACATATTCAACATAAAAGTGATGTAATACCAAAAATAGGGAAAGATATAACATTAATTTAATTAAATATGGTGTCTTTGACTTATTCTCTTAGTTTTTCCCAATTTAATACTATAAGAAAGAAACGAAAATCAAAAAAATTAATAATTTAAGGAAAAATGAAAATAAATAATTAATAAAATCAATTAAAAGGGATAAGGTTGGGATTGGATCACCAAATGGGCGCTAGGTCTGTATAGACCCTAGTATAGAATTTGGATCAATTTCTATCATATCCAATGGTGGATGGGGTTTTATTGGATTGTACCACAACATGTAATTTATCTAAATATCAATAATGGGATTCTATGAGTGAGAAACCCAAAATAAGAAAAAAAATATTACAACCCTGAAGATTGATGAAAGGGATAATTTGAGGTATGTAGGGGGTGGCGAGAATTTATAGGGTCTCCCTATGACATTTTTGGTTTTCTCATAAATGTGATGTATAATTTTTCTTAAAGAATGTAATGACATAGACATAGGCCCCTAGACCTCTTCTACATCTTTGAATTCCACCACCACCATCTACTTAGTGGTTAATAATTTTTCATAGTGATCACTATCAGTTGAAATTATAAATGCTAGAAGATTATATAAAGTTGATGGAAATGAGTTTTAAATACTGTATTAATCAAATGTTAATGAAATAAATGCTCAAAATTTATAACTCCCTCATAAATTTTCATCATCATATTCATTTTCCTTCAGTATACCTATTAAAATGTTTTTATTTTAGTGACCAATGGATATTATAAGAATTATTTTCCATACTTATTTGGTTTATAAACATTAAATATGGGTGGGATATTTTTACATATTTATCTTTTTATTATTTTTTTCTAGAAATTATGATTTTGAGTCCTTAACTGCAGTGGCTAAATATTCCATCATTATACTAACTACTTCAATCAATTGAAAATTTTACTTCACCTAATTTATAAAAGTACCTTCAATGAAAAAATAATAATCCATTTTTATTTTCAATAGGCCATGAATAATAAAAATATCTTTTAAAATCCATAACGACCAAATGAGTATAAAAAATTTATATGTAGTGAATTTTTATTTTATAGGATTTGTTAATTATGATTTCTTTATAATAAAAAATAGTGTGTGTGAGAGTGTTTGGAATC
Source organism: Viscum album (assembly GCA_963277665.1). Taxonomy (NCBI): domain Eukaryota; kingdom Viridiplantae; phylum Streptophyta; class Magnoliopsida; order Santalales; family Viscaceae; genus Viscum; species Viscum album. The sequence goes on from OY728151.1 coordinate 1,478,095,806, forward strand.
CTCAAAAATAGTTCCAAATTCATATAGTGGAATTATGTGGATACCCAATAAATATTTTCTTATTTTTATAATAATACTTCTTGGTGAATACACTGGGGTCTATTCCTCAATTATTTTTCACAAAGAAACTATTTTCCAATTATCATTATTATATTTAACTATAATATACCATAATTAGGCTTTAATAAAATGAATAATATATATATATATATATATATCAATATAAATTATGAAACAATAAAAATAAAGATAGTTAGTAGAATGAGTATTCTCTTTGGATTTTAGAGTGATGTTATGATCATTCAAAAATTATATTCTCATTATCCAATTAAATGTTGATTTCAATACATATCACTTTAAACCCACCTATTCAAAATTTTATTACCCTAAACTCAGACATATTAATGTAAGATTAGTCACTTCCACGTCAATACCTAATTAAAACTCCACTATTTTGATAACTCTAATATTTAAGGCATGGAAATTGAAAGAATGAGGAGGAGTAAGGCATTAGTTAGGAAATGAGGGCGACTGTACACCATAACAAATTTAACCACCATTTAATCTCTATAATGAAATAATGATAAATCCTATGTTTAAAGAACTAAAGTAATCCATTTTATTCCCATTTTAACAAGTGTTGAGTTTAGTTCTCCACATCCATGAAGATGAAAGAAGCATAAAGGGAGGACCCAAATGGGAAAATGAGAGGTAGTGTCGAAGGGTAACAAGATATTTTTAAAAATAAAAAACTATTAAGAAAAATAATACTATTATAATATAAATTCTCATGAATAAATTCAAACCCTCCATATTCTTTTGAAAAATCCTACTTCCATAAAATGGTGTAAAAGTATAAATTTATAGGTAATATGGGTGAAGAATATTTACTCCAAATTTGTTTTCTTATTGCTGGAATGTATTTGGAGTATTAAATATATGAATCTTGTAATGTGGAATGCATTTATGTTGTTTATTTATGTCTTGTATTTCAATTTTAAATATTTTATCTTATTTCACATGTGTAGAAATATTTATAACTAGATTGATGAAGAAAATTGTTCTTTCCTCAAAAACTGTTCAAATTCTAATTCTTGGATTTCTCATTAATTTATTTATTAGAAAATGGTTTAATATATAGAAGTCATAATTAATGAAAATATTCCTATAAATATTCATGATCTTAAAATTATATCCTCATTTAAACTATCCATTAGGGAGATATGGGATCTACAACAAAATTTTCAAATCTTGTCACTAATTTCGAGGAATGAATTGATAGTTTCATTAAGGTCATCTATAATTAGATTATACTTTAGGTTATTTTGAATAAAAAATTTCTCAATAAGAACTTATGAAAATAAAAATTTAATCTCACAATTTGGATCAGTGTAGAAAAATTATTATAGAAATTTAAAAATGATAAAAATCACATAAAATCCAAATTAAATTCATTTAAAAATTCATCTAAAATTATTCCCAAAACCTAAAAATATACCTATTACCATTAAAATGGAAATATTTTAGTATTTAATCATTAAATTAAAGAAATACATGTTTTAAAATGTTAGATTCATCATAAACTTAGTTGGAATAATGATTTATATTATATCTCTATGAACAAGATCGAAAGGTCTATACTAGTGTCTATAAATCCTAAATATACATCTGTATTAATTCACAGGGGATACCAATAGTGGGAACCGAAAATGAAAAAAAATAATTTCACTACACCAAATAGTGAAGAAATATATTATTTATGGAATAGAAAGTGATGAAAGAGAATGTTTTGGGGATACCTATTGATTTTATGGTGTCCAATATTTGATATATATAAATATATATATATATTGATGTAAATAAAAAGGTTAAATAATCAAAGGCTCATCAATCACCTCTAAAAAATTTAATTCTACAACCAAATTCTCAAAAATAATTTGTTTTTTATTATCCTCTTCAATTTTTAAGGGTATTATTAGTTTTTATTCTATGATAGGTAAGTGATTGAACCTGGTTTTTAATTAAATATAAATAATATTTGAATGAAATTAATGCTCAAAAAAATAAACACCCTCATAAATTTCAACTTAAAGAACATTTTTGTCAAACTCATCAATATTAAAAAAATTAGTTGGAGTTATAAATGGATCTTCAATGAATTAGTTACCATCGTCCTTAGGTTATTCAACTTTATATATTAGAGGTACTAGATTTAGTTCTTATTAACTTGTTTTCTACTATTATTATATCCATAGATATTGGACTTCTATAAAAATGGTGGATAGAAATGAATTTTATCGACTAGAATCTTCCCTTTAATATTTTCCCCTTGATTTATTAAATTTCATTCCCAAAAATATCCCCCATTTTATTATCAATAATCCAATCATAAAAAATCACTATGAATTTCAACATTTACCAAATATATATAAAAAATTATAAAATATGATATTCAATTTTTTTAGTTTTTCAAATTTATAATTTTTTTCCTATATATATAGTAAATAAATCATTAAGGTTCTTAACACCCCATAAATAGATCCAAATTGGTGTTCTTGTATTTTTATTGAATCCTAACTCACTATTTCTTATATACCTAATAATGAAAAATAATTCAATCCCAATACTGAACTCACAATTAGGCCACTCACAAAACACTAAATTTCTATTATCACTACTTGTAAATTATCTAAATTATCTGTCATTGTACATTAAATTATAATTTATAGTATCTTATTCAATTTTGTGATTGAGAAATATCACACAAAACTATCTTTATTTAAATTGTTATTTCTTCACACTAATAACTCTACATGTAGGGAAATTATCCTCCAAAAGAAATATATGATGCCTCTTCATAAACCAATATTTTGTAATCTATACACCACCATAACAATGACATAAATAAAGAACATAAGTAATATTCATAACAAGGTAAACTAACATTATTGTAGAGAAAATACGGATACCAGAAACTATAATCAATTTAATTACTATTGAAATTTTTAAAATTGAATAAAGATATCCATTTAAGTGAAAAAACAAAATAATCCTTCGCTATATTCATTCAAAAAAAATACTAATTTTAGTTCTCCATTTTCATTGAGTTATAAAATTATTATAGTAAAAAGAAAGAGAAAAAAGAATGAGGGGAAGATAAACTAATATATATTAAAACATTATAAAACAATCATAGTATAAAACCTTTAATTGGATAATGAAAATGACTAACTTCTTGAAAGGGTATTGAATTAAAATATTATATGTAAGAGTGCAAAACAATTTTCTCTCCAAATGTATCCAGTAAAGTGTGGTGTGTTTGGATCATTAAATGGATGAATCGTAAAAAAAGGTTTCCATTGATGTTTTACCATTATTTCTCATCTTTTCACCCATAAAATTTAATCTTCACTAGGAATTTGTAGAAAATATTATAGCTGAATTAACAAATATAACCTTTCTGACCTAGTACACTATTTTATTTCATATTCATAGAAATACCATACATTTATGGCCTTGAAAAAGGATGAATATCAAACTTCCATAAATTTATATCAATCTATTCTCAATATTATTTCAAATTTTTAGAACTTTTAAAAACTCAATTTATGAGATGTGGTCTTAACATAACAATTATTCATATTTTACATATATTTCAAAGACTCGCTTGTATTCTTCATTGGATCCAAATACCATTGTATTCATATTTTGATGAATTTGAATAAAATGTACACAATAACCATGTTATAAATTGAAAAAGACCTTAAAATTTTGTATTAATGTATATTATTTTATGGAATAAAAATAAAAATGATAAAAAATCACTTCAAAATTAAAAAAACATCCATTTTCAAAATGCAGATCTAATTGTGATCTTCATTGGATACCACCATACTGATTGTAGTAATAATCATTTCACTATAATATCATATTGGGAACCTCTACCATCAACCTCATCCACATAAATAACTATCACTGAAAGATTCTCCATCACTCTCAATAAATCCCTGAACTTTCTAAAATCATATATATATGACCGATTAGTCATCTCATTGACAAATACATTCATTTTCATTAGGGTGTGGGAGTTATCAAGAAAATATTTATAAAAAATTATATCCAAAATCATTAATATATATTCAAATCCCCCAAAGCGATGATAATCGTCATGATATTTTGATCAATGAAGAATGAAAATAATTCAATAAAATGTAATAACACAAATAACACATCATATTTAGGGAAAAAAAGACTAATAGTAACTTGAGATCAAGGGTTATGTAGTAACACTTTTTGGGATGTAACTACCTAGACCCAAATGAGATAATTTTCCTTTATTGTATCAAAAAAAGTCTTTAAAATATATTGGAAGCATGAAAAAACATAAAATTTATGTTTTCCATAGAAAATTGAAGAATATGATTGCTGATAAACTTCGACTGTAGGTATTGGAACACTAATCTATCCATATGAAATATTTTTCCTTCAAGAACATTCATTTAAATGGGGCCATAATATAGGATAGTTATCATAATAATTCTTGAAAATTTACCACATGACCAAGAAAACTATATACCTCTTCAATATTCTTGGGTTTTTTCTATGAAACAACCACCTCGATCACAGATGGATTGACTACTACTTCTTATTGAGAGTCTATATTCCTATTAAAATGAAACATGAATTTATAAAACAAACACCTGGACAACATCCCATATTAATGGTGGTGTTAAATAACTCATAATACAACCCTAATATGATCAATTTTATCATCCACCAATATCATGAACAAGATTATTATGTTGATTAATACTCCTAAAAACTGATCTTATAACTCATGAAACACGAAATCAAATAGTATAATGAAAATAGATTTGTTTTTAGAACACTGAATAGAATAATAAAAACATGAACTTTCTATATTGTCACCTTAGCACAGTATTTGAGATAACATCATACTTCACTATCATTTGATGAAACCATGAATATAGATCAATATTTGAAAACCAGCTATCGTACATAAATTTTATTGAAAATATCATTCATCCTTGGAAGGGGATAATGGTTCTTAACCATTATCGGGTTCAACCAATGGTTTTCAATATCAAACCTCAATACACTATCTACCTTCTTGGAAAAAAAACACATGAACACTCAAAAATGACACACTATTATGGATAGAACCCATCTACATCAAATTATTAAATTGACACCACAACTCCCAAAGATCATACGGTTCCATCAAATAAGGATCCATCAAAATCTATGAGGAATAATATTGTAACTCTATCCCAAAAAACATATCGAATTGATATATTAGTGTCATAACCACTTTGGGAAAAAATTGAATATATTCAAAAATTAATCAAGGAAACCCAACAACATACACCACTATCAAACCCAGCATCCAATCTTCTATCTGAAATAGAATAGGATCTAAATTTGGATAACTATTATAATGGTCATGCTCCCCAACAAAAAATTGATGCTAGCCTTTCATATTCACAGAATAAAATCCTACAAATTATTTAATCAATAGTATCAAGTATTTAATACAAATAATATTTGTTAAATATGAAATCTTACAATAATACCTATTTCAAAAAAAATCATAAAGAAAATAATAATTCTTGATAATTTTCTCACTATCCTAGAACACAATAATCAAATGTGACTAAACTGTTATCGGCATAATCAGCATAAGGGGCACTAAAAGCCTTTCCACATTAATTCTCATGGTTTGTACTAAGAATTATCAATAAATCAATGTGTTGATCAAGATTCCAATAATGAAAAATAAACAATATGAGATAAATAAAAAGTATTACATGAAATATTTGTTCCACATGATGTTGGCATCTCCAAGTCATAAAACTAACCATGCTCAGTTCCTTTACCTAATTAACCCTACTGATTACCAATTTTGTTCCATTCTACAAAAAATGTATCTCAGTATAGTGTACCTTATAACATAGTAGTTTTACTAATTTTCCTCCTATTATAAAAACAATATCCTATTATCCCAACTATTGAGACACCACTTGAGAAAACAACTATTTAGGTTTAAATATAAATATCCCAACTATATCCTATTGGCCCCCATGAATGGCTTGTCACTAAGATTGAAGGTGTCCACGAACCCTTAAGAGAAACACTTTACAATGGATACCCTTATAAGAAAAAAAACTAACTTCTCTATTAAATCATGGGAAAGATTAATGAGTCTAAATACTCATAGGTTATACCATGAACTATCACCACATTCATAACCCTACACTAATATAATTAATCATAAATAATCTATTACGAATCTACTCTGAATATGTCCATGAATGTTCATGCATACTTTTGATCATATCATTCATCTTCATAACCTTCAAATCATAGGTATTTTAAATTTGGTAACCACAAACTTAATAGATAGATGTTTCACCTCCTTAAAATTGAACACCAAGGCCTCCCCATCTAAAAAAACCATTTTGAGAAAATAAAAGAATATCCTTGATTCATATATTCAGCTCTTACACTATTAGGGTCACATATTAGAGGAATAAAAAATTTATCTTCCCTTATACAATCACCATTAATGAAACAAAGTCCTCGTAGAACTACCACTACAAATAATCCCATAAAACCTCAACCACTTTCCACACTTTGAGGAATGGGATCCACCACAATCATAAATCCTTTCTCATATGACCAGTATCTAGTTGATCCAAAAACACCACCATGGAATAGATCAAACATTATCCAATCTAGATCTACTATAACCTGTACATTATCTCTAAATTAGAAAACAAATTCTTATGCTTTACCAACCCATACCCTACAACTAATCTAGTGTCCTCTTCTAAGAGTACTCCTCCTCAACATGGTCAACCAAAATATTGGGAAGTGGATCATCATATCACGCCTCACCAACATAAGATACTTGAGGATTATTACCATGATCTATCCTTAAAATAAATAAAATATATCCATAATCCTAGAAATAAGTAATTCATTAAATATAACATAAAAGATTAATTTTAGTTTCTCTTAAAACTACCTTAATTAGTACTCAAGTACCACTAGGTAAGAAACATGTACATCTCCTAGGTCTCTATACTAAAATAAATATTACCTTTACTAGGATTTATAGTGTTCTTAAGGTCATTACTTTTGATCATTGTGAAATTTATTTCATATGTATTAACTAGTATCCCTTTATATATCACACACTATGTTTGGATAATGTTATTTCCCCAAAAAAACCTATGTAATCCTCAAAAATACCTAAATCTAGTATAAAAAATAAATCTCATCCAAACCATTGATACCACATTATCATAAACAATGATTGATAATTTCTATGACCATTACTTTATGATTATTATTTGTTGAATAGATCAAGAAAAGAATAGAGGAAGGGAGGTATTTTCATAGCTTATATCTTAGATAAATGATTTAATACCTTTTTAGTTTTGTGTATAACATGATGAAGGGTTAACACATGGAATGATTCATGTGTTATGTCAGGTAGAGTAGGAAATCTGAATTAGGCACTTTTATGTTTTTGAGGATCAATTTTTGTTATGATGTGGTGAACTCAATCATGACATGATGGATTTTAAAAATGAATTTTAGTAAAGAGAAATACCTTATAATTCATGAAGGAGCTATTATGTATGGAATTATTACTCTTGTGTAATACCTTATTCATTTTCTTGATCATAGTGAGACCATATGTTCTGCATAATTAAGATTAATCAGAAGTATTTTAGGAAAAGGATGTGATATTTACATGTGAAATATTTAGTATTATGTTTGAATCATTCACAAAGTAAGAGGTTAGAATCACAACATGAATGGGCCTAGGTGATTTTTTAATTTTCCATGTGTGGTCATCAAAGAATGGTCTCAACTATCATGTTGTTATTTTATAGGTGGTTGATTGTCTATTTATACCTTTTTAGACACTATTATTCCATGAATATTTTATTTTATCATGACTTAATTTATGTTTTCCCTATGTATTTGAAACGACTATGAATTTTAGAGTGACCACATTTTTTATTTCATGAACATATTAGATTATATTAAAATTTAAAGAGATGATCTATCATTAAATTGGATATATAAGGTAAATATTTAATTAGTTATAAGAGATTTATTTGACTTACCTCCCTTCACAACTTGACTATGTCCTGTTATACCAACATTTTGTAAGCTTTCAGCACAATTATAAATTCAAAAGACCATAGGAATATTTCCATGAGTTTCCCCATGTTTTCTTGGAATTTTGATCAAAATTCCCTCATTTTTAATGAGTATCAGTTCTTGAAGCTTCTATTGAGGTATGGTATTTGGGAATATCCTTTTCAATTTTTATAAATTATTAAAATATCATTATTTTTATTTATTTTTATGGATAATAAATATCACATTGATGAAGATGATTAATTTAACTAAAATTAATTTAATTTCATAGGTGAATCACATAAATTTTACCTGATTTTGTGTTATTTATTTATTTATTCTTTTTCTTCTTTGATTCAATGTCATTTTACTTACTATTGAGATTTATTTATATGTTGATAAAATATAGTTTTTTGAATCGCCTTTACTAAAAATTTAATCATCTGATGGTGGTAAATAACACATTTCATGAAACTAGAATACATTAATGATATTTATAATAGCTATAAGTAACAACTTTAAACTAATTATGAAAATTTGATTTCATTATTTTAATTCCAACTGGTTTTATTATGGGTTTATATGGTTTTTTCTGTTTCCTTTATTATGGCTTGTTTTAGGTTGTCTACATCATATGTGTATAAAGATCTAGGACTAGTTTTCCCTATTTTTCATGAGGAATTTTTTTTATATATATAGATGGTGGATGGGTTGTTCAATAGTTTAAAAATTATTTTATTGATCATTATATGGGAAGTAAATAGTTTTCTAATAGTTTTGGGGGTTGTTGGCATGGTTTTGTGGTTGTTTATGTGAAAAATGTTTGTGTGTTGTGGAGTTATGTTATAAATTACCAGTGGTACGAAATATGGTTGGTCTTAATGAAAATGCTAATTGAATATAGGTTGAAATTTAATATGAATTCAATTGTTAATATAAAATTAATGTTTCAGATAAGTGAAAAATGGTTAGGGTTAGCATGATTGATCGATAATGAGTGGGTTGATATTATATATATATATATGAACGGCATACTGAATTTAATTTGGATGGTGAAATGATAAATCTAGAAATGGGTAAATGATAAGATTTAAAAAGGGAGATCTTGAATGTTGTTGCTGTGGTTTTTTGTAAAAGGTGGATTAGTTTTAGGAATAGTAATATAAATTTTGGAATTTATATGGTTATTATTGTGATGGTAATGGGTCTTTGAATAGTTTTTTTGTATAAAACCCTAGTATAGCCATTTTTGTGACTGTGACATATTTTTTATTTTTTTATGATTTCATTCCATCCCCACCCCAGTTGGATAGCTGTAACAGCTTGGATTTTCCAAAATCTTTTTTTAGAAAAATTTTGGGAAAATTAAGAGACCAAAAGCTGTTTTGGAGAGTGATTCCAAGGCCTTGAGTTCCCGAAATGATCTATTGAAAAATGTTGCGTTTCAAATAGTGTGTGTGAGCAGGTTTTCCTAAAAAGTGAAATAACTCTTAAATAGCTTATTGGATCAGAAATTCAAGGGCACCGTTGTGTTTGGAGAAGAGGGTTTTCCTAAGGAGTGACTTAAGTTTAGTTAGTGTGGATCTCTAGTGAGAAAACCTGAAAATGGAAAAACCATATATAAAATAATTAAATAAAATAATTTTATTTTCCTTGTCCTTATAACTCATGAACACTAACTCGGATTGAAAATATGAGACCACTTTTGATCTTGGGATGGAATTAATTCCTTAGGCAGAGCCTAACATCGGCCAGTGTGGGGCAGGTGTGAATGTTGGTTCTTGGGACGTAACCATAAATTAATATCAATTAAAGTCATTATTTTAATTTAGATTCCTCATAACTCACAAACAATAACTCAAATTGAATATCAGAGACCAGTGTTGAATTTGTAATGAGATTTTTACCTTAAGAAAAACTTAACCTTGACCGGTATGGGTTGAAAGAAAAGTTATTTTTTGGGATTTTTAAAATAAAGTTACATGATGAAAACAAAATAAACTCAAGGATTTTATTTTATTCAAAAAAAAATTTCACTGCAATAGAATGATGGTGAAACCTGAGCATAACTGAAATGTTGTTTCATTAATTAAATAGTCTAACGATGCTACAACTCAGTATAATAGAGATGTTGAAATGTGTTTCCTATAATTAATGTATTAACTGAGTACGAGATCTTTTTTAGAGATCCAGGATTTCTCTGAGCCGTTCGAGGATTTCCATTGGCAAGAGACGAACGGTGATGTATAATGAATAACCAATGATGATGGGTTCAGGATTTAGGAATGAAAAATTATAGCGGTGAAACAATGATCATCACCATAGAATGATCAAACCTCAAGGTATGGAATCAATTTGATTCAACTTATATTTACCCATTTCATTAAATCTCAAAAAATTCACATGAATCATTCGACAAAAAAAATGATTCATGGATCATGTGTGATATTACAGGATGGGTTTGATTTTGGGATAATCATTGGGATATTAGATCCATGTTGAACCTATGATTATAATTGGTTCTATTTATCCACTCTTAAACTCTAAAATGGGAGAATCAAGGGCTACAAAAACAAAGGCCCCATTTTCCCACCTCTGGTTTTCATGTGAATTTCTTCACCCCCCGTTCTTTTTATTTCCCCGATCATCATCGCTGCAATAATCATTGAAGGAATCAAGAACCCCAATGACGGTGGAGATCTGTGGTCCATGCGGGGTCCTCAATGACATGAAAAGGCTGCAGCTAGAGGTTGTGACAGTAGAGGGATTCTGTTCGGTGGCCTCGGTAGTGCGAGAGGCGTAAGGCGCTAGTGTCCCTCCATGGCAGCATAGGAGTCCTGCACAGGAGGCTGGAGGTGGTGCACAAGAGTTTGCGGCTCAATAGAAGAGTAGTCACAGGGGCAGCACAGACTATTAGCATGCTACGACGACAAAGGTGGCATCCGTCATCAACTGCGGGAAATTGTCAAAGACTGTTGGTGGTGGCGTGAGTGGACGTGGAAATTCGTACCGCGTCACACGGCTGGAGGGTCACGGTCCCACTAGACTACATCATGGGCAAGCTCGACCCAGGGTCTATCCATTCTAGGTTGAGGCCAACCGATTTGAGCCCAGTGGATAGGGTCAGATCAGGGTCAGTTCAGTGGCCCCTTGGATTGGTCAGACTCGACCGACACCCCACTAGCCCCTTTTTACTAATACATCTATAACCTCAAAACTATGGGTCTAAATGATGTGTTTTTTGTAGTATTGGGACCCTCATTATGAGGCGTACATTTTGACATACTTCAAGTGAGTTTTCATGGAATTTTTTATATGACTAATGGCATGAGTAATAGATTCTCCCAGAATCAAGCGCACTGTGAGTAGGAATCATATGGCTGGTTGTGATGAGAATGATGTGAAGAGAAGACCAAAGTGGACTAGTAGCCGAGTGGACCTCAGTGGCCCAGTAGGCTAGTGGACCTTAGTGGCCTTATATCTGAGTAGACCTTAGTGGCCCGACAGATGAGTTGATCTTAGTGGCCGGGTAGCTGTGCAGACCTTAGTGGCCCGGCACACAAGAAGACCTCGGTGGCCCGATAGACGAGCGGACCTCAATTTCCTAGAAGATGTGCAGACCTTAGTGTCCTAGTAGCTGAGTAGACCTCTGTGTCCTTACAAATGAGCAGACCTCAGTGGCCTAGTAGTCAAGAGGACCTCACTGGCCCGACAGACGAGCAGACCTTAGTGGAATGATAGCCCTCAGTGACTCAACAGGGTTGATTCCATCAATAGTAAAAGTTATTTTTCATTATGACTAAATTGATATACTTTGGGTAGTTCTCAATGTGTTCACAATAGGTACAGCCCGAGGAATAAGGACCTAATAGGAAAGTTCTTTCATGACATGGTGGCTCAGGGAGAAAGTCCTCCCTGGATGAGTGTGCCTTGAGCTGAATCCCCACACGAAGGATTGGTCATGACATTGAGACTCCTTTTCTCAGTGAAACCAGGAATCTTAAGAAAACATCATGACATATCGAGAGCATATGTTCTCTCAGATAATTTTGGTAGACTCTCTTTACGTGGTTACTACCAGATAACTCAAGGAGTGGGATCACTTGGAATCATGATTGCTATATACAGAACCATATCATTGAAAATGGTTGATATGTCACATCTTGGAATACTTTATGATTATACATGGATTTTTTTATATTTTTTTATGTCATATACCTATTTTTATCTAATTTTTCCTTCTTGGTGGCATTTCCATTGTGGTATTTTTCATTCGGCTTTTCGGGGTCCCCTAATGAGAATTTTTTTAATCACACCTACAAGGGTGTTTCTCACGCGTGTCATGTCTTTTGTAGCTGTCCTAGGCTTTGGTGGAGTCCTAGGTGAAGTGGGACCAATACTAGGACTAAACTGTGCCTTTTGAGATCAAACGAGCTATGGTTTTTCTAGAAACTTCTACAGCAACATCAATAGCCTTGTTTCCAGGTCGAGCTTCATAGATGTATCTATTCAAGTGGTCTTGTATTTTGGACTGGTTGTACTTTACTGCTTTACTTTTTATCATATTATATTAATGGGTTGTAGTAATATTCATGTATTTTCTTTACTTAGTGTTTTTACTCTCTATCCATGTTGCTTTCCATTGGGTATCTCTGCATATGTTCTTATTAAAATGCCTCCCATTTGTGGGATATGCCTACTCGACACTAGTCTCCAGCCCATGTCCTATCAGATGTGGTCTTGGGGTTGTCATAGATCAGGCCCTGGGGTATAGGCCGTGAAAAAATGGCATCAGAAGAGGTCGGTTCTACCTTAAAAACACAGATTCTATGAGATTGGTTAGGGGAAACTTTGTTAAGGGTTTCAACTTTGGATTTTAGGAAAGCTAATACAGTGTTGTTTCGATGGTCGATGTATCTGTACACTATAACCCTAAATTCATCTATTTTATTCATTACATGAAAACACTAGTTGCAGGGATAAATGATGGTACATGCATCGTATAGGTATGGGTTGATTTTTCCATGTCCTTATTGAGTCAGCTCAATAGGTATACTTAACTTATTGTGGTACATCTTGTTTTTCTTCAAGGTTCTTCAACATATATAGAAAGCTAGGATTCCACTGTGTGATCATGAGGATGATCTGTGGGGTTACAAGATGGGTACAGGGGTTCGTACTAGAGACAACACCACTGGGTGGTAAACCAGCTATACCACCTCCTGTGGAGTAGCATGTGGTACTTGTAGTACCAGTAGATGAGATGTGTGGGATAAGAGTACTTCATGAGTTTCTGCAACAAATGCCCCTTAGGTTTCGAGGCTCTCCCGACTCATAGAAAGCAAAGGACTAACCTGAGGTGGTGAATGAGTTTTCTATCATGTCAGGGAACCATTAAATTATATGGCGGCCCTTATAGTGAGCCTTTTACGTGGTTGTGCAGTTTGATGGCAGGGTTTAGATTAACTGATCTTATGAGGAGGTGACTTTTCACCTGATATATTTTGAGAACATTTCTCAGAGAAGTGTCTCTTTCCAAAAAAATCTAACTTCTATGCATTCCAAGAGCTTATACTACTTTGGAAGGATGACATGTTTGTAGAAGGGTATTCATCAAGGCATACTGAACTTTCGTGGTACTCGATTAATACAATATGACCATTTCATCAAGTCTTAGACCTCTGAGTGAGATGTGCTTAGGGACATACAAGATAGAACCATTCTTCTGTGCATTCCTACTTTTTCTAGGGTGCTATAGATAACATTTTTTGTGGAAATAACTTTGGCTAAGAAGATACTTCCAGTGGATGTCAGCAGTGGGAAATCAGAAAGGTGATGTCAGTCTTAGAGACATGGACATGCGATATGTTCTAAGAATAGGTCCCAATGTAGGGGATATACAGCTCAAGGCTCATAAGGTGAGTCTAATAGGCCTAGAAATAAGTAGTTATTTTCAAAAGATGGTATAGGAAATATCACTAGATATTTTACAGCCCATCATGCGGATAGTGAAATGATAGATAGGCCCCTGGGGTAGGGACATTTATAAGAGGTGATTAATCCTTAGGGAAGAAGACATGGTAGAGGAGTTGAGAGAGTAGCAGGAGGAGGTATACATTTCGACATGTCACAACCACCTCCCCAATGTGGTCCACACAAAGCTCAGGGTGCTAGTTGACTAGGGAAGGGGGAAGCTACATTTGGCCAAGGATTATTACCCAAGGGCTCAATAAAATATTATACGCATGGTCTTTGTCTACTATAAGATTCCATATTTATAGAGACATGTGTTAATCATTCCTTTTTGTCATGAATCATGTTCAAGTCCAAGAGTTTACAATTAAACCATTGACTTGACCCTTACATCTCATGATACCTATGGGAGGAGACACGATAATCATAAATATGATGATGGTGTGATATAACCTGTGAGGTGAGTGTTTCGGTTGGAATCTCCTAGTGGTAGTGGGGAGGGATTATGATGTTAGTTTCGGTACACACTAGTCATACAATGTTCATGCTTAGATTTAATATTTTAGAAAAAAGGATGTGGTATTTTTGAAGTGATGGAATGGGTTTTCCCTTGGATGGTGAAAAAGGAAACCCATGTAGCATGGGATAAACTCATGCATAGAAGGGTGCAGTTGATCACACTTGAGTCGACCAACCTTACCCTTGATGTAGTGGATGTTTTTAGTTTTTAGTTCCCAAGAGTAGTGGTAGAGTATGAGGGCATCTATCTAGAAGATGTTTCCAGGATTACCTCCACATAGTGATATGGAATTCTATATCATTCTACACCCTAAGATGGCATCGATATCAACATCATTGTATCATATGGATTTCGCAGAGCTTTGCGAGCAGAGTATATTGGTGGGGGGATTACAGAGGAAGGTGTTATTAAGAGAAGTGTTTGAGTTATTGTGTATGTTACTGACCCCTTAACCAAGTGTCATGGAGAATGAGTACCCACTACCACATGTATGATGAACGCATCGATTAGTTGAAAGGTGTGGCCTTTTATGTGGATGGAAAGTTGTTCATAGGATTTTAATCAATTAAAACAGAGTTTGACAAGCGCCCTAATCTTGATTTGGTAGTGGTAGTCTTCACATTGATAATGTGGAAACACTACTTCCATGGGTGAATGGTTTACCATCTACTCTAACCATTAGAGTCTTAAGTATATCTTCTTTTAGAAGGATTTAAACTTGATAAAAAGATGATGTCTGGAGTAACTCCTAGACTATGACATTGGAGTAGTCTATACTCTTGGTATGGGGAATATGTCAACAGATGCTCTCAGTATGAGACCTATTTTGTTGTTTCTGAATGAGAAAATGGTGTAATTGTCCTCATTACAGATATCCTTTTTTGATTGGGATGAATAAGCCTATCTCCAGTCACTTTTTGTTACCCATCCGCTCTTAAATGATGCATGGAGTCCCAGATCGGTGGAACCTAATATGTGTTTTTACATGCTCAGTTCTCCAAAGGGAATACCCCTGAAGGAAATCTGAAAGTCGGGGAGCATGTTTTTCTTTTCAATGGACGTGTAATTATAGAAGTTATTCCTAGAGTTGAGAGATTCATAGGGGTATGTGGGTGGGTGTCAAGGAGGACATCGGGGATGATGAATGGGGTTGAAGCTAGGCTAACCTATTGAGATAAATAGTTGAACGCTTGTATGAATCAGTTTTGTGGGTTGGTCTTTCTATTTCTAGGGGTACTGGTAAGTAAGTGGGAAGGGATATCGATGGAATTTTTACGAGTTTACCACATATTCCAAGGAGACACAATACCATTTGGGTGATTGTTGAATGACTCACTAATTGGACCCACTTCCAAACTACCCCGGAGCATAGTTTAGTAGATGTCTCGATACTCCTCTATGTGTTGTAGATTTCATTAGGGTGAGTTGGAAATTGACAATGTGGTGACTTTTTCAATGTTTTAGTAGAGATCGAGGATCTAAAATATCGGACCCTTCATGGGTGATTGATTCCTATTGTGCATGTTCGGTGGGACCATAGGAATATTTAAGAGTTCATGTGGGAGAGGGAGGCTTAGGTTTGTGCTCGTACCCTCATCCATTTTGGAATCCCATTGTTTGGCTAATTGGGACATATAGCCTTAAGGTAGGGGTTATGTAATGGCTCAAATTTTCCCAGTTATATTTTTAGAAAATTATTGGGAATATTATGAGACAAATAATTGAGACAGCATGTGATTCCGAGGGCCGGAGTGCCTGAAATGATCCGTCAAAAAATGTTTCATTTTATATATAATGCATGAGAATTTTTTTCTAAAAAAGTGGAATAACTCTTAAACGGGTTCCAAGATTAGAAATATGAGGGCACCGTTACATTTGAAGCAGTGGGTTTACCCAAGGTGTGACTTAAGTTTATTCAGTGTGGGTATCTAGGGAGAAACCATGAAAATGGCATAACCATATATAAATTTATTAAATAAAATTATTTTATTTTCCAAGTTTTTATAACTCATAAATGATGATTATGATTAAAAATATGAGACCATCGTTGAGGTCATGAGCATGTTCTTTCCTCAAGAGGAGCCTAAAATTGGCTGGCGCGGGAAAGTTGTGAATGTAGGTTCTTGGGATGTACCCATAAATAATATAATTTAAATAAAAGAAAATATTTTATTTTTGAATCCTCATAACTCACAAATGGTAACACGAATTGAAAATCCATGACCAATATTGAGTTCATAATGAGAAGTTGTATTTTATAAGTACTTAACCTCGACTGGCATGGGTTGAGGGAAAATATTATTTATTAATTCTTTTTTAATATTATTACTTGAATAAAATAAAATAAACTTGAGGATTTTATTTTATTTACATTTTTTTCACTACAAACCAATGATGTTTCATCCTATGTGTAACAGAAACATTATTTAAAAAATGAAACAGTGTAATGATTTTGTGACTCAGTGTAATAGAAACACTAAAATGTATTTTCTCCATTTAATTGATTAACCAAATAAGAGAATGTAGGCTGAGATCCAGTATTTCTTTGAAAATTTGGATTATTTCTGATGGAAAGTAACTAATGAAGAGGAATGGTGAATCACCAACGATGATGGGTTGAGGATTAAGGAATGATGAATAATGGTGGTGTAATGCCAATGAACTCCATAGAATGATCCAACATCGAGGTAGGGAATCTATTTGATTCAATTTTCATTTCCACATTTCATTAAATCCCAAGAACAAATGTGAATCGTTCGAAAAATGGAATGATTCACATATAGTGTGTGCTATTTCGGGATGGGTTTGATTTTGGGGTAATCATTAGGAAACTGATTCCATGTTGAACCTATTATTAGAATTGGTTTTGTTGAGATATTATTAAACCCTAACATGGTTTGATCATGGCTGACATGAACAAGGCCTGATCCACCCACCTTGGGTGTTCTTTTGAATTTATTCCTCATATGTTCTGTTGATTTCCCCAATCTTCTTTATCAAAATAATTTAGGAAGGAATCAAGAATCCCAATGGTAGTTGAGATCCGTGGCCCTGGTGAGGACCACAATGGTAAGGAAAGGACACAATAGGTGGCCTCAACATTAGATAGCCATAGTTTATGTGTCACGGTGCTATGACAGGTGGCATATACTATGGGTGCGCCCCGACAGTGGAGGATTCCTATGGAAGGAGGTCGTGGGCAGTGCATGGGAGGACGTGGATCAACGGTCGCAGTAGTGTTGGGGTGGTGCTCCAAGACAGAAAATGGGTCTCATGGAATCTTCCATAGCTGGTGGTCAAAGGACGGTAGTGGATTGTGTGGACGTCGTGAGATGCACCCCATCACATATCTCGAGGACTGCATTCTAGCTGGACCGTTGGTGGGAAGTGGGACCCACCACGTCCAAGGAAGACCGGACCCACCCACCTAGTGGGATGGGCTAGACCCATAGCCCAGTCAGTCCAGGATGGGCCCAATAGACCGGGTCGGACCTAGGTCAGTTTGGTGGACTCCGAGACTTGTTGGACTGGACCTGCACCCCACCATCCCTATTTTACTAAAACTTCCACAACTTCGAAACTATGCATCTAATTGATGAGGTTTTTGCAGAATTGGGACACACATTTTGATATTGTCATTTGTACATAATCCAAGTGTATTTTTGTGGAAGTTAGGATATGACTGATGACTTATATATTAGATTCTATCGGAATCAAGCGCGTTGTGAGTTGGAATCATGCGGCTGGCTATGATGAGAAGGAAGTGATGAGCATACCACAGTGGCCCAGCAGCCGAGCAGACCTTTGTGCCCTAGTATATGAGGGGACCTCATTGTCATAGTAGCTGAGAATACCTTAGGGGCCCAGTAGAAGAGCAGACCTCAGTGGCCTGGTAGCTGTGTGGACCTTAGTGGCCCAAGAGATGAGTGGTCCTTAGTGGCCCAGGACTGAGAAACCTTAGTGTCACATCAAACAAGCAGACCTCAGTCGCCTAGTCATTGAGAGAACCTGAGTAGCCTAATAAGAAATGTACACATTAGAATCCTGACAGACCTCAGTGACTTATCAGTGATGAGTCCCTCTATACTACAAAATTTTCAGCATTACAACTGAAGCAGTGTACTTTGGGTAGTTCTTAGGGTTTTCTCTTTAGGAGGGGACCAAGGAACCAGGACCTCTTACCAAATGTCTCTAATGACTTAGTGGCTCATGGAGTGAGTCCTCTCAGGATGATCTTGACTTGAGCAGAATCTAGTGACAAAGGATTACCAATGACATCAAGAATCCTTTTCTTAATGAGACCAGATGTCTTAGGGAAACATAATGACATATCTAGTCAATATTATCTCTTAGATAATTTTTCTTTGGAATTCTCTATGTGGTTACTACCCGATAACATGAGTAGTGGGATCTCCCAGAATCAGGCGTGATACACACAGAACCATATGATTTGTAGTGGATGAGATGTAGCATCTTGGAATTCTTTACAAGTATACCTGGATGTTCTTGTAATATGTATTGATGACATATTCTTGTGTTTAGCTGAATGTACCTTCTTGGTGGTGTTTCATTTTTGGAATTTTTCATTGTGGTTTCTAGGGTACCCTAATGAGTATTATTTCACTCACCTCTGCATAGGATTTGACTGCACGTGTCATGGCTTGTGAAATTAACCAAATCTTCTGTGAAGTCCTTGGAGGAGCACGAATTGGACTAGGACCATAAATTGCCTTGTATGTTCAGATGTGCTGAGGTGTTTCTGGTAGTTTCTAAGGAATCTTTAGTATCCTTGTTTCGAGGTCGGTCATTTCTGTTGTCATTATTTTAGTGGGCTTGTATTCTATCCTGGTTGTACTTTACTACTTCATATTCTTTGATAATATATTATTGGCTTTTATTGGTATGAATTCATTTTCTTTCCTTTGTGTTTTCACTTTCTATCCCTATTGCTTTCAGTTGAGTGTGGGTGTGTACAGGTTCTTAGGAGAAATCCTCCCATTTAATGGATATGCCTCAGCACTAGTCTCGAGCTCCTAGTCTATCGGAGGTGGGATTGAGGTTTTCACGGAACCGGCCTTGGGGGAAGGGTCATGACAATAACCATAGTGGCACACAATTTTTTGGGTTTGGATTTCATTCACCAAAATAGCTTTTGGTCAGGGAAGGGATGTCTGGTTACTCCAAATATCCTACTATACCTTTCAGGTGAAGTATAAATTTATAAGTAATGTGGTAATGATGTGTGATTTTTTATCATTACATGTTGTAATGAAATTAATGTGATCAAATAGAGATGTGATGTTATGAGGTTTAAATGGACATGGGATTATTTTGTTATTATTTTTTGGTTCATGGTGGGGGTAATTAATGGTAAGAATAGGGTATGAGGTTATTTTTATTCATATTCAAAATATCCAATTATGATGATGATGTTGTATGAGGATGTGATGGATCATTTTAGTGTGGTTTATGATGGTGGAAATATGATAATAATGATGATGTTGTATATGGTTGTGGAATGGGATATCATTGGTGATTGTACAGTTGTGGAATGGATGGAAGAATTAGGATTTTTTGGGCCATGAGATTGAAAACACAAAGGGGAATTGGTCTAGGGTAAAATCCTGATATTTTTATCAAATACAATGTCATTATTTTTGGATACAAAGTTGGGTGGGAAATCCTTATTAAGGTTGGGTGATACATGACCTCTTTTAGTGGTGTGTTATATATGTTTTCCAATTACTGTGGTGGAAGTGTGCTTCCTCCACATATTCATTAGAGGTTGAAATAACTCTTATTGGATTATTATAGTGCACCAAAATTCAAGGCATGATATTTAGATAGAAAGGAAGAGGTTGTGGGCCCCCTCATAGTAGGATTTTTTAGTCATATTGACGAATTATAGTGATTTTATTTTGGTCATTTCAAATTTTTTTAATATATTTTTAATAATTTATATAAATATTTAATTAATATACCTACATTTATATCATAATTCTATTTTATAAAACATAAAAATTTTAGGGTTTGTATTCTAGTCAATCTTGATATATCACCTTCCTAAATTTGTGGGAGGTTGGTTCCCTTATTAATGGTTTTTTTGTCATCCCATTCAACTCGTTCAATATCAAAATTTTATTATCATTTTTTAATCATTGATCCCTGATGGTGGTTGATTATATAAAATATAGAGTGAGAAGTAGTGTCTGAGGTTCATGTTAAGAATGTGTGTATATGTTTTTATAAAATTATGTGGTTATATAAAGGTTATATGGGATAGTTGTGAAAGGCAGTGAGGTATCACGGTGGTAATGGAAGTTATAGTGGGTTTTTTATATATGTGATTTTAGATCATGCGATTGGTGGGGTGGATTGATTATCTCTAGCTATTTTTAGTGATTAGAGATTATAATCTTGGTTTGAAATGGTTTATTAGTGAGAATATATAATAGGGAATCTATTGGAGATATATATTTAGAATATTTTCTAAACATATTGTAAGAATAACAACTATGCTTATAGTGGGATCCAAGTACTGTGAGTGGTTTTAGACATCTCTCATGGATTTTGAGAATTGGTTAGAATAAGGATGTGGAGGAATATAATCATATTTAGGTTAAAAAGGATACAATATATATTTTAGTCTAATTTTTTCTAGGAAAATTTCTATTATAGAGGAACATGTCTTACAAGTTCCATTGGATCGAATTTTCAAGTGTAACTTTTCCTAAATAAAGTGTGTTGGAACTACTTTTTCAAATAATGGATAATTCTCAAGAATATTATGGTTTTAACTTCCCCCATAAACTATGAAAATTAACAAATTTTTGGGGTCTGTTGGATATGTGATTTTCATTCAGTTAGGTATGTAAGTATAATCAAAGGTTATGGAATACAACTCAGATTCTAAAAGAAATATTCTTAAAATTGACAAGCTGGGTAACTCGGTCATTCCAACAGCATCAATAAAAATTATATTAAAATTATATTATTTATTTATGTCTCTATTTTTTTAGTGTTTGTATATATTATAATATATGAATTAATATTATCTTGAATTTTATATAAAAATACTAAATCTCTACACAAAAAGTGGGAACAGTCAATTTTACTTGTTTCTCCACATAAATCATAATGATGAGTCTTTCAGGACCATTTGGTATTATTTAATGGATTTTAACACATTCAATAATTGGAAACCAATATTGGTGGTATCTCAAACCAGAAAATTATTAAATGTCCCATTTTGATAAATTTCAGGATTAGAACATAATGTTTCCCTCATTTTGGCCTTTTTAACCTCTCAATATGTAATTTTTTTGAAATGAATTTTTTTGGATACAAATGAAAATTACCAATACTTAAAAAATATTGTGATGACTATGATACATAAGTAACTCCCACATAAACCCCTAATCATGGACCTTATAATGGGAACTCATTATATCACCATATTAACTGGACATAAAGTTTTGTTGATATTATATATTTTTATGATCATTGTTGAATACTTACTGTATTCCTTGAGCTATGATATTCTATTGAGTAACAAAATTTGACGTATAAATATTTTATACATCTAATATAAACAACATAATTTTACATGATCGTGGATATATTAAAGTTAAATCTGAAGTGGATTCACACATTATGATACCTCAATCTCCATAATTCATTAAAAAGGTTCATAGATTGATAAAAATTGTGGTTTACACTAGATGGTATTTTTATAATAAAAATACATCACTTTTGACGAAAAATAATCTTTTTAATGATAGTGATTTACAAGTCATTCAATTGATAAGTAAACACTATATTATTCCCAATTGAGTTTAACATCCTAGTATGTCTGTTCTCATTACAAGTTATCCTACTTACTAGTTTTATGACCTATTTCATGATGATTTTTTGATTCTATTGGGATGATAATATAATGAAATCATTATATATTATTATAGGTCACTTACAGTGGGAGACAATTTTTTCTATATTTCTCTTCTACTTCCAACTTTATGAATTAGTTGGCTTCTAATTACAAATTATTTTATGTTAAATAATTGATATTACTACAATGTAACATCACCTATAGAGTCATTATTAGTGTTACTCTAATAATAAAATAGGGTTAATATTTATAATGATAGGGGATATGTGTAAAAATATAGGGTTAATTAATCCCTTATTCAGTCAGAGTCTAAATGTGTTGTGAGTCCTCTATATAATCCATGGAGTTAGGTACTCACTTGGTCAACACTATCTTTAATGGGGATTGGGTCCTCCATATGATATAGTTGGTTATGCACTCCTCTATTAAACACTACCACCAATATGGAATGAGTTCCCTGTATTAAAAATGGTGTTACATACTCCCCTAATTAATCTATTTCATGATGATGCATGACTCCCCCATAAATTGATTAAAGTAATCCTTTAACATTTAAATAATATCGATGAGTTGTGGGCCCTCCACCATAACTTAGTGGCTAAATAATAACATCTCAAAAAAACAATTATTGAAATATCTATGTTTTCATCCCCTAGACCATGGACCACTATGTAGCACTAAATAATCAAATTATGAAATCGGAAGCACTACCATTAATCATAAATCCTTTCCTACAATCATGAAATATCGTCCAGAATAATATAAATGATCATATATTAATAATAAAAGATTAATTGTACATTAGTTTTATATATATGAAAAATATAAGATGTACCACACCACCAAATATATGTAAAAAACTCATATTAAACACAAGAGATACAAAATAAAACAAATAATAATGAATTCTTAATGGTATTATCAATAAATACTCTAATATATCTTACACCATATCCCTCATTACACTCTAGTATTTGATGATATCTCAAAACTACACCAACAAATTTTTAAAAACAAAATAGATGAATTTCAATTGTGGGTAGTATGGTTGAATAATATTACATATTATAGTCATCCCTTGTAGGGATATAACTCTTATAAACTACTAGTGTATATGTTTATCATAACTAAATTATAAATAAAATAAATATTCTAAAAACATATCATAAATATTACCAAAATTAATGATATTAAAATAATATCCTCAACTTATATCATAATAAGTATACCCCTAGATCACCATTATCATTATTATCATATATAAATATATTTATATAAATATATTAATCACTCTATATAATATCCCAATAGGAATTGTTCTCATGAAATATTTCACACAAGACAACACTAGAGACCTAAGAACTAAGATATTGCTTCAATATGGACCTCTATGACCAAGACAATGGAAATATTTATTACCCTCTATCCAACCAAGGATTCACTACGTGAGACTTTTAATGGATTTTGGAATACATCCCCCACACATGAATATGATAGTCATGTAACAAATTTTTCTATTTATTATTCATCCTCAAAAAAATCATAATAATATCAGTGGTTCTATATGAACATATAAAATAAATAAAATAATTTTATGATGTAAAAATTATAATCATATGTCCCACAAGAAATAAATTAACCATGATGTGCCAGTTTTTCATAATATATTTGAAAATATACTTCAAATATACTTAAATTGGAAATCTATGATAGATATTCGAATAAATATATACTCTATCAAAGCCCTGCAAATTCCTAAAAATATGGGAGAGAATGAAAAAAATAATTCAGCGAACCATTATCTACATCTAACATAGAATACTTTGTGAAAATGAGGATAGATATTAGTGTATTATAAACTACTTGTAACCTTGTATATATTTGATAATAAGGATAAATATTAGAATAAGTTAACATTTATCCCAACCCTTGGTCTTTGAATAAGATTTAAAAAAATACACTAGGTTAACAATGACAATATCATTTTTTTAATCATTTTATTGAAACAAATATGTCAAAAAATAACTGATCAATCAAATCATATTGTGTAACCATGATTAATCTTTCAAACTAAAGGAAGTTATATATAATAACCTTGATTTTTTTTGACATTCTCAAGTATTTTAATATCCTTTATCCAATCAATGTTAAATGATAGTAAAATTTCATTTGTAAATTTAGTCTATAAAAACATATCATTTTAATGATAATATTAATATACTCATTTTAATATTATATCCAAATTATCATAATTTATTCATAAAATAATCAAGATAGTCCAATATCATTATCATAATTTATCAATATCTACATCTATAGCATTACACATCATCAATCAACAATTTTTATTTCATTATCCCACAACATTATCATAAAATATACACATCATCCATAAGTAGTCATAGTACCTCTATTTATCCATATAAAATCCATAACATGCTTGAAATGTCTAAAAATTAAATTTTTATCTCATACCACTCACTGAATATTCATAACCTAATAAATCTATTCAACATTCATCATTATCCATCACAGTACTGAATGTTTTTCAAACGTATCTTTATATTGCATTTTTTATATAAAAGAGTAATGGGAGTCATATGATATGTTTTAGGTCTCTCTGGAAGCTATCCCTTTGTTTGAATTAATATATTTATCTTCATACACAATTGAAACATATCTGTGTCTATAATGTTATTCTAGAAGATTTACCATCCTTAAAGAGCGAAAAAAACCGAAAATGAAATGTTATTTTTCATTACATGATAAAATAGAAAAAAGAGTACTCTAATAATTTTAATATCCAATTACATAAAAATTGAATATGAAAAAAAACTTTAATCATAATCTACAGAAAAGAATATATAATATATATTATTAATATATTTAAAACATTATATCATGTGAAAATTCATCATTTAATTGAAATTTAGACAGAAATGGTTCACAATTCATCACGGGTTTCGATGCCATATCTCACAATTAACTACCACATATGGTTCTTGAATCATTAATCTTGATACCAAAAAATCACATTCATAGATGGATTTAAATTAAGATATAATACTATAAATTTATCATTTAATATGAATAAAAAGTTAGTCAAAAGCCAAATCATATTTCCCCAAAACATGTGGTGGCTTATCACAATTCCATCATTTCTTTATTAATCACTATAGGTAATAAAACAGTTCTAAGGGAATAAAACTAATTATATGGGAATTCTTTATCTCTATATAAATGTAAACATCATAAATCATTACTTGAAGGAATCTCGGATTACCTATCCATATATTTGATAAATCACTATTATAAAATATTCCCTTTTGAAATTAATTATAACTAAACAAGGTGTATCATTAAAAATATATATATATATGAACCATAGAATATAAAGGTTAAGAAACCAATATCAATCATAATCATAAATAAACATATATTCATATCATGTAGGATGTGAATTCACCGTATCCAATGGAAAAAAACATTGAACTAGATGATATGGGAGGATGAATATAATGAATAAATGATCTCAAAATATATAATAAAAAAATAATACCAAAAACTATATTATATTCATGTAAAAATTGATCACCCTTCACTTATAACACCCCTATAACTAGATCAATTCAACAATCAACCCCCATCTTGAAGTTGATTTTTACTTATACATGCATCTTGTAATACTATGCTTCAATTCACATCAATTTCCATATATAAGGTGTTAGAAAAAAATACCAATAAGATACCATGAATGATGTTATTCAAACCCACTACAAAACAAAATTAATTAGTCTAATTTTTAAATCAAGAAGAAATGAAATGAATGTAATTTTACAAATACATATATTTATAAATAATAATAATTACATATAAAACTATAATTTATGGATATAAATAAAAAAATATTTACAAAATCCGGTATAAAATTTAGTTCATACACACACCGTTTATGAAACAGTATGTAGTTACAAAATCCATCATCGAAATCATCATGATCATCATGGGTTACTATTCTTTGGGGACATAATATACATTTTCAAAAAATTGAACCAACCCTATAAACATTTATGTGATCATACATGCTCGCTTTACTCTATAAATATTTGCATAATTTAGTTCCCCCGCATGATATACATGATCTAGAATATATTATAGAGCATTATTTATAATTACCCTCTAATATAGATCTTCCCATGAAGTTTCAGAATAATGAAAATGCTATAAACATTTAAAAAACATATATTACATCATAAACATCATTCATAGAACATACCAATTCATTATCAACAAAAAATAGTTTACATGTCAATAATTTCAAGTGACCACATTTATAACATTACCAAAAATTATGGTCTCACATTTATTTAAATCATAATAGCATTCAAGTTCAAATTATTCGAAATCTGATAAACCAAATGTATTCTCAACCAAACAAGCCATTTGATCAATGATAAAACCATCAATGCTTCAAAAATTATTTTTAATGATAATATATATATTTTATAATGGTTCAGGGTAAATCCCTCTATATTGAACAAAAAACAAGAGTCTCTTTTATGACAGGTTAAGTGGGAACCCAAGATAGACACAGGAAAAATGCCTTTGGAAACAAAAGAAAACAAAAATCAAAATGAATATGTAATTCCATACAAAAAAAAGTTTACTTTCATCACATAAAACATAATTATCCTTTTTTAAATGACATACATGTGGTATATATATGAAATTAAAATTAAAAATATTTAGTATAAAAATATCACAATCTTTCCCTTAATTTTTTACAAAAGAGTCAAAAAAACTATATACCATTCATTGTTAAAATAAAAATGTAATAAGAAAATAATTTTATTACTAAAAAGGTAATTAGAGAACAGAACATCCTAAAATAAATATATGAAATTAATATCAATCCAATAAAATAAAATGTTATGACACCTTGAATAAATCTTAAATTATATATAACATAAATACGCCCATATATTTTAACCCAAAAGAAACCCTAATAAATATTGGAAATAAGAAGGTGTGAGAAAATAAAAACATATATAAAAAGATATATTAGAGGATGATAAGGGATATTAACTTAATATTACACCATGAAAGAGAAGGAAGCTACCAATGGAGGAGAATATGTCACACCTAACCATGATTTATTAATTATTTAATTATAACTTGGTTTTTTGAGTTTCAGGTCGATTCAATTTTAAATTTTAAAATTTGGGGGGATCTCCAACATTGGTGCATGGTTCGCACATGGTTACTAGAAACTATCTCAATACAATGTGATTGAGTCTATAATTTTGACAGAGTTGTATCACATAGTCAGTTCATGGTTTAGAAAATGGTGTGGTTGGCCATGTGGGTTGTCCAGGGCCCCCAATAGAGCCACATTGTTGGTGGATGGTTTATCCAACCAATCATCCAATCTGTGTGTGGTTTCCACACCTAAAAAAATATTTAAATAATAATAATGTTATTATTATAAATATAAATATTAATATTAATTTAATTATTATTATTATTATTTTCCCCCTCCACACAAAGAGGGGTTTCCTTTCCACCTTAACACATGACCCCCCCACATTTATTTTCCCCTAACTCGCACAAAAACCACCTCAGAAAAAAAACCCCCCATGGTGTCTGACCTCCCTTCTCACAGCCTCCTCTTGTGTGGAGGTATTTGGTATTTCATCCAGTTTTATGGTTGATTCTCTAAGGTAAATACTCCAACTCCATAATCTTCCTCTTTAACATTCATTTTCATCCCATCATTTCCCCATATCATTCTTTTTAACCATAGGGTTATGGTTGAATAGATTTTTAGTGTTTTATTATGTTGTTACAGTAGGTAGTGGCTCTCTCATTCATCCTTATTCATGTTTTTTCATCCACCACAAAAGGAAAAGAGGTTTGGTTCATTTTGGTTTTCCACCCCCACTTGAGGTATAATTTATTCAACATCTTTATCTAGCCTAATTTTTATTTAGTTATTTTTCAATGATTTGTGTTCCCCAGTTTTTTTTTTGGATCATGAACCTCGGTGAAATATTTTTGAGCTGCCAAAGTTGAGGGAACATACATATACATGCATGGGTAAGGCATATAAATATATATAAATATGCCCTCATTATACATATTACCTCATGGTAAGGGTAATATGATTTATGATTCTAGGGTTTTTTATATAGATATTAATAAATGCATGTACTTATAGGTGTAAAGAGTGGTTCTGGTTCATCTTCAACAAAAGTCTTGAGTATGTGGTAGTTCCCATTTTCCTAGAACATTAATTGTAATCCCTTAATTTCATGGATTTTAAAAAAAATTATTATAAAATTTTATAAATATTCTATGAAGAGTGATGGTTATTCTTGGTGTTAGAATTTCCTTTATTTTTCACATTCACCTTCAAGTTTTAACATGTGTTTTCTTCAATA
Source organism: Viscum album (assembly GCA_963277665.1). Taxonomy (NCBI): domain Eukaryota; kingdom Viridiplantae; phylum Streptophyta; class Magnoliopsida; order Santalales; family Viscaceae; genus Viscum; species Viscum album. The sequence continues at coordinate 1,478,124,805 of OY728151.1, forward strand.
AAATATTCTTCCAAGTTTTTTTAGAATGATCAAAATTTTAATTTCTTAAAATTGGTTTCCATAATGGTTTTCGGTGTTTGATGGGTATTCCAAAAGATATTTGGTATGTTAAAAATTGTTTTCCAATTTGATATGAAGGAAAATGGGATCATATGTGATTTTTTAAAGAGTATTAATTTCATTTTTGGTATGTTTGGGTAAATTTCATGGGTTTTGTTGAGAATTTGGGGTTAAATTTTTATTTTCATTTTTAAAGTATGTAACATTGAGTTAATCATTGTTTCAATCTAGTTTTTAAATGTGTGGTTCCTTGTTTGTTCTATTGGTCTTTTAAATGGTCTTATAAATAAATTGTGGAAAATTTTTGTTTTCCAAAATAATATTATTCCTTATAATGTAATGAAGTTCATTTGGAACTTTGAGAATGTTTAATTGAAATAGGAAACCCCACTTGAGTCATGCCCCCTTGATTTAGAAATGTGAAGTGTTTATTAAATGTGTTATTTTTAAGATGTACCTAGTGAAGATGATTGGGAATTATTGTGTGACCTAAAATGGGGATGTTCTCATGGACGGAGATTGGTTGTGAGAATTTATATGGGTTTCGGTAAATAATTTTATATGTGTGTATATGTTATATTGATAAAAATTCACCAAAATTTGAAATAGAGCACTTGGGAAAACTGGGTACCTAGGTGGAAAAACTTGGTCTAGTATTCTAAGCGGATCGATAGGGTCAAGGATCGGTTCCCCTAGCAATATTTACTCCATAATACTAGCTAAAAATAGGATTATGATCAATACAACTAGAACACGGGATGTGTTCCCTTATATTGGATGATAAATGAGGATGTTTTTGGGTTTTTCATATAATTGGAGACCATTAGGCCCTGGGATGTCTTCCCCTCTAGGGGCTCATTAACAATGACTCTATGAATTTTGGTTGTATTTGTTTATTTTTGAGGTACAAGGATCCAAGGACTTAACTAACATAGCTGATTAGGGTTTTTCAATGGTCCCTGTCATGTGATTTTTATTTCAGAAGCTTAATACTTGTTTTCTCTTTTGTGAAAATAATTTTTTAATCTAAATTTATTTCCCTTCATTATGAGTTCTCTATGCATGCATGGAAACGATTTTGGAACTGTGTTCGAAAATAAATGGTTTTTTGGAAAATAGAAACTTCTTACTTGAATTTTAAAATTAATGAAAAACAATATTTTTATTATGTCTTGTTTTTAAGCTAGCATTCATTGGTTTTCTTTTCAAAGGAATTAATTCTTATGGAATAGTTTATCTATTCACGCCTTCTTAGTTTTAATACTAGTTTCATTTTTATTTGTATATTCTGGTGTGTTTCCTTCTCTAGTTCTCTCATGGAGTGAGTTTGATCCTCTAGTTGTAAGTGACCCATGAGGTCACATGGTGGTACATTTAACTTAAATTATTTCAGCTAATCATGATTATCTTTTTATTTCATGGATTATATTTGATAATTAGTCTTCTTTCATGGCATAATTCATTCCCAATTTTATATTATTTATTCCCCATAATTTTTTCCATCCCAAGAATATTGGAAACGCCTCTCAGGCATTGTTGTGGGCTGTCTTGGGCAAATGAATTAGGGTTGACCCTGGTTGGTTCATGACACAATGGAAACCGAGAAGGCCCCCAATATTTGGTACCTCAAGTAGATCGAAGATATGATTGTCAGGTCTCAGGAGGTGGGTCATGGGTCGATGCATGATCAACAAAACTCATGAAGAGACTTATGTCGTCAGGGATATTTGGGTCTAAAATATTTATTTTTTGTTTGAGATATTTCTTTAGTTCTTATCTAGTTTGATGATCTTGTGTATGATGTGGTATAATGGTGTAAGTGAGCTGGTGTTGTACAATTAGATTATATGGAATAGAAAACCATGTGGATGTCACATGCGCAGTTCAATGTGCTTCTAGTGGTTAGTGCCTTCTTATTGAATGGTCTTATAAACCATTATAATTGGGTATGCATGAAAACTAATTCCCTTTTCTAGTTATTTTGGTATTAGTGATGCTTCTGTCTAATTTTGTTTTGTTTGAGTGGAATTTTTAATGAAAACTTTTTTGAAAATGGGTTTTTAGAGTGAAAAAATTGGGTTTTAAAAGATAAATTGATTTGTAATTTTAGAAATTTTGGGAATATGTAGAGGAAAATTGTTTCTGGAATTTGGTAAATGCTAGATTTTGATGATAAAATGTTATGTGATACCCGTGTTAATCCATATGAACAATCACATATGTGTGGGTGTGTATGGAAAATAAATTTTGGTAGGTATGTCTGGATGAAATATGTGAAAGTGGAGAACACATATGTGACGGTTCATAGGATACCATGGGTTATAATTTAAAATCAATGATTTAAATTTGTTTTCTGATGTGGATCCTGAAAAATAAAATGGTTTCTGTTTAAAATAGGCTTCTTTTCTAATTGGATTTTTGGTTTTAGTTGAAAAAGTGGTATAGTATTTTTTATTTTAATGTTTATGTGTTGAAATCATTTTTCAAAGTAGAAAATAAATTTTATTTCTAAAGGGAGAATTAAATTTGAAAATTGGTGAATTGTGAAATGGTGATTTTCAAAATGGGGTTCTTGTCTTGTTTTATGATGTTGATTTGGTTTTGTCTCGATTGAAATTTTATTTGGATTGGATTTGGTTTTGTGATGTTTTGGTTTATGAATTTGGTATTTTTATATAATGTTAATTGTTCAAGTTCTATTTCAATAGTTGTTCTGGTTTTGTGCATTTTGATATTGAGAATATGCTACCCAGAAAAGTTCTAAAATGCTTCTAAACAGTCTCTACCAATTGTTAACACCACCCATGCTTCTAGTGGAATGTTGGAGATGATATATTTTTATTAATTTCTAATTATCTATATTGATCAAAACCCTAGGTAGGTTATTGAATTTCATGGGGAAAATAGAGTGTCTTTGAGTTTTGGGAAAACTATAAATTAGGGGATGGTGTGATTTTCCTTGGGTATTTTTAAAGGACTAGTACTATACCAATGGAAGATTTTCAGTTCATTATAATCATAAGTTGGATGACACATCCAATCATTAAGAAAAAATTCTTGCAGTGGTTCATTATTGAGAAAGTGATGGAGAAATAAGTGTTAGAGCTAGTGGATGCTCGATAAGGTCAACTGGTGGTGAGGGGGTATTTTGATTGTTTCAATTAGATAGTTTCCTTTCATGAGTGATAATGTCTATATATCATTTAGATGTTATACCCTTCACACGGGGTCTCTGTTTTGTGTTTAAGGATTGGGTTCTTTTGGTTTTTCTGAAGTTTTTCCATTCGGTGAGGAGGGTGAACTAGTGGAACCTATTCCAAACTAGGCTCTTTTTCATTTCCTACTTTTCTTTCCCCAGAACACAATATATTTTTCTTATAGTGTTGTCATTTTGGGAACTCCATGTTTTCTGTTCATCATACGTTAATGGTTCTCTTTCGTTGTGGTCATTTTGGTCATTGTGAAAATTTCTGCAAGTTGTTTTTTCAAAAAGAAAGTCATGGTCGGAGGATGTCAGCTTCTGACTACGAGGCAGTGGATGCTTCAAGACACACTATTGGAAAATATCCCTATACCCATGGTTTTTCAAAACCGATGGTATAGGTATAGTATACAGACCTATACCCACAGTTTTGATAAATCGCGGGTATAGGTTACCTATACCCACGATTTTTGGCGAAACCGTGGGTATAGATTTTTTTTGATGACCTATTCCTATGGTTTTACAATACCATATGTATAGGTGTTTCTTTCAAGGTCTATACCCACAATTTTAGTGAAAAGGTGGGAATCATGTTTTTTTAAGACCTATACCCACGGTTTTTTAAAACCATGGGTATAGCTTTGGCAGGGAAAAAATCCATGGGAAACAAAAAAAATTGTGGCAAAACCTATACCCACAGTTTTTCCTTCTATTCCCATGGTTTGAATTAATATATTTTGATAGATAGAAATATTATGACAAATAAACACTGTATGTTGGTTGGTCAGGCATTGTATATTTTTTTCGTAGGTCTGGGGATCGAATCATGCAGAACATGTTTTTTCTGAACCATCGAGCTAATATAATATATTATATTAAATGTAGATTTATTTTAATGCAAGAAACGTAGACTGGTTAGTTAGCCATGTCAGATTTCCAAATAAAGACCTCGGATTGAAACCCGTGGCATCCATTTTTTCTAATAAGGATACCTATTAATATATTTAGAAATATATATATATATATATAACTGTAATTAGTGTAGCATAGTGGTGAGATGTGTTGATGGAAAAGCGCCGCTCTATGAGGTCGTGTGTTCTAAACTCGTGCCTTCATTTTTTTTGTTCAATTAATACCCACTGTTTTTAAACCATGGTTAAAATCCTTGGATAGTGTGGAAATGGGTATGTGGAGTTGACCACGTGGGAAAAAATACTATACCCATGGTTTGACAAATAGTGGGTATAGCCTGGGGACCTATCCCAATGAACCGGTTTTCCCAAGGTTCCCAACACCATAGGTATTGGCTATACCCATGGTTTTGGGAGCTGTACCCACAGTTTAAAACCGTGGATATAGGTGCTTTTTCCAGTAGTGACATAATTGCTCTAGCCATAGGTCCTTGAGTGAAGATTTCATGCAGTAAGGAATCACATGGTTATGTTGTCAAAAATCACATGGTATTGAAACCGTGGGTAAAATCCTTAGACAGTGTGGCAATGGGTATGTGGAGTTGACCACGTGGAAAAAAAAGTTATACCCACAGTTTGACAAACCGTGGGTATATCCTGGGAACCTATCTCGATGCCTCGGTTGCCCACGGTTCCCAAAACCGTGGTTAAGGGCCCTTCTTCCAGTAGTGAAATCATTGCTCCAGCGATAGGTCCTTGAGGGAAGATTTCATGCAGTCAAGAATCACATGGTTATTGAGGACCTTGGTCTATAATTTTTATCCAATTCTAGAATGGGGGTTGTTTATGTTTCTCTATTGTAGATTATTTATATTTTAAGGTCATGTTTCATTGTAAAAGGCATAGAGGTCCTATTTCCTCATTGAAGTCATTATGCTTTGAAAGTTCCTCTATGGTTGTAAGAAGGAATGGTGGTCTCGTTTTCTTAAAATTCCAATGGTTTTGTATATTTCAATGTGAATCTCTAATCATTTGTCCTTTTTTGGTTAGACATTGTGGATTATTTTTGGTTTTGGTTATTATCCTTTGGAGATACATGTGTCTGGGGAAATAATGAATAATGGATTAGTTCACTACATGGGTTGAATTTTCTCTTATAAGGGGCCCTTGTGGCGAGGCTTGTTCTGTGTGGGGAGTTCCCATTTGGGTGTCATTGTGTTAGTCCGTTCCATAATGGTGGTTATAAATTTCTGTTCTCTCTGTAGTTCTCCTTGTTGTGGGTTACTATAGAGTTGGTCGAGTGTGACTTGTGGAGTTGAAAGGTCGCACCAGGATTTCTGGATTTGATTTTCCTTGGTTTTTTTTTGAATCTTGGTTTTGTTCTATGATAGGATGTCTAAATATATAGGGGAAGAAAGTGTTTCTAGTTGGGAGAATTGTCACACCTCGACCATGATTTATTAATAATTTATGTATAATTGGGTTTTTTTAGTTTTATGTTGAACATGTTTTATATTTTAAAATTTGTGGTGGGGGTATCTAGTATAGGCACAATGTCGGAGCACGGTTAGTAGAAACAATACATAGACTTTTCAAGGGCCTATGTAATTTTGATAGAGCCATATCACAAGGCCAGGGCATGATTTGGAAAACATTGTGGCTACCAATGCAATTTGTCTATGGCCTCTAGTAGAGGCACACGGTTGGGTCATGGATTGTCCAACCGTGCAGACAAACCATACATGGTTTCCAAGCATCGAAGAAAAATGTTTAAATAATAATAATATTATTTAATTATTATTATTATTATTAGTTTTATTATAAATAATATTAATATTATTTTACCCCCAATGAGGGGTTTCCTTTACCCTTACCATGTGAGCACCCCCCGTCCATTCACCCCTACATGTGACAGAACCCTCAGATGAAACCCCCATGTCAGGTGACTTCCCTCCTCACGGCCTAATATAGTGTGGTTATCCAACATATTTCATCTATATTTTCAGTTTCAATTTTGAGGTAGACTCTTTGTCTCCCTCATATTTATCTTTTCTATCGATTTTCCCTCTTATCATTTCCCTGTATCTTTTGGTGAACCATAGGGTTAATTTTTATCTTATTTTTTGTGTTTTCTTCCATTTTTTGTGTATGCATTGTCTCTCTCAGGTCATCCATATTTTGGCTTCATCATCCACCATCTATGTTTAAGTGGTTTGGTTGATTTTTGTTTTTCGTCACCACATGAGGTATAATTTCTTCTAAAAACTTGTTTATCTTAATTTTTAATCATATATTTTTTATGATTTTTTATCCCTAGTACTTCTTTTTGTGTGTTATAAGCCTCATTGAAGAGTTTTTGATCCACCGGAGTTGAGGATTCTTACAAGTAAATGAATAGGTAAAGAATATATATATATATATATATATATATATATATATATCTGTGTGTGTGTGCCTTCTATTTATATATTCCCTCTGGATGAGGGGAATATTTGTAACATGGCTAGGGGTATTTATATATATGTATAAATTCATGTTCTTGTAGGTGTAAAGAGTGGTTAAAGGTTATCTTAATCAAATAGATTGAGTTTGAGGTAGGTTCCCTATGCCACATCCTTTAATTATAATTCCTTAATTGCATGAATGTTTTAAAAAGTGTTTTCAAATTAAATAGTATGTATATGTGATGAAAAGTTATGGTGATGCTTGGTGTTGGACTTTTATTTATTTTTCACATTCACATTCATGTATTTTCTTATGTATTGTTTATTAAAATATGTTTTCATTTTATTTTTTGAATGATGAACATTTTAAATGCTTAAAAATGGTTTCCAAAAAAGTTTTTGGTGTGTGATTGGTATTAAAAAAGATGATTGGTGTGTGAAAAATAGTTTTTCAAGTTGACATGAATGAAATTTGTTTGTATGTTATTTTTTAAAGAAGATGAATTTCATTTTTTTTCATATTTTTGGAAAAAATGTATGGGTTTTGGCTTTAATTTTAGGTTAAATGGTGATTTTCATTTATAAAGTGGTTTGTTTTGAGTTATGTATTGTTTAAATCTCATATTATAAATGTGTGGTGCCCTGTTTTTTCTATTGTCCATTTAAATGGTTTTAAAACTAAAAGTATTGGTACATTATGTTTTCAAAATTGAATTTTTTACTTGTAAAGTAATGAGGCCCGTTTAGCACTGGGAGAATGTTTAATTGAAGTGTAAAACCCCACTTATGGAATGACACCTTTCTTTAGAAATATGATGTGTATATTTTATGTTTGATTTTTGATATGAGCCTATTGAGGAGGATTTTATGTTCTTATGTGACCAAAAAGTGACGATACGCTCAAGAAGGGAGATCAGTAGTGAGAATGATTATTGGTTTAGTTAAAGAATGTGATATTTTTGTATATGTTATTTTGATAAAAGTCCACCACCATTTTTAACAGAGAACATTGGAATCCTGGGTACCTTGGTGGGAATACTAGGACTAGTTTGGTAGTCAAATCAGTATGGTTGAGGCTTAGATCCCCTAGAAAGATTGACACCACAACACTAACTAAACATATGATGATGATCAGAGACCACTATCCCTTGGGATGTGTTCCCCTATAGTGTCTTGAGAAAGAGGATGTTGTGTATTTTAGAATATTATCAGAGACCACTAGACCTTTGGATATGTTCCCCCTTAGTGGATCGTGGTTGAGGATATTTTGGGTTTTTGTTGGATGATCATATCAATGAGTTACGAGGATTCTAGGACATCACTAACATAGCTTCTTATGGTTTTCCAATAGTGCTTGTGATGTGTTATCCATTTTTTTTCTTCATTCTTGTTTTCTATTTTGTGAAAACCAAGTCTTAATCTATATTTTTTCCCTTCATTTTGAAATTACAATGCTTGAATGGAAACTATTTTAGATATGTTGTGTAAAATAAATTGTTTTCTTGAAAATAGAATATTTTTACTCGAATTTGGAAAGGAATGAAAAAAATATTTTTATTATTTCTTGTTTTCAAACTCTAATGTATTAGATTTATTTTTAAAATAATACATATGGAATAGTTTATCCTGGAAAAACTACTACATTTTAAACCTAACACCTATAGTTTCATTTATATTTTTAGCTTTTGGTTATTTTTCCCACTATTGTTCACTCATGTAGTGAGTGTGATACTATGATTAGAGGTGACCCCTGAGGTCACATAGAGGAACGTGAAGTTTTATTTATTTAAAATATTAGTTTTTACCTTTTTATTATATGGTTTATATTTGTTTATTTATCTATTTTTAATGGGTTAAATCTTTCCTAATTATGTATTCTTGATGTCTGGCACATGTTGCCAGCTCAAGAGGAGCGGGATGCTTCTTGGACCTTATTGCGGACTAGATCATGTAACCGTTTATGGTTTACCCAAGATGGTTCATGACACAATATAAAGAATGATCTAATTCCTAGATCTTCCTTTTAAAATTTTTTGAATCTCCTTGGGGAAAATATGGTAATACTAAAATAATTATGAGTATTAAAATTAAAATAATGTAAATTTTTTCTTTGTATATTTATAACCCAACTACATGTTCATTGAGAATGAACATGCGACTGTACATTTCCCATTGATCTGGTTTTTTAACTTTTTATTATAACCCTAATCTTTCCCTCTAATAATGCATTTCAATTTAATATTCTTCCAACACTTCTAGAATACCCAATATTTAAAATTGCACTCTAAAAAATTAATGCAATAAAAATTTAAAAATAAATAAATAAATTCTAATGACTTATTAAGTTTCATAATTATCCCAAAAATAAAACATTATACCCTAAGGTTATTGATCCATTGATTATGATTATTACTCCAATGACTTGTTGGAATCATCACCGTGATTCCATAAAATATATACTAAGCAATTTATTTACTTCACAACACATTAATTTGATAATATCTATATTATAAATTTTATTTTTATTTGTTTTTTTTCAATATCTAAAATGGGTTTCAAGATAGGGTAACATTATTTTTTTCATTATAAAATAGTATCAGAGAGAATTTTAATCTCAATAGATTGTAAACTAGTTCCAAGGGTATCAAACTAGTCTATTAGAAATTATTTTTCATTGTACAAAAGTAATAAAAAGAAAATTTTTCTTTAGGGAATATTATGTGATCTATCCACATATGTATTATATAATTAAACAAGGTAATAAAAATACTCTCAAAATAAATTATAACCAAACATTTTATAACATTAAAATTAAATTGATAAGTAATATAGAAAATAAAAAATTAACAAACCCTATAATAAACATAAATGTAAAGAAACATATACATATCATTTAAGTAAAGAAAAGTAATATAACCGAAGGAAAAAAAATTAAAAAACCCAATAAATATGGAATATTATATAATATAAATAATAATATAGTAAACTATCCCCTCACCATGTGATAAATGATCATCATTCTCCTTTCACCACCTCCTTAAATTGATCATCCCAAATATCATTTTATATCTCATGAATGAAATTTTTCTTTACGTACAACATGTAAGGCCAATTCCATATAAAAAAGTGTGTATGTAATATTTGAGTGTTAATAATAGTTAAAAACTACAAAATATTCTATTCAGACCCCCTCTAATTTTAGAAAATCATTCTAGTTTTAATAATAATTATAAAAAATCATGCATAATTTTGTGAATAAAATGATTATTGATATTTACTAATTAATTTTCACGTCAAATTTCATATATTTGGATAACCAAAACCTTTAAAAATCTTGGTAAAAGAATCAAAAAACACATTCTCACCATTTTGGGGAGAATTTCGAGATTCTAAATAGATTTTCAAAATCATCATGATTATCATGGATTAGTGTGATCATAATACCAAATATATATTTTCACCAAAAGAAACCACCATTACATTAGGGATTCTATCCAAACTACTATCCTAAATCCCTAAATATTTTCATGATTAGAGGACCCCACCAAGCTTGAATGATCAATAAATAACAAGTAGTGTAATACATCAAGGTATACTGTAAACCTAACATAACCATGATCATTTCAAACAAATAACAAATTATAAAAATTTTAGTAAAACAAAAATAATGTAATTATAACTCCTTATATAGAAATACTCCACTAATATTGATAAATAATTGAATAAATATTAACAATAATAAATAACCACATTTATAGAATAATTGGAAATAAAATTAATCACATTTACTTTATCCATATAGATAAGGGTGTTAAAATATAAAAAAAAATTATTATTATCTAGACATTCCATTAGATAAAATAAGAAATCAAAAATGTATCCTAAAATTAATTCCAAAACATTTTAAAATCAAAGTAACATTCAATAAAACTCAAACAAGGTATAACCCATCCAAAATGATTTACTTTTTTCATTTAAAATACAATCATCCATGTGGGGATCATTTTCATATTTTTTACATATAAAATTGTTAAATAGATAATGATTCCATATAATATGTACTTAATAATCCAAATAAAAAATAAATCATTTATGAAGAAAATTTAATTGAAAAAAAAATGTTTTTAGTAAAAATTCAGGATGAAATAAATGCACTTTCCACAAATCTAGGAAATTATTATCAATCCACCACATGTAAGAATAAAACAGGCTTAAATAAATAACACAATTCCTAAATCATCAAAACCCAAAATTTATTTCAACCCTGTAAATAAAACTATGATATCTTAAATATGCTAATTTTGATGTATTATGTAGCTCATTAATGAAAAAAATGAATCTTTTATCACATAGAATGATAAATCAATGGAATTTTTCTCTCGAAAATGCCTCTAAAACCATAATGAATAATTAAAATATTTTAAAATAAAAATAATATTTTTGAGAAAATGATTATTAATTTATTTCATTACCTATGAATTTCAGATTTATTTATTAAGATAATAGAGAAAATCTCCAGGTCATATTACTTATATCAAAAAATAACTCCAGTCATAAGAATAAATTTACAATATTATAATACCATAATATCGTTAACTATTTAAAAATATTTATATAGGAATTACATGTCATTATTTGATTCATATAGGAATTGATAAAAGTTTTGATATAATTTCCATGGAAAATAACATAAGAAGATATTCAATAGAAGAATAGTAATGTTAATCAATGAATTTTTAAAAGTCTAAAATTCCAATTTTAATGTTTGTGAATTTCAATGGGAATTTGGTTAATTTAACACTTGAGCGAAAAATATTAATATTAATCCATTATAGTATTTCTAAAAAAATATAATAATAGTTACACGGATCTCAAAATATATATCTTACAAGTGGGTGAAAATTTGTACAAAATAATTTTAGTTTTATTTTATAAAATTTAAATTAATTAACTAAAATCATCTGTTCCATTTTAAAAAATTTAGTGAGAAAAAAAATGATTTATTTCAAATAGGATCACACATTATTAATTCATTGTAATAATATTACTGACGATGTGATATTTCATTAAACACTGACAAAATTCCAAGTCATGATCTATTCTTAACCAAAACATAACTCAAGCCCATTTTTTTACAAATAATAATTAATTTGGTTGGGTTGTGATACCTATTTTTCACCTATCTTAACATAAAATTTAGTGGGGGTAATTTTTAAAATATGGTCACCAAACTTGATAATGATGGTTTAGTATAAATTAGGTGTTATATTAGGATTTTAAAATTCTTTTTCTACTATTTTTACATTTATTTTGGAAGAAAATATTCCTATATTATGTATGTGAGACCAAACTTTAGCATGTTTAATAGAACTTGAATAATCTATAAATATAATAGAAATAGAAAGTTGAGCTTGAGTAGGCAGTAGGAGAAGAAGACTGCAATAAATTAATGATGAAGTGAAAAATAATATTTTACTCATATATTAGTGACTTCAAAGATATGTATGAATAACAAAATCCTATCATAATGTGATACATTAGATTATTCAAAGCTCTATAGAAGATAAATCAATTATCCACAGCTTATTCACTAAATGTATTAGTTGGGTGGGTGGTTTTTTTGTGGTGGCCTTGGTTGGATGGAGATTCACATGTATAGTCTCAAAGGAAGTGGAGAATGTTCTCATATATAATATACTGATAAGAAAATATATATCTACTAAAATTATATATATATATATATATATATATATGGGAAGGGATCACTTGTTCACTTATATCAATATTTTAACATTTCTCTTTAATTTCTAAATAAACTGAATTAAGGTTTATTCCAATGAATATGATTATGTTTTGAACCTTGTAAATTCTTTTTTCCACATTTTTTGTCTTATTTATTTTATTCTCCCACTTTTGTATATATTTAAAATGGTTTTTTGGAGATCATGTTTGGAAACTGTGAGAATTTAGAGCCTAATTGATTCATCCAAACATTCCAATTAGTTGTTTCTAGTTCAAGACCATTCATGCCTATTATATAAGTGAGGGTTTGGAAGGTGTTTTATAATTTAGGTCATTGGCATGACATGTAGTATTAAGGTATGGGATAATTCTTCTATAAGATTCTTATCTTTAGTGTTTTCCAATTTTAGTGGGTGTCTACTTAATTGGGAGGAATAGTGTTGGTATAAGGCAAAGTGAAGATTGATAAATTCAACATCTCAATATTTTTATTATTGAGAATGAAAATTGAATACTATCTGTATTATAAGTATCATGATCTTCCATTAAATTGTTTTGAAGTGGAATTAATAGAAAAAGTGGAATTGTAATGATTAGACCCAAAAGCACTTAGGGTGTTCTAAATAATTTTTCCCGAGAAATTTTTTGTTAATATCTAAGGGGTGATGACCAATAATAACATGATGGTGAATCATATTAAAATTTATAGGAAGGATACCATAGTAAAAAAATTTATATTTTGTTGACTAATTCACATGATAATGTGGAAAGGAATGTCAGAATCTGATTATCTAAATTATTTTATAATGATCGGGATTTAACTAGAGTTTGTTGGTGTGAATCTTATAGAGGGCATGTGGGATTTAATTATTTTTTCATAAAATTTTAAAATTAATGGATTAATTTTTCACTTACAAAAATTAATCTTGAAACCATAATGATGTATTTTTGAGTAAATCCAAGATTGAGATGTCCTGGATTCGCACACTAAGATCTATTGTGAAAAACATATTCTTTATAAAATAATATTAATACCGAATAAATTGACCTCAATGTAAACTTATATAATTACAAGATAAATAAAAAATATTGTTTCGCTTACATGCCCTTGAAATTTTATGTTATTATTTTCATAGAATTTGGGGAAATGCATTCACAAAAAACCATTATCTTTCCTTGAAAATTCATATTTTTTCCACTAAACATAAAATTCACTATCATAAAATAATCCTATAATTTAACCCTAATATATTCCCCATAAATTATTCCCATATAGACATGTCTCACTTAATATTATAATTTTTATCCTTTTAAAAATAAAACATAATAAATTTGAGATCAAAATCTAGGTGACAAGTAGCGTACAAGAGAAGCTGCCATGGAATAAACAACGCATTGGTAATATAAAAGCAAAAAATAATAATCAAATAATTCCATATAGCTAATAACATTTACATATAATATAACCATGGATAACATGATAATATAAATCGTATCATATAATATAATAGCAAAATTCATATAATAGAATGTACAATATGAGTCATCATAAGCATACTGTCAGGGCCTCGTTCCAAGACATAAAACATAAATTGGTTTTCATTATATCAAATTCCCAACCAAGTTTGTCTCAACATACCAAAAAATGCATCAACGGGATATATAATTTCTTGACTCATTTATCACCATTTTATTCTAATTTATTCATAACATGAATAAAATATAAAAAATACAATATATAAAAAATATACCATAGTAATCGGTATACATTTACATTGAAATAACACGTATATGGAATGAAAAAATATCCCAAGTAAATAAATGAAATGAAATTCATGTTAAGATCCACTCAAACTAACACCATATATAGTAATGGGTATATGTTTTAATCAATATTTGAAAATAATGTATAGAAATATTTGAAATAAAATATAATATAAGTGTAAAATTAAACAATATGGACATAAAAAAGAAAAATAATATTAAGAGAGTGATGATGAATGATTTTTAACGTAACCTTTATTAAAAAGGTGAGTTAAATAATATAAATTCATAATAAAATATAGATTTAAATAAATGGAACATAACTCAAAATTATATGTGACTTTTATACATTCATATGAAAGTGAAGAGAAATTAAAAATAATAATTTTCAAAAAGGTTTTATATCATGGTTGAAATTAACAAGTTTATGTGTCACATAAAAAATGATTCTCATATACATAAATTGATGACATATAAAAAATTAATTTTTATATAATTCTAAATATTTAACCCTTAAAAAAATTATAGTTAAATATAATAAATCTTTTTTTTTTGAATATAAAAAAATACATAAGTGGAATGAAATCCAATTATTTATTCTTCTAAAACATTAGCCTTTATATTTAAAATTAAAAAAACACAATGAAGTGGGAATATAAATTAAATTATAAAAATATAAAAATTGTAATGGAATATTCAAGATGAATAAATGATATAAAACCATGAAATGTTTCTCATGTTTTCAATATTAAAAATGAAATTCTCTTTAAACATTTATAGTGAAAATAAAAAATGACCAGTACATAAAATTTAGGAATATTCAATTTAAAACTTTTCTAATAAAGTAAAAAAAATGTTAAATACTAAACATAAAAATTACTTGAAACATAGTGGAAAACATTTTGAAAATATTATAAATAAAACATACATCTAACAGAAATATTCATGCCTAAAAATTTACAAGGTCTCATTCACTTATAGGAAACTTTTTGGATAAAATATAAACCAACGTGATGTGAAATGATAATAAGTGATATCAAAAACAAATAAACATTTAAAAATGAAATACATGGGTTGATTTGGGAAATTATCAAAAAATTATATCATGTAGTAACACAAACATAAAATATCATGAAATCAATGGTAGATTGGAAAAAGATACCTCTATAGCTTTAATATCATTTAGATCAATTGACCATGAAATATTGAACATGAAATGGAACATTCAATACTATTAAAAACAATTATTATATAATATATCAAATATTTAGAATACATATAAAAACATGGTGAGTGAAACGAAACATGGCTCAATTAATTGAATTTGATATAAATGACACTTACCATAGGTTCCCTTTTATTTCATCACTTTTTTACCTCCTATATAATAAAATTGTGTAGAATAAAACTTGAATTATGAAGTTAATAATATTCCATTTTTTATTCAAAATCATTTATAGTCATTATAATTTACTTATAACTGTTTCAACTTAATAGAGAATATCTTGAAGACATGATTT
Source organism: Viscum album (assembly GCA_963277665.1). Taxonomy (NCBI): domain Eukaryota; kingdom Viridiplantae; phylum Streptophyta; class Magnoliopsida; order Santalales; family Viscaceae; genus Viscum; species Viscum album. The sequence goes on from OY728151.1 coordinate 1,478,140,448, forward strand.
ATTTTAAATTGACCTCTTTTGTTTCAATTTCATGATTCTGATGATTTTTAATTCATCAATAAAAAAATTATATAAATAAGAATAGAATAAATTAAAATAAATTTTTATTATATAAATTACACTATCCATCTATATAGATAGTGATAAGTGAAGTATTGACAACATCCACATTTGTAGATGAAACAGGCAATTATTGGGATACACTAAAAACGAGGGGAGATATAGACTATATTCCTTAAATAAATTAAAACTTATATAATAAAATTATAATAAAATTAATATTATATAATTTTTTATATGAAATAATTTATCAAGATATAAAAATTTAAATTGATTGGGGAAGATTAAATAAGAAGTAATAATAAAACAAAGAGAATCAGGATTAACTATTTGTTCAAGATTTACTGCTTTTTTAAAGCATTAAATGGTTGGCTTGGTTAAATATGAAACATACATAAGTGTACTAGGATTATTATGTGATACTAATGGGTATATATTGATATTTTAAATTCAATGTATGATACATTCCAATGGAATGAAGAGGGGCTATTCATACTTGAGGATATGGGTATTTTTGGGATAAAATATTTATTTTTTGATCATTTAGGCCCAAAAATTATGAAAATAATTTATTAAAACGAAATTTATTAATTTATAATTAAATTATTGAGGGTTAATTTTCTTTAAAAACACGAAATAAAATTTAATCTTGGAAATACTTATTTAGATGTAAAGAATGAATAATAGTTTTTCATTATAATAAAATATAACATTGGTTCCAAAATATAAAACATAGGTTTATAAACTCAAAATTTTGTTTTCCAATGACATATTTCACTCTTTAAATATATATTTAGTATCTATAAAGGTTTTATAATTTTTTTACTCATTCTTACATTGTGATAATGTCATAAACATAGTTGTATTTGTAAAAAACTATATTATTACTATTCCCCAAAAAAATCAATATTCTTAGAATAATCTAAAAATTTAACCCTAACATAATTTTGACTCGGTGATTCAAAAAATAAATTCCTTCTTTGTAAATTTAATTTCAATAATTTAGGAATTTAACTTTCAAATAAAAACATATAATATAATGGAAAAATGTTATTATTTTAGCAAATGAAATTTTAATATTTTAATGTTCTCAATATTATTTCATATCAATTACTAATTATGTGAGTGCTAATTTATTTAGTTTTGAAATTAAATTATTTAGTTAAAATAATTTTTTAAAGGTGTCTAATTTATTTTTAAATAAAAAAATATATAGAAAAATAAAATTATTCTAAAAAATAGTCATTTTAAACACTAAATGATTTTAATCACACTCACATTAAATTTAATTATTTATCTTTTATTCATTAAATTTATTCAATTCATTACAATTAGAGCACATAAAAATATTATTTAAAATAATAATAATTGTATATAATGAACTAAAATAATTCATTTTTTATTTCTTATTATTTACATGAGGTTTTAATCTTCTTTTAAATTTCTTAATCGTATTTCAATTTTTATTCTCATGATTATTAAATTCCAATAGTTAGTTGTAAAATATATCATTTTTAATTTTAGATTAGTTTTGGAAATGATAAAATCTATTTAACATTGAATTTATAAGCACTCCACCTTAATCATTACATATTATAGTGACTTAAACAAGAATTTACTTTCTTACCTTACCAAATATTTTTTAGGTTGAGAGTTTTATAGAGTTGGTTCAAAACTATTACAAAATAATCCCATATATTTACAATTTCACACTTTAATTTAGTATCTATTTTTCACAATATAAAAAATCTAATGTAAAATGTGATTTATTTTTGTAGAAAATCATCTTGACTTTCAACTTGACCAAATACATTAATTTACTCATCCTTATTCCCACTGAAAAACATTTTAAAACATGGGATGTGCACAAAAATGTTCTGTAAGGGTCCTAAAAGGATATAAAAGAAATCATTACTACATGAATGCTTATAAAAATTATCCTTCTTCAAAATAAATTTTCATCTCAAAATAAAAAATTTCATAACTATGAAATTTCATTTTCTACCCAATGATTTTCATAAAACAATTAAAAATAGATATCAAAAGAAAATTAAAACTCATTAGTGTTTATTTAAAAACAATAAAAATTCATAATATCTTTTTCAAAAAGTTATACATTTCTCCCATAAAAAGTTCTATATACATTCCTATATATATAATATTATTATCGTACCTTCATTAGTCATAAGATTCTCATAATTAACCAAATAAATAATAGATCAATCATGAATGTTACATAGATAAAATGCATATTTCACTATTACAAACACTCTTTTAAATGTAATAACCATATTTTTTACTTCAAAACCCATTGTATTAGAGGGCTACTATAGAACCACCCATCCAAGGATTATCACAGAACCACCCATTATGGGTTAATAATGTGACTACCCATAATTAGTTTATAAAAGAACCACCCATAACAATAACAATATCAATTAACTATTACATAATCACAATATATAAAATCTTTCAATATCCAACATTAAACTCATAAAAATATTTTTTAAGGGAAAAATGATTTATTCTTTGAAATCACTTATTTGAAAAAAAATGAACTGCATAGTAAAAAAGTAAAATATTAACTTTCAAAATATCCTTGTATGAATGTAAATTAATCATCAAAGAAAAAAATTAGTCTTTATGGTATGAAAATTTCATCAAACAGTATCAGTTAAAAAACATTCTATTCATACATTTATTGGAAAAGGCACAAAGTACGTTGTTAGGAAAATGATTAAAATGATCCATTCAAACCATTATGTTATGAAAATAACCATGGATAAAATTGAAATTAAAAAAATAATAGATTATAAAATCATACTTTTTTATTTATTTTTTAAATATGGATCTGGACGATAAACATATTTTTAAGGAAAATTTTAAAATATGACTTTAAAAATAATGACTCTTACCTTGAGTCCGACACATCAGATATGTTCTTTATTTTTCGAAATAATAAATATTTTTTTATAATTTAATTTCATAAGATCATTTTTCAATTTTATTATTATTTTTATTTAAATTATTATTGTTTTATATAAAATTAATTAATCATTTATGTTTGCATTGGGCATTTTCATGATATTTGGTTCATAGGTCTAAAATTATTTAAGTATGTTGACTATGGTCAACGTGTTCATTAAAAACCATCTCCAAATTAATAATAATGAAATAATTATCACTTTTATATATAAATTTTATATTTAAATTCAACCATCTAATAGGATTATGAAAATTAGACTATCATATAATCAAAGAGATGGTAGGCAGTATGTACGCATGAGGTGGTAGTCCACATGTATGCATTAATGGAATTATCATTTTTCTATGAATTGAAATTTTAGAAGTTAAATAATATATTATATTTTTCTAATGATAATTATTTCATCAATATTATATATAAACATTAATTTCGTAATTATAAATAGTTTTTAGAAAGTGTGATGGAAACAAATTACATCAGTTCATGAGGCTGCAATATGTTGTATACATGAACGATGGTTTCATTTCCCATTTGATGGAAGAGGAGATGGATATATTCCATTAAATTCATATAATAAAGTATAACTATATTTAGGATAATTTTTTTACCATTTTAGCATTATTTTTGATGATCATAAGGAGGTTTATGATAAAATAAAACCAAAACATGTAGTAAAAATCCATACCCCTTTTGGGAAAACCTATACTTCTTCACACCTTAGGACCTCTATAATTGGAATTATTCCTAATAAAATTCCTATAAAAGGATTTGAGGGATTATATTAAAGTATATAGGTGGGTATTGGATAAACTAAAAGGTAGTAGTAGTGTGATGAAATGAGAAGAAGATATTCCCTTTTATTAAATAGTTGAGGGAACTCTTCAAATTCCTCAAAATATAAAATTAATATAAATTAATAATAAATTCCAGGTGGCCCCAAACTAATTTATTTCCAATATAAGATTATTATGATTATAAATATCTGTATTAAATAAAAATTAGGCAATTTTGGAACATTTTTTACACTTATCTTTGGTTTTAACCCCTCATTGACACCATTCACACTGACTGTGAAAATAAGTTTTTTTACAATTTTAGGGTCAAGATAACTACAAAAAAATGAAAAACAAATTCCATAAAGAAATTTGATATTATAATCCATTTAAATATAACTTCATATATTATAATATTTTTATTTATTTTTTTTCATTTCATAAAATATTTTTTATTATTATATATCAATAATACCAATTTTTTTTACCATTCAATTCATCAAAAATAATAATATCAATAATACAATTAAAATTTAATAGAATTATTTTAAAACATTAAAAAAAGTCGTGATAATCAGAAAAGTTCATGGGTCACATTAATTATCTCAAAATTATAAAACTTTTACAATTTTTAATGTCATTTATTTAATTTTCCATTAATTAAATAATTAATGCATCGATGTTGTGCAAGAATTTAGGTAACTATTTATTCCCAAAAAATTAAAGATAAGTTATCATGATAATGATAAATATTTTATATTTAAATTTAATATTTATTTATGAAAATATGCTCAAGTTAATCCTATTCTAAAAATATTATATTTATCAAAAATAAGAGTGTGACATTTTTTACATTTCCTTATTAAAATATATTAATGGTTAAAATATCATCTAAATACAATAAAATGGACACATAACCAAATAATGGGTGATTAAGGATTTAAATTAATCATCCAATAATATTAATAAATGTTTTAGGGTCATTTTATAATCCTTATTAATTTATTTATAAATTTAATTACTTGATTTAAGCTTTACCAAATAAATAGAAATTACTAAGGTTATTATTCATATTATGTAAAAATAAAATGGGCTTATTTACTAAATTTTAACCCTTTGATATAAAATATTTAATCAAATTTTCAATATTCAAAACACATAAGTGGTACAATTTAATATAAAATTAAATCATCAAAACCAACTAAAATGGCTTTTTAGAAAAATATTCTTTTAAACATTAAATATTTTTATACAAAATTTAGTAATAAAATTTATTTCAAAAACTATAATTTTATTATTTTAAACAAAAATAAACTAATTAAATTTTATAACTAATTTAAAACATAATTTAACTATTTAAATAAAATACAATTTTCAATTAAAGTCTGAATTTTTCAATATTTGTTAAAAATCAATAATTTCAAAAAATTCACAAAAATTTATATTAAGATAATTTTCACATGATGAGTTCAAAAATTAAATTTATTTTTTAAAATATATATTTAAATTTTTTCTATAAATTAATTATAAAATTCCATCAAAAAAATAAAGAAAATCAATTTTGAAGAAAACATTTTTTAAAGAATAAAATTACATAAATAAATATTAAGTGTATTTTTTAAGCATTTACCAATACATTTATATGTAGAATTTATATTATATTTATTTCATAAATCATTTATTTATATTAATACCTACCAATTTAATGGCACAGATATAACGGTCGCATTAAAATAATAATATTTCATTGTTCATTTATGATCTGTGTTTCATATCCAGTATACTATTGAAAACATTCTTTATTTTCCAAATAGGTTTATAGTTGGGCCCTCTTAATTTACTCTGAGAGAAGATTGAGTTAATACCCTATAAAATTCTTCAAGGGTTGTTTCCACTAGGAGCATCAGATCTAAACACTATATCCACTTGTATTATCTAAATAGGGATTTAATTACTATGAAAATATATATTCTTTACATTTCCCAAATTTTAGGTTTTTTATATATATTGATTAATCATTGCGGTTTCCACAAACTTATCCTCATCATAATTTCTTATAATAATTAAATCTTAAATTATTAATATTTTGTTACAACATTCTAAACCCAAAATTTATGGGAACATATGCTCTCATTAATAAAATTACTCTTTATTAATTAATAAACATGAAATCACATGAAAATAAATATATCCCTTCATCATATATAATCATAAAAGTATATTAATATTTTTTGAAAAAAAACTAAAATTCTCTTATCATCAAATTAATTTCCCCCCCCCCTTGGTTTTCTATACTGCACAAATTTTTTTCCCAAGATAAATTAATCCATAGTCCAATTTACCATAAATACCTTAACATAAAATCAAATATCAAACAAAATGGTTATATATACATCAATCATATATTAATTTCTAAAAACCCAATTAAAATATATATAATATCATTAAGAACCTTAAAATACAATGAAATAGGACCCCAAAAGGTGTATATATATTTTTAAGATTTTGATAAACCTTAATCTTATTAACCCATGATGTAATAAATTAATATTAATTTATCATCTTATAAGAATATCCTAAAATGTATATTTATCTAAACCCTATATTGATAGCTACTAAGACACCCAAGACCTGCACTCCTAGAGCTAATGTTAAAAACATATTCTTTATAAAAAAATTTTGATACCGACTAAGGCTGCCTAAACATAAAAATACATAAATATATTATTAATAAGGAAATATTTAGACACTTATATACCCAATACCATTTTGGTTTAGAGTTTATATAATTATAAAAATAACATTTAACTAATAAAACTCAAAAAAAATCCACTAAATGAAACAAAATCCACTACATGTGGGATCCCATATTTTATAATAAGTCTCTAACATCCCTCATAAAAATTCTCCACACTTAAAAACCTTATAGATAAATCATACATAATACTCTTATTCATAACCTTGGGAGAAATAAATATAATAATGGTGAAGTGAAATACTCGATAATTAGTAATGTTATCACAGAATAAACATGGAATAAATTATTTAAACGGAATAAATAATAATCAAATAATTACATATAAGTGAAAATATTAGCATGTAATATATCCATGATTTACATAATAATGTAATTAATCACATGAAAAACAATAATAAATCTCATAGTGATGGAATAAATAATTATAGACATCATAACTGTACTATCATGTCCTCGTACAAAGGAATAATATATAAACAGGTAAGTATTACACCAAACACCCTATCTAGATTGATTAAAGAGACCTAAAAATCCTTATAGTGACATATAATTCTTTTCCTACCCATCACTAATTAATTATAATTCATTCATAAAACTAAATAATGTATAAAACTATCCATATAAAACTACCATAACATAGTAATCAATAAACATCAGCATTGAAATAACAAGTACATGGAATGTTAATATTTCTCTAGTCACTAAATAAAATATCTTACTTGGTAATAAACCTTATAACATGAAAATTTTATATTAATTGGTATATGATAAATTAAATATCTGAAAACACAATATAATAATAATATAAGTGATATATAATATATCCATATAATTAATGAATATGGATGTGAAGTAGAAAAATAAAGTTAAAGGAGATATGAATAGTGATAGTAAAAATTATACATATGAACAAGGTGAGGTATGAACTATATATTAATAATAAATATTATAGGGTAATAAAGGAATCATAACTCCATAAAATATATATTTTTATATTTTACAGGAAAATGAGAGTGAACATATACAATGAATTTAAATAAAAGACTTCTAACATGGTGGGAAAAACAAAATTTTTATGTAACATAAAAAATATATTTCAAAAGGATTAAAGGAAGAAATTTAGAACCTTAATTTTAAAAAAAATACCTATTTTGAAAACCTGAAAAGAATTATGTTAAAAATAATAAATATAGAGTGAATGATAAAAATATATATAAATGAAATAAAAACATATAATTTGTTCTAATAAAACATTAGCCTTTAATTTTAAAAAGAAAAATTCACAAATATCTGGGAATAGAATTTAATATTAAAAATAATGAGCACAAAGAAAATCATATTAAAAAAATAATAATAGATAAAAATTATGTAAAAGGTACTAACGATATAAATGTTAAAAATGATATTGTATTCAATGTTTTCTTAAAAAATATTAAATTTAAAATATTAAGAATTTTCGTTTTAAATATTAATAAAGATTGTAAACCATAGTCTAAAATGGCCTTTAAATTAATTGAGGACTATAGGAGAACATTTTTCAAACATTATAATGAATATGGAAACTGAGGAGAATGATTACCGACTAATAATAAAATAGAAGATTTGATTTAGTCAAAGGATACCTTTTGGTTAAAATGGGAACCAAAGGGAAGTGAAATAGTAAAAGGTAAAAAATTAAATAATAAATAAAGGATAAATAAATAAAAATTTTCTTACGTAAAATTAACATATAAATATCTCAGGTAGGGACTAAGAAATTTACAATCATGAAATCAAAGTGATAATGGAAAAGGAAACTCTTATTTATTTTATAACAGTTAATTCAGAAACCTATTAAAGATAGAATAATAAATTAAATATTTAATTCTAGGAATAAAATGATAATGATGATATGATAAAGTAGAATTATATGTTCCTTTAAAAAGAAAATGGGTCTAGTATAATAAACATGTCTAAAATAAGGGAATTTGATGTGAAAACCCCTTAAGGAATTTGTATTATGTGAATCAAAAGAACATGAATGTGAGAACATTATATAATATTTAATATATAAATTAATGAAAGATTTTTTATTATAAATTATGTCAATATTTAATTACATCACTATATAAATAAAAATTGATTCACAATTAGAAACATGTCTCTAGGAATTGAATTTGGGAAAAATAACCCTTACCACAGGTCCTCTTTTATTTTGTCCAAGTTGTACCTCTTTTATAATAAACATGTATTTAATAGAACATTAACATACAAATGAATTATAGTCCAATTTTATTGTTAATAATTTATTATTAATGAAATTTATTTTTTACATTTTTTTAAATAGATAATGGATAAATATATTTTATCTTTTAACTTATATCATTATTTATGACTTCATGATTTTTATTGATTTTAATTATTAATTTTATTAAATTATTTCTATAATAATATAATACATTCAAATACATTTTTTCATCATAATTTACACTAAACATCTATATATTTAGTGGTATGTAAAGTATTGAAAACATCCCTGTAGAAGGATGAAACCAACCATTATTGGGACGTGTTAACGGATAGGTTGGAGAGAAATTTAGATTATTCTATAAAGGGATTAATATAGTTATACCATTGTAAAAATAATATTAATATGTCATATAATTATGTATGAATTATTTTAGAAAGGTATAAAAAGGGAAATTGATAGGGTAAGTAGAAAGAATAAGAGAGAGAAAACAATTGATGTGAATCTCGGTTACCTCTTTGTTGAAAATGTACTCCTTAGGTAAAAAATTTAAGGGCTGGGGTTGGGTGAATTTAGAATATCCCAACGGGTACTATGATGCTCAAAATAGGGGAAATTAGTAGATTATGTTATTTTATAAGTGTATGGGATGTGGATTTCCAAGGGAATATAGAGGCAATACTTATACTTGAGTAGGGTATTTTTTGGATAAAATGTTGACATTGTAATTATTTAGGCCAATTGATACTGAATATTATTAATTCCTGTGAAATTTTTTGGTTTATTGTAAAATAATTTTTTTTCCTATTCCATCAAATCCAACATTTAATGGAATCTTGGAATACTTACTTAAAGGTAAATAATCAATAATATTTCTTTTAGGAAAAAATATGACTTAGGTACCAAAAATTTAGAATATTGATTTTAAATAAATTATTTCACTCCATAAATACATACTTGTTTGAGAAGATGGTTTCATAAATTTTTAAGTCATGATTACGTCATGATTATATAATAAAAGTTATGATATTTGTAAAAAAAATTATCTTTTACTATTAACTAATAATTTTCCTCCTCAAAAACATTTCAAAAAAGTCCTAATATTCTTATTATGAAATTATAATTCTAAATAATAAGACTTTTTCTGATTAAACTTTAATTGTTTATGAGTTAAACGTTTAAAAGAAAACATAAAATACAATGAAAAATTCCTCTAATAAAATTAAATTTTATATTTATTTGTTCGTAATATTAATTTTTATCAATTACTAATTATATTAGTTTTAATATATTATTCTTTTCATTGAAATATTCATTTATAATAATCCATTAAAAGTGTATAATTTAATTTATTATGATAAAAATATATAAAAAATACAATTAATTAAAAAATAGTTTTTTAACATTGAATGATTTTAAATATATCCCATTATATTTATTTATTTATCATGTAACCATTAAACTTCATTAATTTATTGGCATTAGAACACATAAATTTGCTCATTAAAACAATAATTATAATATATGATGAATTAAAATAAATCATTTCATCCATTTGTTTAATTAATTCATTTTTTATCTTCATTTAATTTTCTTACACATATTTCACATTTTAATCTCATTTTATATTTATGTTTTTCTTCTATTGTAATATATAATAAGGTTCCTTTTAGTTTAATGTTTTATTTGACACAATCTATTCCTTAGAGAATTTATTTATATGAAAAAACATACTAAAATATTAGGGTATTTTATATATCTTGTCATTAATAAATAGGTTCAAAAGAAGGACATCCAGAGTGCTAGTGGAATAGTTTAATATAATGAATTTTTACAACACACTTCACGAAAAGTAAAACCAAATTGAAAATAAAGTGAAAATATTATGGAAAATATTTAAGGGATATCATCTAGGCTAGGACCCATATATGATAATTTTGGGAAAATAGAACATAAAAAGGATTATAGGGAAAAAATAATTTATAAAATTGTATCTTCTAGTATATATTATGAAAATACAATTGATGAGGAAGAAATAAATTTATTACTTACTATCCTCAATATATTTTATTCATGCATCAATGACTCTAGAGATTAATTTAACTAATCCTTTTAGAGAGGTAGAATATATAATATATTTCATAAAGATTCAATAAGTTATTCATTAGTGATTATGAGACTCTTGATATGATTTGAAGTTGTTATCTGAATCTTTTAATAATGATCGAATACATGTTGGGGTAATAATGGGTGTGACCCATGCCGGTGTTATTGAAAATATTACTCCCCATTTGTTGAATGGATGATTCATGTTTATATATGAGTTTTATAGAATTATTTTGGAAGATAAAACTTATTTACATGGTACTAGATAATGTTGTGAATGGATTAATATTGTCTCTTACTATGATTTCAAATGGTACAATACTTATCAAAATCAAAAAAATTGATTATCAATGTTGTCGAGTGAAGGTCTACATCACTTTTGTGGGAAAGGTATGAAGGTATTTGATATAATTTTAATCTTAAAACATGATCATGTGGATTATGTGACATGTGAAGATTCCATCCAAGGGAATTAGTTAATGGTTCCATTTAATATAAAAATAAATAACACTAAAAAAACCCAAATATGAGATATTGTATACATATATGTGCGGTATATATTTAGTTCAGTCTCATATAGGGTTCTAGTATTACCTTTCCATTATATAAAAAGTGACATAGAATATATTAGTGTCCCTCATAAATAAGGGACCCTATGTTTTTATATCCTTCATTTTGTTGAGAGCCATAGTTGAAATATAGGATGATTTAAAGCTTATGTTATTAATATAATGTAATGTAAGGGAGTATGAAATTAGAGAGTCTCAGTGGAATTATTAAAAGAAAGTATTTTATTTTGAGAATATGGTACCTTTAATTCCTTAAAAATATAGTGGAAGAGAGGATGAACTAAATTTTATGTGAATGTGTCATGATCCTTATAATTCTCCCTAGTTTTCTCTAAGTGTTTTAAGAGGAAGAAATGAATTTAATGGAATACCTCATAAATAAAAGTCCTTCTGAAATACTTCAGTAATAATATCTAGAATAAAGGTGTACTGAAATAATCATTTATGCAACCCTCCTAAATTTTTTTTGATATATTACCTATGTCCCTTTATATTCTAGAAAGCATGGAAACTTAAAACACAAGTGTTAGAATTTATTAAAGGTTTAAGGTCACTGAGGGGGGGATCAATGTCCCTAGTTTTCATACCTATTTTAAACTATCATTATTTATCAACATACCTCACTTATGTTTCTTATTTATGAAAATAATCAAATGTTTTGAGTTTTTTAATGAGTTTTCTTACATATTTAAGATTATTAAATCCTCATTATCATGGTTATTAACTGAAACACACTGCTCTAATCTTATTATCAAATGGAACATAATAAAAGCTATGTCCATGGACATATTATAATTGTTCTCATAAACTAGTAAAAATAACTCATCAACAAAACTAAATATATCTCCA